>OU342977.1:15047500-16297500 GCA_910592155.1 Ypsolopha scabrella
GCATAATCCTTTAGATGCGTAGGAAGACGACCGCGGCGGTTTGAAATACGCGGGTTTACGATAGACTCCCCCTCTAGTCTAGAAGGACGACCTCGTTCCTGGACTAGCTCATTAGTACCTCGCTGTTTCGGACGACCGCGGCGGCGTTTGGGTATAACAGGTTGAGGTGGTGTGGCTTCTTCATCACGAGTAACGAATGGAGTCAGATCCTGAGAATGATATTTTCCTAGGGATTCTTCAGGATTTCCGGCTGGAGAGATAAGGTAGTGGGGGTTACCTTCTTAGTAATGACATACGGTCCGTCCCGTTTAGGCACAAACTTGGCAGTCAGACCCTTACTTCCTTGACTGAGGACATGAGACTTGACAAGCACCTTGTCTCCTACCTCGAACACATGGCCTGGCCGGCGAGACTGATCAGCAACCCGTTTAGACTGATCTTGCTGAGCTTCTACTCGTTCTCGTACCGCTGATAAAGAATTTATGAAAGACCTTAGATAAGGGGTGATTTGATGAACAAAGTTCTCTTTGTCCAGTATGGCTCGCAAGTCATGGTGAGCTTCTATAGGAGACCTCATTTCTCTAGCAAACATCAGATACGAAGGCGTAACGCCAGTAGTACGGCAAACGGAACTATTCATGGCAAAACGAATCACCGCAAGCTTCTTGGGCCATGAGGCATGATCATTCTCCACGAGCTGAGCGAGTTGGGTCTTTAAATCCCGATTCTTGCGCTCGGCGGGGTTGGCCTCAGGATGATAGAGCAGGACTAAGTTTTGTTTGATCCCTAAGATATACATACATTGTTGCATGACAGCTCCTACGAATTGTACGCCATTATCGGAGGTTACTCTGCGAGGCAAGCCGTACCTGAGGAAGTATTCCTCAATGAGAGTACGTGCGCAGGCTTCAGCAGTCGCTTCCTGAAGGGCATAGAGTTCTACCCAACGTGTGGCGGTATCCTCGACTAAGAACATCCACCTCTCGCCGTTCTCACCTTCAGGTAAGGGACCGAATAAGTCTATGGCTAAGACTTCGTTTCGTTGTTGTAGCACTGGAGTCTGGAGAAGGCCAGGAGGCTTATCGTTGGCAGCTTTGTAGCGCTGACAGTCCACACAAGCTTTCACATAATCAGTGATGACTCTTCTCATTCCAGGAAAGTAGTAGGATTTGGAGATTTTAAGGTAGGTACGATCTATTTCAGGGTGACCAGCAAGCGGCGAGTCATGGCACTCTTTCAGGATTTCAGCTCGGAGATTGAAGGGTATCACGAACTGAGGAGACTCACTTTCCGAATCTGGATTCAGTCGGTAGAGTACACCTTGTTCCATTAGGTACCCACGCTCAATCCACCGGCGAGCCGCTACTTCATCTGGACCTTCTACCTCCTTGATAATCTTCTCTACTTCCGGGTCAGCAAGTTGTTCCTGCCTCAATTCTGCAGGGCTCTTAGTGGGTAAGTTTACAATCACGGAGCAGATACCACAGCCATCTCGAGTCTCTTCGGAGCAAAATGGTCTACTCAACGTGTCCGCCACTACATTTGCTTTACCTGGAGTATATTGGTACTGTGTGTCAAATGACTGGAGCTTTAGGGCCCAACGCACCAGGCGTCCGGTAGGGGACTTAAGCGTCAACAGCCACCGAAGAGGTTGGTGATCGCTGCCGACTATTACTGGATGTCCATCCAAGTAACCTCTAAATCGTTCTACTGCCCACACTACGGCCAAAGCTTCACGTTCCGTAGTGGAATAATTCCGCTCAGCAGAAGTCAATAAACGGCTAGCGTATTCGATTGGTCGCTCTTCTTTATCCTCCCCCTGAAGGAGGACCGCGCCGATCCCGTAGCTACTACTATCCGTGCGAAGGATGAAGGGGCGCTTGAAGTCAGCCTGGATTAAGATAGGCGCCGAGGTGAGAAGTCTTTTCAGCTCGTTGAACGCTGTCACTTGAGCTGAACCCCAGTTCCAAGTCTGGTTCTTTCTCGTCAACCTTGTGAGTGGTTCTGCTACAGAGGAGAAGTTAGGTATAAACTTACGGAACCAGGAGCAGGTTTGCAAGAATGTTCGGAGATCAGCAAGTCATCTAAGTAGGCCACAATAGTCACATTGGACAAGGATGAGCAGGAGCGCAAGCGGTCAATTAGGCGCGAGAACGTGGCCGGGGCATTTTTGAGGCCGAACGGCATGCGCTTAAAGCGAAATGTGCCTAATGGGCTGATAAAAGCCGTCTTGTCTCTATCCTGCTCATTTACGTCAACCTGCCAGTAGCCGGATCGCAGGTCCAAGGTGCTCACATAACAGTTTCTCTTCGTTGACTGGAGTAACTCATCAATCAATGGCATAGGATAATGATCCGTTTTGGTAATGGCATTCAAGCGTCGGTAATCAACGCAGAAGCGGATGCTGCCGTTGGGCTTGGGCACCAGGAGTGCTGGCGAGCACCAAGCAGACTCACACTCTTCGATGATGTCGTCCTTCAGCATTCTATCAATTTCCTGTCGCATGAGTTCTTTCTTAGCAGGGGTCAATCGATACGGAGGTACAGATATAGGAGGGTGCTCACCTGTATCAATGCGGTGCTCAGCGAAAGGGGTTGGCTCTCCCCCTGGCTGGAAGATATCCGTATTGACAACCAATAGCTGCGCCAACAGGTCTCGGTCAGGCGGATTTAAAACAGTACCTTCGTCATCCCTGAGTACGTCCGCAGAAGAGCAGGAAACTTCTGGTAAAGAAGCAGGCTCGAAACGCATTTTGTATTGAACGCGGTGATTATTAGAAAAATACCAGCATTCTCGTGAAAAATCCATAACTACTTCAGCGTCGAGCAAAAAGTCCATGCCGAGCAACGTACGTTTTGTGCCTCAGGAAGTATAAGAAAGGGAGTCTTAATCACCCTATCCTCTAAGTACACATCAAGAGTAGTCATGAGTACGTCTACATCGCGAACGTGACCGTCAGCAAGCTTTATGAGCCTTCGCGCCGGCGTGAGGGGGTGCTCTTTACGGAGGAGAAGTGCGTGGAGAGTATGACCCGCGATGCAGTGCTTAGCACCGGTGTCGACTAAAGCAGTTCCCGGAGAACCCAATATCTCAATGTCAAAAATCGGCCGTAAGACTTGTCGCATTTTCTGATCAGAATCATTCCCGGCGCGCATATTCTCATAAGAACAAAAACCATCAGTACAATCATTACGCGTTTCTACGCGACTGTACATGCGATCGCTTGACAAAGTATTGATAAAACATTTTTCATTGTCAAAAGAACTTTTTTCATAGGACAAAACATTTCCGCGAAAACAATCATTTATGTGTGCGCGACTGTACGGATTATCATTATTAACATCGTCGCAACAAAATTTTTCATCTACAGAATTATTATAAAGTTTATCGTTAGCACACTTTTCTTTGTGACCGTACTCGCGGTCATTAAACAAACGATCACTTGACAAAGTATTGACAAAATATTTTTCATTGTCGAAAGAACACTTTTCATCAGGCGAAACACTTTCGTGAAAACAATCGTTTATGTGTGTGCGACTGTACGGATTATCATTATAAACATCGTCGCAACAAAATTTTCCGTTTACAGAATTTTCGTAAAAATTATCAGTAGAACACTTTTCCTCGTGACTGTACTCGCGATCATTCGACAAACGATCGAACAAAAAATTATTATTTCCTGAACTAGAACTGTTTTTATCACCCTTTTGATCGTGACCGTAGTTCCGTTCATTTGTCGAATTACCACGGAAATAAACATGATCATCATTTTCACGATGCAACTCGCACGAGACATATTCATTAATATCACTTCTAGAATACGAACATAAATCAGATGACACTTCCACATTATATTTCTGTGCTATCGTGTCCATACTATAGAAGCATTGGTTATTATTGTTATTACACCGTTTGCAGTTTTCACGCGTCACGTTTTTCGAACCGCACTTATAACACGACACACTAGCGTTTACGGGATTATTAGAATCGTTTGAGGACTCACCCTTTTCCGCTAACTTACGGCACTGGTCGCGCTGGTGTCCATATCGTTTGCAGTAAATGCAAAACGGTCGTAACTGCTTCGGCGTCGTCGTTGGAGAGTCCGTAGCAACGGCCGCGGGGGGAGGCCGAGTCGCGGGCGCGGCGGCGGCGGCGCGGGCGGCGTGAGGCCACGCGCGCGGCCCGGACGGCGGCGGCGGCGGCGCGGCCACGCTATTACGTGACGGCGCGGCGGCTGCCGTGTTCGACGTAGTGTTCACTGCGGGCTGAGTTGTTACTTCCGGCGGGTTTCGTCTAGTACGTGCGGCAATGGACGTCTCGGGTTGAGTGGCGTTTCTCTCCTTAATGAATCGCTGATGGAGTCTTCTATTATTCTCGCTTTGGATAGCAACTCCGAAAAAGTACTAAACTCTTCTCTACGCAATCTTTTGCTTATCCTTCGGTGTAGAAGGCTGTAAACCATATCTAGTTGGACCTTTGTAGATAGGTCGTTCATGGGAAGACGTGCAAGGAGGGCTCTCTTCCTAGCGACGAAAATATCAGTTCGTTCCTCTCCTTGTTCCGATTTGAACAGTTCTCGGTAGATCCGGTGTTCCGGGCGGCGATCGCCGTACGCGTCCCGTAAATATCGTATGACCTCCTCCCATGACTTTATCTCAGCGCGTATGCTCCTCCACCACGTCGCAGCTTCCTGGGTAAGAAGCATAGAAACTTCTTCCGTAATGTTCGTGCAATCTTTGTATGCTTCTATCGCATCGATAAATGTGTCGACGTTATCGTCCGGCGATCCGGAAAATGTCGCGAGACATGGTTATGTTAGGGTTCACTTCTTCCTCAACTTCACTAAAACCAGATTGCCTTTTTCTTGGCATGACTACACTTTTCACTACCACACTATTATAAGTTTACTACACTGCACATTAGGTATTTCATTGAGTTTATGACCGTGGCATTCGGGCTCACAGTTGGGACGCCATTTTCGTATAGTTTAAGTGGAAAAGGTAGACTTGGTCGAGTAAAAGAGAGACGTAGATTGAAAACATATAATGTCAGATCAGATACGCGGTAAGAAACACAATTGGAAGTAAAACTATTGTATGTAACTCGGATTTAAACTAAAAAAGATCACAAAGTGTTTAATACGCGCGGCGGGCTTGTTCTGACTCGAACCGAATCTTCTCGATCGGCGCCAGGGTTGCCAGATAGACAAGCCAGGAGATCGCAGAAAATACGACCTCAGGTCGCCCAAAATCGCGCAAAATTACTTAGTATAGAAATAAAACCAAAAGCGCATTATTAATTTAGTTTCCATCCATCTATCCATCAGTCCGTGTTCGTCCACTGCTGGACATAGGCCTTTCCCAAATTTCGCCACTCATGTCGGTCTTCCGTCCTCCTCATCCAGCCTCCCGCCCCCCGCAACGTCCTTCAGCTCGTCGGTCCAGCGGGCACGAGGTCAGCCTACACTACGCTTTGCTGTACGTGGTCTCCATTCTAAAGCCTTTCAGCCCCAACGGCCATCATGTCGGCGACAAATATGGCCTGCCCACTGTCACTTCAGCTTACTGATTCTGCAGGCTATGTCGCTTACTTTCGATCTCCGACGGATCTCCTCATTTCGGATTCTATCCATCAGAGATACCCCAAGCATAGCCCGCTCCGTAGCTCGCTGAGCGACCTTAAATCAGTAGATCAGGTCCTTTGTAAGAGACCACGTCTCAGCGCCATACGTTATCACAGGAAGGACGCACTGGTTGTACATCTTAGCCTTTAAGCACTGCGGTATTGACGACGTAAATATGTGACGCAACTTTCCGAATGCTGCCCAACCCAAGCATATTCTTCTGTCAGCCTCGGCGTCGAAGTTGTTTTTATCCAGCTGTATGACTTGACCTAGATAAACATATTTTTGAACAACTTCGATGCTGACATTGTCGACGGTTAGTGGCCCTTGGATGACGTGACAGTTGGACATGACCTTAGTCTTATCCAAATTCATCCGCAGGCCCACTCGTCTTGAAGAATCGCTAAGGCCACGCACCATTTCCTCCAGTTCCTGCAGCGATTCCGCCATTATCACGATGTCATCGGCAAAGCGAAGATGTGAAATGTACACTCCGTTTACGTTTATGCCTCGTCCATTCCAGTCTAGTGTTTTAAAGAAGTCCTCTAGCGCGGCGGTAAACAGTTTTGGAGAAATAACATCTCCCTGTCTCACGCCGCGCTGAAGATGTATCGGTCTTGTTTGTACACCCTGTACTTGGACGGACATCGTAACGGAGTCATACAGACATTTCAACAACTCCACGTAACGCCAGTCAACTTGGCATCGCTGCAGGGACTGCAAAACAGACCAAGTTTCGATGGAGTCGAAGGCTTTCTCGTAGTCCACAAACGCTAGACATAAAGGCTGATTATACCCTTGCGTTTTCTATATAACCTGCCTTAGCGTGTGAATGTGGTCCACGGTGGTGTAGCCTTTTCGAAACTCAGCCTGCTCTTGAGAACAGCTTGTAGGTGTAGCTCAGGAGCGCAATTGGTCTATAGTTCATAAGTAGGATTTTGTCCACTTTTTTGAAGTACAAAATTTCCAGGCTCCTGCTCCACTCCTTTGGCGTAGTACCTGTATGAATGACGGAATTAGAGAGGTCCTATAGCTGTCCAAATATAGGGTAACCTCCAGCTTTTAGGAGTTCAGTTGTGATGCCGTCCTCGCCCGGTGCCTTGTTGTTTTTCAGCTGTTTAAGAGCTCTCCTAATCTCACCTATTTTGACATCCGGGAGTTCATCGGTGTAGTGGCGGACCAGAGGTGCACGTTTGTCGTCTTCATCGCAAGCAGTTGGCTTGAGAGCATGAGAAGTATATAGGAGCCCATAAAACTTCTCGATTTCGGCGAGGTTCTCTCGCCTAGAGATAACAGTTCTATTGTCAGATGTCTTCAGCTTCGTCAGATTGATCCTTCCTAACTGTTGGGCAAAAACTTTTGAGCCTGTGGTTCGCTGGATCGTTTCTTCAATGACACGAGTGATATGTTGGCGCAGGTCAAAACGAATTTGCCTTTTAACGCGCTTGTTAAGAAGGGAGAAATCTTCAGAATCTGAAGACATTTCCCGTCATATTTTTTCATTTCGTTAAGTTGATAATTTTATAATCTAGCTTGGCGTCTTAATTTTGAATAAATTTTATTTGCTTTCATTCTATTGCCAAATAGGTAATTTAAAATAAGTTTCTTATTTGTAATAGTTTTTTTTATAACCGGCATTGTTAACAAAGCCATGCAATACAAAACTATTGGCTCTAGAGGATAAATACGGCCCTGGCCGTAAACAATGTAGAGTAAACTCAAAAATAGTAATATTAAAAAAAGCATAAACACCCCAATAAAGTCGCCCAAATATCGCAGAAAATATTTTTGGAGTCGCCCAAATTGCGATCATCGCAAAAACTTAAAAAAAGGTCGCAATTTTGTTCGTCAAGTCGCCCAATTTGCGATATGTCGCCCAATCTGGCAACCCTGATCGGCGCGGGAGCGGGACGTTACTCCCCGCGCACCTCTCCACACCCCTCTAACGCATAATTCTTTAGATGCGTAGGAAGACGACCGCGGCGGTTTGAAATACGCGGGTTTACGATAAACTAGCTATAAGTGTCCCAAGTATTCATATTTTGGGATAATTTAAATTCTCAGCTTTAACTATTATATACTTTCTATAGGTCAAAGTTAATTATAAAAATATAATATATCTTTAGAATATAAAAAAATATATAATAATTCGGGAAATAAAATATACACCTGCATAAAATAGAGGAATCTAGGAATAAAAATATTATATATACATAATGCAATGAAGAAATAAGTTCATAAATAAAAAAGGGAAATACATACAAAAAATATTAAGGTTGGGCTACTAAAATGTAATAAAGTTATACACCTGCATAAAATAGAGAAATATAGGAATAAAAATATTATATATACATAATGCCTAACCATCCGCACCATTCGATTGGTATTGCTAAGAAGAAGGGCAAGAAACTTAGCAAACATTCCTTTTTTCAAAATAAATATATGATACAAAATTATATACATACCTACTCAAGTAAAGGCATAAAAAAATATAAGACTGCAGGAATTAGTCATGAGAAAAAAATATATCAATATATAAATATAAATATATATTGTCTATTACCTTTAACAAAGTAAGTTTACATATTAATTAATTTTAAGCCTTTAGAAGAATCATACAGTATTAAAATATGCTAATTATGAATTACAATTTTGAATAAGATTATTATTACTTATTACACCATGCTTCATTATCGTCCAAATAATCATTGATTTTATAATAAGCTTTCTTAAGTAGTCCCTGCTTAATATATAGTTTAAACTTATTTTCAGGCAAACTAAGGACCTCCTCTGGAAGCTTATTGTAAAATCTTATACCATGTCCTACAAAAGAGGTACCTACTTTGGTAAGTCTTAATTTTGGAAAAGCTAGTTTATGTTTGTTTCTGGTTTCAACAGAGTGGTGCATTCCCCAGACTATCTCAGGCAAACATTCGGTCCACATGTTGGTATCTTTGACTCTAGTGCGCATAGCATTAAGTAATGTGCGATTATAGCGTTCCACCTGTCCATTGGCCCCGGGGCACGCTATCGCATTCAATGTGTGGTGAAACTGACACCTCTGAGAGAACTCTATAAATATCCTACCAGTAAAGGCAAGATTACGATCAGATGTTAGCCTAACGGCAGTGGTGCATAGGATTTTTAAGTAGGGTAGGCACAAAACTGTAAATTTGGAATTTATCCCATGTAAGATTATGTTTCATTTTACATACAAAAAAATGCAGTAGGTGATATAACAATATTATTAACAACACAATAATTATTCTTGAATTAACAATAAAATGTTATTTTTTTCGTTTTATTGACGAAAACATGTATTTTGGGGTATGCTATAATTTTACATGGAAAACGAAAACTGTGAGAAAATCACAAACATCTGGGGAAAACCATAACTTTGTCAAGGAATTTCCATTATTCTAAAATATTTTTCTGGCAGCACTGACCTATGGTGGGCCGTAAAACACATTAAAAAAAAAAAAAAAAAAAGCTATAAAATAAAAAAAAAAGAAAGTGACTAAATATCCGTTAGCGGCTTCCTTAGTTTTAATTTTATTCGACCGCTAGGGATAGGTTGCGACGACGAGCGAAGCGAGGAGGAGCGGTTAGGTTGACATGTAAGTAACTATATATTAAGGAGCCGAGCGAAGCGGAGCGGAGCGAGGCGACCCCGTAGTTTTAACAGAATTCTTAATATGCAGAAAATAACATTTTCAGAGCATTTTCCGATGATTTATCTACACTTCTATCTTCTACATCTACATATACACTATTATATAAAGAGGAACGATTAGTTTGTTTGTTTGTTTGTATGTTTAAGGTAAACTTTGGAACTACTGAACTGATTCTAAAAATTCTTTCTTTTGTAAAAAGCTACACAATTGCTGAGTAATATAGGCCATATTTTATTCAAATAAAATTAAGATTTCAGTTTGAAAATTCAGTATTTGTGAACCATTTCGGGAGAAAAAACGCTGCTTAGCTGCTTTATCAGCTTGCCCTGACCAAATGGTTAGTTATACGTGATAAAACCGGTTGTTTTTCCATATGAGGAAACTGTATCAGTTTAATCTGACTAAAGATTTCCATCTACAACGATCCTGACACACCTCTTGCTAATATTAAGCTTGAAAAATTTACTACCGCCAGGTTTATTAAGCATAGATACATCAAATACTGTGGTTTAAGTAATGATTTCTTCCCACACGGCAAAGCTATATCAGTTTAATCTGACTACAGATTTACATCTACAACGACCCGGTCACACCTCTTGCTAATATTTAGCTTAAAAGTGATTAAAGCCAGGTTTATGTATTGATTTTTTCCCTTACGAGAAAACTGTATCAGTTTAATCTGACTACAGATTTCCATCTACAACGATCCTGACACACTTCTTGGCACTTTTCTAAAACATAGTAACCAGGGTCTGATGATTGGGCTGGAAGATGGGTACGGGATCTCCTCAACGGACAACAGCAGAGCCTTCGAGTTTAGGCTTATTGATTGGTATTTATTAGCACTTTGCTAAAACATGGTAACCATGCAGGGTATGATGATGGGACTGGAAGATGGGTACGGGATCTCCTTAACGGACAACAGCAGACCCTTCAAGTTTGGGCTTATTTGATTGGTCTTTATTAGCACTTCGGTAAAACATGGTGACCAGGGTCTGACGATGGGACTGGAAGGTAGGTACGGGATCTCCTCAATGGACAACAGCAAACCCTTCGAGTTTGGGCTTATTTGATTTGTCTTTATTAGCACTTTAGTAAAACATGGTGACCAGGATCTGGTGATGGGACTAGAAGATGGGTACGGGATCTCCTCAACGGACAAAAGCAGACCCTTCGAGTTTGGACTTATTTGATTGGTCTTTATTAGCGCCTTGGTTAAACATGGTGTCCGTTGCATATAGTCGTTCAAAAAATCATATTCTTTTGTTTTCCTTATTTTCACGAAAATCTCTTCGACGCGGGCGGAGCCGCAGACAAAAGCTAGTGGTTCTATAATTTATAAAATTAAAGAACCGCTTCCCTTTCCGGACTGTATAGTGCAAATTGAACTTTATTAGTTTATGCTAAGGAAGATATTCCAACAGCTAAATAATGACTTACGGTTCAATAATTTAAGAAATCATAGGACCGCTAGTAGCCCTTTAGTCACTCCATTTGCATTTTAAAACAAAAATTGAAAAATCTGTGCTATCTGTGACAAAAATCAAAAAGAACATCAAATAGTGAAAATTATGTCTACTGATAAAACTGTATTATCAAAGAAATATTCTCAAGGACCTCTAGGTTTAGGTATGTACAACATATTTGTCATCAACTAACCCCCAAATTTCGGTAGGTATTCAAATGGTCCTAATTATGATCATTAACTTGCAGGAGACCCTGATGATTTATCTTTGAGAAAAGTCGAGATAGAAGTCATGGTACCAAAACTAATGAGAGAAAAGGCTAAAGTTGAAAAATGCATCCCAGAAGTTCAAGAATTTGAGAAATGTTGCAAAGAATCTTCCTTGCTCATGGTTGTAACATGCAGAAAACAAAATTCTGCTCTTAAAAGCTGTCTGACAAGTTGGTATCAAAATGATGAGTTCCGAAATTTATGCACTGAAGAATACCTGAAAGAAAGAAGTGAATATCGAAGAACTGGAATCAAGAAATCAATGAGAAGGGCTTAAAATGTTTGAAGTGTATATAGTTTTTATTGTGTAGTGGAATATAATAAAAAGTTATGTTTAATCAATATCATCATTTATTGTTAGTGGAATATTCCTTGTTAACAGAATTTCTCTGACGCTATAATTAGATAAACCTTGAGGCATTGCTTTTTCTTCTGATTCTTTATTTTTGATAACTTCAGCTATCAAGATTTCCTGCAAAAGAAAAAAAGTTGCTATTACAGTATTTAGACAAATAAGATGTTTTTACTACAATGACTAGAACATAAAAAACCTTGACTGTTGTTGAAGCCATTCTGACATGCCCTAAGGTTGTTGTCCAACTACTAATTGTTTCATCATCTTCAGATTTGATTACAACTATAAAGTCTGCATGATTGACTCCAGGGCCATCTTTATATACCACTGTAACAAAACACATTGTATATAAATCTGAATATATTGTTTGTGTATTTATTTTCTGAATAAATTAACAGATTCAAAGCTTTTAGCTAACTTACAGTAATCTCCACCAAACTTTATGCCGGATTTTACAATGTATCCCTTGGACCTAAAGTAGTGGTAAGCCACATACTTTGGAATGAAATTTTTATGTGTCCCAGTAAATAACTGCCAACATTCCTCAACTGTTAACAATTTACTTTCTGTATTAAATACTTGCAGGCAACCAAGACCATAAGTTAGAAAAAATGCTTCTTGCAAAGTAAGCATTAGTTTTTCTTGCAATTTTGTTTTGTTGACACAACATTTAGGCTTGAAATTCTCAAAGTAGTTTTCTCCTTCTGAGTCGCTGTTTGGAACAATCACAACCATATCACTATTATCTTGATTTTCAATAGAGTGTTGATTTAACACATCTGTCTCAACTTCAGTGATATCTTCATCACTCGAAACCAAGTCTATCACATCTCTATTAGCTTCCTTTTCAACATCTGCTACTATTTTATCAGTTAAGCTTTCCACATCCTTCAAAAACTTATCTTCTTGTGCAGATTCTTTAGGCCCTCCAAATTTTTTGTGCCAGAAAGACCTCTTGAGGAACTGTCGTTTTCTCATAATAGTTGGCCTTCCAGTGTTATGCCCAAGTCTAGGCCTTGATCTTGATGCTGACCCCTTACCGAAGCAGCCCATATGATAAAGCAGTGCCATTTCCTCTGGTGAATGGATTTCTACTCCAAAGCCATTGTAATATCCAGTAAATAAGATCCGCATTGTGCTGTCTAAAGGTAGCCGTAATACTGATTCAATTGAACTTGGAAATAGGTTATTTGAGTCATTAATAGATAGGTTATTTGGGTCATTAGTTTGACAGACATCTCCTGTTCGCTCACCAGGCATGACAAGACAAAGTACTGGCCAGTTTATTTGTCAATCAACTGTGGTGACTTTCGTGACGCTGAAAAAAATATTGCAATGCAAAGTTTTGGTATTTGATATTTTGTAAATTAAAGTTATTCTTTCATTAAAATGAATATAAGGGAGAACACTGGAAATGAATCGGACAATTATAACGGTAAGAATCTCACACAAATCTTCGATGTTCACAAGATAAGTTCCTAACTAGCTAGGTAAGAACTAAAATATTTTAATCTTAATTTTTCAAGAAAGAGAACCTAACCTAACCTTCAGAAGCAGTGTGACCAGATTTAAAAAGATAAAAAAATGGTAGGTTTTGTACGTAAGCTACTTACTATGCATGCCGAATCTTGCAAAATTTCTGCTTCTAAGGTCCTGCTTGAAACTGCTGTCTTACCTGCGTGCGACTAAATTTACTAAGCCCTTAACTTTCCTTCTTGCTATTTATGCTTCTTGCCATCAATATGGGCCGCGTACATAAATTAGGGTTCTGTTCTCGACACGATTTCTAATGCCATCTCTGTCGCACGCTTTGAAAATTATATACGCTATCCTGCTGTCAGTGTCGGAACCTGACGAATGAACGGGGCTCAGGGTTGCGTTCAGTTTGATAGTCCGGCTATGCCCAACTGACATTCTTTTGAATAGAAGAATAGAATAGAATAATGTTTATATGGTACATAAAAATAACGTTTTACAAGAAATGAAAAGAAACGAAAATTTTGCACAGAATGTACCTAAAAGGTCTCCGCTCAGCTTAATGCCATGACAGGGCCACGGCGCCGATTTTCAGCGGATGCCTATTACTTATATACTAAACATAATTATCATACCTAAATACAATATTAAACATAACAAATAAATTTAGGATATTGCACAATAACAAATACAATATATTATGTTCGTTTCCTTAAAGAAATCTCGAAATTTCTATACTTATTTAATTAACTGCTTATATAACTAATATTGATAATTGAATACAACAAAAAGAAAAAGGAGAAGCTCACAAAAAGCAAATTGTTGATGTAGATATTTCAACATATAAATAATAATACAGTATGCGTAGGAAGTTACGTTACTTGTTTTTTTGTATCACTAGTAAATATTGTTTATAATTTAATTTGAAGCAACCAACTGAAGGAGACTGTCTTATAGGCGGAGGAATGTTGTTCCAGCATTTCGCTGCGCAGTAACGAAGACTTTCTCGAAACGCCATTTAATGGTGGGATGGGCAGTCTAGTCTTGGGATACGAGACTGATGATGATAAATTGATAACGTTTACTGAACTTTAACGTTTTGTATAAATATGAAGGTTGCTGTTTCTCAATGACACCAAAGAGAAGACTCGCAAAGTGCAGTGCATGTCGTGACTCCATATTAAGTAAATTGCTTCTATTTAAGTATGGGGTGATATGTGCTCTTCGTGGGATCGTGAAGCAGAACCTTACGCATGAATTTTGCATTCTTTATATAAGTTTCTTAGTTCTTCCTAGCATACAACCACCAGTAACTGTATTAGTATAATTAAGTTTCGACAATATAAGGGATTCACAAAGATGGATTCTCGTATCTATATCAAGGTGGTTACGTATTTTATACAGAACGTGGGAGTCTTTCGTAGCAATTTTTTACTGTTTCGAGGACGTGATTCTCGATCTGTTCGATCCTCCCGTCCTCCATCCTAAGCTCAACATTAAGGCCGTTTATTTTTTGCATTTGTGTTTTAGTGCCGAGGATGAGAAATTTGGTTTTAGCAGGATTCAATGATAGACAATATTTTTTTTACCATTCGGAAATCTGATCCAGCTCTTTATTAAGTTTTGCGATTTGCTGTGTCATATCTAAGGGATTGAATGATCTATAGACCTGTAGATCGTCAGCGTAAAGATGATCTTTACTGTCAGTGATAATGTTAGCTAGGTCAGTAGTGTAAAGAATAAAAAGGATCGGTCCTAAGATTGAACCTTGCGGGACTCCTTTGTTCACCACTGACAAACTGGAATATTTATTGATGCCTCCATCACCACACACTTCGACACTCTGAGAACGATTGCTCAGGTAGCTAGAAAACAATTTCATCGCAATACTGTCGAAACCATAAAACACTAGTTTTGATAAAAGTAAGGTCGGGCTAATAGGGTCAAACGCCCGTGAGAAGTCGAGCAAGACAAGAATTGTTCCTTTTCCAATGTCCTGTTCCAACAAGATATCATCAACCACGTCAAGAAGAGCCGTCGTCGTACTCCTACCCTTTCTGAAGCCTGACTGTTTGGAAGGAAGGATATCATTGACCTTTAAATATTCTGATAATTGCTTGGATACTACTTTTTCAATGATCTTAGACATGAAAGGTAGAATAATTATTTGTCGGAGATCCTTCATTTCTGTTGGGTTATTCGTTTTAGGAAGGGGTTTCACTTTTGCGACTTTCCATGCTTCAGGAAAATACGCGGCATTGTTAATAGCACCATATCTAGTGTGATACCATCAAATCCTCGTGCATTTGTTTTAATGCTTTTTATACTTTTCATTATTGTTTCCTCATCTACTATTTTGAGGCAAAATGTCAAAGAGTTGAAACGATTAAAGCAGTAGTGCATTAATAAAGAGACATTTATACCGTTTTTATCTGGAATATTAAGGAACTGAGCATTAATACGGTCGGGTTCGGGGTTTTTTCACTATACAATGCTGCATTCACTAATCGTTTTAATTCTTTATAGTACTTTTTATCAATATCCAATTTTGTCCTACGGCTTTAGGCGTGAGCTTCATTTCTCAGCTTTATCATGTCTTTGACTGTTGGTGTTAACCAAGGATAATTAAAATCTTTTACACAAATGGTTTCACCGGAGCATGTAAACCAAATAAATTTATGATCTGAGCGTTAAGAGCATACAATGTCTCGTTTACGTCGTCGTCAGTCAGAAGATCTTCCCACTGAATGTTATTCAGATCAGCATTAAAAAGATCAATGTTAATATTTTTGAAGGGCCTGTAGGTTATCCACCGTGGATGTGGTTTGGGTTTTTTTATATTTATCTCGCAAGTCAGGAAAGCATGATGGCTAAGTTCAGGCACATAGTCAACGCAAACATAAGTTACTTTAGTCCTACTAAATATTAAATTTATTAGCGTCTCAGAGTGATCTGTGAAGTGCGTTAGTTTGGTTACATATTGATGAAGATTCATATATGACGAAAAATCTGCCAGCTTTTGCACGCTTTGTAAATTGAATATGCTATCCTGCACCTATATAGAAACATATCAAACCCGATAGTTGTGCTCTGTCTCACTCTATTGATCTACATAAAGAGGACAGACCGTAGACATCTTTCTACGGGACAGACGACAGTGGTATATCGAGCTGTTAAAGCTTTACGCGTGCTGGGTGGACGTCACCCGATGATCAAACTGAATGCCATCTCTGTCGTACGCGTTGAAAATTATATATGCTATCCTGCCCCTGATTCTGTATCGTAAACTCAGTTGCCAAACCAAGTGCCTATCGTCTAAAACATAGATATTCCCTTATCTAGTTTGCACTTGAAATGACTTCACAATTCGTAAATAGTACAATACCCATTAAAAGTTATTTTGTAAGTTTATTTTTTATCTGGTTTTGGTTAATATGAACTATAGCTAGCAACCGACACTAAGTTACATAAATAGCCCCGCTGTTTTCAGTGTTGGAACCCGACGAAAGTGTTAATTAATGAACGGGGGTCTAGGTAGCCCAAAAACACTGACGATGTGTCGGTCGCACGCACGCATATATAATTGCATACAAATTTCAAAAAATGAATAATTGGGTATGAATTTATTTAATACCTGACATTTAATGCTTTGCTTGGTATTTATTTTTAAATTTAATCGTATGAATGGGAAATAATCACTGATTAGAATACATAATACTATTTTAGTAAAGTGTTGAAATGAATATTGAAGTAAATAGTTTTCTTTCGCCTGGTTACATCAAACAAACAAGTACAAAATCTGTTAAATCGAGTTAACCGCGTTGTTATTTCATAAATATATAACCTAAATTATACTACTTGAAAGTTTAAAGTCCAATAAAGTTCATATTAAAGTTTCATTTTTATTTCAACACTTTTTTGACAGACTATATTATGATTTATGGAAATAATACTTTCAAAATATTTTAGTAACTTCGAACGAAGCCAGAATAAATTTTTTTTCTAGTATTGCATCACGTAAAATATCGATAAGACGAAACCAGTACTGACAATATCAGAAAATAATGTTTTTTTCTCTTTCTTACCAGTGCAAAAGGTGTACATCAGAGAAGGTAAGCAGATATTAATTTACTAACTTGCAGCTGACTTCAGTGTGAATAGTCACAAGACCTCTCAGCTGAGGCTAATATTTTGCGGAATTGTAAAATTCTCTGGATTATATTCCTATTTTCGAAAACTGTGGTCTATTTAGTGAATAATTGGCCATAATGGCTAACCTACACGAGGAAAATGTGAGCAAGCTAATACCCACGCTGGGTGACGATAAAATCGGTGAGTAGCAGCGCTAAAAGTACACTCAAAGTAATTCAGTGTCTTTTGGTTTTCTTCCTTTATCATTTCTTGTAATGACTTCCAGACATGATTGCGGCCACCAGCGTGCTGCAAATGACGGCCAGTGAGATTCGCCAGAAAACGATGAACTGGCAGTCTTACCTCCAGTAAGTTTATTGATTGATTGACCTGACTAGATCACCTGACACCAAACCAACTTTTATTGGTAGTGGAAATAGTATCAATGTGCGTGACAATGTAAGGGGCTTCGGTCAGTGGGTTCATAAGGGGGCACTATGTCTTTTGCCATAGTGCCCCCTTATCTATACCCCAACCAGGGCGGTCAGTTATCTATCAGAGGGCACAAAGTCTTGTGCCATAGTGCCCCCTTATCTACACCCTAACTTGGCTTCTCTCTAAAATTAATGAATTATGGTCTATCTACAAAGCAAAAGTTATATGGTTGATTTCTTTAGTTGTTGAAATCATACCTCATAGTATGTACTTATGCAATTTCCTTCACCTTTTTGATAGAAAAGTAAACACTAAATCCATATAAAGGATTCAAAGAGACGGTGTCATTTCAAGCCTGTGGTTGTTTTTGTGTGCCTAGTTCCAATATCTATGCTAATAATAAAGTAAAAAAGTTTGGTCTGCTGTACACTGAATATTTTTGCAAAATTTCAAATGGATTATTAGTAATGGTCGGCTGGTGGGAGTTACTTACGTCATATTGATTTCAAACAATGATAAAATATGGATATGCCAAGTAAAGGAAAAATAAGAACACATTTTTGAAAAAAAGTTATTGAAATTTACTATAATAGTAAATTATTAATAGGTATTTTTACTATATTTTCTATTTTAAGTCCATTCCTTGTACAACATATTTACATCTATTTGTACAAAGAAAACAACCTCTCCACATCAACAGATGTAAGAGGTGCGTATTAATATGGTAGCAATTCGCTATTATGGTTTAATCTTGTATAAATTTATATATTTACAATTTATACGAACCCAAGGAATATTGCACAAAATTAAGAAATTTAGGAAATCTATATTAAAGGTTTCCTGATCCGTTTTCGTGTAATCTTGAGGAAGTCTGTGTGTTGCAGATTGTACATGTCTATTTAAATTACTTTGTCATCTTGCAACCAAATGTATCTCGCATTTTGTACAAAATACTAGATCCATGTCCACTTTATACTTTCGCCACAAAACGACTCCCATCTGCCGAGCATTAGTTATTAGTATTGTGCTGATCACAATTTTAAGTATTTTCGACTGTATGTATGTATGTATGTCCCATTTTAACTTGAGAACCACTCAACAGATTAAGGAGCGTTTTTGTTGTGTCATTGTGATCCTCGTCAACATATAGGCTCTAGGGGTGTTCATAAAATAATGCCTAAGCCAAAAAATATGGGCGGAGCCACAGGCAAAGGCTAGTATATCTACATAATTACATAAAAGATTACCCTGACTGATCCTGACTTATCATACTTATCTATATTTACTAACAAGACTAGTCAATGCACTAGCCCATATATAGAACTGGGATGATAAATTAATATGCTGAACCCAATGGTCCTTAGTAGGACCCTCCAGTTTCATCTGAAATCATCCTCAGAATGCTATTAAAACAGCTTTCATCCTTAAAAATGTTTCTTGGTCTGATCCACAACATCCTCCATGTATCGTCCTATGGAGCCATCTTCTTCATTATCACTCAGGTACATATATAATTTAAACTAAGCTTAATTGACCTACTAAAAAAAATATTAACAATCTCAGGATAACAAAATTTAATTAAATTAATTTTTTATAGGGATGTATAGATATGTTAAAAAATCTTATAAAATAATTATAATCCCTGAAATACAACTTTTAGTTCAACTAATGTGTACAAATAGTTTACTATAATATGCAAAAACATATTTTTAATTAAACTTTGCATAAACGTAAAGATCCAGTTATTTTGAAGGTACTTTAACATTATTAAAAACTAGCTTTTTCCCGTGGCTCCGCCCGCGTCAAATGGATTTTCGTGGAAATAATGAAAACAAACGAGAAAATGATTTTTTGAACGACAATATGCAACAGTCACCATATTTTTACCAAAGTGCTAATAAATACCAATCAAATAAGCCCAAACTCAAAGGGTCTGCTGTTGTCCGTTGAGGAGATCCCGTACCCACCTTCCAGTTCCATCAGCAGACCGTGGTCACTATTTTTAACCAAATTGCAAATAAATACCAATCAAATAAGTCTTAACTCGAAGGGTCTGCTGTTGTCTTTTGAGGAGATCCCATACCCATATTCCAGTCCCATCATCAGACCCTGATCACCATGTTTTATCAAAGTGCTAATAAAGACCAATCAAATAAGACCAAACTCGAATGGTCTGCTATTGTTGTCTGTTGGGTTTTTGCATTAAAATTTGCCTTACATTTTGATTTCATTCAATTACAACGATAATTACGCCTATAAGTTTGTTAACCGAATGCAATCAAAATGTAAATCATAAAATGATAGAATTTAAATTTGAAAACTTAATTATTACTAATAAATTCCCGCCAATTGCTTTAAAAAGAAATTTTTGCATACTTTTTATTCAAAAGTAAGGAAAACAATAATATGATGTTCATTTTGCACCGAGATTTGACAGCCTTAAGGGAGTAACTTTTTACCTCGGTACAAAATGCACATCAAAATATTGTTTTCCTTACTTTTGAATAAAAAATATACAATAAATGCGTTTTAAAGCAACTTGCGGAAATAGTTCATCATCACACTAATATCACACTTAACACTATAGGCTGTCCAAGATATCATGATATGGGTGACAGTTCGTAATTTTCCGTTTCACCTATACTACTCACACTATACTACATACACCCAGGCACAAAAGAAAATAATAGGTTTTAGAAATAATGTAAATAATTATTGCAAAAACAAAATAAATAATGCCTCTATAAACCGGAACAAAAATCTCAGTGTATTCGTTAAATTTAACGAAGAAAAGATTCAGTAAATAATAATGTCTTTGCTACGTGATGCGTGGATCGAAACGCCAACCCATAGGTATTGACACTACATAATCGAAAATATATCGATGAATCGGTGCGGCCATCATCTAGGATCGCGTCACTATGAGTACATCTTGTATAGGGTTTGTGTTTTCGTTGCGGTTGCTTTACCTGCTATTTGTTTTGACGTTTGTTACAGTTTTTGTTGATTTTTTGTTTTGTTATTGGTGAAATTCCGAGAAAAACAAAAAAAAATCTTTGAACTCTCAAGCTCTGGAGTTATTGGTTCGTTTAATTTAGTAATTAACAAAAAATAGTTTGGATAATTAAAGATCACTCAAATAAAAAATCTATTTGATAGCACTTGTTAACTTTCTCGATACTAAAAAAAAAACGATTATATTTCGTTAGGGTACATCACTGTAATTGTCAACTTTGAACTGCCACCCATTCACTCATATCATGATATCTCGGACAGGCTATAATATTAAATGCGAAAGTTTGTGTGTGTGTTTGTTACTCTTTCACGCTGAAACGGCTGGACGGATTTGTATGAAATTTAGAATAGATATAAGCTATATCCCTAACTTAACACATAGGCTACTTTTTATCCCGGAAAAAAAGCATGTCGTTAAACCGATTAACACGCGGGCGGAGCCGCGGGCAAAAGCTAGTTAATTATAAATTCTTCACAAAAAAATTACGTACTTCAATGTGTTACATTTTGTTTGCATTACATTAACAAACTTAAAAGCGTGTTTTCAGTTGTAATATAATGCAGCTAAAATGAAACGCGTAAAATTGAATAATTTTCATGTGACCATAATCTAACGTTAACAAGCAGTTTGCGCGAATTGCTATAAAACGCATTTATTGCAAACTTTTTATTCAAAAGTAAGGAAAACAATATTATGATGTGCATTTTGCACCGAGATCCTCCGTTACCACCATAAGTAAATTTTTTGTCGGTACACATTGGTTTAAATTAGGGCTCCCAGATCAATCCGGTTTCGATTAAAATGATTAATCGCTAAACGAGCAAACGTTGTAGGTGACGTTACGAAACATACCGAACGGACACACCAAATAATCGAAGTTACTAATCGAAATAATCGTAATACACAAATAAACGGATGACCATGAAGATTTTCAAATAGATGTCTGAATAGTTTTGGTAGGTATAGACAACTAATGAGTATGATATTAAGTGGCAAACATGTATTTTGTCATTTGAATGTCTATTTAATTTTGTAAGCTTATACTGCAATCGTGCATACGGGTATTTTTCAAATTAGATGTCCATTTGGAGAAAAAAACATGTCTCAAGTGTTTGAACAACAGTTTTTTTTTCTGGTTGTGTTTTGATCATCAATTTGGTGTTATTTCAAGGAAATGTATTTATTGTTTGAATTATATTAATTAAATACCATTATTCCTTTTATTTTCTCTGAAAGGAGTCTTTTTCCCACAATATATTTTTTTCGTTCCATGAAAAGATTAATACTATACCTCAACATGTTTGTCGCGTTCGTAATGGCCTTAATTCGAATTATTAAAATTTTTGGCTCTTTTATGTAGCACCTTATGTGATGTAGTTTACGATATAAAGTTATCTTCACTAGTAAAAAAAATAAAGCGTAGAAAACCATTTGTCTCACCTAAAATACTTTTTGTTACATTACTTTTAGTAACGTGAATTACCGTTGCTTGTTCAATTTCCAAATGCATTCGTAAGTTTCTTACACAAGCAGCACTAATATCTTTCCGATTAGCTGATGGTCTGCTGTCAGCGCCGTGTTTTTTCAGCAAAACGAGTCGTGTTGTGCTTTGTCCACTGAATTTACTTGTTACGAAAAAGCGTATTATTATTTTCTTCATGGTAAGTCGTTCTGATTTAACAATCATTATTTAATTAGTATAGATTGTTCAATTGTCTGGTGAGCTACAAGCGTTGCAAAAAGTTTAAATGAAACACCAAGTTCTCAGAACACATTTTAAGTTATTTTTCACTTACTATTAGTTACGTTTCGTTACGTCACAAAAAGTTTCTATACAGAACATTTCCGATCGCAAAATAAAGCTGCGTGCATATTGGGTTACAAAGATCTGTTAACTATTTTGGCATATGCCTAATCCGCCTAATCGTCGTGCATCCATTTTCATGTTCGGATTGTTCTAGGTTTCGTATGGAAACGAGTGAATTTCACCCTAGAGCGTTCAAAAATTGACACGAGTTAAACCGAGGGTAAACGAACTGTTACCTGACAGCTGCACGAAAGTGTTTTGAAACGCTTCGGAGTAATGAGAAAATCACACTGGGCCACCTGATTGGTGCAACAAGATTTTTATTTCTCTTTTCCTTATATAGATCTTCTCTTTCTAATAAACGAGTGAAATTTCGCACTATGATCGCACGTTCTGAAACGCTTCCCTATAAATACGAATGTTTAGATTAAACGGATATTTGGCAGGTCATCCGTTTGGACGATTTAAGAAACGGATGTTTCAAATGCCGTTTATTTCGATTAACCGTTTAACATTTAATAGGGAGCCCTAGTTTAGACTTTCTGATCGGGAGGCGTTTAAATGGAGTTAGTCGCGTACTAATTTGTGAAATTAGATGTAACTTGAATTATATCGATTTTCACGTTTCATTTTAGGGTTTTTACTTCATGGCACAAGGGACAAAGTCATCATAATTCACTTAACAATGCATAATGTTTTTGGTGCGAAAGGCTTTAATTCATCTTTTGAACGATATATCTCTAAGGTGGTATGTTTTCTAGGGGCTGAACGGATACATAGGAATAGAGCACACGATCCTTTGATTTGTGCAAAAAAAAATTCCTGTAAAGTTGGGTATTTTGAGTTAAATCGTTATTCACCGGAGGCATAGAAGTAGAGGCAAAAAAATATTTTTCGTATTTCGCATTTCCTTGGTCCTGACCACTTACCGAGTCTTCAGTATGAATTTGTCTATATTAACGAAAGTCACCTTATTAATGTTAGGCTCAAAGAAAAAAACCGTCAACTTCAAATCAGCCACAACTAGGGTTGCCAGTGTTGCCACCTACTGTCCCTTTGGTTCTGGGATATAATAAAAATATGATTGGGAGATAAGTCATTTTAAAATGAAATAAGTAGTTTATCATAATTTATTTTAAACATTTTTTATCTTTTGATTGTATACTTATGCTGCTGATTGTCAAAACTCTATTATCCATTCGAAATGCTCTTAGTTATGGCAGAGAATATAAAGTATTACTCCGTAAAGAAGCGACACTCACCTCACCGCGCGAGTTCATCGTACCCCACGTCATAGACTTAATAGTCTTTGCCCACGTTCCCCCGCAAGTTAGTGGCAAATCTGATGGCAAGCAGAGCTCGAGTACCGCTCGTTCGCTGCGCGCGTAATTTGTTTCGTTTTTTACGATACAGATTTTTTATCAATATGGTTCGTTATTGTGGTGTTTATCATATTTATTATATGCCTAGAAAACGGAGCAACCAATAAAGAATGGAGATTTTTAAAATTTCCTTCCGATGAAACAAGGTCAGGCATTTTCTTCTATGTACGACGTATATGAATTTTTTTGTATTACCTTTCGTTTTAGTTAGGACTCCAACTCTCAAACAGTTGGAAAACAATTTCAACATTGAGTTGAAATAAAAATCGAATGTTTTTGTGTGACAGTTTGAGCTGAGTAAATTTCAACATGACTTTATATTGTATTGTACGATGTAACCTTGTACCGGGGTCGTTGAATATTATGTAATTTTGTAATTTATGTTTTTGCTCGTACATTATGTTACCGGCAAAATCCGATTTAAGGACATTTTAATTTTGCTTTTGTATACCCACCTGACCTTTGAACGGCGGTAACTCAGGGGTAGAACGCTGGCCTCCCAATCTTGAGATTCAGGTTCAATCCCCGGTCGGGCATGCACCAATGAGTTTTTCGGAATTTACACAATTTGCATAGTATTAAGTGCATAATGCATAGGATTAACCAAGCTAAAATTTAGTAAGAGAATCATAGAAGTTGCTGACTTATAATGTTGTCCCTGTCGGTCAACGACGACGCTCACACGCTTGCTGCCAGCCCTAGACTAGCTCACGCACACACACACGCATGTACGGACACTCTTGTGCGCGTGTGGAGTTATCTCGGCGAGATTGGTTGTAGTGTGGAGGGTGTGGTTATGCTCATAGAGTATATTGAATAGAGGTTATGGTGTATGTATGCGTTAGGAGCCGTCCATATAATACGTCACTTAAAATTAAGGGGGTCTGGTCTGCGGATGACGGTAATATCATGAACATAGATGTCAGTAATAGGGGGGTCTTGCCAAAATAAAAAAACTATTAAACTAAAGAGCTATTAAATGAATGACGGAACTTAACTATTGGGTAGTATTTAATGTAAAAATTACATAAATTACACTGGTCAACAAAATTGTAGAAATTTTCTGTCACAGAAACGATTTATTGAAATTATTATAGAAATTTGTATGCTGAATCCGAATATAAACTCAGATTTTCTCTATCACGTCGTAATATTTGTCTAAGACAGACTAAATTTTGAAAAATCGCGTGTTTTTACTACTTCTGGTGGGGCTTTACGCTTAGCACAATTAGTTTTTCGGCTTTAATTTTCAATAATACTTCTTCTTAGTGGTTCTTTTTAATAATATGATAGAAAGATTCACGTAACCAAGCCTAGTCTTCGATTAAATGTCTCAAAACAGTCACACCCAATGTTTCATAGTAAAAACTTGGTATGAAATGTAGGTATGGACCGAACAAGCTCTCACAAAATATTATTTATTTTGAAAAATAAGGTTCAATCGCGAATTATGTTATTTTCACCTTAATAAGTATTGATTAAGGACTTGTAATTATGAAAAATAAATATATAAAATACATTTGTAATAAGTAAAAAAAATGTTCAGAAGCATTAAAGAAACGGTAAATTTCAATACTTGAAGTTGATTTCACAAAACTGAGACCTGATAGAAAAAATCCGAGTTCAGATTTGGATTCAGCACACAGTTTTCTGCAAGAATTTCAAAATATCGTTTCTGTGCAGAAAAATTGTTGACCAGTGTTATTCTTAATTTTAATTTTTATTTTACTTTAGCCCGCCAATTCTCACAAGGCGTGACGAGCATTAAAAAATAGTTGTGTAATTATTAAATTTAATTTTTTTATATGATTTCTTCTATTTTTGTGTTCACACAGCATGAGCGATCTTGGATATAACAACTAATTTTGACCTGTGTTACACAAATAATTTTTTTGAAGTTTAACTTTACCCGATAGGTCCCATCAGTCCTTTGATTTTTTTGAAATTATCTAGCTTTGAGATTTAAGTGCTTTAATTACCCCGAACACCTCGTTGCTTCACACCACCAGGTCGCAGATGATCACGCAACAGGACCATGACTTCATCACGGCGCTAGACATCAAGGGGGCCAAGGATCTGCCAGACAAGAACCCGGAGCAGTGCGCCACTGTGTTCCTGAATCTGCTCACACACATCAGCAAGGACAACACCATCCAGTACGTGCTGGTGATGATCGATGATATCTTGTCGGTGAGTTGGAATTATAATTTCAAGTGCATTCAGTGTCATCCATCCATCAGCCTGTTGTGTCCGCTGCTGGACATAAGCCTTTCTAAGATTTCGCCACTCTTAGCGGTCCTCCAGGCGGGTTGTTGACCGTGGCGCCGAAACCGTCGCACCAGTGACGCCGCTGCCCGTCACCAGTCTGTTTTATATAAGGCCTGGGATTGGGGATGGATATACCGCCATCCATCGGTCCCAGGTAAGGGTGGGCCATCTAGTTTTGCCTGAGAGCTGTCCTCTTACTTTCCTCCGAATAACTTCAGGGAGGTTTGCGAGTAAGATGGCGGTACCTTCACAGTCGGTTCTGGCATCAGTTTCATCTTTTTTTATTTTCGGTAGTTCGCAGTCTACTTTGGAAACATTCAATTACGACTCTAAAATCTAAGCAAGCATAAAATAACTTACACTTCTTTTTTGTATGTAAAATATGCAATACAAAAATATACTTTTGATTGTTTCGCATTCAATAAACCTTCGCCTCGATACGGAGACTGAACTAAAATAAATTTAAATATATTTATTGAAGGAAATGTTGCCGAAAAATTCAACAGGTGTGTTTTAAGTGAACATTAAGCAACCCAAAATTAAAATTAATTGAGTTAAATGTTGAACTCAGTACGATAAATTACCCAATGAATAAACAATCCAAAAAATTCCAGGAGGATAAATCCAGAGTGAAAATATTCCGTGATACTAAATCTGGCGGCAACAACTGGAAGCCGTTCCTTAATTTGCTGAATCGCCAGGACGAGTTCATTCAGCATATGACAGCTCGTATCATCGCCAAGCTCGCCTGCTGGCACCCACAGCTCATGGAGAAGTCTGACCTCAACTTCTACTTGTCCTGGCTGAAGGACCAACTTAAGATGAACGTAAGTTTGCCTCTGGATTGGTGCAAAATGGCGCAACTCGGTAATTTGTACCATTAAAACTCGCGTGAGTAAAATATTTATTTACCGGAATCAACAATCATAGTACAACGACGACGGCTAACGTATGATAAGCGAAACTTTTAACATATTATAGTCAACTAAAGAAAGTAGTGCGTGTTTGAAACCGGTTTTTAAATATTTTAACCCGGTGGTTTGTTGAACTTAAGATAACACAACAAATGGTAGTTTATTGGAAGCACAAATTTATAACGGAAATTGACTTTGAACTGACGGAAATTTCTGAGTTGTATTGTGATTTTGAACTATCATTTTATCGCATGACATTTTTATTTTGGTGTCTTGTCTTGTATTTTTGACCTATTTTGATCTGATACCATAGTACTTAACATCATTGCTTCTGCATGTAATTAACTGTGAAGTTTTGTAAGTATTTTGTGTGAAGCATATTCATATGTAAAGAGCATCTTGTATCTACCTCGTCATGTGTTGTATTATGATAACAAATTACAACTAACACACTAACTCAAAATAAAAGTTACCTCCTTAAGAAAAACTCGGAAATATAAAGATGAACGACACAAAAAAAGAAATCGCACTTGAGCACAAAAACAAAATGTTTCAATGATAAATCGGTCTTTTCATTTATTTTATCACTGTTACAATAATTAATTATTTCACTAGAAAATAATCCTCTTTAGTTAAGAGCTTACATTCCTACTACTTAATAGTATTATCCTATTACATATAAGTATGAAAATTCTTTCAAATAAAGCTTCGCGCACACGCTTCACCGCGATCAAAACTCGTAAATAACCACTTGATCTAAACCCCTAAACCGTAACAAACTGTTGTAAATCTATTAGCTTGCGATCATGCGCGCATCAAGCATCGTTGGGCCACCACTGTGCCGACGTTTGATAAAGCAGTCTGTTTCTTTGGGAAGGCGGAGGTTATGTCTGCCGACTTAGCGCATGCGGAACAGGTCATGTTGGCCCATGAGAAACCCAACGCCGAACGTCAAAGGAAGCTGTTCGACGAAAAACACGCTAAGAAGAATCTTCCCGTTGATATTCACGACCACGACAAATATAAGAGCCTTTACAGCTCTTTTGATGAGCTGAAACCGCATGAAATATTGCCACCCGGCACCAATAAGGTATCCTTCGTATAGCAACCTACTTTCGATGTCTGTCACTAAAACGTTGTACAAACCGTACATAGAGAGGTGCTAACATATTATATTTTTGTACTAACATGACTGTTGTTATGTCCCTGCAAGTTGTAAAGGTTTGTATCAAATGTATGTCTTGTGGTAATATTAGTTGTAAGTTTTTACTTTGAGCTGTTAATTTTGGTGGCTGTCTACTTGTAACCAATTGCTAGAGATTGCTTCTAATAGCCTGTTTCTTTTTCTTTGCCTATACCATTTCTCTATAAACTGTAAAACTTTTCAATATTGTTAATATCTTCTGTGGTCTGAATTAAATGATTTTTATTTTATTTATAATATGTAGATTGTGTAAAACAATCTTCACTCTATACTCCTAGTACATATTTTTCTATATCTTGCATAAAAACATAATATTACCCAATATTTCCATAACGTTTCAGTAGTGGTAGAAAATCCAAGTCAAGCAAATACGTCAACAGAAAATTTATATTAATATAATCGGATTGACTTAATCGTGTCCTACTAGGGAACTTTGTCACACTAAATGTCACAAGATATAATATAAGTTATAAATTTATAACTGTCACCTATAAACAAAATGTCAACTGTAGAATGTGCCGGAAGTTTACAGTGCTAACTACCACTTAAATAAGTTACATCGATGAACCTGCACAGACGTAAATTTTTTAATAGGCGCGAAAGTATTTAAGCCAATCATAACGCATCACCATTTACGCAATACTTTTTTCTGCAACGCCCCAGGTTAACTGGAAGAAAATGCTAAATAGCATTAAGTTCGCCTCTGTACATTAATTATGGTATTGTGCAATAAAGTATTTTTCATTAATTCAATCATACGCATAAAGCGTCTTCATCCGCTATTGGTTATTGCATTATGCGCCATGATGGCGGGCGTCCGCTGTTTACCTGCGATTCGACCGAAATAGCAAGAACCTAGTGTTGTTGTTGTATTTCAAACCTAAATTTAAAGCAACAAGACCTGTATTTTATTGGTGTTTACAGTGGTTTTTATACGGCGTTAGATTACATCTTTCTGCGCAATTAAAAATTGTCGATGTAACGTATAAAAGCGGTAGTATAGTGCATTAAATATTAGTTGGCGTGTTTCCGCTGAGACCGTCACGTCATTAGCAATAACAATAGGACTAAGTCGTGGCGGGTGAATTCGCCAGAATGAAACAATAGACATTCAAACGTTTTTGATACTTTCCTTATGTTATCTTCCCTTTAATAATATTAGCAAATAGAAATACCACTGAGTTGTTTCTTAAACTTCGAAGAGATTAGTTCAGTGGAAATATTAATTAAATTTGTTATTGTATTTTATTTAACATAAGTACCTGAGTAATCTTTTTAAAATTATTTAATGCATATTCAAAAGTATCAACATCGCTTGGTTTGCAACAAAAAAGATAAGGCCGAAACGGCTCCTTTAAAAATTAATGGGCTCTATGAGTGTTTGGTTTATCACCCCTATTGTTTATGTTCAAGTGGAAACGCGCCAGTCAATATTGAATGCACATACTGTGTCTGCTGTGACAAAGTTCCTTACCCTGATAGATAACTTCTACCCACACAAATTATTCGTATTACACCAATCACAGAAGATGAAACGATTGGGGATCGCAGAGATGACTACTTTGTTTGCTATATCATATTCGGAAACCGGGTTTAACTTTCAGTATTGTTGATTACGTGCTAAATCTGGTCCTGTATTAGCCCTAATTATATCAGTAAAACAGCTGATATTGTCAATTAAAGCCGGCTCGATATAACTCATTAGGGGTCGTCCACAAATTACGTAACGCAACATGGAGGGAGGGGGGGAGTCCGGCCAAGCGTTACGGTCCTGTTACGTTGGGGGAGGGAGGTGTCAAGGTCTGCGTTACGTCACGCACGATTTTATAATAGTACCTATACATCAAAAAATATTGCGCCGGATCCTGCCGGATGAGATTCTACCCCCACCTTACTCTCTCGTCCAAATAGCCGTCGGCCCTAAAGCTCCACAACCCACAGGGGATGGAAACGATGTATTAAGAAATGGAACCGAAACTCGTTCATAGATGATTAAATTTCTTGATTCCTTGAAACCACACTTTTATGTTTTATTTAAAAAATGCAGATTCTTGATTAAAAAGTATCTATACTACCACCTATCTTTCTTTTCTGAATAATATAATATTTTTACAAAACTAGTTACGTAACGGAATTGTAGGGGGAGGGCTCCCAGCTAAGCGTGACGGTCCTGTTACCAGGGGGGCGAGGGGGGGGGGGGGGGTAAAAAAAATGAGAATTTTGCGTTGCGTAATTTGTGGACGACCCCTTATGTCCATTTGAGGGTTAATGAAATGTTGGATTGCTACGTTTTAGAACAACGACTACATCCAGTCAGTGGGCCGCTGTCTGCAAATGATGCTGCGTGTCGACGAGTACCGCTTTGCGTTCCTCTCCGTCGACGGCATATCAACTTTGCTGTCCATCCTGGCATCCAGGGTTAACTTCCAGGTAGTTCACACCAGGGTAAATTTATTTGGCTTATCGAATTCGTGTGTTTCATTATGCCGAAGATCTGCGAGTGATAGAAAGCGAGGGGCGCTAAGAAGCGGGTAAACATTTTTAACCTTGCCGCCCCAGAAGCACGTATGACGACCAAATTAGCGACATACTGGAAAAGAACGGAATGGAAGAACTTATATGATTATATTGATGGATGTAGAAGAGGCGAAAAGGGTGTGTTAAAATCAAGGTAGATGGAAATGTGCAGTGTTTTTCTACCCTTCTGGGAAACAGACATAAGTATATATGTCTTATAACTAAATTTCTCTCTTACTTTCCCGTCGTCACCGCAGACCTTAGGCGTATCCTGTACAAGCAATAATAAATAAAAGCTATCTATTACATTAAATTTATAAAACTTATAGATTTTTGTATAAATCATGTTATAGCTCCATGCCATATTTTAAATAACAAGAACAAGAGTTACACCGTCTTAGGTACTACTTGTATTGTGCTGGTAGAATACCAGTTTGTTATGTACTGTATAAATTAATAAACTTTTTTGTCTGTGTTACAAAATTAACCTAAAAATTTGATTTTTATAACAACACAAGAACAATATTCACACAAAATTATAAGCATTTTCGTGGCGTTTGTTTACTCTAATTGGTGATAGATAACAGCATTTTACTGACGTTGTGAAACAAACCAGCACTAATTTTTAGTAATCCCCGTTCTTGTAGTTTGCAGAGCTGTCCTAATAACTACAGATAACGCGCGAGTTGACTGCAGTGAGGGGCTGAGGCGAAAGACGAGAGCACGTTCCCCCGCCGTCCGCACACCTCCCTCGCACGCTCGCTGTGTAGAGAGAACAGCTGTGTGTGTATATAGCGCATTCCTTAGCTCTGCATTCAACTCGCGCGTCATCTGTACTTAGTATTCCATCACCATAATCTGATGTCACTTTGCCAGGTGCAATACCAGCTAGTATTCTGCCTGTGGGTGTTGACCTTCAACCCGCTTCTCGCCGAGAAGATGAACAAGTTCAACGCCATTCCGATCCTGGCTGATATCCTGAGTGACTCCGTCAAGGAGAAGGTCACCCGCATCGTGCTCGCTGTGCTTAGGAACTTGATTGAGAAACCGGAAGACAAGCAGGTACCTTGCTCTATGGCATAGAACTCTCCTTTTTACCTTTATGACATTTAGCAGCTTCTTGGAATTTTAGAAGACTTTAGTGGGCTGAGTTTGAATTTATTTCTTTGTTTTCTCCTGCACGCTTAGCACGCGCTACTGCGTCTATCTGTTCTACTTGCGCTGTCTGTCACATTTTCCGCGTTTGTCAACGTGTGAAAGAGCAAGTGGTATCGAAAGAAGCTGTATCTAAAGCGCATGCTAAGCGTGCTGGACGTTTAGTGGACCAAGATTATTTGGGAGATTAATCCCCGATTTCACATTTGAGAATTTGAATTTAAAAGGTTCTTATCTATGAAATGGAGCGTTGTGATTGGCTCGTCGCAAAGCGACAGCGAATTTTTTTAAATTCAGAAACTGGTCATATGTGGTTTTACCGCCCCTCTTTTAGTAAGAAAATACTTAAATCTTACAGAGACTCTTACACCCTGTTGGTAATTGTCGATCTTACCATGTATGACAATTGCCAATATAAACTCTGAAGTTTTAAGGATTCAAATTCGAGTATGTATATCCTTCCATTTGTCAACACGTAACTCGAAGTCATCAAGCCCTTGGGCTGACAGACTTCTCATTTGTACCATAGACAATCTCTTCCAGGTTTCCAAAGAGCACTGCATCGCTATGGTTCAGTGCAAGGTGCTGAAGCAACTGTCCATCCTCGAACAGAAGCGCTCGGACGACGAGGACATCATGAATGACGTGGAATACCTGAATGAACGTCTGCAGGCTTCCGTCCAAGATCTGTCCTCATTCGACCAATACGCTACGGAGATTAAGAGCGGCCGGTGAGTGCTGTTATCGTCAATCTGCCCACTGTTAGGTATAGACTTCTTTGCAACGCTATTCTCACGGTATTCCTTCGGTCCATCGACAGCGGTAAATGAATGAAACAACTTGAACCATATCATCGCTCAAACGGGTCATTAGTCTGCCCACCGAATGTTTACCTGGCCTTTGTAATACCGGTTTATCTGATTGAACCCAATCTCCAATCTCATCTCGAAATTATCACCGAAACTTCATTTAGTTCACCTTCTCTGTACATATTAAGGTGGTAACGGGGGATATCGGTGCAAAATGCACATCATAATATTTGTTTTCCTTACTTTTGAATAAAAAGTATGCAATAAATGCGTTTTATAGCAATTCGTGCAAACTGCTTGTTAATGGTTAGGTGATCACATGAAAATTATTCAATTTTACGCGTTACATTTTAGCTGCATTACATTACAACTGTAGACACGATTTTAAGTTTGTTAATGTAATGCAAACAAAATGTAATACATTAAGGTACGTGATTTTTTTGTGAAGACTTTATTATTAATAAACAATTTCCGCAAATCGCTTTAAAACACAATTATTGCAAACTTTTTATTCAAAAGTTAGGAAAACAATATTATGATGTGTATTTTGTACGGTGGTAAAAAGTTACCCCCTTAAATACAATGTTTGTCTGTATGTATGTTGCCTTATAACTTTAGAAGCACTCAACAGTTTTGGATGCAACTTTCACTATAGCTAAAGAGTTTCTTTCATTACGCTATTACTAAAGGGAGATTAGCAGTAATTCTATTTTGGTGGAACAATTCAGAGAAAATGCGGCTGAGGGCAAAGATTTTATTCAGCACATGCTAGTGTTTAGTTCTTCAAAGCAAGCTCCGAGAAATCTTTAGGAATGTTAAATTGTTGTTTATAGTTTGTCCGCCCATTGCTTCATTCCCCGCATTCCTAAAGATTCCACGGAGCTCGCAGACTGTAGGTAATCTTTATAAAAGCATGTTCTTATCATGTTTGGGCAGAGAGGATGATTGAGAATAGAGTGACGAAAGAAATTTATTCTGCGCAAGTGGAAGGTAAAGCTCGACCGGGCCGCCCTAGAAGGACGTATGCTGACCAAATAGACATAATGAAGAAGGGCAAAGTAAAAAGTACCCGGAATGGAAGATCTTGTATGGCTAGATTGATGGATGTCGAAGCAAAAGAGGTGTGTCAGGATCGTGGCAGATGGAAATCTGTAGTATCTGCTTACCCCTCTGGGAGACAGGCGTGCTATCAATATATATGTATGTTGTTATCAATAATACCTCTGTCCACAGCCTGGAATGGTCCCCAGTGCACAAGTCTGCCAAGTTCTGGCGTGAGAACGCGGCCCGCCTCAACGAGCGCGGCCAAGAGTTGCTGAGGACTTTGGTCCACCTCCTTGAGAGGAGCCAAGACCCTGTCGTGTTGGCCGTCGCCTGCTATGACGTCGGTGAATACGTCAGGCACTATCCGCGAGGCAAACAGTAAGTGATGTGAAAAACGGCTGCCATCTTGGATTTACTTTCAAAACACTAAAGCTCCGTTTCGAAACGAGTGAATTTCACTCGGGAGTGGTGCGAATTTCACCTAGCGTCCAAAAATTTACCCGAGTTAAACCGAGAGTAACCGAAGTGTTACCTGACAGTTGCTCGGAAGTGTTTTGAAACGCTTCCGAATAATGCGAAAATCACACTGGGCCACTTGATTTGTGCAACCAGATTTTTCTTTCTTTTTCTCCTATAGAGATCTGTCTCTTTCTAATAAACGAGTGAAATTTCGCACTATGATCGCACGTTTTGAAACGCTTCCTAAGAATAAATTTTATCTAATCTTTAATCTAGTTAATCCAACTATATCGGATGTAAAATGAATAAATCAACGATTCTGCTGATCCTTCTAAACAAAATACCTATAGAGTTTTGTGATATCGCGAATAGTGAAACAAACACCTTCCCCTGCGCGCTAGAGTCCTCAATCTAAAATATGGGAGTTTGATTTTTAGAAATTGTTCAATGTGATTGATATAATATTTCATTTCAGTGAAAGTCCTTTAAGAACCCGCTCCGTATTTTTCGTCTGTTTGATGCGAAGCATTATAATAATAATTTTTCTTGTCATTGTCGCGATGTTTTTCTAAAAATCAGGAACATACACCAGTCCACATTGGGCATCTAAATGAACACCTAAAATTTATTTGATTAAATTGTTTCTCCTTTGCGCGCTATTTTGATACTTAGATATTATGAATAACGATTCGGAGCGGGCTCGTAAGTAATAAAATAACTCGCATAAAAGAATAAATTCTAGGCCTTAATTTAGACGGCCAATATGAAGTGGTGTATGTCCCCAGTTTTTCCAAAAACATCGCGATAAAGGGCCAGAAAAATATTTAACATATTGTTTTTCATCAAAGTTGTCGTCGTCGCGGACCGGGCTCTTAACAGACTTCCATGTTATTATTTCTTACGATTAGTCATAGTCATTTTATTAGACTTATCTCGAAATTTCATAGAGTTATAAATATTTAAAAACGGATAGGACTCACTTTTTTAACTGTTCGAGGAGGCACAGGTCGAGCTTTCGATGAGATTATGACTCATCATCATCAGGACTCTTCGGGAGTACTTTTGCCCACGGCGGTCAGTCGAGTACTAAGCTTCCTCCCCTCTCTCGTCGCCGCTCGCCTTTCCGCTCTTCGGCTGCGTTCGGAGGTTTCCGGTATCGAAGCCAGACTCGACCGGACATTTGATAAAGTTTTCACTACTACTTCCGGGTCACGTGTTTCACTAGGCCCAGTCACACAGACGGCACTGATAATGTCCTCAACCACTGTTGGTACTTTTTTGTCATACAAAGCGTCAAGCACAGGTTGCCAAGTTGGCGCCAGATGCCAACCAGTTAAAAAAGTGAGTCCTATCCGTTTTTAAATATTTATGATGTCAACTCACTCTAATTGTAATGAATTTCATAGAGTTTTTGTTATAAAACTTAGGATCCCTCCAGAACTCTGTATCAAAAGTGAAAAAAGACAAAGGCAGATGTCCATATAGATGTCTCTTTCTTTGTTTTGCATCCTGCTTTTGTAACAAAGGCTAACATGTCATTCCTTTTTAGAGATAACGCGTTAGTGTTATTATAACTGATCGCACCTATTTGTATTATTTCAGTATAATCGAGCAATTGGGCGGCAAGCAGCGTGTGATGTACCTACTTAGCCACGACGACCCAAACGTTAGATACGAAGCGCTGCTCGCCGTACAAAAACTCATGGTGCACAACTGGTACGTACAAACATTGATTTCTAATAATAATAATAATAATAAAATTCGTTTATTAGCATATTAAAAACCTATGTAACATAACAATTTCTCTTTAGTACCTGTGATAGATAAGTATAAAATACCTGTAGTACAGGCACTAACCTCTTCCATATCGGACGCACATGATAAGGTTACAAAATAATTATCAAAGAATTAATCTTACAATTTCACATAATAAAATTGAAAAAACAGATACAGTCATTAAAAGTGCTAAAATTATTTGTTACTACATATAAGTTATAAGAAAATATTGAAAATAAAATAAAATAATAATAATTAAAAATAATAAACCGCAAGCTGTAGAAGTAACGCCTGCCCAACACCCCCTTCTTCCAAAATCACTGACAGAAACAAGTTTTTAGAGTCAACGCAGAGTGCGTTATTTTTGGCGTTTTGACCATTCTAACTACCTCAACTACCCACTTTTCGCATCAGTAGTACGAGTATCAACTTGCTATCGACCCGACATCGATTCGATAAACAGAAATGTTAGTCTTATTTCCTTACAATAAGAGTTGCCGTTTAGAACTTATCGATTTTACCTGTCTTTATAGGATCAATGCTTACGTACTTGTATGTACTACAGTTTTGCTGCCGTTTCAGTACTAACAGAAAGTGAAAGGATATTTTGATGCTTTCAGTGTTTTTAAATTGGAAAGGTACTCCTTTTTAGACGGCCAGAGCCCACCTTCATTCTCAAAGAGAATAGCTCTTGGAAGACGTAAGTCAGACAGACAGTAACGGAGTGGCCGTGGTGCGTGATGGCCAATTTTAAGACGTCTAGTAATAAACAAGATTAGATTTAGCATATCCACAATGAGAACGAAAACTATTATGAATGGATACTGATTAGATTCGAACGTTTTGTGGCACAAGCTTGGAAATTTCTGGCGAAGAGTCCATAAAATATACATAATTTTCAGATAATTTGTATTTTTATGGAAAACTGTTAACCTAAGTAAATAAAATGCCCAGCACCTCTAACATAGTAGACCATATCGAGCTCTGACAGCATGATATACCACTGTCTGTCCCTCTTTAGGTAGATCAACAGAGTGAGACAGAGCACTTTATCGAGCTCGATATGGTCCTCCATGCTAGTGTGTTCCTTACGAACAGGTATAGCCTAAGGTTATAAAAAAGTAAACAGTAGTTTTTGTTCGCAAATCTGAGATCTATGTAACAAAAGCTTATTTTTAAAGTCCACAGTATATGTTGGCCAATGCGTTGGCTCGGCGGCCAGTGTGAAAGAGACAAACCTATCCGTGGTCGTTTGCAATAGAATCCAACAATCATGTAAACAAACCAAATTGTCACGATTACTCCGTAATCACATACATTTGACGATCAATTATGAACATAGTCTGATTTCAACGAACGCACCATAGTTTTCACATTATCTTCAACACGATTTAACTTGTATTTATAAGTTAAATTTGTTAAAACATTTGCAACGTAAAAATTTCGAAGTATTTGACAAGCTGTCATCTTAGTTTTTTACTCATCGAACTCTATAAGTCATTGAAAAGTTAGTGTTGTTCGTAATCTGAAGTTTTCTTTTATTTTTAATTTAATAAATTATTTTAATTTAATATTATTTGAATACAATAAAAATTTTTTTTCAAGAGCTTAATGTAATTAACCAAAACGGATTGTATCCTAAGCCATAAAAATAATGGTTAGTTTTTAAAAATTGACAGGTGGCCATTTTGTTAGAATTGTCATTCACAGTCATTCACTGTTCTGTGGGTTCGCTGTGCATTAGTGTTTTCTGCTTCCGATTTCTACGACTTTGCATTCTCATTTTGGACTTTTGTTTTGCTTTACGATTTGGCTGGACATATTTTTCTTGGAACGACGACCTTTGCACGGCATCACGGACTTTGATATAGCATACGATTGGTATTTTTTCTCAAGGAGTAATCAGGAGGTAAGAATGATTTAGATCTATTACCTACAACGGAAATCTATTAGACGCACTTTAATATTGTATTGCCCTCGTAACTAATTATTTGAATAGATCACAAGGATGCTATACAAGAATGGTTACGTAGCAAAAATAAAGCTTTTGAAACAAGTGAAATAAAAGCACAGTTACTCACAAAATTTGATAAAAAAAATTATGTTACAAAATACGTTGACGAGCTCGCCGCATCGAAAGGAATAACTGTGCTTCGCCTTCCTCCCTACCACTGCGAACTCAACCCAATTGAGCTCATTTGGGCACAGGTTAAGTCGTATGTTGGGAGAAATAACAAATCTTTTAAAATGGCGGAAATAAAATCTTTATTGAACGAAGGGTTGGCGAGAATCGGAGCCGAACAATGGTCGAAATGCGTAAGTCACGTCCTAAAGGAAGAGGAAGAAATGAAAAAGCTCGACGGCATTTTAGACACGGCAAGCGATGACACAGTGGTTCCATTTATAATTACGGTCACCGGCGACACTTCTGATAGTGATGATGACGAAGACGAAGATTTAAATTTGTTTTAATAAACACTTTTTTTATATATAATCAGTTTTATTTTATAGTCTATGGCTTATATATTTAATCTATTTCGTCAGTTTTATTTTAGTACCTATCCTACTATGGGCCATAGTCTATGACTTAAAATTAAAATAATTAGAAAAATAAATTTAATTAAAATTAAATTAGAACACTATGACATCACTATGGGCATAAACAATACGCTGTCAATGTCAGTCCGCCATATTTGTTTACATGATTGTTGGATTCTATTGCAAACGACTTTACGTTGAATATACTGTGTTCTTCTCGCTTACTCGCTTAGCATTGTCCCTTTCACTCTAGCCAATGCATAAACGTACTGCCCAATGGGTCCTTAGGGGGTAGTTTGCAATATATTTTTCCTGATACTTTAAAACTTACAATATCTGTTCGTTTATAACTTAATTGGTGTTTGGTATGCATTGTATTATTTTAGGCTTTGTGTCGTGTCAGCATCCTTCCATTTGACGTGAACAAGTTGATGCGTTGTCACAATTTTTTATAATAAATGCTTGGTAATCCTTTGCTTGGCATTAAGTTTAAGTTGACCTTAAACTAATCTTAGTTTGGTGCTACTGGCGGTTAGTTGAGTGGATGTTGAAGCTACACAAGTCAAACAAAGAGGTTTTGGGCTTTGAATCCGTAGGCCTACCATGAGTTTTGCTTACTATACACGTTACCGTCTGCGTAAAATATTTTGTATGAGAAATGCTGGTTCCTGTAGTAAGCCGCTAGGGGCGCTGCACAATTTCCCATATAAATATTTGACGCAGACGTTAACGTGTATAGTAAGCAAAACTCGTGGTAGGCCTACCGCATTCAAAGTGCAATCTCACTTCTGTTGGTCTTGACAAAAGTTGTTTTAGGACGAAAGACAAGTTAATCTGAGAACAGTCCTGACGCATTGCAAATATTCTTCTATCCAATTTTAAAATCTTTTACAATTTCAGGGAATACCTCGGCAAGCAGTTGGAGAAAGAGCAGTTTGAGAAGGGAGCTACAACAATCGGAGCTAGGGCCTAAAGTTACTACCAAGTTTGTTAATATTATTGTTATAGCAGTAACTGGCTTGTAAGAAAGAAGATAACCAGTCATTCAGTGTTCTAAATGTGTTATATAAGCGTTTAAATGTGTTATATGAAATGTAAATACACAACTTACAGTTCTTCAATACGCTATTTTATGTTAAAGCACTTGATTATGTTTGTTCTTATTGACTTGCTTTCTTGAACACTACAACAATTTCATTACAAAACTATTTTAAATGAATGTGATTAGTGTAAATAAAATATATTATTATTATACTTATGTTGAATGCTATCTTGACATTGTTTATTAATTTAAATGCAATCTGTAAATTATTTTATAATTTTATGAAGCCAGATTGAAAATATTAGAACAATTGTTTTAATTTTATCCACATTCCTATATAAGACGGATTGACATATTATTGTTGAAATTTTATTAATACAGGCTATATAAAGAAATTGTTTAAATGAAATGTATTATATATTTACTAATACTACAAATAAATAGTGGCAGATTTGAGATTTGGAATGATGGCTATATCAGTATTGAAAATAAAGTTCATAGATAGTGCATCTATTCATTATTTTAAAAATATGCTCCTTCTTCTTCTCATCGTGTGGGCTGCCTATCGGCCCGACAAGCCCCGGTGTCAGAGTTTTTAAACCGCCTTACGGCCTCTGACGTGGTTTATGTAACGACCACTCCACTAGAAAGTGGCCGGGACCAACGGCTTAACGTGCCTTTCGAAGCACGGAAACATCTTACTTTTCGGACAATCAGGTGATTCAAGCCTGCAATGTCCTAACCTAACTGAGGAAAATTCATAAAGTGACTTTCCACTATGTGTGTTCCCCGCGGGAATTGAACCCACGACCTCCGGGTTGAGAGCCCAAGGCCCTCACCACTAGACCACGGAGACAGTTCCAGCTGCTTAAATATAGTTATCTAATGTATATTTTTATGCACGAAGGAGGAAACTGACAATTCATGGTAGTGGAAAATGCGCTTTTAACTCATGGCGCACGAGCTATTTCACATTGCAACATTCAAAAGTTTGCGACAGTGTGAAATGGCTCATACACCATAGGAATTAAAAGCGCATTTCCCACCTAGTTTCCTCCTACGTGCAAAAAATAAGGGTCCGTTTCAAAACGAGCGAAAATCACGGAGTGATGCAAATTTCACCCAAGAGCGTTGAGCAAAATTGAAACGAGTTAAACCGAAGGTAAACGAACCAAAGATATATAAAAACCACGAACTTATATTTCATATCCATGATAAAAACGAACCGTTACCTGCACTTAACAGACACTTGCATGGAATTGTTTTGAAATAATTCTGAGTAATGCGAAAATCCGTAGGTAGAGGATTCTCTGTCTACGCGAAAATCACATTCGCACGGAACACATTTTTACTTCACACTAAGGAACCGTTTCAGAACGTGCGATGGTAGTGCGAAATTTCACTCGTTTAATAGAAAGAGACCGAGCTAAATACAAGAAAGAGAGATCATCTGGTTTTGAAACGCTTGCGAGTGATTCCAGTGAGAAAAACGTTTTAGAACGGGTATGGGTGACAAACGTCAGTCTCAAATCTAATTCAAGGGCGGGAAACTGAAATTGCCTTTCGTAGTCACAAAAAAAAAAATTATAGATAACTGAGCTCTCTTACGAGCCTAATGCAACTTTTACAATAATAATTTTCACTTTTTTCCCTTAAAAATGATAAGTACATTTTTAAAGTTTTGATTTTCTGCCAGGCGAACTTTAACGATACCCAGACAGCATTAGAATTCGCCCCTAGCCAGTGTGAATTTCGCATCACTCGGAAGCGTTTCAAAACACTTCCAAGCAACTGTCAGGTAACAGTTCGGTTACCCTCGGCTTAACTCGGGTCAATTTTTGGACGCTCTAGGGTGAATTTCGCATCACTCTAAGTGAAATTCACTCGTTTTCAAACAGAACCTAATATTATAAATGTGAAAGTTTGTGTGCGTGTGTGTATGTTTGTTACTCTTTCACGCTGAAACAGCTAGACGGATTTGGATGAAATTTAGAATGGAGCTTTCAGCTTTTACCCTAACTTAACACATAGGCTACTTTTTATCCCGGAAAAAAGCATGTCGTTAAAACGAATAACACGCGGACAAAGGCTAGTATGCAATATTTGGCTATCTGACAGTGAGACCTGGGTACCTATGTATGTATTTAATATGTATATATTGTAAGTATTTATGTAGTTTATCATATTAGGTGAGTGGGGGCAAGTGTGTCATACTTTTTTCATAGCTGAATTTATAAAATTTACAATATTTGGTATTTTGAGGTTACAATGTCACGTTGATTCCTAGAAAATTAAAAACATGGAGATAGGCGCACTTGCCTCACAAAATGGGGCAAGTGCGTCTACTTGAAATAAACCCCCAAAAGTAATGCGTAGCAAAAAAAACATATTTTCATTTATATTACAGAAAATCTACAACAAAACGCAATATTTTTATCTATTTTTCGTAAATGACAATAACAAAGGAGGGCGCTTTTAAATGAAATTTGGGGCAAGTGCGTCATATATTTCTAATCAGGGGTTCTCAACAATTATGTTTCCTAGGCTTTTTTTTAACTTTTGATAAAACTTTAATGTAGTACGTGTAGCCCCCCCCCCCCCCCCCCCGCCAAAACTCGGTACAACTCGGTTTACGTCACTCGCGGTTGGTCGCGGCCGCTTCGCAGTTACGTACGCACGTTGTCTCTGTGACGCTCCCACGCATTTTCGTAAATTATGGCACGAAATTACAGAGTATGTTGTGCTTTGTATGGTTGCTTAAATACAACTTTTATAATAATATTATAGCATTATCAAATACATAAACAGTCAGTTGGCAGCCCTAGGGCGTGTTTAGGCGCCGAGCGGCCGTAGGTATTGATTTCAAGGACACCACCTAGTTAAACTACTGTTGTTACCTATACTGTGGCACCACTAAAGTGGCAATCCATACCTGTCAGCTACATTCTCCAGGTTGCTGTTGAGACTATCCCGCGTCCTGTGGGTTAGAGATATAGCTTTTTTATGAATTATGGCTGCAAAACCATCAGTTTGATACTCCACAAACATCCCCGATGCACTGCAAAAGCGGGGCAATCCCATCAACATCCTAAATACATTTAGTTGAAGAGCGTGGAAGATGTTAAACCTCCCTGTCTTATCGCACTCTCCAACCAATTTGCCAAAATTCTAAAATTACATTAACTTAAATGTTAAGAATTACAAAATTTTAAGAATATTTAGCCTCTCAACTGGTACACCCCTGTCTCCCAACTTTCTCCAAAATTCCCCGTACGACAAGCCCAAAAGATCCATAGCATGTTAGTAACACATAACAGGGGATGTCAAGAAAACAGGCATACACCGGTATCCGACGACGGTCTGTATAATATTGTACAGTGTGCTTCAGACAGACGATTGCGTTCTCAGCTCTCAGTATTATATTTTGTTTGTCATCCTTCGGTGCAATATGCAAGCAAGAGTCAAACTCGCACTTGCTTCGTCTTGTTTAAACATTATCACACATATGGAGACAAATTAGTTTTGATGCTGTAGATACGCAAACTGAATACGACCGTAACGTGACCCTAACCGAATTCAGGGGGCCTAGCACAGACCACTTCATGATGCCACTTTAACACCATTTGATAGTAAATCTCGTATATTTTCTATCAAATCAGTGTTGCCAGTGCCTCGTCCACAAAAGTAACCCAACACTGTTCGAAAAGTAACACTTTCACAAGAAAAGTAACGCTTTTTTATTATTTTCGTATTTTAATACAATATGCACAGTTTCAATTTTATTTAGTACTTTTACATATACATATATAGTCTGTCCAAAAAGTGTTGAAATGAATATTTATTTTTCCCCCGTAAGTACTACACTTATGAGAAACGGAGGAAATCGAGTTTTATTACAAAATAAGGACTGAAGATCGCTTTTGATAACTGTACTATAAAATATGACAGAAATTCTTTCATGGTAACATGATGGTAACAATTTAAAAATATTTATAAGTCCACTGAAATATTTACTAATTTGTAACTGGTTACGACAAAAGAGAAAATTTTGTTCTTTTGTAACCGGCTCCAAATACAGTTACATAGGCGGCCGAAAGGAGAAAATTGACTCTGCCACCACACCGCGCCTCGCCGATCCGTCAGTCAGTCAGTCATTTCCATCATTCATTGTGGCAAAAATATGTACACGTTCATCTCGCTCTTTCTGTTTGCTCATTCTAGCCGTGCGATAGAGAAAGATATTAAATTCTATCTTTGGTTTACTTGCAATGCTCAATTGCCAACGTTAACCTTTGTAGCGTCAAACGCGCGCAGTCTGCGCTTTTGATTTTGCAGTCCGGTAGTGTCCAAAGCTTAGACTGCGCGCGTATGACGTTCCGGTTTTCACAGCCAAGTTTTGTTCTACGAAATTAAGCGCATAGTTGTACTACAAAAACAAAACGTTTCGTTATACTGTTGGCAATCAGTTGGTGTAATGTGATTGGTCGAAATCTATGGTGTGAAGTCGAAATTAAAGAAATTGTCGACAAAATCAGCGGTGGTCGGCCATTTTTGTTTCTGCTGCGAAGTGAAGAGTGTGTTCGTTCAGTGTAATTATTTGTTGTTTTTGAAGGTAATAGTGATATTTACATAAAAATAATTCATGTAGTAACCGCGTAATATATTAGGGAGTGTTCTAGTGATATTTCATTGTTTGTGAAATATGAGAATCAGTGAATATGAATCAAATTGTGTGCAGATGTAGTGAAAATGTGAAAATTTTTGTGAATGTGAAGTGCAATCAACGAAAATGTCTATTCATCTTTATTTTTGAGGTAATTGGTATACATATTCTTTTTAGTTATTTAATTGCGCGTCTTCTGATATATAACACAATGCTTAAAATATAACCTAACACAAAATACATGGATTTCTAAACCCGGTCGGCAGGAAGAATTCCTTCGATTTCTAGCTGGACATTCTGGCCTACCGAGAATGGCTTGTAGGCGGACATTGAAAAGGTTAAGAAATGCACGACACCATAAAGATATTGACTTATGACAGTTCCTCTGAGCACGACACTTGCTTGCGTTCCGTTTCATCTTGATTTTTAATTCAACTTTTAAGAATTTGTTAAAAATTTTAAAATTAATCCGTAAAGTAACGTAAAAGTAACGTTTTCAACCATGTAACGTAAATGTAACGTAAAGGGGTCAAAAAGTAACGTAAAACGTTACAAAAGTAACGTTCTGGCAACACTGTATCAAATGGTCAATGAAATGTCATTGCAAATGGTGTTTTAAATCTCATATATTTTCTGTCAAATGTTGTTACGGAAACGTTTCGAGCAGCTAGGCACCATCTTGCCGTGAGATGGCGTTGTTTCGCTAATGTTACTATAAAATTTTCTTATGACTTTACCTTTTAATATTAACTAACAGAACTTAATTCTGCGATCCAATAGAAGCATATATGATGAGTTAGAATCATAATACAATTTAATAATCATCAAACTTTTGAAGGAATGGGTATGAAAGTTTTAACTCTAGCCGGTATCTGTAAATACGAGAAAATTCCGAAAATCTTATTGGTTCGTGCCCGATTTGGGATTGAACCTGAACTGAATCTCAAGATTGAGACGCCAGCATTGGCCTCTTTTCCACTTATCGGCAATCCACCGGCACCGGCACCGGCAACGGCGACGGCAACGGCACGGCTAAGGTGGTACATTTTTACAAGTGGTAAATTCATACATTTTTACCACCTTAGCCGTGCCGTCGCCGTCGCCGTCGCCGTTGCCGTTGCCGGTGCTGGTGCCGGTGCTGGTGGATTGCCGATAAGTGGAAAAGGGGCCGTTGTACAGTGGAGCCCACATCAAGCTATACACATTGAGTATAAGCTGACCTCTCATTGTACGGGAAGCCTATACAATAAGAGGTCAGCTTATACTGAATGTGTTTAGCTTGATGTGGGCTCCTCTGTACTCCCTGAGCTACCACCGCACGGCTACTGTCCCCAAAGTAAAACTACAAAATGTGATAGGTACATAATAAATAACATTCATTCCACAAACCTGATTTATGATCTCTGTCATAGAGTAACGATCTCTGTATTTGATGACTGATAGGTATTTTATGCGACATCATTTCAGCATATCACATCCACGACACAGCATAAATTATCGAATGCACCAGGATCACTGGGTCACACAACAAACAGTATTTCTTCGATTCGAACCCAAGGAAATCGTCAAACAAAACAAACATTCTATTGTAATCTTTGGAACTGACTGACCGACATGACATCAAATAATCAATTCAAAACAAACAATCCAGCAAAATTTTGGGATGCCGTAATCGAGTTTCAAAATTCCCGTAAAATCAGCCACTATAAAGTAACACTATTTCTGAATCTTACTTCTATATTAACTTTGTCATCCACGTTTACACTCTAAAGAACCTAGAGCTTGCAATTTTTTTTTCTTATTCTAAACACATCACATCAGCGAAGCGAAGGATATATTTGATGTTTACATAGTATGGGGATTGTATACAAATATTTCTTTATTTCGTGTTTACTGTCTAGATAGACAAAACTTTAAAATGCTAAAGAGTTAAGGTTTCCGTATTGTATACCAAAATTACGGTACATTTAACAAAGTGGCAACACTTGTCCGAATGAAAAAATGCGTGCATTAGCCGAATTTGCGAAGTTGTGCGAAGGTGTAATAAACATTCGGAGCGGCAACCTCGTAGTGATCACCTTGACGCACAATCTGGCAGCGTTGCATTAAAAGCCACTCACACATATTTACCAGTTACAGCGTAGTGCGCACTACTACATTGTTAGAATTAGACGAAATATTACTATTGAAAAATGCTATTTACATTAGTTTAAAAAAGATATTTTATTCATTCGCGACCAACTGACGCGTTACTTAGATTATTGACACAATTTCTAGTATATATAACCATATAGTTAACTCAGGAATAGGCATGAACTTTTGTATAGGAAACGGGCAGCCTTAAAGTGGCAACCATGTTAGATTAGACCTGCAGTTCTAAACTGATGAATAAATTGGTCTGAGACTAAGGTTCAGTTTGATCGCCCGGCAATCAGACATCTCTTTTGCACGCGTTGAATTTGTATATGCTATCCTGCTGTCAGTGATGAGCGGGCGATCAAACTGAATGCGGTCCTGAGTGCGACAAGCGGTGTTAATTCCGATTTTGGCCACGATCAATCCACGCGCCAAAAGAGCATTAGCAAAAGAGAGAATTAAACGACAACTTCTTAGAGCTATGTAATAAGGTGAATAAGAGCTACATTTTTTTTATAGAAGCGATGTTGTGTCGGTAGCAAGCATGTTCATACTTGGTACCCGGATTCGGATTGCAATATCGATACAAGCATCGCAACGGTTTATGAGCGGTGACCTTGACTGCACTAGTCATTGTTATTCTATCGCACTTAGTAATTTTGTGCGCGAATAAACACATGCGCTAGTCCCCCACCACTTCCGCCGAGCGCTCATAACTCGTTGCGTTGCGACTGTTTACCTGTTGAAAAATACACATGTCATCTCTTTTGCGCGCTTTGAATTAATTTGTCGCCCGACGATTAAACTAAGCACAGATTCTGACACTGACAGCAGCGGGGCTATTATGTAACTCAGTGTCGATTGCTAGTTACAGTTGCTATTCACCAAAAACAGGCGAAAAATTAACTTCCAAAATAACCTTTAATGGGTATTGAACTAATTTACGAACTGTGAAGTCATTTCAAGTGCCAACTTATCCTTAGATATGCGGATATGTATGTTTTAAACGATAGGCACTTGGCAGGATAGCGTATATAATTAGCAAAGCGTGCGACAAAGGCGGCATTAGAACCCGTGTAGCGACCCCTATTTTATGAACGCGGCCCAGAGCTGCGTTCATAAATTAGGGGTCTCGACACGCGTTCTAATGCCATCTTTGCCGCACGCTTTGAAAAGTGTATACGCTATCCTGCTGTTAGTGTCAGAACCTGTCGAAAGTGTTAATTTATGAACGTTAAGGGTTAAAGCTAATGGTTGGTGGTCATCTCAGGTATAGTGCAGCAAACTTATCTGACCTGGTGACGAGGACTGTCGTTTCTTGAATATAGAGGTCATTTTAGTTTGGCTTAGAGGGTCAGACAAGCTCGTGGCGCTGCACTGTGAACATAGCACTGAGGATATAGTACGATGATGAGTACGCTGATCTAGGTACACGATTCTTACATGCAGCCTAGACCCTGATTGGTGCCTGATTGCATGCCGTCATGTGATGAATGAAAGTAACGTCCCTATTTATAATGAATTTATCTTTTTAATTGTTAATTGTACACATTGAATTTATATTTTATTTTAATCAATAATTAATTTTTAATATCCATATAATTGTATAACGCATTGGTGTAAGCTGTAATGTTATACTTTTTAAATAAATAAACTAATAATAATAATAATGATATGAGAGAGATTTTTTGTTTGATAAACACTTGTACTTGTCCACTTATTTATATTAATTTCCCTTACCGGTTTCGCTGTTAAAGCATTATCAAAGGTTTGTTTGGTTGTTTACGTACAATATATGAATCGCGATTCATATCAAACAAAAAATGTTTCAAAAGTTCCACCAAGTGCCAACAATCACGAGCATCAACTCCATATGAGAGAGAGTAATATTTCCAATATTTATTTTTAATAATAATAACAAATAAATTGTAGTAATACCGAATGAACACAGATGAATGAATAAATACAAAAAAATAATGAAAGTTTTTAGGTCTCATCGCAGTATTACAACTTAAAGCGATTATTATAAAAACTGTTAACCTCCATCGAGTGGTCTACCCGCAAAAAGCTAAATATCAAATACAGTTGACGGTAGTTGAACATTTTTCATCCATACTTCAGTTGCAGCCACAATATGATACAGAAACGTAAATCAGAAAAAGTGTACAGAAAATACAAAAAATTTCATTGCAGAACCTGTGATATATATACCAATTCTGAATACCAGTTAGATCAACACATAGACGGCACACGCCATATGGAAAAGTTACTTGTTTCATCAAAAGTAATAAAATGTAATGATAATTGCAAGTACTCGGACGATTATGATCTTCGTTTATACGTTCCTGTTTTTATTACGATAGTAATTACTTCAGCTATTTATTGCTATTTGGTCGTAACTTTCATACCATCGGCCCTTCATACATGGATAAATTGACAACATACGTAAGTAGAAGGTAAGTAAGTATTTAAATCATGTGTTAATTTATGACATTAAATGGGCCTTAAATTTCGCGCCATAATTTTAATTGGTGGAGAAGTCGTTCCCAAGCGTTCTCGGCTTCTATGCGCACGAACGAACGCGCAGCGCAGAACAATGAGGTAGCATAGCAGCCATTTTATGTCGGTGTCGAAAGAAAAACATAATTCGAATGGCCAATCTTAACAAAATTGTGTAATTAGTGTTATAATTTATGTGATTCTGTATACGCCATACATTTTAAGTGTTTCTTTACATATGTGAGTAAAATCGATGTTTTACTGTTGTTGATAATTTTATAACTTTCAATGAAACTATAGCTTTTATTATCGCAGAAAAGGACGAATACTACTTGAAAATCATTACCACTTGTTTAAAATATCGAGTTTTTTCTTAGCAAAGTCTAGTTAGAAAATGACGGGAGTTAGTGTTTTTGTTTACGGACATAAATTAACAAACCGCACTCCGATCGTCTGTATTTGGGATAATATGACATAACTTGCCTTAGAATAAGCGGTAAAGTGTAGTTTAGTGCGTGTTTTGTTTACATTACCATGTCAGCGGTCACATAATTGGTATTTGCCGAGCGACCGGCATCGCGCAGCCTCTGATTGTTACTTTGGGACAAAATTCAATAACGAATTGGCCATTTTATTGATGGCTAAGGGGGAGGTTGGGTGGAGACGGTCGGGTGAGCTTCCGCCATTATTTCGTACCTACTCATTTAACTTTTTTATTCACTTTGTTTACCTTTCCCTGTACATTTTCCGTAGATATGTGAACAAATCCATAGATAGAATACATAGGCAACTATACTAAACAAGATAAGCTCATATGATAGCGATATACAAGACTACATAGGATAAGGTATGTTTAGTTGTGATGTGCCTACATTGTACTGTGTATATGACTTTAGGGTGAGCAGTCAATGGCCTGAATGCATAAAGTAAAATTATATGCATTTACAGTGCATAACTAATGAGATTATAGAGAAAATGTTACCTACCTTTATATAGTATGTAGGTATTGCATTTTATTGATTTTGTTTCTTCCCTTGTAAATCCTTGAATTTTTGATAATTTTTGTTTGTTTTGATTAAAGGTATCTTCTTCAAATGAATTTTCTTTGACTACACTTCTTCTTTTTTGCTGTCTACAAAATGTCTTGCTCTGTAGAGTGCAAGTTATGATTTAAATTGGGTCCAAGTGTCAAACAGGCGGCAGTAAAAATGGCTCAGCGTAACAGCCTCTCACCTAATCTCCTCCAGTGCCCCCTTCGCTACACTGTAAGTAACTGCCAAGTGCATCAAGTAATGTTTAGTTAGGGCATGCATAACAGGGCACTGAAGGAAGACTGGTGCAGGCTGCCCCTGGGCTGTTCGGTTGCTATGTAAATTTTTCATGTATCATTTTGACATTGACCCTGGTGATCCTTAATATTTTAAAATGTATCTACTACTTTAATTTTTTGCTTTTCAATGTGATAATATTGAACATTCAAGTCGCCATTAAAAATATTTTATATTGGTAGATTATTTCATACCCAAACAAAAAAAGAACTAACAGTGAAATAGTCTTATTGTCATCTTTCAGTAAGAAAAAACTAGTTATAAATATAAGTATTGAAGAGTAGATAATGTAACGAAAGAAGAAAATCTGTAAGAAAAAACATAGGAATAGGTAATTAACTGATATATGGAATGCAATTTAAATCAAAACAATATTTGGATGGAATCAAATGATGGTTCCTTGATGGAATATCATCTTTAATAAATTATACACAAATTCTTGTCCTTTTTTTCCACAAATATTTGAAAACAATATTTTTTTTGTATTTGAATAAAAGTTATATGTCCCTCAAAGTTGCATGTAGATGGCATTAGTTTATTTATTCTGTGTGAGTTGGATTAAATACCATCATTGTTCTCATCAGATTCTATTAGGTACCAAGAAAATACCTCAACTAACTTTGTGAGTATGTCCTAAGGGCTTGCAACAACCTGTTTACCAGATGGTAGGCAGGCTACAGAAATTTATCTGCTACATTCACGTGGGTCACTCTCATAAACAACTAGACTCACAATCTCGCTCAAAAAGTGTCCCTGATGCATTTTGTCACCGCTACGGGGTGACAAAATCGAATGACGATTTCGTACAACTGACATTGCATCTTATGTTAACGACATACCATCTAAATTTCGTTGAAGATTTTTGCTACTTTGCTTGTCGCATGGTTGGACAATTTTTGACGAACTTTTCTTAGAGACTGTGTGTCTTGTTGTTTATGAGAGGTCAGTGGCTACATTGTGTTCTTGTTGGATTCTATTAGGAATGAGAAAATCTCATTTGACTTTTTGAGTCTGTTGAGTCAGAGTTGATAAAAATCAAAACTTTTATATATACTTTTTTTATTTTTCATTGCAAATGGAAGTTTTAGCTTATAGGAACTGACAACTTTCTAATATAAAGACAACTAGCACACAAAAAAAACCCTGTCAAATACTAATCCCTATTTAATTGATATTTGGGATTGGTTATTAGTATTCAGAGATAATTTTATGTTTAAAAGGCTACTCCCATTGAATTAAATTTTCCGTCAAAATTAAACCCACTATTGTTTTTCTCGGGCCATAACATTATGATTTTAATTAATTAATGAAAAACAAAAGAAAAGTTTGATTTAAATCACAGATTTTTAGGATTCCATACCTCAAAATGAAAAAACGGAACCCTTACACAGGATCACTTTGTTGTCCATATCAAGGTGAAACTAATACCTCCTACATAATTCTACGGCCTCATCATGATGCCGCTCTTTACATAATCAATTTCATATAATTGGCTCATCATAAAATTCTATGGGACACTTCCAGTTGACTTAGAAACTTTAAATTCTGTTCAGAAGTAGGCTTTATACCACATTATAGATTGTATAGGGGAAAATCTGAGAATTACCTATATTTAATTATTCAATAAGTTGTGGGTATCTGTCAAACTTAATGTAGAGTCAAGGGCGGACCCAGAGGGGGCACATGCCTCCCCAAGCGGTTCAAATAAAACAAGGAGCTGGGAGATTTACGCTATACCGCTTCAATAATATGAGTTTCTCTTTTTGTGTCATGCTTATAACTACATTTGTAGCATTTCTTGGCCTACCGGTAGGACTAAAAGATGTAGTCCAATACTATGTGGGACACTTTATACCTATTTGGCCTTTGTGCCCCACCCAAAAATAAATCCTGGATTCGCCCTTGTGTAGTTATCCTATGGTATGTGTCAAGTTAAGTTGGTTGTTTTAACTGCATGTAAAGTAAATTTGTGTTTTAAACAATATGTACGGAATCCCCAGGACACGAGTCCTATAAGCAATAAAACATCTGTTTCTTAAAAAATATGTACGGAATCCCCAGGACACGAGTCCTATAAGCAATAAAACATCTGTTTCTTAAAAAATATGTACGGAATCCCCAGGACACGAGTCCTATAAGCAATAAAACATCTGTTTCTTAAAAAAAAATCACTTTTCTCATTGATATAAATCAACCAACCCTGGTTTACATTATGGCACACAAGAACATTAAATTTTTCCCTCAGACGAGTAGACAAACTACAGAGTTCCATCTGCTCCAATTCTGCTGCATTTATTATTTGAGTCAAGCTCTTATGTCACCAATTTGATCAATATTATATCCTTAATGCCTCTTCCCTCCCTTCTAAAACATGGCGAGTCTTCCTCATGCGGATTAATTATTTTTGTTGCAACCATTTGACCCTAAACTGTAGTTGTTTTCTAATTCTATGCACCAGAAATGTAACCCTCAACTTATATTCCCGCAGGTGGTCACAGTTGAGAATGGGGCGAACACACCGACATCATTAGTTTTCCGGCGCACTGGGGCGTGGGCGTCGGGGGCGTGGCGCGGGGCGTGGGTGTCCCCGTGCCACCCCCCGGCGACCTGCTCGCCACCATCTCCATGTTCGAGCAGCAGATCAAGGCTGAGCCTATGAGGTGAGCACTTTATACTAGCGCCACCTACAGGGCAGCATAAAAGGCGCGTGTAGATTGTGTCACCGATGGCGTCGATAGCGGGCTGCGCGGGGGACACTGCGCAGTACAGGTTCCGGCAGTAAATATGGCACATCGTATCACAAAAGGCACTACAAAGGCCGAATAGGTGTAGATATAGAGTGTCCTGCATAGTATTCAGGGTTCGAAATTATCAAGATAATTGCGCTGCTTGATAATTATCTGATAAATAACGGATAATTATTACCAATGTAAGAAATTAATTTGTTATATTGTTTCATAACAAATCCATCCATCCATCCATCAGCCCGTGTTCGTCTACTGCTGGACATAGGCCTTTCCCAAATTTCGCCATGTCGGTCCTCCGTCCTCCTCATCCAGCCGCCCCCCAGAACGTCCTTCAGGTCGTCGGTCCAGCGGGCACGAGGTCGGCCTACACTACGCTTTGCTGTACGTGGTCTCCATTCTAGAGCCTTTCGGCCCCAACGGCCATCATCTCGGCGACAAATATGGCCTGCCCACTGCCACTTCAACTTGCTGATTCTGCAGGCTATGTCGGTTACTTTCGATCTCCGACGGATCTCCTCGTTTCGGATTCTATCCATCAGAGATACCCCAAGCATAGCCCGCTCCATAGCTGGCTGAGCGACCTTAAATCGGTGGATCAGGCCCTTTGTAAGAGACCACGTCTCAGCGCCATACGTCATCACAGGAAGGACGCACTGGTTGAACATCTTAGCCTTTAAGCACTGCGGTATTGACGACCTAAATATGTGACGCAAATTTCCGAATGCTGCCCAACCCAAGCATATTCTTCTGTCAGCCTCGGCGTCGAAGTTGTTTTTATCCAGCTGTATGACTTGACCCAGATAAACATATTTCTGAACAACTTCGATGCTGACATTGTCGACGGTTAGTGGCCCTATGACGTGACAGTTGGACATGACCTTAGTCTTCTCCAAATTCATCCGCAGGCCCACTCGTCTCGAAGAATCGCTAAGGCCGCGCACCATTACCTCCAGTTTCTGCAGCGATTCCGCCATTATCACGATGTCATCGGCAAAGCGAATGTGAAATGTACTCTCCGTTCACGTTTATGCCTCGTCCATTCCAGTCTAGTGTTTTAAAGACGTCCTCCAGCGCGGCGGTAAACAGTTTTGGGGAAATAACATCTCCCTGTCTCACGGCGCGCTGAAGAGGTCTTGTTTGTACACCCTGTACTTGGACGGACATCGTAGCGGAGTCATACAGACATTTCAACATAACGCCAGTCAACTTGGCATCGCTGCAAGGACTGCAGAACAGACCAAGTTTCGATGGAGTCGAAGGCTTTCTCGTAGTCCACAAACGCTAGACATAAAGGCTGATTATACTCTTGGGTTTTCTGTATAATCTGCCTAGCGTGTGAATGTGGTCAAATAACAAATGCACTATAATTTTTTTTTTCAATTTCAACTCAATAAACAATATTTAACTTAACAAACCAATGACACTCGTGTTCACTCAACTTTGCATAAGAGCCCTTCTTTTTGTGCGTTTCTGCAGCACTTCAGTCGCGCGCGCGTCGTCTATTCATACATATTTAAAGTAGCATTTTAAAAATAACTGCGTGCGGAAATACACGTTCGAATACAATTCACTTTCATGAACGCAATCTTTTAGTCCTACCGGTAGGCCAAAAATGGTGCAAATTTAGTTGAAAGCATGATACAAAAAGAAACTAATATTGTTAAAGCGGTATACCGTCGGGGGGGGGGGGGGCGTGCCCCTGTGCCCCCCTTCTGGATCCGCCCTTGTATCGTAGTGTTATCTTTGTCACACGAAGCACTAACAGTCCGGTGACAGAGACGACGCTCTACGAAGCGGAAGCTCTAACTTCATATATCTGAAAGCTGGTGACTATTTGAGCTGCAGATGGCAAAACTGAGCCTATGTAGTGAGTAATCCTCGGTCAAAGCATCTGGACTCCTATTTCTTCATTAAAAATATTACACGTTCGAATACAATTCACTTTCATGAACGCAATCTTTTAGTCCTACCGGTAGGCCAAAAATGGTGCAAATTTAGTTGAAAGCATGATACAAAAAGAAACTAATATTGTTAAAGCGGTATACCGTCGGGGGGGGGGGGGCGTGCCCCTGTGCCCCCCTTCTGGATCCGCCCTTGTATCGTAGTGTTATCTTTGTCACACGAAGCACTAACAGTCCGGTGACAGAGACGACGCTCTACGAAGCGGAAGCTCTAACTTCATATATCTGAAAGCTGGTGACTATTTGAGCTGCAGATGGCAAAACTAAGCCTATGTAGTGAGTAATCCTCGGTCAAAGCATCTGGACTCCTATTTCTTCATTAAAAATATTACGTGAACGCGCTATCGCACCGCGTGGCTCAAGATTTGTGCTGGTAGGATAGACACTTAAATGTTAGTCGACTTTGTGTCTTACACAAAACACTTATCATTTTACCACCACTCAAGCGAGCATTATTTCTAAATCACATTAAACTTGAACCCATTTGCTGTTGCAATAGAAGAAGACCCACCGTATTTCAAAGCCACAATTTGATTTGCAGCTTCTACACCCACCCGCACGTGCATTCAGGGCCGCCCACCATTGTCCGTTCGGACTCTGACCATGGAATCATCATGTCGCAGCACCACCCTGAAGATTCTAAAGACAGCCTCATACACCAGCAAGTGCAACACCAGGAGATGCTGGAGCAACATAGGCAGCAGGAAATGCAACATCACGATGACGAGGTTAGCTGCTTTTCAACATCTTTCAAGATCAATTTCTGTCTCCATCCCTACAGGATGTAGTAAATGTTCCACCCTAAATACTTTGAAATGTTACCGTTCATAATTTTAGAATCAATAGGTTTTTACCTGTCCATATATTACGTCATCGATTTTTAACACCCCCCCCGCCCTGCAATAATCCTATCGCCATTTAGTGCGGTTATGGATCCACATTAAACTACAATTTTCTACAAAAAAACACCCACCATTTAACAAACGTCAAAAATCGTAGGGAAATACATGGTTGTCAGCTAACTTCAGCCCACAGTGGTGAACGTCATGACCACTACCATTATCCAATGACACCACCCTCTCACAAAACTGATGTAATTTTCGTTATCTGTAATACAAAAATGGTGTTTAAACAATCGTTTTTTTTTTTGGCAGGACCCCCCGTTTTTGCCATCTTATGTTCATGTCATGATATAACCGTCGTCATCCGCAGATAGTGTTGCCATCCGTCCGGATAAAGCCGGACAGTGTTAGGCTTTTTGACCTCTTGTCCGGCCAAATTTGAATGCGTCCTGCCCGTCCGGCTTTTGTTAGGCTTTTTAATTTTCTTACTTTTCACGAAACACGGCCGTGAGTCTCAACGGTTCCGTCCGCACTAATAAAAAGACTAAAGACTAAAAATTTTGGCTGGATGACTTTAAAAAACCTTCCAGAATAGAGTGAAGTTTCCGAAACAATAAATATTCGTCAAATAAAATTGATAACAGCAATTGGGGCAAAATCTGAGAAAGTTTTAGGAGGAGAAACAAGAGGATTTTAATTTCAAGGAATTGTTGGCTCATAATAAATAGGGTCACATATTTAAATTAATTTAACGTCTATAAACTTTATAACGAAATTATTAAAGAAACTGAGCAGGTTTCTGGCAAAGAAAAACATGTTAATCATACGATTGATTTAAACTTGTGTTATATGTATATTAGATTTTTTTTGTAAAAAATCCTTTTTTTGGCATCCGGCCTTGGGACATAAAAGTCCGGCTTTTTTCGCGGCAAAATCCGGCTTTCTGATTTTTAGAGATGGCAACGCTAGGTATCCGCAGACCATACCCCCCCTCCCCCCCTAATTTCAAAGACATAAATATGGACGGCCCCTAGTTTCTTTAGATAGTTTTAAGCTATTGAGCTTTAATCAGAGAAAGCTGGCAAGTGCTTATTTAAAAGAAACAAACCTGTAAAAAGATTGAGAGCCTCTAAATTGGCAATATTTTAGCAACTTTAAATTGAATTTTGCTTATTTTCCCAGCTGAGCTTCAAAGGAATGGATGATGAAGGAGTCGAAATGGAAATGGATAGTCGACAATGCTCTCAGGTAAAATTTATAACAAGAAATAAACTTTAAATCAATATAATTAACAATAAGTATAGGAAAAAACCGAAAATAGAGGAGGTCTGTGCCCTAAAGTAGGTGGATATACACCATACGGTCCGATTCACGAACGCAGTTACTTATAGGTAGTAGCATATTTCTTAGTTCGAAAAGGATTTAATAAATTCGAAAGAATTGCGACTGAGTACAAATCGGACCGCAATGCTAGATATACAGATTATGAGGCTATTTAGATAAAAATGGCACTTTTTGAAGTTGCATACCTGCTTTTCAGATAAAGCCACTAATTTTATAAATCAGTATATACATTTCGGAACCTTTTTCTAGTTTTGTTCAGTACAGAAACGCGATTGCGTGACTTTCGCTGGATAGAAATAATTATTGAAATGAGGTCTTCTTCTACACTTTTTTTAATAGTATGACAAAAAGGAATGACATAAAGACCTGAACGATATTTTATTAGATAGATTTTAACGATATCTAAATTTTCTCAGCTGGAAAATTAATTTAAAACCGACATTTTGCTATTTTTTCCGGAATCCGTCCCTCTCGCACTGCGGGGCGTTCCGCATGGAGTAACAGTGACCTTTGCCAGCGTGACATATCCTCTTAATAGTTTTTAACAATGGCAGGGCATGGGAGTCGACTTGGGATCGGTACAAACTAAAATGGAGATCCCAAATGGAGGACCACAATCTGCGCCACGCTCAAAACCACAGGCATGTAAGGTAAGCCACAGAGAATTCATATTATATTAATTCGTATAATATTTAAATTTTATTTCCATCGCTTTCATGTGATATTAATTGGATGAATTCTTAACAGGTTTGCGGCAAAGTACTTTCATCAGCCTCATCATACTATGTACATATGAAACTTCACTCCGGAAACAAACCATTTCAGTGTACTGTAAGTAATGGCATGTCTACTTTATACGCAAACTTTTCAGCGGCTTTGTTCATTGGATTCTGAAATTATGTCAGCAAAATTAATAACATACCAAAAAAACAGTCGAATTGAGAACCTCCTCCTTTTTTGAAGTCGGTTAAAAAAGAACTCCTTGTCCAGTTAAGCTCAGTTATACATGCAGGTAGTAATAAAATAATAGTATTCCAATTGGTGAAGTGGGTCAGTCAATAAGTGGTTATTTATAAACCCACTTATTTCAATATCACTGCTTCAAGTTCGTGACAAAACCACACCTAGTCCCTAATTTGATGCATCACACTGGGTGATGAAAAGTGTAGTTTTGTCCGGGCGACAAGCCCGGGCTTAAGGCTTATACGGTTATACAGCTGTAATATGATTAGAGAGCATTATATTACAGTAAATCAACTTGAAAAAAATATCTTTCCGAAAATATTTAGATAGTAGAACGTAGTACATCCATCTATGGCGGGTAATGGGTTATTGCTTTATCAATCGGTGTGATTTTTCTTTTCATCTTTTTGACCATTACTGTGGTTCACCAACCCGTCTAGAGGTCAAGCAAGCAGACAGATAGCTCTGTCCTCACTACAGTTACGTGTCGCTGATGTGGCATCATTTCTTATTTCGGAGACGACGTGTTTGAATCAAATCTATTGCTTTGGTACCAACGATATTATCGTTGTTTGGTACACAAATAGAATTTGAATAGAATCCGAAATGAGGAGATCCGTCGGAGATCGAAAGTAACCGACATAGCCTGCAGAATCAGTAAGTTGAAGTGGCAGTGGGCAGGCCATATTTGTCACCGATACGATGGACGTTGGGGCCGAAAGGCTTTAGAATGGAGACCACGTACAGCAAAGCGTAGTGTAGGCCGACCTCGTGCCCGCTTGACCGACGACCTGAAGAACGTTGCGGGGGGCGGCTGGATGAGGAGGACGGATCGGTCGGTGACTGGCGAAATTTGGGAAAGGCCTATGTCCAGCAGTGGACGAATACGGGCTGATGGATGGATGGTACACTAAATATTATTAGAGCGCATTAAAATCAAAACAAACTTTCCGATAATCGTAATAAATAATAAGTTCGATTATGGAATATGTAAAATAATGCATAAATAAATAATGTATAAATAATGCACCGTGATTGGCTTGAAATGAAATCACACATCATTTTTAGCCAATCACGACACGGCTGATTACAACTAGATTTCACATTTGAGAATTTCAAGTTAAGTGGCCTTTAAACAGCGCTGTGGTTGACTGATTCGTCGTCTAAGTATCGCTTAGCGAGAATTTCTCAATTCACACAGTTTGTGAAACCTTACACTTACAGAGTTGTAAATCCCCCAGGTTTGCGACGCAGCGTTCTGTCGCAAGCCGTACCTAGAGGTGCACATGCGAACGCACACCGGCGAACGTCCCTTCCAGTGTGATCTGTGCCTCAAACGATTCACACAAAAGTCCAGTCTGAACACGCACAAACGCGTCCATACAGGTGAGTTTGTGATATTTCTATACGGACTAGATCGCCATACACTAGGTCTAAGGAACAAATATTGGCTCGAGCTGTAAGAATTAATATTTTTACTTTCTATAAGCTTCATTTTGGATAAATATGGATACTTATATTATTAAAATATAAATAAATGTATAAAATATTTTTTTAAATTATATATTTCGACCCAAATTGATATTCGGTTAACGATGACTCCAAATGGGTCAAAATATATATCCAAAAATTCATTTTAGCTTTTTTATTTCTATTTTAATACATATAAGTATTATTATTATACAGTGTGGAAAACAAAACCGATCGGTAGAGAGAATGTACCTCAAATATTGATGATAACAGATTTTACTGAACACAATACCTTTAACTTCTTATTTAAATGAATAAAACTACATTCAAAGATTTTTGTAACGTACATATTTATTTATTAAGTTCACCAACAGATATTAACACTTTGTTACATCCAACTTACCGACAAAGTAGCTTGCATCAGCCCGCAATACAACTAGCAAAAATACTAAAATAAGGAGCCTGTAGTTTTATGGCATCAATCGACTGACGAAATGGCAAAGACTTAGCTTTTATAAATATTGGTTGGCTCATTGGCCTAACTTCGATGGTAAGTACTAATCACGCAGCGAATGATGCGTGATGCGAATGTTTTAACTAATACTGAAATATAAAAAGAGTGGATTCACTTCATATCTGTATTTCTTACAAATTTTATGGAAAAACACAAGTCTATCCCTTAACCGCGTAATTTACTCCTTAAAACAAAAAAATATGGTTGAAATATACGTTTTTTTTTTTCACAAACTATAATCTTAATTTTTTTTGTAATTTCATTCAATAGCGATAAACAAGCCGTATATACAAATATATATATATTTTTAGTCTATACTAGGTGAAATTCAATCAACCGACCAATACTGGAGTGGTTAGTGATCAGAAACAAGGTTCAATTACCCTTTTGATGAAATTCGATAAATATATTTTTTTGCTTCCTTACTGACTGGGCTAGGAATTGTACTCAAACTAGTTCAATCAGAAAGGAAACAAAAAAAAATATTTTTCGAATTTGCCCAAAAGGATTACCTAACCTAGTTCCTGATCACTAACCGAGTCTCCAGTATGAAGTTGGTCGGTTGATTGAGACCCATTGAGTCTGGCGTTGTTGATGTTCTAAGCTCAGAGGTGCAATTGTATAAGCCAATCGTATCCAAATTCGATTGTCATCTATTCGACTAAGCAAATAAGCCCGTTTGACAATTGAAATCGTACGTTTTTGGTTGTCAACAGCAAAATAAGACAATTGTATTCATTTGACAGCCAAAAATGTACGATTTCAATTGTCAAATGGGCTAATTTGCTTAACCGAATAGCCATAATTGACAATCAATTTTAATACCATTGGCTTCCACAATTGCACCTCAGATCTAGCCTTATATACATTATGTTTCTTATTATTAACCCTCTCAACTGATACAATATAACTACAGACTGATTATTTTCGTTTTTTTTTATATTTTGTTCTGGTTTGAATCCTGGCTGAGGCCAAGGAATCTTTGAATGTATTTTAACTTACTTGAAAAAATAAAGGAGTATTTCTTTTGAGTAATAATCTGCTTTCATAAATATTTAAAGTATTTTCCGTCCACCAACCATTTTTAAATTCCACTCTGTATATTTATACAAAAAATAAACGCAGCAGTTTCAGCATTTGAAAGTGTTTTTTTTGTAATTGTCAGAGAATTAGTTACTTTGTAATTGAGCTAATGTTTAGTTTCTAAGGTACCAACCTGTATAATGAAAAACTTAAATGAATATTCACCAAACAAAGATTTTCAAAAGTATCTGCCTACATATCAGATAATTATTTTTTTATTACAAGTGATACACATCTTACTGTTAACAGATAGCAGAAATTTTTCAAGGACCGATTACCTATTCATTTCAATACATGTATTAATGCAGTAGATATGTATTACATGGTGTATAAGAGAAGTCCAATCTCTTTAGAAGTAATTGTTATGTTAATTGCATGATAAAAGTCTCAAGTTTTATCTTGTTAATAAACAAGATCCTTAGCACCTTTACTTTTTTTAATAAAAATTACAAAATAGTAGGAAATTAATGTGGACTGATTGGTGTTATTTTAATGTAATTTCCATATTATGCTCTTTCAACGATAAATTAAGGTGGCATTTTAGTAGGGTGTCCAACATTGGTATAACGGTATCTTTTTTTTATAAAACACTAAATATTATTCTTTGAGTTGTTTTGACATTTTCATATAGGATGGAGGTTTCATTTTTTAGTTTTATATGGAAGTTACATTATTTTCATCTTTAGGGGGTTAGAGGCAAATCAAAACTATTTTTAATTTAAGTGAACCTCCTCCTGTTTTCACCAATTGCATGAAAATAAAAAACGTTTAATTTTCTATTTATGTTTTTTACTTAAAAATATCAAAATTGGATCTCATCAACACAGATAATAGAAATATATTTTAACGCCCTGATCGTTTAATAAATTTTATATATTGTAAATGTATGTATTGTCTTAAAATTATTAAAAAATATGCTTAATTTATTACCAATAAAGTTTTAAAATCTATAATATCATGTGTTATTATTATTATATTATTGCTAAAATTTATGTTAATTTGTTCAACCAAATTATGGTTACAGTACTGCAACTGCAATTGTATTCAGAATTTGCAATTATAATATGAAATTTTATTTATTATTCCCATAAATAATCATGCAGGTAAATTTATTTAAACAAGTTCATTTTTTTAATATCACCAAGATATAACTTGATACCTAATTTTAAGCTTGATTATACATATGCTAATATGACCGACCACTTCAAAATGTAAATATTATCTATGCAATACATAAAAATATACATAATTACTATTTCTATTATCCATTCAAATGTACACAATACTGGCGCGACGCAATAAGTTAACAGAGTTGACAATACATATGCTTAACACAAAATGTGAATAGTTTTTGAGTTGTGTTCAGTAGTGAACGTCGATTCAGGAACATATCAGGGCGTGAAGAATGCTTTGTTGATGTGTAGCAAACAGGGGGAGGTTAAGACCTCACAGTGGATTTACTAAAAGCCTTTACACAAGAATTTGGAAAGACGATTTGTTTGGTCTGCGAGAAGATATTAATTTCTTTTTATAAGCCGGGATATAGACTAGTAAATTTGGATCACAAGGCAGAGTCTTGATTTTAGCAAACAGTAGTTCTCTATTATTTACAATGCAAACCGTCTCTAAAACTTGTAAGGTAAATGCGATTTAGAAGCATCCATTGTGTGATCTTACACGTTAGGTAGTAACTAATATCAGCGAGCCCGGAGGGATCATTAGGAGTGTGGCTGGGTTCTAGATGAGCACATGCGCGCGTTGATGGTGAAGGACCGGCCATACCAATGTGAGCTGTGTCAGATGCGGTTCACGCAGAGTTCCAGCCTCAACCGTCACAAGAAAACACATACGGGTGGGTTCATATCCTTCCGCACCGCCCGAGACACTATCTAGCTTACACTTTACCAATCTCACAGTTCGCGACCGGCACCATTCCTTGACTATAGAACCTAGATACTAGATCGAATCCCTGTATTAAGACTTGTGCGTTTCGTTCAGAGGAGCACAGGCGAGCGTTGCTGGCTAAGGAACGACCCTACCAGTGCGGCGTCTGCTATCTCAGATTCACCCAGAAATCAAGTTTGGGCCGGCACGGAAAGATACATACCGGTGGGTGTCTAGTCTTCTTTTGGGATAGTTGGATGCGATTAGTCTACCTCCCCCTGAATGTGTGAGTGAGAGGGATGTATATTTAAGTAGTAGTTGCGAGAGAGAGCTGGTTGCTATATCGTTGTTGTACGTTGTAGAGGAGCACAGACGGGCCCTGTTAGAGAAAGTCCGCCCGTACCAGTGCCACATCTGTTTTATGCGCTTCACTCAGAAGTCCAGCCTGGGCCGACATGGGAAAATACATACTGGTAGGCATTTTGCCCTAAAATCCTTTGTAGTATTTTTATTTTGATTTTATTTGATAGTCCACACGATACTAGGCACTCTAAGGATAGTGGTTTGAGAACTGTTGTTGTAGCTTTTTTCTGTTGGTATTTCTAGAGGAGCACATCCAATCGCTGATCAACAAAGTGCGTCCGTATCAGTGCGACGTCTGTGACAAACGGTTCACGCAGAAGTCCAGCTTGGGAACTCACAAACGTATACACACTGGTGGGTCCCAGCATTTTACAATTTCATTTCCGTTCCGGTCTCCGAGACACAATCGGATAGTGCTACCGCTATACTGTTGTGACTTTGAAACCCGCGTTTTGTGAATAGTTTTAAGGGCTCCCACTTTATACATGGTTAGCGATTTGGACGTGTTTTTTATATTATTTTCATAAACTAAGATAAGCAGAATCAATAAACATAGGACAACACACGCTCAAAAACTATTCACAATCCGTTAAAGCATGTGTACGTTGTGAGAATAAGCGTCCAAGTGGAATATGTAGGAAACTTAAAGATGGACAAATAAATGTGAGCCTTGTTCCCGTAACGTAAGGTTAGTGTTAGCTTGTCGCGTGTAATGAATTATTTGTCCATCGTGGTTTTGTTTTGTTTCTCTGTCCCCCCGCCCTGTCCGTCCGGTGCACGGCGCACGCGCAGGGGAGAGGCCGTTCCAGTGCACCGTCTGCCTCAAGTCCTTCACGCAGAAGTGCGCGCTCAATTTGCACGAAAAGATACATACGGGTTAGTAGCCCACATATATTATATCAGTACTCAAACCCCTCTCTATAGCGCAGTTCTACGGTCATTCTTTGATTTAGCATCATGCTTCCTTCCCATTTTCCGTTGCCCGCCTCTAACCCGTTGTTTTTGCGATCCTTCAGTTCGATAGCTCCAGAACTCACGGTCATAGCTTCTGACTAACATCTCTCAGTTCATTCATTCGCGCTTTAACATACTTCTGCACTAAACATTAGCATTTTAATAGTTTCAAAGCCATCGTTCATCTATTATACCATTAAACATTTGTATTTCTGTGACTCATTTGTTGTAATTCATCATTTTTCTTCGTGAATATTAATCGTTTCACAAAAGCGGTAATGCAATCGCCGCAATGACGCATTATTGGCGGCTTACTATCCGCCGGTAGTAAGCCTCTAAATTGGGGTTACTTCGGTTGGATATAACCGCCTAGAGAACGTGTGTTGGGGTGCAATTGGCTTTGGGCGGGCGACAGGCGATGACGTCATCAGCCAATGCGTCGGCGAGGTGCGTTACTCGCTTTTGTGTGTGCACTGGGCGCAGTGCAAGGGCGTCCTTACACGTGCGGGCAATGCCCGGCTGCGTTCGCGCGCCGCCCCTACCTGGACATTCACATGCGCACGCACACAGGCGAGCGGCCGTATCAGTGCGACGCGTGCCTCAAGCGCTTCACGCAGAAGTCGAGCCTCAATATACATAAGAGGACGCACACAGGTGGGTCACGAGTCACGCCGCGGAGTGGACTGGCCTGTCGCCCGCCCACACACTACCCCCTCCAAATCTTGTACCAGCTGATTGTAAACACACTTCGGACATTCTACCAACTAGCCCGCGGAGCATACCCTCAAAAATTTACAACCATCTTCTCGAACTAATGTTCAGAAACCTTGAAAATTCCATCCGTTCTTAGAGCGCCTCTTTCTCCTCAATCATTGTCCATCGATGCAATCATTTCACCGAATGCTTCCAGCCTCCAGTGTTTTCAAGCCCCAATTTCTTCTGAATTGCCTCTCCTTATATGGCTTTCTGATACTCGTACCTTTGAGGAGACGGTGCCTCGAACTCATGCCCAAACCCGTCATAATTTCTGAGGGTGTGTTCAATGCGAAATCGCATTCAGTATCTTAACGAATTAGATAACAAAATAAAGATTTGGAGCGGAGCAATGGGCCATATGTCCGTCCCCTGCTATAATGTATGTTTCGGGCGCCAGTCCAGGGCAGGCCGTTCCAGTGCCTCTCGTGTCCGGCCGCCTTCACCTGCAAGCAGTACCTCGAGATACACACGCGGACGCACACCGGCGAGCGACCCTACCAGTGCGACATCTGCCTCAAGAGATTTACGCAGAAGTCCAGTCTCAACATACACAAGCGGACGCACTCAGGTAAGGGCTTCGATTACAAACACCTGAGATGCGACACCCTATTCTATTGCGAAGTAAAAACGTTGGATCTCTTGTGTTTGCATCGAAGGGTAAACGGCTCAGACAGATGTGTGTATGTGGGCTACTATAGACCGATGTGTGAATGGGGAGGTAGCTTTAATTTTAGCTAACGATTCAATCGCTCACAGTCCAGGGGCGGCCGTTCCAATGCCTGCAGTGTCCGGCTGCCTTCACTTGCAAGCAGTACTTGGAGATACACAACCGTACGCACACTGGGGAGCGACCGTACCAATGCGATGTGTGTCTCAAGAGATTCGCGCAAAAATCTACACTCAACATACACAAAAGAACGCACACAGGTTAGTTGTCTCCTTTTATAAACCCTCAAATTCGTAAGACACGAAACGTGAAGATAATCATGTTTTATTGACATTCAATTTATCAAAGTTGTCGGTGCCACATTTTAGATATAAGGCAGTGAGTAATCTCAAAATAACCATAGACGACATGTTTTGAGTTGTCGAACGGCGATCTTACAGCTTCTAGGATAACAATTGCTAGTGTATAAACTGTATGTAAACACAGCTTAATACATGAACTGGTTAGTGCAAGGGCGTCCGTATCAATGCATGGAGTGCCCGGCCGCGTTCACCTGCAAGCCGTACCTCGAGATTCACATGCGCACGCACACGGGCGAGCGACCCTTCCAGTGTGAAGTGTGCTGCAAGCGGTTCACGCAGAAATCTACGCTCAACATTCACAAGCGCATTCATACTGGTAAAAATAACTTAGTACCGTGGACTCGCACACACGCTCTTTGAGGCTGATTGGATCGAATTTGTTTCTTAGACGCCATTCATTGTACTTTCTCATATCGTAGATGGAAATAAGTTACTCAAAAGTCATAAAACCTCGATAGACGGGTTAAAATCAAACAGCTTATTTTATTCATACTAGATTGTAAACATTTAGTCCGTTAAATCCACAAACGAGTAATACGTTGTTTTGTTAAGGCGCGTAGGCATGGTTTTAGTACAAAATTTTATAACCAACGAGTTAACCCGTTTCTCTGTTTGATTTTCGTTATAGACTAAAGTTCAAGACCTCTATAGTTTATTACGGGCAATGTAAAATTTTGGTATAGGTACAGTTTAAGGTGGAACGTTTCGAGCTCTATGCAAAATGCACAACTTATAATTGTTTTTTTATTATTGAATAAAAAGTACAAAATAAATGTGATTTATGGCATTTCGCGACCATAGTTTAATGTCAATTAGGCTTTTCAACCAAATTTTTTTTAATTTTATGCTTTGTTTTGTAAAGGAATGTCCACACCAACTTAAAACACGCTTTTAAGTTTGTATGGACATTCACGCTAACTATAATCCAAAAAATGAGGCAATTCTGCTAAAAACCCCTGATAATTATTAAACAGTAGTCGCAAAATAAGATGAAACTATTTTATTTCATACATTTTGTTTAAAAATGATATAAACAATCATAAGTTATGCATTTTGCACTGAGCACGAAACGTTCCCCCTTAAGGCAAGAAAACAACTTTGTATGTAAATCTGTCCAGCTTGATATATTTAAAACAAAATCAATATTAAAAATTTTGGCAAAATGGTGAATTTTAAAATATCAAGATGATAGAGGTCTTATACTTTGGTCTATAACGAAAAACAACTGAGAAACGGGTTATCGAATTTTGTACTAAAATGGTGCCGTGCCTATGCGCCTTAAAGGAGGGATCATTTATTTAACATAATATTTTTATAAAACATATCCTTGAAGCTCATCCAATCAGACTCGGCACTTAGATTACAATAACATATATTATTTTGCAAATATGTGAAGATGTGTGTGTGTGTGAATAACCACAGAAGATGATACGGAAGACGGCAAACTGCGATGGCAGGTATTAACTTTTGTAATTATATTTTTAAAAGTCAATGATGTGGCACCGACAATTTTTTAAACCATTCATATAATGATATCATCCGCTGCATCATCACTCACTTGTATTTTCTATTATTTAATTTATGATTTCAGACTGCGTACTGTCTTATTGCATCTTGCCGTCTTTCTAACATCATTTTGCTTTATTCCATCCATTTGTTAAGCTCATATTTGTTAATTTATTTTGGGAGAGATGATACTTTTACAAATATTTAATGCAGGATATTATTTCAGGAGAACGTCCATATGCCTGTGATATTTGTCAGAAAAGATTTGCCGTGAAAAGTTACGTAACAGCACACAGGTCAGTACATACTCTTCTACCGGATATTTTAATGCTTATAATGCGTTGCAAAAATAGATATCAGCAATCTCGTATGTACACGTATTATTTTGTTCACAATAGTAACCCAACTCAAATTAGTAGAGATGTGTTTGGGATTTTCGGTTCATCTGGTAACGTCTACTTCGAAATTAAATGAATTCCATTCAAAAAAAAAACTCTTCAAGCAAACGACTACATGAGCTAAGCTGCTACACTATTCTACCTATTCAATAAGGTAGTAATCTGTATATTTCGAATTCCGCCGTAGGAAAACAGTCGCCGAAATCAGGAAAAACGCCGTCGACTGTGCATCTCCATATTTCCTGAATTAGGGCGATAAGATACACCAACCCCTTACCACGTATGGGAATAAAAAAAACTGTTTACTCAAAAATGCATGTAATGTGGTCATTATTTTGACAACCTTGTTTGAGCAAAGTCCACCTTGCCGTTCTGTTTTAAGGAGCAGCCGGCAAAGTCTTGCTGGCCGCTCTAACAGGCCGGCAAAACATTACCGGCCGCTATTTTGACGTTTCAACGCTTTAAGAAATCAAATGCAAAAAGATTTTATTTAAAACACAGCTGTTTGTATTTATAGAGATAGGTACAAAAAAATTTTCGGATAAAGATTTCGATTTCCTAGTGATTTTCCACTGCACAAATTTTTCATATGCAAGCTTATATTTTTCCTTTGAGTTTCGCGGTATCAAATTTTCAACCACAAATTTAGCTTCATCTTTAATGTCTGTCGGTGCTAAACACATTGAATCGGAAGAATTTTCGCTTTGAGAGTTAATTTTTAGCAAAAAAGTCACTAAATAAAAACAAAATTTTCGCTGAACCGCGCTTTTGTTACTTTTTTTTAAGCAATGGTAGTTGGAACTATACAGCCAAATATTAAAATAAAAATCTTTTTTATTTAAATTACTTGCTGGTTTTATTTAGATTAGGTACTTGCGTTTTTGAGTAAAGCACTATACAAGCCTTAGCCCACAATGACTGCTTCGCTGGTCACGCTATGATTGCCTCGAGCTAGCCTAGCTACACTCTAGGCCTTTTAGCTTGGCCATCATTGCAGCCCTTGCTGCACGCTGACCGCGCTGTGTCGGCCTGGAGCTGCGCTGTCGGCCATCATCAGCGCGACCAACAAAGTAATCATTATAAACCGCGGCAGTAATGTACTATTACTCTTGTATGTAAAGAAATAACAGTTCACCTCTGACACCGTTCATGTGGTGACGATACACTTATACAGACAGGGTGACTTTCAAACAATCCCCGATAATTTTAGAGGTTATTAAGAAATGTTAGGAGAACACAATATTTTAAATGTAAAAACAATTAAAATTAAAAGTCAAAATATTATTGAAAATTGTTACTTGGAAATAAAATTTATGGTTATCCTAGCCATTCCTATACGGAAAAAGTTGAAAATAGTCCAAAATAGTGGGATCAATAATAAAAATAACTTCGCGTGATCTAATTATCTTATCTCTTCGGGTGACCATGATTTCTTTGGATTTTACGAAAATCTTCAAAGGGCTCCAACTTAAAAAAAAAATTATAAATAAATATGATTTTGAATAGTTTTAATATAACCAGTTTGTATTATTCTACAAAATACTAAATTATCGGGCTTAGGTTAAAAGTCAACCTGTATAAGCTGCTGTATAAGTGACATCAAGTGGTCTCACAGTGTCACCTTTCCCCAGATGGTCCCACGTGGCGGACAAGCCGCTGAACTGCGACCGCTGCTCGATGACGTTCACCTCCAAGTCGCAGTTCGCGCTGCACATCCGCACTCACTCGGCGGGCTCGTGTTACGAGTGTTCTGTGTGCGGCCGGACCTTCGTGCGGGACAGCTATCTTATACGGTCAGTTAATAAAGATTTTCTGATACCGGCTAGTTGAGCCGCAATCTTTTCGGTCCAATGACATTTTATTGGGGGATAAGACGAGACACGATAGAACAATTCTTCAAGACTAATTTTGACATGTAACAATATGCGTGAAAAATATTGCAAAAAAAATCTGATTACAAGCCAAAGGGAGCTTTGACTCGACTTTGCACAAGAATCCCTTCTTCAGTCAGCTCCCCGATTTCCCAATCACAGGGGAAAATTATATTAAAATTATATTTTGCTAAGTTTCTTGCCCTTCTTCTTAGCAATACTAATCGAATGGTGCGGATGGTTAGGCATTATGTATATACAATATTTTTATTCCTATATTTCTATATTTTATGCAAGTGTATAACTTTATTACATTTTAGTAGCCCACCCTTAATATTTTTTGTATGTATTTCCCGTTTTTATTATTTCTTCATTGTATTATGTATATATCATATTTTTATTCCTAGATTCCCCTATTTTATTTATTTTTTATTTATTTATTTATTTAAAAACTTACGACTATCATTTATTAATGCAGGTGTATATTTTATTTCCCGTATTATTATATATTTTTTTTATATTCTAAAGACTTAATAATATTGTGTAAATTAACTTTGACTTGTAGAAAGTATACTTAATGTATCTATTTTGCAAAAATAAATATTTTGATTTGATTTGATTTGATTTGATTCCTCTGGGTAATATTTTCCATCTGAAAACTGAAAACAAAATGACAAATGAATACTTGCCGATTTTTTTACTGATTACGGCCGAATTCCGTAACTGTATTTTTTCCTCGATAATTAGTATCCTTTTGTCAGTGGCGTGCATAGAACTTTTTGCTGGAATAAATGCAATGTTGGTCAAGTTTGACAATAAAAATAATATGAAAAAATTTAAATGTTACTTTGAAAAATCATTATTTGTATGACGCCAGGGTAGGCACTGCCTACCTTGAGTACATGATTTCATACATTTTTTTCATTATTTTTCAAATTTTTACGTGTTTTTTCATTGCTTTTCCAGCAAAAAGTTCTATGCACGCCACTGCCTTTTGTATTATTCTGGGATGTATACATATCCATTACGCCAAATTAATTTAAAATCCGTTAAGAACTTTAGGTTCTTTTTTTATTATCCTATAGGAATAGGAACTAGTAGATATACATACATCTTTCCAGGCTAAACAACCTGTCTTTAGAAGATAAACCTATTCAATGGTCTACCATGCAAAAAACAACTGTTCAACAATGGCAGAGTTACGTCTTGTTACTATCCCACAGTAGTATTTTTCTGGGATGAAACGTACTCTATGACATATTCCGCACCTAGAGTAACTATATATCGAATTACATGATTATCCGTGCAGCCGTTAAAGAGCCGAGTGGCAACAAACATATACCCACAAACTTTCGCGTTTATTTAGTAGGATACTAGGAAGCAGGATAAGATAACGGGAGGTACTAAAGTCGATTCTGAAGGCTTTACTTTTAGTTTTAGTGCTGTCAAAACTTAATTTTCTTCATCCCAAAACAGTTCTTTAGTATTAACAACAGAAGCTATATTACTTTGGAAAATTTCAAGTTTTTACAGCACTAAAACTAAAATTAAAGCCTTCAAAATCGGCTTTATTGCTTAATATACTATTGTTTTCTTTAAACCGACAATAATCGCAGAACTGTTTGTTACATTTCAAACGCACAATGAGCACTTTCTGTAGAAGAGTTATTGTTACGATCTGTTATTGTGAACGTACGAAATAATGATAATTCTCGTGTTCAACAGACATCACAACCGAGTGCACCGTGAGAACCACAGTAACGTCTCAGCGAACAGCATAGGCACCATCAACAGTGTCGCTACTAACACTAACAACTCTAATAACAGCAACTTTGACTCGCCCGGCGTTTGTGACTTAAGGTGAGTCCTTTTCTTAAGAGCAGATATCGTGACGCGACCAATTCAGCTGTGAGGGCGGAAGAATGTATTGCTGTTTCATTTCGCTATTACATGCACGCTCCACGAAATTTGCAAAGGTACTACAATCGTGCCGATTTCGTCGGGGGCGCAAAATTTAAAACTTGTGTCACATGTGTCAGGAGAAACATGATTTTGGCAAGATTGTGGACCTTTTCAATCATATTTTTGATTAATATCTGGATAACATTTTCGATGCAAAAATAGTAAATATTGTTGGGTTTTATCTAAAACATTAAAAACACATTCTGTTACACTTTTTGTTATAAACCGTAAATTTATTAAAATTTTCCGATTTTGAGTTCTAATCGGCCATAGATGTAGATAATGGCAATGGACTCAGACTAAAATATCCTCAACAATTTCCCCATCGCCAAAGGTTATCTGTTAAATAATGCTAATTAGTATATTAGGCTCGCCTTTATACAGAAATTCTTTTTTCTGCAATATACATCCAGGTTCGATCCCGGCCGGGCATGCACCGATGAGTTTTTCGGAATTTATGTGCAGAGTATTTAATACTTACCACTTGCTGAACGGTGAAGGAAAACATCGTGGGGAAACCTGCATGCCCCAAAAAGCGTGTATTTGTGGCCGAAGAACGGCGATAGGGCTCACCACCCATCACGTTGGGAGGTAATAATCGTCGGTGAAACGCGGGTGTGCCGAGTGTGGACTGTGACTTGCATTTTCACAGTTCACACCCGGAACACATTTGACACCCCCTCGGGGATTCATGTCGTGGCGATATTTTTTTAATTATTTATTTTAATTTTAAAGAATTTTATTATTATTAAAATATCGTGAAAACATCCTGCTATAGACACCTCACAATTTTGTGTTGCGTTTGTATGGCAATTTGCGCGGCTGTTCTTAATTACATTACTGAAATAAGCATTTTTTTTTATTTTAGCCTCTTAAAACAGTTTAAAAAACATTGAGGGCTCACACACCGCCATTAAAATATTTAGAATTATTTTGAACCTTACTTAATGTGCGAGAAAAGACAATAAAAAACTGAAATCTTTAAAACAACTTCAGTAGTTTTCCCCGTGCCCTTGTGTATCATTACGTGAAGTTCCAATTCTAACCGACAGGGGTCCTGGTGTATTTTTAGTATGGAATATCTTACTGCAAAAGTTATCATAGCTCATTGCAGTTTGAAAAAAAAGTATGATATCACAGTCAGCGCCATCTACATGAAAGTTTTGAGAACCATTGTATAATTTACAATTTCTTAGTAAAAAAATATCTTCAGTTAAGACTGCTCTGCTCGTGTTTTTGCCATCGAATCATGTCTCATTTCCATGTTTCAGTTTCGTACCGCTAGTGAACCGCTACATGACGTCACAGGGCACGCAAGTGTCGATGCAGGACACAAACAAGATGTCGGCCATGTCGCCGCAGTCCATCGCCTCTATTTGTAAGTTATATTTTATTATACAAACGTGGATGGGCTTACGCTTCGTCAATGGTATTTTTAGCCTCAGTACAAAACTAGTAACCCTTTTCATTTAAAATTTTGAAAAATGTTTTCTGTACAGTCACGACTTTTTTACTGCTTTATTATTAAAAAGATTTATTATAAGTATACTTCCCACTTGCTGACGGCGAGGGAAAACACTATAGTAAACTGCATGCGCTAGAACGCGCATATTTCTGCGGTTTTCGTCGGTGAAAAGTGTGTGTACGTGTGCTCGACTGTAAGTCCATTTTTTGCACGAAGAAAAACTGACAGTTTCTGCTAGTGGAAAATGCGCTTTTAACTCCTATGATGTCTGAGCTATTTCACATCGCAACATTCAAAAGTTCGCGACAATGTGAAATGGCTCATGCACTATAGGAATTAAAAGCGTTATTCCCACTATCACCCTCCTTCGTACAAAAAATATACTTTATGTTTGATAACTTGTTTTTGTTTCTAGCATCGCCCCCGCCCCCGCACACCCCCACCCCGCAACCCATGTCGGGACAGATGCATCTTGCCGACTGATCGCCAGAGGTAAATAATATAACCGAAGTCAAACTTTAAACCTACCGTCGTCATATGGTTCAATCTTGTTATTTTCAATTTTAATAGTGCGATCGCTCAACGTTCTTTGCGTGCATCGCTTCGAAATTTCAGGCTTCTAAATGTTTAAGAGTTTATTAAGGGTGCTAACGCAAAATCTCGCACTCCTGTGTTAGTTATTTTTCAGTCTTGTGACGCATAGATAATGTGATTTGCAGTGATATGTTACCTAAACACAAATGTGTTTGCATTTAGCAAAGCGTAGCATTTTCCTAATATTATTTATGCATTTTCATGACGCTACAAGTAGTGTTGCATGACTATCGATAGTTGACCTTGGTAAAAGTAACAATATCGATTGTGCTATCGATGGCATCGATTATATCGATAGTATCGATACTATCGATAGCCCAATTTGGGTAATTTGAGTATTTTAGCAATACTATCGATAGTATTATTTACGTTATCAATGAAACTATCGACTGTATCGATTGTTTTGGTCCATCGATAGTCCATTAAATTTCGATAGTATTAGGGACTTAATTAAAATTCACAGGATAGATACGCACGATGATTAACAATTTTTTCAAACAAACCTTCGCTCGATCTTGGCTGGCACGAGTTGCCAGATTACAGTTCTCAAAATCTTTCTTATTTTGTTACGAAATCAATTGAACTTTAATAATACACTAAATATGATTATGCTTACTGCGTTTACAAACAATGCAATTAGACAAAGCAATAGTATTGCATTTTCATGGACTATCGATGGAGCAAAACAATCGATACTTTCAATAGTATCGATACAATCGATAGTTTAATTGATTAACGTAAATAATTCTATAGATAGTATTGCTAACATATAATCGATAACGATATCATCGATAGCACAATCGATATTGTTCCTTTTTCCAAGGTCACGATAGTATCGACAGATTATCGATTTCCATGCAACACTAGCTACAAGCACTAAGGCACGGTCTAAGTGAAATATGTGCGCGTGCGACGAATAGCGACACAAGTTCCCTGTACGAAAGCCGGCAGGCGACTGAGCTGCGCGCGCGAGTTTGGATGACTGAACAGCCTTAAATGATAGATCGTTCGTCAATCCGAAAACACAAAGAAAAAATCACTTTGGGACTGAAATCGAACCTGCCCTCTTAGAAAACGTTTCAAAACGTGCGATCATAGTGCGAAATTTCACTAGTTTATTAGAAAGAGATATATATATAGAAGAGAAAGAAAAATCTGGTTGCACCAATCAGGTGGCCCAGTGTGATTTTCGCATTACTCCGAAGCGTTTCAAAACACTTCCGTGCAACTGTCAGGTAACAGTTCGGTTACCCTCGGTTTATCTCTGGTCAATTTTTGAACGCTCTAGGGTGAAATTCGCATCACTCCGAGTGAAATTCACTCGATTCGAAACGGTACCTTATTGTCTAACTTCAATGTATCGCTATAATCTTCAAAAGCGTCATGATTGGTTAAATTATGTGTGGTGTCATTTCTGGCCAACACGGTGCGTTTAAAGGCGATTGCCTGATCTGATCTGTTCAAGAATTTACCACTACTTAATCCGAAAAAAATATAATGTTACCGTTTATTTCCAGCTGCTGGTTGACTAAAGTGCGGCCGCGAGTGCAATATAAGAAAACAATGGCAGCCATCAACAAAGCAGTAAATCGAATGATATAATCAATCCAAGAAGTTTTAGACTTCATTGCTGGCTCCGCCGGCACGGACTAAACAGAGAAGTTTTATTTTATTTCTAGTTATTTATTTACCCACTGTTAAGTTCTTCCGCCATGACGTAAAGACAAAAATTGGAGTTGGAAGTACAAGAGAAAGAAAGAAAAGCATTTATAATACGCTTCAGGACCCTCGCGCTGGCATTCGGGACATCACAGTAGTGATTTAGTGCGTAGTTGGTAGGACCGTACCGTACCGCCTATCACATGTGTTGTATTGTGATTATGATCTAAACTGTGATTTATTTATACCATCACATAAACATATATGATAAGCTTCGTGGTGGCATTCATAAATCCTGAACTCTCATCACACCATAGATTGTAGGCCTAAAATTTTGATCTCATATTCTAATTTGCTTAGTGATAAAAGTGAATTCGTTCGGATCGCGTGTGAAATCTTCTACGTGAAATTCTAAATTTTAATGTTCACCATTTGCTTGTTACATCTTCATTAGATGTAGAGAAATGTAACAATATCTTATTGCGATGCTTTAACTTTTTAGAAATTCAGTGTACATGGAATTCAATAAATTCTAGAGTATTGTTACCAGTAAGGTATATTGAGGACTCTCTAAATAACCTGATTATCGCATGGTATTACAACACAGCAAGACGGAGTCACAATGAATAATAACAATAAGTACAAAATAAACTTAACTTGCAGAGTCCTTCGGAGGCAATATGAAAGCTTCACAAAATTAATAACTTTTAATATGATCTATATTGGAGTATTCCAGAGAAGTGCCTATTGCAACATAATTTGGCAATATTTTTAAAGGTGTTACTTTCACGGTAAATGAAAATTTTGTTCAGTGTTCAATGTGTGTACTTGAGAAGGCTCTAGCTTCAGAGCCGAGGCAATGAGAAATGCCTTCGAGCTAGCGGGCAGATCGCATAGGCAGATACATAATTTGTGAAGCTTCTTACTAAAACTTTGTGTGCCTTCTAGCGGTAGCGACATTAGGCAATATCAATCATAACACCATTCATCACACCTCATTTACCTCTAATCATCCCCGATGTCTTAAGGATAATAAATAGTATACATAATTAGAAACTGCAACATATTCGTTTGTAAAGAGTTCCGCTTTTTATAACCATCTCTTCTCAACGTCATCAAGATTGATTCTTTAGTAAATGTAATGATACGAGTATAGATAGAGTATAGCGCAGTAGTCTTCCAAAACTAACAGATTTACTCTATGCAATGTCGAGTGAAGCAGCCGCGTCGTTGCGGGGGTTCCTTATGGTTTGCCATTATGATATCAAAGATAGATTGGTGCCATTTCTATGTAATGATGTGGTAGCGTAAGATTAGGTAGGTCTGCTGGTCAGGGTAGAATTGGAAATAAAATATTGTAAACTGTTGCTTTCCTTTCCTCGAAAATACAATTATGATGTGCATATATTGCATATTATGTTATGTTGATCTAAAGTTATTTTAGATGTTATTATTATTATTTTCTCTTATTATTCTATTGTATTTTTGTTATCGTTTTCACATACATTATTTTATTTCCATGTTGTGTGTGTCCATGTGCTGGGTAATGTAAATATTGGTAGGGATTATTTATTTAATTAAATATGGGAAAGATATTCATTTCAAAAAGATACTTTCGTAATTGTTGAACTGAGAAAATTGGAACTACTGTATAAGAATTATTATAGCAGAACTATTATAACTGGGTAATATAAAAATTCCTTGTAGATGTACATAATATACATAAAGTAAATGTCGTTTGATAGTCCTCAATATTTTTTTATATTTTGATAGTTCTGTATTTGAATCATATTTGAGAATGAAAAATTATAAGCCAATATCTGATTATCATTTCGAAAATAACAATTTAAATACACAACTATAATATAATAATTATAGATATATCGCATTTAGTTCAGAACTTAATGACTTACGATAGGCAGATAGTATACCTATATTTCGAATATACTTATTATATTATAATAAAATAATCAGAAATTTCTTACCGATTAAAATGTTCAATATTAATTTCTTACCAAGCCATTGACAACAGTATTATTTAGAGAAACTAGAACTTGTATGAGTTTATCGAGTAGTAATTATGTAACATTCAGCTACCATTATCGAGAATAGACAAAAAAATCACCATTTTCAATTTATAAACCATAGTATAACAATAGTTTATAAACACATTGGTGGGCACTCCTTTAGTGCTTTTCAATGTTGTACTACCCATAGATGATAATATTAATGGAAATAGAAAACACCAACTTAGAGAATTAGGTACATAAAGTTTCATATACATTAAAATGTATGCCGTGATCTCCTACTATTAATAATTTGTCGAGGGTGATACGTTTTCGGTAGAAATTATTAAGTAATATACTTCGGTTAGGGTATTTTATTTTGTTAAATCGTTACATTTGATTTTCAAAATTGGTCTCACTCTATGCAAGTTAGTATTAGTCGAGGTCGCTTTTGGGTCCTGTTTATTTTACGAGACACTCTGTCTGTGCCCATTGATTTTATACGACACAATGGGTTGAGAATCTCGAAGATTTGTCTCGTAAAAGAACGGGATAATCGTAAGCAGTAAAGGGCCACAAAAATCATAAGATCCATCAGAGCTATTTATTTTAAATACATAAATGGATCTGTAAGATGTGTGCCTTCGCTGCCGTGTCTATTTTACAAACCGATGTTAGTTATATATTTTAAGACAAAGGTACTTGAGCCATTTTGAATGTACGTAATGATAAATACAATGTATATTATTTTTTACTCCTATCTCTACTTACTTTCAACCACAGAAAAGACTGAATTCTTTAACGAGTCCACAACATTAGAATACTCAGGAGTCGGCAATGTAGATAGATGTTTACCATCAGAGAGGTTGTGGCGATGGACCAACCAGCTTTTCGTGTACCCTCTTTGACCTTTCGTTTAAGGAAACGTACATATCCTATCCCGTGAGTGTAATGTATACTTCCCTTGTATTGAGGCAGACTAGTCCAGCGGTAGCCGTCGCACGGCGGCCGCCGTCGACCAGTTGGTAGTTGTATGAGCAAATAACAGTGAGCCTTGTATAATCTTAATGTCTAAGGTACATAATTATTTAGTTTTATTGTATCATTATGGTTACTTCTACCGCTTTGCCAACATATTGCGTTGCTTACATTATAATCATTTACAAGAGTACAGCCTAAGGATTTTAACTTTTTTTTATATACTGAGAGCTATTTCTAAGTCACTGAGTTTTTACAATTTATAGTAATATATTATACCTTATGAATAAAATTTTACTAATGGCTCTAAGCCGCACTTAACCAAAAAAGGTTTTGAGGTATTTTACATCCTTAAATTGGATTTTTTTTACTAAAATTTCTCCAAGCAAACATCATGGCATAATGTATTTTGGTATGTTCGTCATTTAGTTATAGCTCTACAGAGTTTTTTAATGACCAATATATCAGTTTACAAAAACATTTTTATTGTTAAAATTTTTAGGCTAGTTTATATTTTACATTAAGTTTAGATTTGTTAACTATGGTGTATTGAAACTGCACGCAAAATTCGCTCTTACGGCCTCTTTTGCACTTTGTTATTTTTAGTCTGATGTTATTGTGATATTGCTTGTAGGATTCGGTTTATTTTAACTATATGGAGTATCTAAAATTTATGTCTTTGATTCATATATAGTTTGTTGTTAGTTTTGATGGTATATGGAGGCGTGTAAACCGAGGCTGTAAGAGTATTTATGTAGTCAGCATTATGTATATGCTTTAATGTGATTTTTTAAATGTACTCTTTATTATATATAGTCTCATCAATCAATTAGCGAAACTAACAAAGCGAGTTATTATTATTTCTTTTCAGTGCATAGCAATTTATATTGAGAAGATCAAATTACAGAGTTTATTTACTTTTATGAAAAAATATATAATTCTGAACAATATTATCGATTTAAAATGATCTTCTAGTGCTCGTATCGCTGAGCCCTATTTGAGAAAAATATTATTATTGTGAAAATAAATGCAAAATGACAGTCACGATTCGTTTAGAAGCCATGTAGTGGAGAAAAATAAATGTGCCATGATATTTGTGGCTACTAAACTTTGTGTTTTCATTTCAGTGTCCAAAAACAACCGAGTCACGTAACAAATAATTGTTGAAATGTTCTAGTGATAACAACAATAAAAAAACAAGTGCAAGTCGGGCATTGCTCTATTAACCTATATGCCTAATAGACAGTATTAGACAAACTACAAATATGAATCAGCGTTTTCAGTATTTATTTAATATACTGTACATCAATTCAAATTCTAACTAGACATTGTCTAAAGTAAAGCCAGCGGGAACTTGTTCACAAAATTCAAAATGGCGACCTAATGTTGGTAGCTGCGGTACTGACTGCTCACCTGTACCACGATCCACGCAACGACAGCTGTCGTCGACCGACTGACGCCATTATGTCGACCAATTGACGCCATTATTGCGTACGAGAGATAAGAATGGAGATAACTCAGTAAATGTCCGACTGTGTACCTTTTTTAAATCTTCTCGTTGAAATTTCAAATTCTAGCTAGTTTTGAGATAGATCCCGTAACAAAAACGGTCTTACATTGACAGCTTTGACGGCCCCCCATTTCGTTGTTTTCAAGCACATACCGTACGAAACCCGTTACAACTTCCACGTGTTGTTATCACCGACCAACTTCGGACTTACGTTAGGATCCATTAAACTATGTATCCAAAGGGTCTAATTAAATTTTCCTTCTCAAATAATTAAATATTGATAATTTTCATATTTTTTACTAAACGTTACTGAATTTAAGTTTCTAAGCCAACTGGAAGTGCCCTGTAGGTGTTTTTATGGTGAGCCTGTTCTTTTATTACCGCCAATATTTACGATTTGAAAATTGTATCGAGGATCAGCTGCTTTCCACAATTTTGTGTATTTTATATACGTTAAAAAATGAGTGCGTTACGCCAGCGGCATGTTAACGCTTTTCAGGATTTCAGCTTTACAGATAATCAGAGCGTTATCTCGTGTAATTGTGCCCGAAATAAAAATTAGTGCTTCCAGCCGATCCAAAGATATTTACGAAAAACAGATTCCGCTGGAGTAATGTTACTCCAGCGGCATGTTTTTTTTCCTGTAGTCGTGGCGAAATAAAAACTAGCTACTTAAGTAGATATAATTGTGCCCCAAAAACAAAATTAGTGCGTCTAGAGGTTTCCGAGTTATTCAAGATGCCGCTGGGGTAACGTTTAGCCAATTGCTGTATCTCTTAAACGGCATGACGTACAACCCAATTTGTGCAAACTTATTTTTTCTATATTCGACACCGTTGGTAAATTATGATTTTAAAATTAATAGTAAAACAAAATAGCTCAAGATATATTTCGGGCCCTACTTTCCTTAATTTTAGTAAACAGATTTTAAAATAATCGTTCATATAATTTTAATAAATGAATAAAAAAAACGATGCTTTGAATTTACCTTTAGCGACGTCATCACAACACATGAAAAAAAAATCTTGAACGCATCCTAAAGTCTGGCAAGGATCGACCATTAAACCTATTGAGATGAAGTCACTTCCTGTAAATACTAAAATGCTTATAAAATTGTTTTAAAGCCCTAAAACATTTATATTGAAATAACATTCCTAAATTGATATATTTATTTCAAAAAGCAGACAAAAATAGCACATTGATGTAAACATTATAAACGAGCGAATTTGTATGAACTTGAACAATACCGTTGTGGTTCTCGAGTTAAAAGGAACACACAGACCATAGACAAATCATCCATGATACAGACAGACGAACAGAAATTCTAAAAATTTTTGTATTCGCCTCAGTACAATACTAATAAATAACCCATTTCATGAAAAATTTCGCGAAATATTCAATGTACAGACACGATTTTTTTACTATTATTTTATTATTAGTATAGATAGCAAAGATATAAAAGAATAACTAAAACAAATAAACATCTTTACATTTTATTTCAACAATCCACAACAATCTCTTCTTTCGCAACATTCGCGTCACCGGCCGGGGCCAACGTATTATCTATAGGGGCGGGGCTTTTGAAGTACTTATTGCTAGCGTGGTGCTCCTTTAAATATTCTCCACCCATTTCGTAGTAGTCTTCTTTCGTTATACAGCAGTTTTCGAAATCGTTGCTGCCGGCGAAATCGCGGGCGCCGTACCACGCATCCAAACTCGGGTTTTTAGCCATTATTACTTTATGTGTTGATTGGAATGGTCTCATTTCTAGGAGTTCCCTTTCTAACCTTTCTTTGAGTCCTGAAAAATAATTTATCCTGATTAATATTTTTTTTATTTCTTTCATCTTTATTTTTTATTGAGGGCTTGGTACATTTTGTGACCATGGCGCCCTCGTGGGGAAAACAAAATACTTATATCTAACTTAACATCAATTCCTTAATGCTACCTTAACCAGTTTATACAAAGACTCATCAGACCCTGCGTTAGCCAAGACGGAATTACATCCTCCCAGCTCCTATAACATTGAGTGGTTGTATATTTGTCGCCTGGAGGCCTCGTTCCGCGCACACTCCAACAGCACATGTAGCAAGTCCTCGAGGACACCGCACTCACTACAGTTCGGTGACTCAGTCTTCCTCATCAGGAAGGCAAACTTATTTGTAGGAATGTGTCCGGAGCGAGTCCTCATTGTCATAACGTTCCATACTGCATCGGTCAAACCAGGGGATTCGGGGCGGACTACTTAACAACGCTCAACGATCTTTCATCAAAATGCTCCTTCCAAAGATCATGATGGCACAGGGTTTTGACTTCAGCCAGAAGATCTGTATAAAACGGAAAACATTCCTGGTCCGTGCCGTCAACTGTAGCTTGTTTTGCTAAGTAATCCCCCCTGATGCCGACATGCGATAGGATCCATTGTATCACAATATTTTTGTTTTTGGGTCTTAGCTGACAAATAGCATCCAAAATAAAATAAGCTATCGGTGCGCGTCGACCATTCGAGGTTCAACGAGCTATATGCTGGAGAGCGTTTCGAGAGTCAGAAAAAACTGACTATATTTACCGATCGTAAGGATTTTGAATATTTTATTGCTTCGGCATTTGAGAATTTAAAGTTTACGCGGTGCTCAACTATGAAATGCAGTGCTGTGATAGGCTAATTTGTCGCCTAAGTATTGCTTAGCGAGGTTTTGTTAATTTAGAAACTGACCCTTTACTTTGTACAAATAGTAATGAAAATCTAACCATGATATAAGTGTAACAACAGCAGCGAGGCAAGGTGCTGTGTGCTTGGTGAGGAGAGTTTGGTTGTCTGTGGAGAAGTATTAAAAGTCCTCCGTGGAGAGATGTTTTTGTTATCTGTGTAGTTGATTCTTTCTTGTCTTTTTAATCTGTGTTTTTGGTGAGACGGACAATTGAAAAGGTATTTTTGTAAAAGCTGAACCGAAAATAAATAAGTAATAATTGATTTCGTATATCATTGCGCATCTACATTACATAAGTGTTATGAATTTGGAGCGAAATACATTGCACTTTCTATAGTACAGAAAGGTGCAGGTCTAGGACTGCAATTTGGCCTGATGTTATTTCCATGAATCCGTGATGTTCAGTTAATTAAATCGAGTTAAATGTAAAGGATTCTGCCTAAATAGAAGCTGTATCAAAAATGTCTAAAAGTATAGAGATACGAGATATTTGCGACATGCTTTGTACAGTGGAGACCGCATCAAGTTACAGGCCATTCACTATAAGAAATCCCCTGGCTTAGGAAATGGTAGCACTGCATATAACGTTGCCAATGGCTCACGTAGCATTCACCGTACTACACATTCATAATATTCACTTAACTGCGTTTTTTATATATTACACTACTCTTTAATAAAAATAAAATGTACAGAATGAAAAAATCTAAATCATCAATTATTTATTGATTTGTTTTTCGCAAACAATATGTATGATCTAATGGTATGAATATACATGTATAAATCTCTGTACTAAATCGGTATTTTTTATTTCTTGTTCTAGCTCGACGACGTTTGTTCTAAATAGTCGAGCTCCCGTTTTTTACGTTTTTGACGATTATTTCCAGGCGACTTAATGTGAACGCTTTTATCTGATATGCCTGCAAAAGTAAGTGAATAGCTAATTATTATTTGCCCATAAAATTGGCTTTATGTTATTTTACTAACCCGTCATGCCACTGACACGAGATCGAACCTGATCAAGAGGAATCACGGTGCATTGTTAGCATTTTCTCTTTCACAAAAGGCGTACCTTCAACACAATCTCTTTTGCACAATTTTTCAACGGCTTTGGCAATATTAATACATTTTGAAAAATCTGACTGACAACAAATATGACAGCAAAAGTTTGACAAGCAGTGATGCCAACATGACTTCAGGGGACAAATTATGATGAATGATCTGTAGATACTTCGGGCTTTGTACCTATCTTATATTCTTCTCTGTAGGGGCTTATGTCGCACTGCAAGTGTATAGCTTGATGTGGTTGGTCTCTGTAGTACATGAATTTGTACAAAGTTAGTTAAGTTAGTAAGCTTGACTGCATGTACACTAGTATAGTAGATAACCGTTAATAGTATAAATCGGACCAACGAACAATTGAAAAAGCATATTTGACAGCACAATAGCCAATCACAGCCGTCTAGACTTCTACAATAACAGCCATTCGTACGTTTAAAACAGTGTATTAGATTTATCTTTTCGAAAAACTTATATCTTTCCTTAGTCTTTATTTTTTTACAATTTGCAACTTTGGAGCTTTGTATAGGTATAATGCAGGTACTTTGATTTTTTGAACACGCCGCGCCGTTAACACAAGAAAATTGCGGGTCGGGTCTTGTAACGTCAATGGGGAGGTTGACTTACTTACGGGGGATCGTTATACGACCGTTTGAGACTACAAGTTTCGTATTATGAGAACTGTCAGCACCGCGCCAGATTTTACTGTGGGACCAGCCGTGCAATTGTGTAAGCCAAGCGTATTCAAATTGATTGTCATAAGGCTATTTTGATAAGCAAATTAGCCCGTTTGACAATTCAAATCGAAAAGTTTTGGCTGTAAAATGAATACAATACTCTTGTTTTGTTGTTGACAACCAAAAACGTACGATTTCAATTGTTAAACGGGCTTATTTGCTTAGCCGAATAGCCATATGACAATCGAATTTGAATACGATTGGCTTACACAATTGCACCTCGGAACTGTGCGTCGACTTACTGCTTACACATGCATGGAAGTTCACTAATTTGTTTATCAACTCGTGAATTTGGCGGAAGAGGAAGAGGGATTTGGATTTCGAGGGAGCTATCATAAACAGTAAGTGTTTAACTTAACTCACTTTCCTACCTAAATTCAGACCTAAAGGGGGCGGGGAGCGTTTGGCCCTCTAACCAAACCCCCTTTATTGTCCCCCATGGGGACTTTGACTAGTTACGAGCAAACTGAAAACATTCCTACCTAAAAGGGGCGAGGAGGTTTTGACCCTCTAACCAAACTCCCTTTATTGTCTCTCATGGGGACTTGGACCGGATACGAGAAAACTGAAAAGGCGGGTTTGTATAAAATACCGGGTGTAATCGTTAAGTGTGACCAGCCGATTATTCCGTAACTATTACAGATATCAAACAATTTTAAACTGATATCGAAAGTACGTTACCTAATCAGTAAAATGACATCAATAACTTTTTGAAAATCAAACGAGAAGTATTCAAATTTTTTTACTTTAAACAGAGAGATTAACAAGGACGTCACTTTAAACATCTGCTTTAAATACAAAATATTGCAATTACTAAGAAATAAATATTATTCAAGATTGTTTTATTACTTTGTTTGGTTCATAAACAGTTTCCTTTAATATCAGTACTAAGCTAAAATAACCTTTTAAAATAAGGAAACTAAAACCTTTCCACTAATCTCATACTAAATGTATGGGAGTGTTTAACGTCAAAATTTTGAATACTTTTCATTTGATTTTCAAAAAGTTATTGATGTCATTTTACTGATTAGGTAAAACGTACTTTCGATATCAGTTTAAATTTTTTATCTGTAATAGTTACGGAATAATCGGCTGGTCATACTTAACGAGTACACCCTGTATATCCTGAGCGTCGCAGTTACGCGTTTTCGGGGCGTCGATTAGGAAAGAGGAGGAATACTGCGCAACTGACAATTAGCTTCACACCCGCATTGCTGACGCAAACTACAACACAATGCAATTCCCAACGTTACCTGGGAACTGCGAGCTTCCACCAGTGAGGAACACGTTATTGGCCAGTAGCAGCTGCTCTTCAGCACTGAAGTGCTTGAACACGTACTCCAATGTTTCAGCTAGACCTGCCTCGAGGTTACCCATCATCGATGGCTGGAACATCAGCTCGGGAGCTCTGGAACAGAGACTGTTTCGTCAACGTTTCTGTACAACTTTTACCGTCGTCGGTTTCATACGTATTTGAAATCTTGTTGAGTCCATACAATGACCAGTCTCACCTGATAGCTTCAATGGCTACGTGCAGCTGGTGGTGTCTGTGAGCCGACGGCACGGGCTCGTGCTCTCGCAGCGCCTCCTCTAACTCCACTATCCTTTCACCGTCCACATCAGAATCTGAGTCGGCTTCGCGGCTTATACTGGAACACAAGATGTAATCCATCAACGTAGAAGTAATGTTTTGACATTGTGCTTCATGTTATGTGATACACACAGCGAACAAAAACACATGGAAGACGCGGTTCTAGCAAATTTTCATTCGAAAATGGCTCATGATTGCTTCGTACTGTGTGTGTGTCATGCGACACGGGCCTGCCATAATTGGCTAAATCCCAGGACAGTGACGCCAGCACAATTTTCATCGCTTATCGAGCTTTTATATATTTTTTCATGTTGGTAGGTTTGCATCCTTGAGCGTATGCTACAAGTCAGTAAAGTCGATTGTGAAGACTTTAATTTTAGTTTTAGTGCTGTCAAAACTCGAATTTTTCCAAAGTAATATAGCTTCTGTTGCAAACGCTAAAGAACTATTTTGGAATGAAGAAAATTTAGTTTTGACAGCATTATAAAGTTTGTACCGAATGATTTTAAATAATTTTGAGGGATATGTTGGGGAATATTATGTATTTTTCCTAATTAAATTTTATGCTATGACTGTCCTGGCATTTAATAAGTAATAGTTTTTTTGATTTCTAGCTTCTTTAATAGGAGGTTATAGGGAAGAGGTCGGATGTAACTGAAATTACTTTCCTAAGTTGTCAGTAGTACAAATTAAGTACTATGGTCAGTGAGGAAGAAGTTTTTATTGTACTATTACGAAGCAACCGTTGTTATAACTTTGCGTTATTTATTATACTCTTATAATAGCATTGCTTAATATTAAAGCCTGACCAGGAAAATAAACAACCGCGCCATGTTGCGATAGAACTAAAGTAAGGCCAACGAGACGAGATAAAGAATGTAAACTCACTTTCAGGGGTTCAAAAATTTTTTAAATTCAATAAATAATATCAAAATTTTCAACTACCTATTCTAATCGTTGTGTCGGAAGAGTCCGAATCAGCCGTATATATGACAAAACTATCTATTGTATTTTATCAATAATGTTGTCAATTTTTCTATTAAAATTAAAATTCGATAAAATAATTCATTTCTGAGCTCATCCCAACAAATTGAATGATTTTTTTGGTCTATTTTGGCCACGGCCTAATAATTACGCTATGAATCGATGTTTTTGGTGCTTCGAACGCAATCCAAACAGGAATGAAATTGTTCACAAAATGGCGGACCAAATGTTGGTAAATGCTGTCTGACAGCTTACCTGTACCACACGACTCACGCAACGACAGCTGTCGTCGACCAACTGACGCCATTACTGCGTACGAGCGGTACGAGAGATAAAGATAGATATAACTCAGTAGCGGTCCGATTGTTTACATTCTTTATCTCGTCTCGTTGGCCTTACTTTAAGTTCTTCTACTGGCAACACTAATTTTAAAACGTCATTATGTCGATTGCTGTCAAAGTTTAATGTTGTTTTTTTTATTCTTTTGTGTATGTGCTGTCAAAGTGTGGTGTTGTTTTTTTTGTTTGTGCGAGTGAATTTAAGTACTGCAATCATATAAGCAAACGGTCATCATCACCTTGAAGCCAATTATTTGGCCGACATCGTCAATTTGAAGGAATCCCCACAGAAATGTCTCCGACACACGTAAGTACACAGAGTGGGTACCTCTTGTACGCGTCCCAGTCGGAGTCCTGGTTGCCGAAGTCGTCGCCGGCGGCCGCGAGGTGCGAGATGACGCGCATGCGTTCCGCCGCCGCCGCCGTGCGCCGACGCGCCATGTCCGCGCGCCGCGCCCGCCGCGCCTCCCGCCGGCAGTGCAGCTCGTGGTACTAGTCATTATATGTACAAAGTGAAAAAGAGCGTTTGAGGGAAAGTACCTTTTCTATGTATGTTTAATGTAACGATATCTTCGCTTTTAGCAATCGTCCCATTATTTCCTTTTTATCTGTTTGTAAATTGTCTTTAAAGGAACTGTAGGTCTATTTGTGCTTCTTGTATACTGTTATATTTGTGACTGTGTTTCCTGAATAAAAAAAAGTACTAGCCATTCGCCCGCATCTCCGCCCGATTGAGTAACCTCTGGCCCGTTTTCAGCTTGAGCGTTCTCTTATCAACACTCCTTGTACTTTAAAGCCTATAATGTTGACCAGGGTCACTAAGATAATTTATAAAACTGTATCTAAATCAGTTTTCGAGTTAAAACGGACAGACAGACAAAAAAATCTCAAAATGTTAGTTTTGGCTTCATTACAATACTCATTATTAGTATAGATAGATAGCAGATTTTACTCAAAGGAATCATTTATTTTTTAATATAAATGAGCTGAAACTAATTACGTTTAAAATGCTATTTTTTCTAGGTTTTTTTGTATATTTTTTTATCATTATCGTGATAGAGGCCTTATTAACATTCTGTGAAAATTTCAACTGTATACCTATCACGGTTGAAGCTGTAAACTCCTGTGATAGACTGACGGATAAACAGACAGACAGCGAAGGCTTAGTAATAGGGTCCCATTGGCACCTTTCGGGTACGGAACCTAATAGGGTCGCGTTGGTACCCTTCGGGTATAGAACCTTTAAAAAATTTCTTTAAGAAACATTAATGTACCTCAAAGGACGACCATGAAATACAAAAATTCAAATTGTTTATTTGTAAAATAGATACATGAACTATACATGTCAAATCTAATCTGTATAAAAATAATATTTTATGATGAAACGAATATGATACCGGAAATATATAAAAAAAAACTATATTTAAGTTGGGCTACTAAAGTTATACACATGCATAAAATAAAGACTTATTGGAATAAGAATATTATTATACCTACATAATAATGCAATTAATAAATAAACTGAATAGACCATAAATAAATATAATGCCTAGCCAAATATATACTAACATAAGCAAAAAATTAAAATATTGTATATACATACCTACATAATGCAAATAATAAATAAGTTAATAGATAAATAAACTATAAATAGATATAATGCCTAAATCCGCCCATTCGATTAATCTTGCTAAGAAGAAGGGCAAGAAACTTAGTTTATCAGTATTTTTTTTCTCAATATGGCTTAATACTATTACAGTTTTTTTTAACTTATATAAAATAATACTAAAAAATATATTATAAAAGGATAAAAATATAAAAGACAGAAGGAAATTGTGTCATGAGGAATTGTGTCCATATTATCAATTCAATGGGCTATCAAGCAAAGGCACTGAGGATAGTAAATTAATAATACTGCACTGTACAGAACTAATTCATCGCCTCGACAAAATACTTATCCGTCGGTCTTTCGATATTGGTTCTCTACTTTTCGTGGTCACTCTCAGCAGCTGTATGTAATATCAATGATGATGAACTAAAAAAATTTGGCCTTCTAACACCCAAATCAACGTTTAAATAGTACCTTTTTTATGACTTTATTCTTTTAGCCTTTACCGCTTCGCTTTGTAACGTTTTACCTCGGTGCAAAATGCACATCATAATATTGTTTTCCTTAACTTTGAATAAAAAGTATTAAATAAATTGTGTTTTAAAGCAACTTGCGGAAATTGTTTAATAATAATAAAGTCTTCACAAAAAATAACGTACTTTAATGTATTACATTTTGTTTGCATTACATTAAAAAACTTGTCTACAGTTGTAATATAATGCAGCTAAAATGTAACGCATAAAATTGAATAATTTTCATGTGATCACCTAACTATTAACAAGCAGTTTGCGCGAATTGCTATTAAACGCATTTATTGCATACTTTTTATTCAAAAGTAAGGAAAACAATATTATGATGTGCATTTTGCACCGAGATCCTCCGTTACCACCTTAAGGGTGAGGAGGACAGAGAGTACACAGCCTCAAAAGTTATTAGTTTATTTTAAAGGTTTTGAGACTTTTTTTAATTCTTGGGTGCATGTGGGACATGGATTTCGTTTAAGGTGGCTGCGACGTGTGTATGGGAGAGAAACGACCGGGCACAATCTTCTTTGTAATTGCGTCGTTTGAGTCTAGCAATATATTTCTAGGTCGTTTGCTAGGTTGTGGGTCATTTGGAATTGCCTCGTAATCTGAAGCGAATCTATTAAGGGTGAATAGTACCTTAACCCTGAGATCCTTCAGCCAGTCCTGGAACGCGTCGGGCTGGGCCGGCGGCTGCAGTCTACCGGACGGCCGCGGTTCAGCCACTACGTCCTCGCCCGCCGCCGCCGCAGCGATGCGCTGCCGGCTCTTCTCTATGCGCCCGTTCAAGTTTGATATTTGACGCTGGAATATATTGGAGGCGAGAAGTGTTGTAATACATTTTTAGGGTTCCGACACAAATGCTAACGTGCCGGTGTATTTGCCGGTGAGTCTGTAGAATAACTGAAAAAGTAAGAACTTTTGTGTTGAGATATTTAAAAATGAGATAGGTGACAAAAAAAACCGGACAAGTGCGAGTGGGATTCGCCCACCGAGGGTTCCGTTAAAGACTATATTTTTATAATTTAATTACAAATGTATAGTTTTCAGATTTTTTCCTATACTAGTAGGATACGGTATTGGCAAGTACCAAATTTCATAGTTCTAGGTTAACGGAAAATACCCTTTAATTTTGATTCCCTTGAGAGTGTCTAAATACTTATACGTTTTTTGCGGCATAAACGGCCGTGTCTTTTTTTACATTAACTTAGAAGTTTGATTTTTGCACGGCTTCAGGTCTACAGACCTGAGTATATGGTTTTAATTTCAACTCGATACCTCTACGCGTTCCCGAGATAAAGAGTCTAGCTTGACAGACAGACGGACGGACGGACGGACAGGAAGACGGACACTATAAGGGCTCCGTGTTTTCTTCTTGAGGTAAGGAACCCTAAAAAGAACAACGATAAAACAATAGAAGATGGCACACATATCCAAACCTAAGCTAGGTCTTTGGTCATAAAAATAAAGCGTTTTTGGTAGAAATCACAACTTCATTGAAAAAACCATATACCAATAAGCGTTAATAGTGGGTCTATCTCAGAGAGAGAGATTTAAAAAAATTTAAACTATAGAATATAGCGAATATTACCTGAAGATCTTCATAGCTTTTTATGTCAAAACCTTTAAGTGCTTCGTTGAACTCATCTGCATCACCGTCTTCTATCATATCCTGAAAATAAAAACAACTAGAATTTTTTTTTATACAACAAAAAGTGCATCAATATTCAAAGGCAAGAAATCTCACATTGATAGAAAGTAGCTGATTTAATTGATCTTCGTCCTCCACTAGTCTTTCTTCTCTTTTCCTTGCATTTATTTCCAACAGTCTGCGCGCCATCTCTTTTTTTCTTTCTTTCTGGGCTTCAACTGTAATTTAGACAAAAATTTCATTAGCTAAACTATCACAACATTTTTTCACTTAAGGGGGTAACTTTTTACCTCGGTACAAAATGCACATCATAATATTGTTTTCCTTACTTTTGAATAAAAAGTATCCAATAAATGTGTTTTAAAGCAACTTGCGGAAATATGTAGTTTATTAATCGGTCTTCACCGAAAAAGTACGTATTTTAATGTATTACATTTTGTTTGCATTACATTAACAAACTTAAAAGCGTGTTTACAGTTGTAATATTATGCAGCTAAAATGTAACGCATAAAATTGAATAATTTTCAAGTGATCACCTAACTATTAACAAGCAGTTTGCGCGAATTGCTATAAAACGCATTTATTGCAAACTTTTTATTCAAAAGAAATGAAAACAATATTAAGATGTGCATTTTGCACCGAGATCCTCCGTTACCACCTTAAGGTGGTAAAACCGAATCTCGGTGCAAAGTGCACATCGTAATATTGTTTTTATGCATTACGTTGTAAATGATCGTGCACAACAACTATAAACACGCTTTGAAGTAAAGTTGTGCATTTGGGTACGAAACCCGCAGACAAACTACTTTCTAAAAAACCGGACAAGTGCGTGTCGGGCCACGCGCAATGTAGGGTTCCGTAGTTGCCCGGTACATTTTATAAGTTGGTCTACTAATACAGACCGCGCCAAACTTCTAGTCCCATACATTACATGGGACCAAAAGTGTGGCGCGACCTGTACTCGTAAACCTGTAAAGCCTACTTAGCTGTGATAGTTTTCCTTTTAAATTCATTATATATACTACTTACTTCTGTAGCCAGCAGGGAGGGGGGGGGGGGGACGCTCCACTCTAACTAAAATTTTCACTTTAAAGCTTCATATTTCGCCAACGGATCTCTAAATCGAAAAATGGTTTTCACACACCCACTATGTTTTTAAACGGCCTATCCAGCTATACCCCACACTATGGGATAGACGAGAAAAAAAATTATCCCCAGTTTACGTGCATGAGAGGTACCCTAAAAAAAAATTTTTTACAGATTTTATTTTACCATTTTGTCGACGTGATAAATACTTATTATATTCATGCCAAATTACAGCTTTCTAGTATTAATAGTCTCTGCGCTAAGCCGCGGACAGACGGACATGGCGAAACTATAAGGGTTCCTTGTCGGACTACGGAACCCTAAAAAGAAAAAAGTTGCCTAAAATTAGAACGAAATAATCCTGAAACAAAGACAAATAGAAAACCACATCGATGCCGTCTGGAACAGTGCCAAGAAAGTTGACGGCATTACCACTTTGGATGACAAACTTTGGTGCCAATATGTCAACCAATACAAATGCATCGAATACATAGATATCAAGACAATTGTCGTGTTTAACAGGTTTGCATCGCTGCAGCGATGAGTTGTGCAACGGTTGTAGCGATGGATTTGTGTTAAACGGCCCTACGTCAAAATGACAGATAGCCTGAATGTAGGCGAGAATGAAACTAAAGCTCTGCAATGTACCTGATAATGTGGAGGAACTAGCAGGCTGCACGAAAGGCAGCTGCACTCGCTTCACATTCTGTTCATAGAACTCCCCGCTGGCCCACTGAAATGAAATTATTTTAAAAGATGACAAACTATTTAAAGAACCTTCAATGCCAAATGTTGCTCAAAAATTTTGTTTTTGCATCTTCTGATAGCAGACGCCCAATTTCCCTTCCCTTGTTTTAGCTTAAAAAACAGCCAAGTGCGTGTCGGGCCACGCGCAATGTAGGGTTCCGTAGTTGCCCGGTACATTTTATAGGTTGGTCTACTAATACAGACCGCGCCAAACTTCTAGTCCCATACATTACATGGGACCAAAAGTTTGGCGCGACCTGTACTCGTAAACCTGTAAAGCCTACTTAGCTGTGATAGTTTTCCTTTTAAATTGATTATATATACTACTTCTGTGAATTTTTTCACATTTCGGAAAAATGGTTTTCACACACCCACAATGATTTTGAACGACCTATCCAACGATACCTCACACAATGGGATAGACGAGAAAAAAAATCATCCCCAGTTTACGTGTAAGAGGTACCCATAAAAAATTTTTTTTCAAGATTTTATTTTACCATTTTGTCGGCGTGATTAATATTTATGTCTCTAAGCTAAGCCGCGGACAGACGGACATGGCGAAACTATAAGGGTTCTTTGTTGGACTACGGAACCCTAAAAACCGCTGAAACAGATCTGGGGCCTTATTGTCTAACTTCGACATCCACCGCAATCTCCTTCAAATGCAGCGTACCAGGGAGTGTATTTTTGAATCATTCGAATTTCAATTCGCATATGAATCCGCATGATTCGCATACGAAAACTTAAAATTAGTACTGTATTCGTATGCGAATCATGCGGATTCGTATGCGAATTTAAATTCGAATGATTCGAAAATACACTCCCAGACAATCGACCTTCCACATAAGATTACCTTGCGGATCTCCTCCTGATAGTCAAGTGCTATAGAGCTGTGCTCTTGCAGGATCTCTTCAGCTCGCGACATGGTGATCGCGTTAACGTGGACTGGATATTTGAGTTGTAGGAGCTTGTGTAGGTAGGAGATCATCTCATTGCCACCTGTTAATGAAGGTAAATGAATTGTGTATGTCACAGATAAAGTGCTCAGTGAGAATGAAGCGTCCATCCATCCATCAGCATGTGTCTGTCCACTGCTGGACATAGGACTTTCTAGGATTTTTAGCCACTCTCCGTTATCCATGCACCACCCGCAACGTCCCTCAGGTCTTTAGGCCCCAACGGCCATCATGCCGGCGACAGATATTACCTGCCCACTACTACATTAAATTAATGATTCGGCAGGCTATGTTGGTAACTTTAGATCTCTGATGGACCTTCCCGTTTCGAATTTTATTCATATTATACCGGGTGTAAATAGAGTGCGACCATTAAATGAAACCACATATTCTACCGACCCTACTGAACCACTTTTCCCAAGTCATACCCGCGAACATCCTTAGTTTAGGAAATAATTGAGTTCCAAACAAAAATGCGTGAACCCTAACGCACCGACATACGGGCGAGGTTAGAGAGAGCGTTGACCTCAAACAGCTGCAGGTTTCACGGACGACACTCTCTCTAAACTCGCTTGTATGTCGGTGCGTTAGGGTTCACGCATTTTTGTTATTTTTTGTTTTTACAGTCATGTTTCCACCAAAAGCTTACCTAGATTAATTCTCCTTGCATGCTCAAATACAACTTTTCCTCCTAGTACCGGTATTATGTGGATAGTATGATAACCGCAGTTGACTATTAGAGCACTGTTGCCTATCTCATTCTTGTACATACTGAAGAGAGAGTCGACACCGTAGGCAACTGCAGGTATTCCATAGCCTTCGAAGAGCAGTTCAGACATCACTGGAATGAAATTTATGTTTTTGTGTGAAATCCATTGTTTTTTAATTCTATGTCAGATCATATTTTTATCTATGATGATCATACTGTAAATAAAGTGCATCATGACAAAGAATAGTTTTTGCTAACCATATTGTTATAGATCAAATAAAATATATTCATTTTGGCAACATCACAAAATGTTTTCCTGATTTATTTATATACCTCATAGAATATTTTCAGATTTTTAGTCGCAACCTTTGAGAAATAAAGGGAGCATGTTTTTCTTTGTACATCTTCCCAAACAACCAAAAAAATTATCTTGTTGCAATTACGCCTTCACTAGGTGTGGACAAGTAAGCTTAGAGAAAATCTATCTTAGAGAAAAAATACCAAGCTTCGAGAAAAGTGGTTGCGTGCGACAGACAATTCATACAATAAAGATACTTTTTTCTCATTTTGTATTTATTATAAATAACATTAAAAATTACTTAAAATTGAGAAATTATAAGTCTAGCCACAGATTTTTTTTGTCCACATGGTCAAAGTTCTCTTCTTATAACTAAGCAACGGGAAAATGAGTTAGCCTCTAAAAAACGAATTCATCTTTTTTACAACGCCAACTAAATCTTTTAAAGAAAGTGTCAAGTAATGATCAGCAATTATTTTTACTTGGCCTTCTGATTTATAGATTGCCACCTAATTTACTAACTCAGCCACGAATTTTACAACTTATCACTCAAAAAAATATTATTCAAGCTTAGACAACATCATACATTATAACTTAGCATGAAAAATAACACATCTTATTCTTTTATCGTGAAAAAAAGATGGCCGAAACGATTAAATTTAAATCGGTGAGAGTGTAGAAGTCCGACACATTACTGTAGCGGTGATTAGGCTAGCAATGCCAGAGTTCTAGCTTGTCCATACAGTGTATATAAAAATCGGAGGCGTCGAAGGAGCGCGCCACCAGCGTGCGGTGAGGACATCTGCGACTAATTGCACGGTGTTAGGTGCCACGCTCCGAGCGCCGAAGCTAATGCAAAAATAAATTTCATTTGGATAGATAAATTAAAATACCAAAATTACCATAATTTACAAGGTTCGTAAATTTTTGTGGAAATAAATGTTTGAAATAACCACAAAATTGAAATTAAAATGAAATATTAGTGGACTTACTACCTAGTCGGTTCTTAAATACTGTCACTGGTCATTTATTTTAAAAGTAGAACACCTAGAAAAAAACATGAAATGGTTTTCGATTTTCACATATTTTTTGATTAATAATCTGCCAAATCACAATTACATTCGTTCATTTTTTACGATGGAGTGGACTCGCAAAGAGGACCGAGTAGCAGTAATTGCATTGCATCGTTGCGGCCATCCACCGAAGACGATATACAACTTGCTTCAAAAATTAAAAATCACGAAGAGGTTCGTGTACCGTACCATCAAGAGGTACAATGAAACCTCTAGTGTCGATGACGAGAAAAGAACTGGCAGACTCCGTTCCGTTAGGACTCCAGGGGTCATCAAAGCAATCAAGGCGCGTATTGCAAGAAATCCCGTTCGCAAGCAAAAACTGATGGCTTTGGAGATGGGATTAACCAGAAGTACCGTAAAAAAAGTACTCAATGAAGACCTGGGACTACGAGCTTACCGAAAAAAGAGTGGACACCTTCTGAACGCGCGTCTGATAGCTATGAGGGCCAAAAAATGCAAAGTTTTGCTAAAGCGGTACGCAAGAAACAGACACCGCGATATCCTGTTTACAGACGAGAAAATTTTTAATATCGAAGAGAAGTACAACAAACAAAATGACAGGGTGTACGCTACCAGCTCTGCGGCCGCTGGAAATGCCATTCCTAGAGTGCAGCACGGCCATCATCCATCATCAGTCATGATTTGGTTGGGAGTGTCCCACTATGGCCCTACTGAAGTGCATTTTTGTGAAAAAGGTGTCAAAACCAGTGCAAAAGTGTACCAAGACACGGTTTTAGATCGCATAGTAAAAGATCTGCCCCAGACACTCTTTGAAGGACGGCCATTTGTGTTTCAACAGGACTCCGCACCTGCTCATAAGGCCAAAACAACTCAGGAGTGGTTCGAGCGCCAGAATATCGAGCTATAGTATGTTCGAGTTAGCATGATATGGGTGACAGTTCGTAATTTTCCGTTTCACCTATACTACTCACACCATACTACATACACCCAGGTAAAAAAGAAAATATTAGGTTTTGGAAAGAATGTATATAATTATTGCAAAAATACAATAAATTATTTATCTATAAATCAAAACAATAATCACAGTGTATTCGTCGAGTTTAACGAAGAAAGATTCAGAAAAGAATAATGTCTTTTTGCTACTTGATGCGTGGATCGGAACGTTAACCCATAGGCACTGACACTACATAATCGAAAATACATCGATGAATCGGCGGACATCTTATAGGATCACTTCAGTATGAGTTCATCTTGTGTGCGGTTTGTGTTTTCGTTGCGGTTGCTTTACGTGCTATTTGTTTTGACGTTTCTTCAGTTTTTGTTGTTTTTTTTTTGTTATTGTTGTTTGTTTTTTGGTGAAATGCCGAGAAAAACAAAAAACAAATCTTTGAACTCTCAAGCTTGGGAGTTATTGGTTCGTTTAATTTAATTAATTTAGAAATTAATAAAAAGTAGTTTGGATAATCAAAGACAAATCAAATAAAAAATCGATTTGGCAGCCCTTGTTAACATTTTCGATACTTAAAAAAAATCGACTCTATTTCGTTAGGGCACATAACTATAACTGTCAACTTTGAACTGCCACCCATATCATGTTAACTCGAACATACTATAGTAAGGCATCAAGATTGGCTCTCTACTAGCCCTGACCTCAATCCACTGGATTAAAAAATTTGGCAGGAATTGGAGGAGAAGGTCTGTTCTAAACCTCACAAAAATTTGAGCAGCCTAAAGTCATCATTGATTAAAGCAGTGGCGGATATCGACATGAATATGGTCCGTGCTGCTATTGATGATTGGCCTCGAAGATTGTAGGCTTGTGTGAAAAATGGTGGCAATCATTTTGAATAAATTTTGTGTTTAATGTAAGCTAATTAAATTACCTTTTTTTTAAAAAAAACTTTTTTTGAATATCATGATTAGATTTCATTTTATAGCCAATTTTGTTTGTGACAGAATTTAAGCACCGACTAGGTATATATGTACTATTTGATGATAATTTTAGATAAATTTGACGTATTGAGTAGTAAAATTAGAAGCTAATAAAATTAATATTTGGGTGCCATATATTAATATTTTAGAAGTTAACTGCTTGAATGCGTGTTACAAATTTAGATGCTAAAAAATAATCACCATGCTGAGTTATATTCAGAGTGGCTTACTTAAAAGATAACTAGTGGCTAAGATAGTATTATTTAGATGCGCGTTGATTGTGGCTGCCTTAGTAATTTAGAAGGCAATTTAGATTTTTAGAGGCAAATAATGCTATTAAAAAGAATGTTGATGGTTGTGATTGTCGGCACTTGGTGGAACTTATTATACATCTTGTTAAATAAGACACTTGTACTTGTCCACAGGATTATATTTTCACTTAATACGCCCGACCGGTTTCGCTTATAAGCATTGTCTAGGGCTTTATTACATAAAAAATAACTTAAATAATATTTACATGTTTAATACGTGCGATAAATGTCAAAAAATTGATTTTTTTTTTTTTACATTTATCGCACGTATTAGCATGTAAATATTATTTAAGTTATTTTTTATGTAATAAAGCCCTAGACAATGCTTATAAGCGAAACCGGTCGGGCGTATTAAGTGAAAATATAATCCTGTGGACAAGTACAAGTGTCTTATTTAACAAGAAATATTAAAAAGAAGTCTGTTTCTTTACATGCCCTTTTTTACTTACATTGTCTACAATAGTTAGGTGTAACAAAGGCTTCAGTCATAACAATTGGATGAGGCACTCTCCCTTCACTATCAATACCCAAGTGAGAGAAGATGTAGTCACAGACTTGCTCTTGAACCTCAAAGTGTGTTACCACATTCTTGTCAAACTGGGTCTTGAGTTGGAACCTGAAATATCATGAAAATTCCTTAGAGAGTAGTTTCAAGCTTTTGTTTGATTTTGTATTGAACCCTCAATAAACACAATTGTCACATTTATAGACCTTGCATCAGAGCTGCCATGAATTGTGCAACAGTTGCAGTGATGGATTTGTGTTAGCCTATAGGTACAATGCAGAGAACAGCGGAAATTATTTGCACTGCTCTATGCTAGTCAAGTCATGTGAAATGGTTGTTTATAACTCTTTGCAGTGGCTGCAGAATTCACCACTGCAGCAATGTAAAGCTGGTAAATGCGACAAATGTATATTTCGGTTTAGTTAAATCGGTGGATCAAAGCTCAGATGTGCTGTATGGGTTGTACAATTATACATACCTATCACTTCACACTCCCTTAGCTATGCTCATCTCTCATTTATTAGATGCTAGGTCTTAGCCAAAACCTATTTTTGCCTTTGCTTCATACTTAAGGGTAGCTTGATTTTAGAGGATATATTTAATAAAACAAACAAAGGTATAAGCTTACCTTACGGCTTCAATATTCACAATATCATTCCCAATTTGGATTGGAGGTGTAACTGGAGGTTCAGCATCTTTCTTACTCCTATCCTTGCGGGGCCTAGCTATCAAGTTCTTAAAAATCAAATTAGGTTCATCGAAGATAGACCAACCTACTCTGCACTGATATGATCCTGAAAAAAAGGATATGATGTAGAAATACAAAAGTTTATGAGAAGGTGGTAAACACACAAAAAACTTACCGTTGTCAATAACTAAAGGTATATGTCCGTACTTCAGGGTATCAGTATATTCGTGTACGCTATCGGGAACTGTTTTATAGTCTTTAAGAACTAATATATCTTCTAAATCCATAGTATAGCAAAATTTAAAATCACCGCAGCCTTTGGATAAATTTATTTTGTTTTGACTTTTTTTTTGTACCTACTTGCAGCGCGTTCCGATTCAAAATATAATCGATTACATCACGTCTATCGCGTGTCTATCGTCATTCCGACAGCGCGTTCCGATTCAAAACATAATCGAGTACATCCCGTCTATCGTCATTCCGAGTCAACGACGTTGACTCAACGTTAGCCCTAAAATGGTTGTTATGACGTCATGAATGACATCATTAAGGTCACCATGTTGTGCTATCATCGCCCATGCTTCTGAGCGTAAGCACTGTGTGTGATCTATCAAAAGCGACAGCCGGCCGGGCGGCAATTTCAAAAATAGGTTATTCCTAGTATAAGAGTTTAATATTAAACGTTGAATCAGAGATTTTAGTTCGCTTCTTGGACCTAAGTTTATAGTACCAAATAATTACGAGCCCAGAAAAAAGGATTTTTGACGAAAGAACAACACGTAATGATTGCTCTCAATGAGGTGCAAATAACTCTTGCACAACACGTAAGTAAAGTATACCCTTTGTTGGTATTTACGAATAGTTATCAAATTTCTTAAAATTGTGGTTAAGGTAATTTTTTCTGTCACTGACAAGTGTCATTATCCACAAAAAGCGACGTGATCTCATACTAGAGTGACGTTTGTAAGATTGAGTTCGGACTCAAAATGCACTCTGAATCTCAGCTTGAATCTCAGCTTAGGCTGAAGTCACCATAAAAAGTCTTAGGACTTCCAAACACTTGCATAGGTTACAAACAAGAAAACCGCTAAAGATATTTGATTAAACACCGATAGATAAGTAGATTTCCTTTTTTTCATCTCTTTTTTAATTCTCATTGTCACCATGTCATTTTTATTTGCCATTGTAAATATGTCATTATATTATATCAACTGGTGCCGGGCTGCCGGGCCCAGTGGGGCCCACAATATATCTTGTAATATTATTTTTTCTTTTGTGTACCTATATACTATGAATGACATCATACTTTTAGGCATTTATGATTTTGATGCAGCATTTATTTGAGCGGAATCCTTTATATATAACTTGTTTGAATTTATTATGTGCTAGATTATTTAAATGCAGCAAAAAATTTAATGATGATTCAAAATCCTTATCCATCATTGGTGGGCTGTGCTGTCGTTCCTTAGTCTGAGGTGCTGTCTCAGATTAAGGAACCCAATGTGATGTGCTGTGATGTGAGATGACAGTTGAATGATGACAACATTTATTTTAAAAAATTTGGAACGCTTCGGTTTTTGACGTTTGATTTGTCAAATCTAGTCTATTTTTGTCTGTGGTTTCTTTTGCAAAGTTGTAGCCATGGCGGTGGGTGATTTGTGTTTTTGTAGAAAATAATCCGTAGAAATCATTAGTAATATCGTTGATTTTGTAATTAGTCTAACGTAATAATTATTCTTGATGTATCAGTTTCATTTCAACTACCTTATTTTTGTTTCACTCCCTCAATTTTCATTGAAAAGTAAACTTAACCTGACTTCTACCGAAACTACCACAACATGAAAATGTTTTATGAAATTAGGCATCGGTAACGAAGAATAGTATTGTAATGTGATCATGTACATTTCAGCGTGTACCACCACCTGCCTTGAAGACGAAGAAGGAGAAAAAGGAAAAAAAGGCACCAAAAGACAACTCTAAAAATGTTATGCGAAATCTGCATATCAGGAAGCTCTGTTTGAACATTTGTGTTGGAGAATCTGGTGACAGGCTCACGCGAGCTGCTAAGGTAAGATAGCTTTTCATTGCTTTCCATAAATGTTTAATGATACATATATTTTCTTCCTGCGTATGTTTGAGGTTATGTTCTCATTGGTTGCAACGTTTCTGATTAAGGTTAACGTGTTATTTAACCAACATCCGGCTAAGGCATTACTTTCTTAGTTAATTTACAACGTTGTCCATTTAAAAAAGTGTATGGCTATTGTTTACCTGTCTAAATGGTGGTACAGAGGGTAACCTCTTGTGTTATGTCTATTTTATTGTTATTTACAGCATGAATTGTTCGAGTTTCACATACTATTGTGTGTTTCTTTGTAAATTTATGCAAAAGTATTATTTCTGTATTGCAACTTTTGAACACTAATTTTTTACTGTTCAGAATACTTGAAGAAATAACATATCAGTAAAACAATCTTGTCTTGTGTTTTTAGTCTTAAACAAAGAGTCTTTTAGTGCAGAATTCGGTCAGAGTGTCGATAAGGGGGCATTTTCTAAGTCTTTTTTCCCATAGTGCCCTTATATTGTCTCTCTACCTGTCAGCAGCATAACTTTAAAAGTACTGGGACAATTTGTCTGAAAACTACTTTCATAGGGCCTGATCATTTTAGGTTCGTTATATTCTGTTAAAGATCAACAATTTGCTTCTGGTGTTAATTATACTGAAACATTGAAACTCCTTTGATTACTTTGAACCATTTTTATACTTTAGTCTTAATATTCCACATTGTTTTATGCTTGTAATATGTGCAATAGACTTTCTTCAGATTTGAATCCTTTCTTACTCAATATTAAAATAAAGTATTTTTAACACGTTTTCAAGTGTTAGGGTCATAATGCAGCATATTAAACACGCATGCTTTCTACTTTACATTATCGCACTAGTGTTTTTTACATTACAGTTTTTTTTTTTTAATCTTAGCAAAGAGTTTTTATGTCTTGGGAAATAGTAAAGTTTTTGCAAATAAATAATCATTTAAGTTCATCAAATTATTTATTTTTATCATCAAATTAACCCAAATTTTTGTTGTAAATACAAAAATATTCAGTTTGTTAATATTTAATATTTGGCTGTTTGACGGATGCATCAGTGCCTATATGCAAAAAACAAACTCTCCGCTGCCATTTTTCAAAGAAAATTATTACTTCATAGCTGTTGTTTTGATTATGTGGAAAAAAAGACAGTGAAATTTTATTATTTTTCTTCACGCGGGAGCATTAGAAATTACACTCGGCTCCATTACAGCCTCGCCTTCGGCTCTGCCTGGAATCCCGCCTCGACTAATGTCCAACGCAGCTCACTTGTATCATAATGAACCTATAATTCTATTTTGTAATTCAATAGTTCTCTCTTAAAATTGTTTTAATATTTACAGTTATGGTCCTAGTAATTTCCTCTTGTTGTTAACCTTATTTCTAAGCTTTATAAATAATTTGTCTCTTTGTTTCTTCAATTAAAGCAAAAATAAAATAAAAAATTACTTTGCATGATCCTCTGTTATCTAGAAAATACTGCAAAAATCACTCTGAAATATATATTTGCTAACCCAGAATGCAGTGAAGACTTGATTCCATTATATTTTCATGGTAGAAAAAAACTGCAAAGTTACCTTGTCAGTTGGTGTAATTGGTAGCATGCTTGTCTTGATAATAAGAGGTTGCGAGTTTGAATCCTGGCTGGAGGATTTTTTTCAAGTTCTTGTCTTTATATTTGTTTCTAATTGGTCTTTTCTGGTTAGTAATGCACTCTAATAATAATATTTAGCGTATTCCAAAGCAATGGATTTCGCAATAAAAACATAATATTAGAAAATGTATTGAAAGAAAATATCTTTTTTGTTTTAAATCCTTGGGTTCATTATTAATTTATTATTATTACTTACTTCCAGGTGCTGGAACAGCTGACTGGCCAGCAGCCTGTCTTCTCAAAGGCTCGTTACACTGTGCGGTCTTTTGGTATTCGTCGTAATGAAAAGATTGCTGTCCACTGTACCGTTCGTGGCGCCAAGGCTGAAGAGATCCTCGAAAGAGGTCTTAAGGTAAGTAAATCACCTAAAATCATTAATAACATAGCTATAAACAAACCTACTGTGAGATAAAAACGTGCATGAATAATTTGTAGGTCACATAATTATTGTTATGTGTTCTTTTCAATTCATGCAAGAGCAACATTTCTGATTTGCAACTTCTAAGCACTAATATGTTACTGTTTAGAATACTAAAGGAAATTACAATTGTTTACTTTACTTAAGAAAAGAAATTTGTATTTTCATAGGGTTTCATTTTCAACTTTGGCTTTGACCTGAAGGATATTTAAAATTATAATTTCTATTTTTGTTATTGGCCTTTTTTTGCCACAATTTTCTGCCAATATCAGGTAGTCAGTAAATCACAACTTTAAAACTATCATACTTTCAGGAAGAGAATGTGTATTCTTCACTATTGTATGGGAAAGCAAGCACATGGGTAAATTCGCATGTTGTGTTGAGAACTGGATAGCTCAGTTGGTAAAGCAATAGCGCGGTTAAAAGGCGAGCTTAACACTAATTTGTATTTTCTAACATATTTTTCATATGGTTCGATTTTGAACTTTGGTTTTCACTATTAGTAAAGTTATTCTTAGGTTTAGTTTTATCTAAAGGATCTGGTACAAAATACTGAATATATTTTTAATTAAACAAATCTCATTCTAAGGCAAGAACTTTTCTATGAAATGTTTTATTGCCTTTTTATATTTTATTATTTTAAATTAAATTGTACAAAAGTTTTAATATTTGCCAACGTTTACCCTGCAAAACAGGGTTTTGAGTGATTGTTGTTTACCCTTGTAGAATGTAGAGATATGTAAACATGCAGCAGGCCTGTGTGGGAGAAATGAATAAAGAAAGGGATTTTGCAGAATTAAAGTTCCATTCAGAGAGTTTTAAATATTTTTAACTATATTGTAATGCACCCTATTCCAGGTCCGAGAATACGAGTTGAGGCGTGACAACTTCTCCGCGACCGGTAACTTCGGTTTCGGTATTCAGGAGCACATTGACTTGGGTATCAAATACGACCCCGCCATCGGTATCTACGGTCTTGACTTCTACGTTGTACTTGGCAGGCCAGGTGAGAGAATATTGCTTATTAAAATTTAAACTTGTTACTCAGGTAGTATTGAGTGATATGATAATTAACATGCTCAACTCAGCGCCAAGGCATTTCTTTATATCTTAATTACTTTTAATACATCTGGCTATTTATTTTGTTATTGCCTTAGCACATTTGTTCAAGAGTGTAGAATTTCCTTGGCTCCACTCTGTAAAGTATGTGCCAGATTAAACTAAATCTGATATTGAGAAGGTATTCTTGTAATATATTCCCATTTCTGGTTTAGGGACATAATAAAACTTTTCTAAGTCAATGGGTGACGATTTGTGCATCACCAAGATTATATGTACTGCAATACAAGAGGTATTGTGCACATTTTAAAGCAATTTTTGACCATAACCCTCCACTTACATATCGTCCTTATCTTTGTATTCCAGGCTTCAACGTAGCGCACAGAAGACGCAAGACTGGCAAGGTTGGCTTCCCTCACCGGCTGACCAAGGAAGACGCCATGAAATGGTTCCAACAGAAGTACGATGGTATCATCCTTAACAGCAAAGCCAAGTAAACTTAGTAAATATACCTTCTAACAACTACAGTCTGTTGTCTTTGATTTACATATTCATTGAAATTATCGATAGACCACCTCCATGCTCTACTAGGGGTTTGAACTTTGCAGGAGATATTGGGTATAAATCTCGTTGGGTAATATTTGTTTGGTCTGCATTCTACGGAAAGCTTGTTAAGCTTTTCTTTATTTGTGCCTGAAGTATAGTGATAGAGTTTTGCTGTTGTAATAATCGTGGGTGTACAAGGGGAATCATCTCTGGCACACCTTACTCCTTACTCCTCAGTTTCCTTTACGCCAAGCGTAAGCAGAGTGTCTATAGATACTTGTATAGTCGCCGTCAATAGAAATTGTGGACAATGTAAACAAAGCGCCATGTTGTCTTTGTCTATGAATAGGTGAACTATCTAGAGATGGGTAAGTATGTGATTAAAATATGTTAGGTGCTTAATTAATTTTCTTTATTTGAGTCATCGCTAAAATATTCTGATGAATCGCTAGTCCAATCGCCCACATTAATTACAAATGGTTCCGTCACAGCGTCGGTGGCCGTGTCTATTATCCCAACCAGTTCATTCATTTTTTCTTCTACTTTTAGGACATGAGCTACACATTTCGCCCACTGTTCTGGCCTGATCCGCGCCAAACCTTGTTCCAACAAAATCTTCACATCGTCCATTTTGAATGTTTTGTTGTTCCTTCCAACGTAACCTTTTAACTCTATCGGGTTAAGCTCGCAATGATATGGTGGAAGGCGCAAAACTGTCACATTTTTTGATGCCGCCAACTTATCTACATTTTTTTATATTTTTGCTTGTCTACTTTAGCCATGAGATTCGCTTTGATTTCGGTTTCTTGAAATTTGATTTCTTTTTCGCGCAATCAGTTTTGGATAGCCTCCTTCCGCCAACTCATGTTGGGCGCCTTTTCGATTTGACGCGAATGATATGGGGCATTGTCCATTACTATTACGATAAAATCAGTAAGAGAAGCCAAGTCGTTAGAATACCGAAAATATAAAAGATTTTAGAGCAACGCTGGAAGATCACACAGCTCTCGATAGAATCACACACACGTTTATGTCAAAGATTATGAAGTAACGCTGTCAAAAAAAAATGACGGAATAAAATAACATCACGAATAAAATAGGTTTATATTAAAATAGATTCGTACATCACTATCAATTATCATCACTTCAAAGACAATACAGATTCGATGAGAAAAAAATATGACAGCAATCTCGACGCAGTACAGAATTGACTATTGATTCTATGATTTTCCGTAATTAACTGGTGATTATTGAATATTTCATGATGAAAAACAGCGAATGGCAGGTAAGACTTGATGCTTCATGATTTGGAATAATGTTCAATGAGACTCCGTGACAGAACCTTGAGAAAAATTGAGAGAACGGTTTGTTTACATAGTCCACAATTTGTATTGACGGCGACTATATATAGATGTAGCGGTTGGATAGTGATGCGCCATGCATTGCATGATTGCCGCTTGTTCCACGGAACAAAAAGCTGTATGTAAATGTAAGTTATTAGTTTAAGTAATAGGTAAGTATTTAGTTAATATTAGGTAGGTACGTTTTGGCAGACCAATAAAACAACAGCTGTGAATTTAGAAAACAATTTTTATTGATGAAATACTAACAAAAATGAGTAACTTATACATTATTTGACACACGCACGCACATGGTATTAAAAACTAAGATATTATGTATATCACGATCGAACTTTGTAAACATAAAAATCCTGAAATATGAAAAATTATAGATTATTTATTTGATATTACAGCAATGTACACACCTGTGATTAAACATAATTGAACTCATCTATATTAAATAATAAAATAACAAGTAATGTTTTAAAAGAATAATGAGGTTATAGGTATTATGTTTTAATATAACAACAACAACAAAAGGGCTCGGTCTCAGTATTTGCTGCAAAGGTTATCAATGCAACACTGATGATTCTGACCAAAGAACTCTTATTCTGACGGTTATTCATGATTTTTAGGGTTCCGTAGTACCTGAAAGGTAAAAGGAACCTTTATGGTGAGACTCCGTTGTCCGTCCGTCCGTATGTCACAGGCTAACAGCCTCATAACTTTAGCACCGATAAAGATAGAGATTCGAAATTTGTCTACATAATACGGTATATGAAAAAAATAAGTTTGAAATCGTTAAAATATTTACAACACAAAAGAGAGAAAGATTTAAAAATATATCTGATAAATGCAATATGGGTATCAAATTGTAGATATTAAAGAGCTAAATATAAAAATATATAATTTTACTATATTTACTGGCTCCAATTCCGAGAAATCTTTAAAAAACCACATAAAAATGCATGTCCCACCCTTATTTCCGAAACTGGTGGACCGAAAAAAATGACCATTATAGGCCAATTACAGGAAAACTAGCGATTAAAAAAAAGTTGACAACAAATGAAAAATAAAATAAAAATATATGTAAAAATACAATATGGGTATCAAATTCTGGATATTAAAGAGCTGATTTAAAAAAAATAAACACTATATTTACTGGCACCGATTTCGAGAAATCTTTGAAAAACCACAAAAAATTCCATGTCCATTATTTCCGAAACTAATGAACCAAAAAATTAAAAATAAATCATGGTGATTTTGGGATTACGTAAAGATTACAGGAAAAATATATCGGGTGAAAAATTCACGAACCAAAACGACAAAATTTTTCATCCACGGGCATTGACCTCATAAACAACTAGACTCACAATGGTGTCGATTCGAACATGCACAAATACGACTTAACTTAACTAAAATTAGGTTAAGATGTGTCAAATTACTTTTGGTATTCGGAAACGCCCAACCTAACCTATTTTGACAGGACTAAACTAATTTTTAGTTAGGTCGAACTCAATTAAGTCCAAAACGTAATTTTGCTATTCGGTATGACCACCTAACTGTCAAATTTTAGAGATGTCAAACTAAAAGTGAACTAATATTAGGCGAGACATATTTCGTGGCGATTAAAATTTTAACAAGTCCAATTATCTAATTTGTGTTGCTTTTTGAGGGGAGAATGGAGGAATATTGGCTATTGGGTGTAGCAGATGCAGAAGAAAGAAACTAAACAGTTAAAACCAGCATATCCACCCAAAGTTTAAAACTGTGTTTGCAAACTGATTTTTACAATGCTTCTTCCAGGAGACAAGTTGTACCCCACTGCTGCCTTAGCTGATGACCCCGGAACCAGAATTGTATGAAACGAGGTGAATGTGATGTTCAGACCTCTTAAAAATAAACTGCGATGTTGCACATTACGCCAAGAAATCAGTGGCTCCTAGGATTTGGATTCACTGGTTCCCTGGCCATGAACCTTATGCAGTGACGTCACAGCTTAAAATAAGCCCCATTCATAGAGCCGAATCTTAAAGCTTTGTTTTCTAGCAACGGAAAATAGATTCTTGTGATTGTGAAGGAGCAAACTCTTAAAAAAAAACTGAACCACCTACCTACCTAGTCCTTAAACTGCGGCTACAATTTTTTCAGTCTGCTGTGTGTACCCAGTACTACATTTCCCTTGATCACTGGACAGATGAATTTGGTTTAGCAAGACACAACCAGAGAGACCAGCAAACCAAGGTAAAATCATTAAATGTCAAAGGAAATAGGATTGCTCATCTATATACTAATAAGAAAGTACCTAGTCTAAAAGTTGTGTCTGTACATTAAATATATTTGTAAAATTTTATATGAAACGGGTTATTAGTATGGTATGGAGGCCAAAATACAATTTAACCATTTTTGTCTGTCTGTATGTATGTATGTTCCATTTCAACTAAAGAACCACTCAACCGATTTGGATGTGATTTTCATTATTATCATCCTAATGAGTCTGGTCAAAATATAGGCTATAAGGTGTTAGTAAAATAACCGCCAAGCCAATAACTCTTGAAACCACACAAAGATTACAAAACACTTCCATGCAAGCAAAGCCGCGGCAAGGTTAGTTTAGAAATAAATTGTCAATTAATATAGATTTTGGTCCTTGAAAGAGGTATTAAAAAATATCAGAATCTTAGATCCCCATCTCAGAAGAAGTGTGTAATAAATGAATTCATCTCTGCTTGACATATAGATTCCAGAATTGGGGCATTTCCTACAAATATTATGTTATGGGAAAAGTCCATTAAATGGACAAAAACATGGACCAAAAGGCAGACCAGTGCGACGCAGATGATCGCCCCTTTCTTGTAGAAGCCATGTAAAGAAAACCAATGGAAAACACTGGGAGAGGTCCATGAGTCAATGACACACTGACCTGAAAAAATTACAATATATTCGTCAGCGGGATGCTTGCCAACAAGCAGTACATTATATTATTTAAATCAATATTTTATTGTTTTAAAATTACATGACATGTAACATATTTATAAGGTCAGAAAATAAAGGCTACGATGATTAGATTGAATGAATCTGTTGTCTGATTGCTAAATGAATAGTAAAACTAAATTGTACTTATATTTTTTTTATTTTAGGCCACTAAGGGCCCATATTATTAATAGGTTCCTTAAAACTAGGTAAACATTACTACAGACCCTTATAAAAAAAACATTTCTTAACATGTTGGCACGAACATAGACACCTTCATACTCCATACAAAATATCTGAAGTCCCAATTTACTCACATCACTCACAAAGAAGCACTATGAATGTATCATTTCTCCTAAATGATGCACAGCGAGTTAGCTTACAGGTAATCTAGTGCAAAAGAGCTTGTTGAAAAACGTTGTGCATTTTTTAATTGTTCATATTCCACTGTGTGTGGACGTTGTGCGCTTTCATGATGTACTTGTGTAACGTTCTATGATGGTTGTTCCCGCCTGCATGTTACCCTAATTTGGAATCGTCTAACATGAAGCGTTACATCTTCTAACGTCATACTTTTGTGCACTCTGGAGAAATAGATCTGGTAGGCTTCAGGTCACATAAAGTTTCAGGGACTGTGTCGTAATATCTGTGTAATCAAATAAAGCATTCCTTTGGCACTGGTGAGAGCGACGTTTCTTGTTTTCTACAAGACTGAAGCAATCACAATCACTGATTGTATTCTAGGCGAGGGTTGGACGGTGGTAGACGGTTTTTTTCAGTTTCAAGCTAAGAATCTTTTCCGATTAGGGTGACGGCGGTAGTTGCTGACTGGAGCGATAGAACATCGAGACATACGAGTCCTTGTATGCAGCAGGTGTTGCTGTCAGAGGCTGCAAAAGCGTTTTCGCACTCTATCGTAGTATAATAGGTGGATTAGTCCCGATGAAGCCTTGGATCCATCTTAAGGGTTAATCGTGATTGTTTCTTGGTCTTCTTAGTCAGAGCAACAGCGTCCCGCGATGGTTTTTATAAAGAAAATAGCGATTTTTTCGATCTTTAACAGAAATTTAAAATCGGTCAGACAGAATTGTCAATTTAAGTGATACCATCATAAAATTCCCCAAAATTACTAAAAAAAATTTATTCATAACGCATCCATGGAATCACATTTCTTCTTCCGCGTATGTTTATTGATGCTAGGGATGTCGATTTTAAATCGATTAATGGTAGCAAGAAAATCGATTATTTTCGGAGCAATTCGATCTTTGAATCGATCCATACAACCGCAGAATCGTGGACACGATTTTTTTCGGTTTCACGGAAAATTTTGAAAATTTAATAACGTTCCCAGCAAGTATATGAAGAGCCTTACATTTCAAGATTAGAAATTGGAGTGGGTAATCGAGGCTAACAAATATTGTAATATAATATTAACATAATATTATTCCAATAAAAATTGTAATCAAAATAAAAATATTTATTTTGTAAAATAGATACATAAAGTATACTTTATAGGGGTCAAAATTTTAATTTGTATTATGTATTTGCATTATAAGTTACTTTGGCAATAAAACTTTAACTTTTAATTAATGTTATATTTATGAGAAAACAACTAACTTTACTTACAATAAACTCTGGAAAAATTATCGCTTATGAATTTATACCTAGATTACCAACAAAAATAAAATTTAATTAACGCTAATTGTGTGAATTTCTGTTCCGATTATGAATCGATTATTTTGAATCGATCTTTTCTTTACCGTTTTTTTTTATCGATCTGTTTATCACGATTTGAAATCGATCTCAGAATCGATCTTTTCAGAAAGAATCGACATCCCTAATTGGTGCAAAGTTGAGGGGAATTTTCTAGTGTTCACGTGGATTGTTAACGATTTTGATATTTAATAGACGAGACGGGGATGATGCTCTTGAAATTATTCGTTATGATGATCTTCTTTTTCCAGTGGAAACTAAATTATATCTTTCCAGTAAGTAGCCACCGTTATGTCTAAGTAAGTACAGGAAGCCAATTACCAATTTAGTGGTTTTGTTTATTGTAATTTCTTGTTTAATAAACCAAAAGTAGACAAAAAACTTTTTTTGGGAAGGTATGCAAGAACAACGTTCGAGTGGTTAAAATCACGGAGCGAAAGTAAAGAAATAAAAATAAAATATTTTAAAATCTAATCATAATTCTACCAAAGAGTAGAAATATTATGACTTCCCATATCGAACGAATGAAATGCAACCATTCTTATCTGTGGTCTATACCGCTATTGTAATCTGTGAATTCAATTTAGTTCGAGAAAATTAAGTCAAACAGGGCAACCAAATTTAGTTCGTTGACAAAACCGAATAGCTAATAGAAACGACTTAACGTATTTTAGTCGTATTTTGGTTAGGTTAAGTTAAGGTGTGGTGTTTTACCGAATCGACACCAATCTCGCTCAAAAAGTTTCCGCGATGCATTTTTTCACCGCTACAGGCCCGTAGCTAGGATTTCATTTCGGGCTCTGGATCAGAGGCAATAAGGAACCACTTTATTTTAAAATAAATGTGTAATAATAATTTTAGAGCAATACATATTTACCTCCTTAAAAATCAACCGACGTCGCGGTGATAGTGATCAATTGCTCATTCGAAATAAAGCACGTGACGAAAAAGAAAAAAAATAGTCAAAAATATTTAGTCCGTTTGAATAAAACGGTGGGTTGGCTATAAGACCAATAGAATTTCGGCGGGGGCCCCCTTGAAGACCCCCCCCCCCTGTACGGCCTTGTCTTAAACAGTTAAATTAACAATTGAATTACGGAACCCTAGGTATATGCGAGTCTGATTCGCATTTGATCGGTTTTTATATCTTTGAGTTTTCGTTACCAAAGAAACCATTTTCGTGCGTGAACCAAAGTTGACGGTCGCATAGCAACGAAAGATTCTCCGATTAGTGCAAGTGCCACTTGCTTGCTAAGCTTTTTACAGAAACAATATTTTTGTATTCGTGAAAATGGCTGATAAATTCCTGTTTTTGGAAGACGAGGAAGATGTATTGGCACCGAAAGAACCTCAAGTTTTGTCGCAAGACCCTAAAGAGAGGAAGGCAGCTCGAGCGTTGAGGATCAAAAAGAGACAAGAAGCACTCAAAAGGTAGGTTTTATTCGTATTATCTCCATAAAATGCCTATTGAAGGACGATAATGTAAATAAATTAAATAGGTACTAGTAATGAGACTTGTTATTTACATTTCGCTAACGATTTGCCTTATACGGATATACAGGCTGTTGATTTAGTGCACAACTTGCGTCACATAATACAAATACAAAAACAGCATTTAAAAATACCAATATATGGACTTTATTATTTATTCTAAAATTCTCCTTATAAAAGGTCTCTGCGGCGCGAAGCGCTAGTACCTACCTCCTCGGGTCCCCCACCCCGTCGCGACTATGTTCCACCAGAGCTGAGGCATTTACATGTAGAGATGGGTCGGTACGCGTTTGTGCTATACTGAACCGAAATCAGATATTGCATACCAATACCGGCTTTTAAAACTATATATTGTAATATCTATGTATTGGAGATGCGGCGCGCGCGCGCGGCATGAATACCTACGAATACTACGATGCATTATTTACGCGGTATACCTAGATATGTATTTTGATGAGGCTTCGGTTTAATCTACCTAACATGTTACGGAACCAGTAGAATTTGGAGTTTCAAACCACAATAAGTTTATAAAATTTTAAATGGATTTTTATTTTAGAGGATTTCTACGGTTTGTATGTCATAATTCATTTAAATGAAATTAAACGCTTCATACTACTTGGACATAAGGGTCAAATCAATTCACCTTCCTTATATCGCTATTTCATTGTTTTGTTTCCGCGCTTTATGATTTATCGGGTTCGGAAATCCCGAATCAGGAGTGTTCGAGAGTATTCGGAAGTATTCGGCAGCGCTCGGCCGGCCGGCCGCGCCGGAACCGTTCGCTATTTCGCTAACACTAATACCTACATAGATACAGGTATACGAAAACAACACGCACAACGCGGTACGGTACGCGCGCGCCGCGAATACATGGTTTTTTACATACATAGATATCGTGGATCGCAATATCTGATATTAGGTTTCGACTCAATATATAGATATTGAATCTATATACGGTTTGAACCGCCCACTTCTATTTACATGTATCATGTCTATCGGACATGACGTTTTTCGAGGGCGCCAAAATATCGTAAATGAATATAAGAAAAAAGAAAGTATTTTTTAATTATCTTTTTCGTTATCAGTAGGTATCGTGAATATAACCTACCCTGTGACGGAAGTTGCCGACCAAATCAACAACTTGTATAGACAGAGGGTTATTAAAAAAGTATAATATCATCGACATAATCTACCAATATATGTATAGTATAGGTCGTTCGTTGGACAATATTGATTCACTAACCATTCATCCAGGTCTTCAGCCGAAGAAATAGGGGCCAATCTTTAAAATGATTATAGCACACCGTGCGTAAAATGACCGCTTTACGCACGCTGCGCTTGCGTAAAGTCAGCATTTTCCCCACTTGTGCTATAATAGTACATCACACTAGTCGAGAAAAAGTTTCTCGCACGAGTATCGTATAATATTTTATAGCAAAAGTGAGGAAAATGCCGACTTTACGCAAGCGCAGCGTGCGTAAAGTGGTCATTTTACGCACGGTGTGCTATAAAATATTTTGCTATTATAAGCTGCGCTTGCGTAAAGTCGGCATTTTCCGCACTTTTGCTATAAAATATTAAACGATACTCGTGCGAGAAACTTTTTCTCGACTCGTGTGATTGCAGCACTCACCTTCGGCTCGTGCCGCAAACTCACACTCGTCAGAAAACGTTTCATCGCTCTCTTATCGTAATGTACTATTACGGTGGGCTATTTTCTGTTGTAGTCGATCGAAACAGTAGCATTCCATTTTTTTATCCACTCTACTATGTACGGGTTTCGTCAATGGACAATTTTCTTGGAATCCTCACTCGATTCCGTACCTATGTATCAAAATTTAGCTCATTTACAATCCATGCAGTTTGTAAACGATTTAACGACTATGACACCGCAATAAGAATATATTGCCTGTAATGCTGGGCTTCCGTACCTATACTACCCACCATGATTGTTGTAAGTAGCACATAAGTACCTACGTATATCTCAAAATAATGATCTTCCAATGAATCCATAACACTTGGCACTTGAAGGTACAACTGTACTCCCTAGTTCTCGTTTTGGCGCTGTTAGGTACTTTGTGAAAATTGTAAAAATTTACTATCAGCCCAGTAGCTTCTTTACAAAGAAGTTTCGTTCATAAAATTGTTGAATTAATTAATTTCAAAAACTTAGAGTAGAACAGCCGCTAGAAGAAGCGGCGACGGAGGAAGAGCCAGGGCTCATCGAGCAGGCGACCGCTGCAGCAGCTGAAGACCTTCAGCGGTTAACGCTAGATGGCGCCGCTAAAGTCACAAATGTCAAGGTCACCACGGATGAGAGGGAGGTCATCAGGAGACAACTCTTTACTGAAAACATGAAAGGTAGAATATATTATACAAAAGGTGATTGCCGGATTTAAGTCTCTCTCAAGGCATATGACAATACTTAACCCCTAAGGGTTGGTAGGGCAGGCGTAAATACAAGAAGGGTTTGCCCTAATTAGCTAGTTCTAGACTAAGTAGCCATCAAGCATTATTTTAAACTAGCTGTATTGGTAGCAATACCGTCAACAGTTAATCGCAGCGGCCACGTCTCGTACTATAGTCGGCAGGTTGAATCACGAGCAATTGAGATCATTTCTGGAACCTAGGTCTCTACATGGGTCCATATATATTTATGAGATTTATTTTCTATGATGGCTACTTCAACGGAACTTGAGGGCAGATATATAAAACACATCTTTACGGCTATAAATATATACATGTGGGTGCAATCATACATACGTTTAGGCTCTAAACAAACCACATCTACACATGGTGATTCCTTTCATACATTGGAACTCATTAGAATAATAAATCTGCTCTACCCAGATTCCCTACAAAGGATCGAGGCCGAAGCTTCGGAAGCCCAACAGCAGTACGAAGCAATTACCAGTAACTGGGACGAGATGCTAAAGATCAAGGATCCCCTGGACATCGATGACGCAATGAAGGAACAGAGGAAGAAATGTGACGAGCTGCTGCAGCAGAAGAACACGCTCGTTAACGAGCTGAAGGCAGACTTAAAGAAGATGGATGAGGGGTATTATGATGATTTGGAAAAACAGGTAGGCTATTGGTAAATTTTACAATAAAAATGTGGTGAATGATGTTACACGCCCCCTGGGACCCCTAGGCTAGGACAGGGCCGGATTTAGGGGAGCGCAACCGGGGCTGAAGCCCAGGGGCCTCCACAAGTTTTTATTTAATGTTGTAGACTAATTTTGTATGTCCCCCGACTGCACTGAAATCCGAGTTAAATCCCTATTCCGGCAGTCGTGTTTTTTTTAAATGTACAAATAAGAACAACCGGCCAAGTGCGAATCGGACTCGCGCACGAAGGGTTCCGTACCATAATATATAAAAATGGCAAAAAATTCATGTCTGTTGTATGGGACTGCGCGGGTCCGACTCGCACTTGGCCGGTTTTAGTATTTTTTGTTATAGCGGCAACAGAAATACATCATCTGTGAAAATTTCAACTGTCTAACTATCACAGTTCATGAGATACAGCCTGGTGACAGACGGACGGACGGACAGCGTAGTCTTAGTAATATAGTCCCGTTGGTTACCCTTTGGGTACGGAACCTTAAAAATCATCACATTTTCATTTAAAATATCACATCGTTTAAGAAAAATGAGGATAACGACAAATTCAATTAAATCGACCGCTCTTGTATTTCCAGGACAGAGACATCAAGGAGCTGTCCGACAGAATAGAGAAGCAAATCACGATAATGCAGAAAGCGTACGAGAAACAACTCTCGCTAATTGAACAGGCTATTAACATCGAGCGTGACGCGATGGTCGAACACAACAACAAGAGATGGGAGGCTCTGTACAAGCAGAGGGACAAAGAGGAAGTCGCCCATATGGACTACAAATTTCAACAGGTGCAATTTTTTTTAGTTTTATTAAATCAATAAACCCTTTGCTAGATATTATACAAAGTATTTCAATGGAGTTGATGCTTGTGATTGTTGGCACTTGGTGGAACTTTTTATACATTTTTGATTGAAAAACACTTGTACTTGTCCACTTATTTATATTATTTCCCTTACCGGTTTCGCTGTTATAGCATTTTCAAAGGTTTTTTAGTTGTTTACGTACAATATAACGGTAAGGGAAATAATATAAATAAGTGGACAAGTACAAGTGTTTTTCAATCAAAGAAAAGTATTTCAAGTTGATAGCTTTTTCTATCCCAGAGAAAACTGGCCTGTACAGATAGATGAGTTCTACCAAAGGGCCCTGTTTTCCCATTTTGGTAAGGAATCACAATCTTTTTCTTTATTATAGTGTTTATACCGGCTGTAAATAGACTGCGACCTTTAAATAAAACCACATACCCCACTTCACTGATCATACTGAATAACTCTCTGAAGAAAAATACCCGCGCAAATTTTCAGAGAAGAAGATATTCAAGCAGATCCGAAAGTTATCTCGTAGGAAAAAAGTCTATTTTAGAACGCTGCTGTTTCACAGAAGACGCTGTATAGACTCTAATGTGTTCACCCATTTTTGTTTGAGACTCAAATAGTTCCCAAATTAATGGTTAGCGAGGGTACGTTTCTTGGGAAAAGTGGTTTACTATGATCGGTAGAATATGTGGTTTCATTTAATAGTAGCGGTCTATTTACAACCTGTAATAGATATACTAAAGCTGATTCTAAGAAAAAGAGTGAGATATATTCGGGCCCTCTCATGGGTCTGACATATCAGTAACATCTTCTTCTTCGTACCTTTGATTTTTAGTTTTTGTAGATATACTTACGTTCTTGTCAGTTCAGCGCCGATAATATCGTTATTGTCCTAGCATTATAGTGCATAATTACAAAGAGATTTCAGAAAATGTACGGACGATAAGTGCAAATATTATGATGTGCAGTAATGTACATATATAGCAAAGTCATCATGTTTATTTAATCTTCCAGCTAGAAGACCACACACAAGCCGTGGAAGAGATAATGTGGGAACATCACGAGAAGTATCGGGCCGCGAAAATTGAACTCGAAATTTTACTGCAAGAACTTCAGAAGGAGCTGGAAAAGCTTAAAGCAACCTGCATTATCAACGCTGAAAAGATCGGCTACAATTATCAGGTAAGCGGTTCCCTCTAATCTTCATAGTTTTACTTGTATTGCAGAGATGTCGATATGGTAAAGCCTGACCAGCGGGCCTATTATGTTTTTACCTTTGTATCGGTTGCCAACAGGTTGCCAAACACTTAAAACATAGATAAATACAAAACTTTAAAAATTGTCTCCAGTGTATTGAACTGTTCACGAACTGTGACGTCATTTTAAGCACGAACGTATCCTTAGATAATCGAAATTCGAAAGTATATCTATACTATGTTTTCGACGTTTGCCAAACAGTTGGCAATCGACTCAAGGATACATAATCTAGGGACTCGAAAATAAAAACCTCGCCATGTTGGGGACAACCAATATCCTACTTAATCTCTTCCACTGACAACACTAACTTAATGACGTCTTTATGTTGATTGCTGTTATAAGTGTGGTCTTTTTTTAGGTGTGACGCCTAGCCTAGGTTTTATATTTACCTGTGTAGCTAGCATCCGCCAGAAATACAGCATCTATCTATCCTAATTGCGCTCTTACGCATACCGCGTGTGTCATTGTCCGAGAGAGCATGTATGATGGAAAGACACTGTATCGACGACTCGTGTTAGACCTCCTGCACCTCTAACATGAAGGATCATATCGATCTCGAAAACGCTTGATACAGTGCTCTGTCTCATTCTGTTGATCTACCCGAGAGGCACAGACAGTGGTATATCGAGCTGTAAAGCTCCCATGGTCTACCATGATAAGTACCCCGGTCAGGCTTATCTCTATCCTGACCTAATGTTTGGGCCAACTAAGAAGGCGAGCTTATTCTAATTCTTGCCTTAGTTAGCTGTCACCTTCGCAGTATTCCTCCGCGAACGCCTCCTTGTCGATGCTCCAAGGATGCGTTGCCTCTTATAGGTTTAATTTGAGCGATTCAAGAAGGCGAGTTCTAAGTTTGTCACAGCTGGACTCGCAGCGCATCCTTGGAGCATCGAAAAAGGGGCGTTCCCGGAGGAATACTGCAAAGGTGACAGTTCTAAGGCCATAATTAGAATAAGCGCTTTCACTTACAATGTAAGCCTTACATAAATACAAGATCAAAGACATTTAATAAAAATCCTCATTGAGCTATTGAACTACACATTGAACTACTTACACATTTAGATTTCCTATATTTGACCTCGTGGTCATGGACCAGCCAAAGTGAGACAAGTGCCTCTACTTGAACCATCATCGGGGCCATAATTATATTGATAGATATTCGCCAAGCTACAGTGGTGGATTTACCAGCAGGCTGAGTAGGCTTCAGCCTAGGGCGGCAGATTTTAGGGGCGGCAAATTTTGGACCAATTACTCAACAGTGATATAAATCCTATGCCATATGAAAGCTTTTAGGGTATTATTAATTTCTTATTATGGCAGCTACATAGAATTCGAGCGCGAACATGGTGTTTAGAACGATTTCAAAACTGAGACAGCATGACATCATCAAAATCATATCATCAAAACTGTAAAAAAAAATATTTTTTCCTGACATTTTGACATTTTGTTGGCGCTAGATTTCGACTTGGCTCCGATAATAACAAGTAAATAATACCCTAAAATCTTTTATTTTGGGTAGGTTGTTTTATTATTGTTGAGGATTTGGTCCAGTTTCCATACAAATTTGCCCATGGTCCTTTGGGGATCATTTCTTTGTTGGTGAGGAGCAAAATTCATTTGAGTGTATTTAAAGCGTCTATATTATTGTGTAGGTAGCAAAGATATACATGTATATCTGTGGTAGGTAGCATAATTAAACTTACAGTGTGTTATAAAGCCTTTGAATTACTCAGAAATATACCCAAATAACTAATTAACTTTGCATCATTGCGGTATAGAAAATCAGAAATGTAAATCTGGACGTGAGGAGTTGGTAGAGCAACCGTCCGGTAAACGAGAGGCCCGGGCTCGAATCTGGTTCAGAGCTCCTCACGTCCAAATTCGCTTTTCCGATTGTCTGTATCGCAATGATATAAAGTTAATTTGGTATCTCCCTGCGATGGATAAATCGCCAAGTGATCAGAGAATAAAAAAATATTTTTATCATAGTTTCCAAATAACTATTTAATGTGCAATTTCAACGGAATGTCTGAATTGTAAAAATAAGAGAGTAAGGGCGGCAAAAATGAACCAGTAGAGGCGGCAAAAAATTAACAGCCTATACTTGGAAAATGAGTAAATCCGCCACTGCCAAGCTATTCTTTTCTGGACTCCATTTGCTATGAATTTTTTTACTCAATTAATCGACCAAGTAATCCCTTTAATGTTGTAACAGGTCTTGAAGAAACGCGAAGAAGAAAATGTGTTCGTTAGATCGCAACAAAAGCGAAAGTTAAACAAAATGTCGGACGTAGCGAACGGTTTGCGCGTGAAAATACGAAAAGCGGCGGAAGATGGCGCTGCCGAAGAATTGAAGGCGGATGCGGAAATAGTCAAGCTGATGCATGCCATGCAGGATCTGGAGAAAAAGTCTAATCATTTTGCTCAAGTGAGTAGGAGAGCGTAGTTTAGATTTTGTAAGCTACGAGCACTTAAATTTAGTCACTAAATTTCATTTTGTATAGAATATAATATTTATCTTATAAGGCGTTGCAGAGGCTTGCAATAACAACAGAGAAGGTCAATTGGCCGATTGTTTTCTGAAATATGTTCTGTTTTAGATGGGCTAAGACTCTTCAATTTAAACGGTCATTTGAATTAGCTTTAGTAAGAGTAAAAGACAGTGAACCAGTTTATGCAAACTTATGCACATGCCCATATAGATAAGGAACTCGTTAATTTCTTATAAGCCTACTGCTTTGCCAGTTTCGAGATACTTCACCTCTCCTATAGTAAACGGTCTGGACAATGCCTCGTCACTCGGGTTGCCTCCTCAGTTTGAACGTCCGTTTTTGTTTGGTTGAATCTAACCATTCGCTTGGCTTCTGTATCAGTATATGGCTTAGAGCTTGGTTTCCGCGACTTCCTTTTACCAGTCGGGATATGGAGAACCTACCACTTCTTTCGGCTGTTATCCAGGAATCTTAGTAGTTGGACGTTTATTTTCTCGCTTTTATGGTACCCGGACGTAGTATTTTCTTTAGCCACGTGGAGGGTTGTTTTTTGCAGCCTTGATGACCGGGTTGGCGAATGCTTTGTAGTTTTTAGGATTAGGATCCAATAAGCTCTTAATCTTAATCTAATCTCTTAATTAAAATTAAAGCTCTTAATCTATCTATTTTTTATATTTTTTCACGTTACTTTAGGGGTATTTAGATTTTCGCGACTGCGAGCGCATTTGTCTGCACACCGCATGGCAAATTAAAATTAAATAATCTGGTTGATTGACCTGACGTAAGTAGCGATGCTATATTGTGGATAATGGATGGCTTTTGTGAAGAAAATCCCTGTATTTGACCTCTATTAATTTTCATTTCATTCATTTATTTATTTCATTAGCAATATACATCACATTTGAAATTACTTAGTAACTAACTTAACTAAAGTTTACATACAATTGTTTATTTTTTAAAATCATATACAAAATAATCTAATGAAATTTGTGTTAATTTTTTCATAATTACAATTCATATTCAATTTATAACTTAATTTAAAAAAAATATGTCAAATCTACAGTTAAAAAATATGTCAAATCCACAAGAAAAAAAAACATGTCAAGTCTACAATTTAAAAATATGTCAAATCTATAAATCACCAATGTCATACAAACACTTTTTCAGTAAAAATTGCTTCAATTTACGTTTAAATAGGCTATGGCTTATGAGACCCTTAAATTCTATAGGCAATTTGTTGAATAAAACAACCGATTGGTAACGTGTGCAGTGTTTCGATATTTCTAGTTTAGGATGGAAGTTGTTTATTAAATCCTTGCGCCTAGAGGTAAGCCTAATATCCTGTTCATCCTTCGTTTCAAATTTGTGTAAATTCTTAAAAAGGTCAGTGAGAAGAACAAATATATACAAACTGGGAGCAGTTAGTATGCCCAGTTTTATGAAATGCTCTCGACACGATTGTAGCTGCTGGATCCGAACCATTGTACGTATTGCTCTTTTTTGGATAACAAACGCCTTCTTTATATTGTATTTATAACTGTTAACCCAAAATTTAATACTATACCTAAGTTTAGATTCCACTAAAGCTAAAGAGGTGTCGTTCATCTAAAATGTGGATTTTCTGAATGTTGACCGTCGATATTGTGAATATGCAGCTGCTTCTGTAGACAGTCACATTCGGCTTAGCTTTTGATTAGGCAGCGAACAGAAGACCAAACTTCTTGTAGTCCGTACCTGTTAGATTTTGAGTAGCCGTTATACCTTCGCCTATATCGCCCCTTTGTTGCACTTTTGACACTACCCGCGGGATACGTGCAGAGTATGGGTGAAATGTCCTCCGGTAGTAACGATTGTACCCCGTAGGTGGCTGCTTACATAGGTACGAGTACTTAGAAATTTGTTTCTTACTTTGTGGGGAGGTAATAATAAAATCTCGCCATACACAAAGTATGGGTTCCGTTAAGGGTGTATAATACCTCACTTCGCTTCGCATGATCCTGTTTTATACCAACAAATACTGCAACAATCACTCTGAAATTGATATATGATAAAGTTAAGGACTAATGCTATGTCATTGCTGTTGTGAAAACATAATTCCATTAAATTTTCTCTATAGAAAAAAAAATTACAAAGTTACCTACCTCCAAACCGTACAATAAACTGATAGCATTCAATGAATACTTGAAATTAGATCTAAAACTTTGCATAATATAACTGATATTAGTATAAAGCAGCTGTTCCATAAAAATGATAAAACCATCAGTGTAGCCGCGATTTCAAAATAACTGATGTTTTTGCGTGCGTGGCATCTTATTAGAGTAGGATAGATAGTTAAAAAGCAGAAGCGTTAGAGCAAGACTGCGAATTGAGGTATTATTGGCCCTTGAAGGGCATGTCAATAACATGTATCGATAATATCTTTTATTTTGTGCATATTCCGCACATTTCTGGGACTAACATCTGGTTTATGGAATGCTTGATAAAGTAACAAACATTATTGATGAACAATTACCTACTCAAGATCCCCGGCCTTTTCAAATATACATAAATGCAGACTACGATTCTAAATACCTTTAATTTCTTCCACTTTTATCTATCAAAGAACTTCCTCTACAGAACTCAGGTTGATCAAAGGTATTCGTTCAGTCTGGTCGAGCTGTAATTCTCATATTTTCAGGTGAATGACTACAAGTTCAACCAAGTGTGGCGCATGTCGGCGTCACGGTGCATGGAGCTCACCAAAGAGCTAAAGCAGGCGGAAGCGGCGATCCACGCTCATATCCTGTCCGAGCCCCCGCCGCCCCCACCGCCGCCGCCCCCCAAGAGTCCCTTGAAACCTAAGAATGGTAGGTTAGGTTGGAAATTTTAGTACCTACTGTCGCCCGTGGACATTCAAATTACAAAAAACCGGCCAAGTGCGTGTCGGGACACGCGCAATGTAGGGTTCCGTAGTTGCCCAGTACATTTTATAAGTTGGTCTACTAATACAGATTGCGCCAAACTTCTAGTCCCATACATTTAAAAGAACGGCCCATGCATTGCCGTGTTTAGAGGGGGCCAAAAGTTTGGCGCAACCTGTACTTGTAAACCTGTAAAGCATACTTAGCTGTGATAGTTTTCGTTTTAAATTCATTATATATACTACATCTGTGAATTTTTTCACATATCTTTAAACAACCGTTTAGCCAGCAGAGGGGGGGGGGGGGACGCTTGACTCTAACAAAAATTAGCACTTTAAGCTTAATATTTTGCCAACGGAACCCTAAATCGAAAAGTGGTTTTCACACACCCACAATGTTTTTAAACGACCCATCCAACGATACCCCACACTATGCGATAGAGGAGAAAAAAAATCCCCCTGATTTTCGAGATTTTATTTTACCATTTTGTCGGCGTGACTAATGTGTATACCCATGCCAAATTACAGCTTTCTGGTACTCATAGTCTCTGAGCTAAGCCGCGGACAGACGGACATGGCGAAACTATAAGGGTTCCTTGTCGGACTACGTAACCCTAAAAAGGTTACCGTTTGCCTTTGTGAAATTGGATGTGTGCCATATGAAGCCCGACCATTTTTAGGGTTCCGTACCTCAAAAGGAAGAAACGGAACCCTTATAGGATCACTTTGTTGCCCGTCTGTCTGTCAAGGCCCTTTATCTCGGGAACGCGTGGAGGTATCGAGTTGAAATTAAAACCATATACTCAAATATACAGTCCCTGAAAAAATTAAACTTCTAAGTTAAAGTAAAAAAAAGGCACGGCCGACAAGGGAATCAAAATTTATAGGGTATTTCCCGTTGACCTAGAACTACGATATTTGGCAAGTAGTACCGTCTTATACTACAAGTATAGAAAAAAATCTTAAAACTATACATTTGTAATTAAATCATAAACAAATCATTGAGGGTAAGCAACGGTATGCGCGTAATAATTGTACGGGTGACCAAATCTTTTTGTAGATTTTTTTAAACTTTTACTAATTTGTACGGAAACCTCGGTGGGCGAGTCCGACTCGCACTTGTCCGGTTTTTTATGAGTTATAATAGTTACGTTACGGCGGGTTTGGGTTTTGTTATCTAAAATGGCGTAATTTATGACAATTTCACCAAGGCAAACGGTAATCTTTTTTGTAATTTGAATGTCGGGCTTTAGTTACTATTTTGTGTTGGATACAATAATGCCCGGGTTCACCGTTCGCGGCTGGAAAGCGTCTTACCGGTTCAATGCTTTGTCTCACGTCCATACGTTCAATGAAGAATCTGAATGAGGAAAAAGACAAAATGCTAATAATAGTACATTATGATACAAGTGAGCTGCGTTGGACATTACAGTCGAGGCGAGATTGCAGCCCGAGCCGAAGGCGAGCCCGTAATGGAGCCGAGAGTGTAATGTCTAATGCTCACGCGTTTCATACGACGTTTTTCAACACACTTGCGAGGAAAAATTATAAAATTTCACTGTCTTTATTTTTCTACATAATCGAAACCATAGCTATGAATTGACTGACAGTTTTCTTTGAAAAATGGCGGCGAAGATTTTTTTTTTGCGCAGATGGAAATAGAGGCACTGGCGCATTCGCCAAACAGCCAAATATTGGCAAGCAGCCAAATATTAAATATTAACAAACTGAATATTTTCGTATTTACAACAAAAATATGAGTTAATTTGTTGAAAAAAATAAAAATAAAATAAATTAAATAATTAAATTAATTCCTCTTCCTCTTGGATCGCTGAGCCGTTCAGACGTGTCGATTAACCTAATCTACAACAAAACTTATAAAAACTGCAGGTCTATTTATACTAGACAGAAAGCTGATTAGTACTAAATCATCGATAGAACCAATTACTCGTGACCCCTCAGCCGCTACAGGCCTAGCTTATCTGGACGGAAAGCATTTTAGTTTGAAATCATCGATCGGTGCCCATCGAACGTGACCCATCGTGGATATCTCGTCTATCAAGTAGACACCAACTTTGCTGCTTTGGAACTACGCCTCAGTCCGTGTAAGTTACCTACCTACCTATATACCACTATTTTGTTTCCACCGTTTGGCGATTGCGTGTGCACAGAATTTGTCGACAAAACTGATTGTTAATACAAATTGCATTAGCATTACCTCTCAATCATGAACAAATCATTATCTGAAACAGACATTAACACACAGACGTCTCCGTCTACATTCGTCTCCACACGTATAAAAAGAAAAAGGGAAGAAGAAGATTTTATTACCGAATTTTCAAAATTTAAGGAGGAAATGAAGGAGCTGTTCTCTGAAATGACGATCACTCAAGGAGATGAACTTAAAAAGATTGCGCCCACCCTTGCGGAAATACAAAGATCCAATAATAACATTGAAAATTCAATTGCGTTTTTGTCTGCTCAAAATGAAGAATACAAAAAGAAAATAGAGCAGTTAGAATTTCAGTCACAGGAAGATCGAAAATATATTGCTGGACTAGAAGAAAAAGTTGAGGACATGCAAAAGGGAATGAGAAAAGCCTGTTTCGAAATGAAGAATGTACCTAAAAAAGAATATGAGAACAAAGACGACCTAATAGAAATGGTCACGTGTTTATCTAATAACATTGGCTGTGAACTTTCAAAGAAAGATATCAAAGACATATACAGGGTCCGGGGTAAAAAACAGGGAATCCAAAATACACCAATCATAGTGGAGACCTCTTCAACCCTCCTGAAAAACGATGTCCTGAAGATGAGTAAAACTTTTAATATCACACACAAGAATAAGATCTGTGCGAAACATCTAGGATTCCGTACCTCCGAAGACACACCAATCTTTATAACAGAAAATCTGACTGCTAAATCGTCCCGCCTGCATTTTCTCGGAAGGGAACTTGTTAAGTCCAAAACCTATAAATTTTGCTGGACTTCATACGGGAAAGTTTACCTTCGGAAAGATGAAAATTCCCCAATAATATTAATTAAAAATGAGATGCACATTCAACATTTACTACAGCAAGAAAAATGACTAAACTTGCCACTTGTGAAACGTAATTTTGTGCTCGAAGTCTTTATAATTGTAATTTTAATTGTTGAATTATTTTCTAAGCTCTTACGAATTAATCATTCGGAACTAAGTAATTGCAAACTTATACACTACCTATTATCAAAACCGATTACACACCCCTTTCCCACACATACTCCCTTAAACCTTTTGTCACTATACATCCATACACGCCCGCACACAAACATTATACCTCTCTATACAGAATTGTTCTTTGGTTCAACGCTCCTAATCTACAATACCAACCTTACTCATGTTTTTGCAGACACACTCATTTTCTCCAAGGAATCTAAACATGAATAGTACATTATCAAGATTGAAAGAAATAGACGAAGTTGAAGCAGCAACTTCTGTAATATGCGATATCGAAGACATTCACCAACATATAAAAATAAACAAAACAGACTTAACAATTATCACTCAAAATATAAGAAGCATCTATAAAAATATCAGTAATCTCGAGGTTACTTTAGCTAAATTAAATTTTGAGACGGATATATTGATACTGACTGAATGTCAACTCGACCGTAATAAACCCATCCCGCAAATAAAAAAATACACAGCATTCGCTACATCTCACCATTTAAACCAAAATGATGGAGTTGTCATTTTTGTTAAAAGCAATCTAAAACCGAAAGTCAAGGAAGTTAAAATTGAACATGCATCCTGTTTGCAATTAGAGATTTTTAATTTTGTCATGCTAGGAATTTACAGATCACCCTCTAATAAAAATGCTCAAAAATTTATTGAGTCACTCAGCATGCATCTGGCTACAATTAAACACCATAGCAATATCATTATTGCTGGAGATATAAACATTAATATCATATCTAAAACTGATGACAAAAGTCATGAACAAAAAAATAGACATAATTACCTGAATATGTTAACCACATATGGTCTTTTACCTGGACATTCACTCCCTACAAGAAAGAACAATTGCTTAGATCACGTTATGCTAAATGTAAATAAGAATAACATTTCCACCAACCTAGCGGTATTTAACACTACCGTAACAGATCATCAAATGGTATTCTCTTCTTTTTCTAAAATAAAAATGGTTAACATAGTCACAAAAACTAAAACATATGTAGACTTTGACAAAGCTCTTGACAGCCTCATAAGCAAAAAAATTTCTGATCTCCTCTTTAATGAAAATCCGAATACCGTAGTTGAATCACTAATACAAAAGATAACTGAATCTCTACAGGAAAATACAACATTAAAATCTCTTCCTAAATCTAAACGAACAATTAAACCATGGATTACTCCTGGTATACTTCGCTGCATAAGAAATAGAAACAATATGCAAAAAAATTAAAAAGTAACTCATTTGATGAAATCTTGAAAATTACGTATAAACGATATCGCAACTACTGTAACAATTTAATAAAAAAGTTAAAACGCGCATACGAGAAGTCACTGTTGGCCAAATCTATTAAAAATCCTAAATTGCTATGGAATAACATAAAAAATATTACAAATCTGAAACAATCTAAAACGACAAATACAGAATTACTTGATAGTGCTAAGTGTCCTAAACAATCAGTAAACCTAATCAATGGCTTTTACGCCAACATCGGACGTGAGCTGGCAGAAGACATTTTGACAAAAAACCCTACACTTATAACTAATCCTCCTGCTCTCACATTTGATTCCCAACCTACTTCTTTCGTACTCATTGATACTGATGAAACTGAAGTAAACCATATCCTCATGAACCTAAAATCAGACAGTGCGCCAGGCTATGACAACATCCCCACAAAATTTCTAAAACTTTCAAAAGCACACATTATCCCGGTAATCTGTCACTTGGCTAATCTTTGCTTCTCTCAGGGAATCTTCCCCTCACTGCTAAAACAATCCATTATCACCCCCGTGTATAAGAGTGGGGACAGAGATGACGTCAACAACTTTAGACCAATCTCAATATTATCGGTTATTTCCAAAATTTTGGAAAAGTTAATGAACAATAGACTGACAAAGTACCTCGACAAATATAACATATTGTCAAATTCCCAATACGGCTTCAGACAGGGAAAATCCACTCAAGACGCAGTCAGGGATTTAACATCAGAAATCGTTGAACAACTGGATAAAGGAACAAAATGCCTTACTGTCTTCCTTGACCTAAAAAAGGCGTTTGACACCGTTTCTGTCGCCACTCTTATACGAAAACTGGAAAGGATTGGTGTCAGAAATACTCCATTGTGTCTTATGAAAGACTACTTAAGTAATCGGAAACAAAGAACCAAAATTGGTGAATATATTAGTGATGACCTTCAAGTGACCTTTGGAGTCCCACAGGGAAGTGTTCTCGGTCCTACGCTATTTTTAATTTATATAAATGACTTATGCAACTTAAGGATTGACAGTGGACAGATTTTCTCATACGCTGACGACACAGCAGTGCTTTTTACAGAAAAGTCGTGGGATAAAGTTCATTATGTGGCGCAAACTGGCTTAGCTAAGGTTTCTATCTGGCTAAAACAAAACTTACTTACCCTTAACACCTCTAAAACGAACTATATATGTTTCGCCATTAATAACCGCAGTCAACCTAATAACTTTAGCCTTAAAATTCACATATGCGACTACACACTAAAACAATGTGACTGCCCCTTCATACATAAAGTAACCAGTACTAAATACCTTGGAGTTGTTATTGATCAACGCCTATCTTGGCATCCACACCTAGAGGTTACCACAAGTCGAATAAGAAAACTTATTTATACCTTTAAAAACCTGAGACATGTTGCGTCGAACAAACTGTTGGTCCAAATTTACACAGCTTTAGGGCAGTCAATTTTAACCTACTGCATACCTATTTGGGGGGGTGCTTGTAAGACAAAATTCTTGGCACTTGAACGAGGACAGAGATCTTTAGTAAAAGTCATGTATTTCAAGCCTTTTAGATTTCCTACAGATGAACTTTACTCCATTACTCAAGTACTTACAGTTAGAAAACTATATATACTTCAACTACTCTTGCAAAAACATAAATTTATGCCCTTTAAATCTAATAATAAAATAAAAAGAAGAAGTTACACAGTAGACATGTATAGTGTTAAAACAACATTTGCAAGTCACCAATACAAGCGACAGTCTGTTTATGTATACAATAAGGTTAACAAGTTACTAAATATCTACCCACTTAAATTATATGACTGTAAAAATACAGTCACTGCGTGGTTAAGAAACTTAAATTATATTGAAGTGGAGGAATTATTGCAAGTAATCAAATAACTTTTAATTTTAATTTATATATATAAATATATTTTATTCTATATTTTTAAATTTTTGCACATACACACAAACACTCCCTTTCTCACACCCCCTAAATGTTAAACTAGAATACATTGTTACATACACTCCCTCCCTAGTAGCTAATACTGACCCCAAGACTTCGGTCGTAGGGCTAGGGACTCATTTATTCATACCTCTCCATTTACCACATTTTACATATTCTCTCACACCTTCAGACTAACATTTGCATGCATAACTAGGTTAGCTTAAGTTTTAATTTAAGTTTTAATTTTTGTAATAGTATTAATAATGATTATTATTATTACTGTAATATTGTAGATTAAGACACGTTTATTTTTGTAAAACTTAGATATGGAAGTGCGGGGTATCCTGGCACAGGTATTTTATGTACTTAAAAGGATACCCCATCAACTATGTAGCTACACTTGTAAGTGAAGAAAATAAACAAATTTTCATTTCATTTTTTCATTTTCATTTCATCATTTATCATATTTTAACCGAGATAGTTTATTTATTCGCAAAAACTTTACTACTTCTCAAGACATCGAAACTCTTTGCTAAGATTTAAAAAAAACTGTAATGTAAAAAACACTAGTGCGACAATGTAAAGTAAAAAGCACGCTTGTTTAATATGCTGCATTATGACCCTAATAACGCTGAAATAGGGCCACTTTATAAGCAAGTGTGTTGAAAAAAATATTGAATGTAAAATTGTAGCAACCTCCTGTATATCTGTTTTTAATAACGCCGATGGTTTTTTGCTTATGCTTTTTAGGTGTATTTGCAGGATAATATTATCCTCCTCCTTTTCATTTCTAGAAGCACAGATAATATAATACTCTAGAAGCAACAAAATACTCCGTATATCCAATACCTATGTCAAATGTTGACGCAAGACAGAACTAAGGCCGCGCCGACCGCTCTGAGTAGCTGGTCAACGAAACTAGGCAGCTGCCAAACACGGCGGTTCGGCAAGACGGACGGCCCGGCGCGGCCGTTGGCCGTCGCATCCAGTGTTTCTTCTATACGTAGTAGTATAGGTATAATTAACACCACTTTTGAAACTTTTCAGAAGGCGAAGAATCCGGCAATGGCACAAACAATCAAACCGAAGAAGATATCAAATCTAAAGAATTAGATAATGATGAAAAGAAAGCCAAAGATAAACTGGTAAAATTACATCTGTCCATATAAAGTTTCTTTAAACAGTTACAAGTTGGGAACCACGGGCTTAGGTTTTCACTGTTAAATATGTAAGGCGTTCCAGGGGGTCTAGCATGCACCGTCGATACAGTTTCTTTCCGTGTGCTTGGTATGCGTGACAGCGCAATTAGGAAAGATAGACGCTTTATCTCTAGCGAGTGCTAGCTACACTGAACGGAAGTTTTAATGTATGAATCATTGCCTTGATACTGACGTAGGGTTTACCAGATCAAATAGGGTGAATTCCTTACAAAATCCCTGAGAATTCAGCTTTCCTGTCATTTTTTTGGAAATTTTTTATATGAATTGCCAGCGCGCAGTTTTAAACAAATAATAATGTAATTAGTCCCTACGACTTAGGGAATCCTACTGTGGTGTGGAAACTTCCTTAGAAGAAGTTAATTTTTGTACCTGCTACTAAAGTCCCCGTCACGAGAAGCTATAAATTTTGTAAACCCACATTCGAGGGTTCGCCACCTTTGGATTTGGAGATGCATTCGAAATTCGAATGACAGCATTGACAGCGTCAGCGTGAACTTACTTCAAAACGGCGGCCCAAATGTTTACGAGATGCGTTCCAGTAGGTACCACAAAACAATAGACGACAGCGCTTGATATCGCTAAAATATAATCCGACCACGTGTAATTGCTCGTTAGTTTCGTATTACACGTATGTTACTTTGAGTTGATTGGATTTTCGCTACGTAAGTTAGTTGAAGTTCTTTATTTACAAAATTTATAGCTTCTCGTGACGGGGACTTCACCTACTATTCTAGAAGTTTAATGTTTCTGTTCTGTGAATAAATAATTAGAATTAGAATTTTGAATTCAAGAAATATATTAATTTTGTTTTGAAATTTCTTACAAATACTTATAATAATTTCCTAACATGACGGGAACATGTCTGTCATCTAGTAACCCTATACTGAAGGCAGCTTAGTAGTTAGTGACTTCATTACAGTAAAAACCTGAAACCTGAAAGAACCCGGAGTAAGTAGTCAAATTGCGAAGCATCCACGAACCTACTGCGCTGCTTGTAAATAGACGAAGTTAGAGAAGTAATTGGCAACTTTCTGGCAAGGCGTGAATCCAGACGATAATAATATTTCAATTTTCAGATTCGGCACATACTAAGTCTAGTAGCAGATAATACGGGGTTTTTGATAGAAGATCGATTATTCACACTGATAGAGAAGTATCAAGAGGATTCTAGAAATCTATGCACTTTGGACGCAATATTTATGGTAACTATTGATTCCTACTATTGATTGATTTATTAAGTGTTTTAATTTTATTAGTCCGACTAATGTCTGCCACGGGCACACGCCACCCATCTGACTAAAACTTGATAGATCTTACCTCTTTATTGAACATCTTTTATATTTTACCCATTTTTTTACAACTGAATTTCTTTGTCTTTAATTTATACTGTAAGGTGTTGCTCCTTGATGGAACTTCATTTCAACACTAATAAAAGTCTCCGTGTACAAGTTCCACTACTTATGTATTTATTAATTAGCGACTAGTTTCGTCTTTTAAGACATCTTCTGGCTTGATAAAATATGAATGGTCAAAATTGATTAGCATTAACAATCATTATGAAGGTATCACACTAATATTATAAATGCGAAAGTTTGTGTGTGTGTGTGTGTGTGTGTGTGTGTATGTTTTTTACTCTTTCACGCTGAAACGGCTGAACGAATTCGGATGAAATTTAGAATGGATATAGCTTATACCCTAACTTAACAGATAGGCTACTTTTCTCCTGGAAAAAGCATGTCGTTAAACCGAACAACACGCGCGCGGAACCGCGGTCAAAAGCTAGTATAGATATAACAATAAAAATAGTTGAGGGTAAATGAGTTATATTACAACATGAATGTTGCGTTTTGATTCAGTAATTAATATTCAGTGGTAATTAATAAACGGTGGAATGTTCATTTAAAATGTCAAAATTAAGTAAAATTCAAGTCAAATAAAATAAAATACTAATGTCAACTTGTAAATTGGATAACGAAATACAGTGATGAAAATTATGAAATAACAGAACTTGGCTATGTTTCAAAGTCAACTAGTTAAATATTATAACACTGACGTATTAAACTAAAATAATCTTGAGTGAAATGGTGTAACATTAAATCTGGCTTAAAATAATTCAATAATGGGGAAGTGGATAAGCAGGTCTGGTCATTTATTAGAACGTCAGGGTCTTTGCTACGATGTCTGTTCACTTCTAGGGCTTCAAGGGCATTCATTTTCCTTCGCTTTCTGCATCTATGTAATAATTTCCTGTCAGTTTCAGGATTGAAGTCATGCTCCTGTGAGCTAAGGTGATTGCCAAAGGTTGACTTGTTGTCTTTCTTTTTCCAGCTAGCCATATGTTCTCTGATCCTGGTCCTTAGTTTCCTGCCTGTCTGTCCTACGTAAACGCCCTGACAACGACACTACTAAAACCATAGTCAAACGGAGTTCGTGAGATAGACTGACTTTTTCTTTTTTAGGGTTCCGTACCCAAAGGGTAACCAACGGGACCCTATTACTAAGACTCCGCTGTCCGTCCGTCTGTCGCCAGGCTGTATCTCATGAACCGTGATAGTTAGACAGTTGAAATTTTCACAGTTGATGTATTTCTGTTGCTGCTATAACAACAAATACTAAAACCGGCCAAGTACGAGTCGGACCTGCGCACTCCCAAAGAACAGACATGATTTTTTTGCCGTTTTTATAGATAATGGTACGGAACCCTTCGTGCGCGAGTCCGACTCGCACTTCGCTGTTTTTTTTATGACTCTTCTTGGCAATTTAAAGGTGGTTTCAGTAGATCCCACTAAACCCCCCCACGTTCCTATATAGTATCCCCAAATTAAGGGTCAATCAATAGCCATTTATTTAGACAAATTATTTACAATTATAATAAAATTTAAGTAGAACAGTTAATAATTTCTTGGTGTTGTTTTAATTACGTACTGCTGTCGGTTTGCCCTTTGTCAAAGGCCTCTCCCAACCTCTTCTACTCCCTTCTATCCTGTGTCAGCCTCGTCCATGTTCCACCAACCAGCCTCCTTTTCAATTTCATCCCTCCAGCGTCTGTGCTGCCTGCCTCTGTTTCTCTTGCCCTCTCTCGGGAACCAAGTGGTTACTGTTTTGCTCCATTTGTCAGGGCCTATCATCGTGCGGCCAGTCCACTTCCATTTGAGCGATTTTACCCTTTCGCATATTTCTCCAATTCCAGTCATTTTTTTTCCAAAAAAATTCAATTGCTTATTTCTAAATCCAACTCTATTGGGCTGTAAGGATCTGAGCTTTTTACCACATTAACCGGAACCCCTGAACAAGAACTGATGCAAGGACTCAAGGGTAATCTCCTGCAGACGCAAGCAACTGCCGTCCTCTCTTATCTGGCAACAGAAGCCGTAACCAAGACCAGTGTACCCTACGGAATCATAGGCGTAACTGGGTAGAGGCCAGGGGCACCCCCCCCCCCCCCACAGCGCCGTCTGACGTCTGACCCACCAGACCTGCCAGTGTCATTGATTTAAAAAGATACTTAATCCAATTTATTAGGTGATCTCATTGTATGGAATATTATCTCTATTTATTTTATTACTATCACATGATAGATAACAGATACTTGATGGCTTCATGAATTAGAGCCGGAAGCCCCCCCCCCCCCCCTCCCGCCCCGCAGCTGCAAATCCTAGTTACGCCAATGACATAGTAAAATCAGAAACTAGGCAAAATTATGTATTCTTTAATTTCAGGCCCTGGAAATCCAAGCGGAGGAAGATATAGAGCTGTTGTGTAAGACATTCATGAAATACGCGTTCTGTCCACTCTGCGCAGACTACGACCAGCCCTCCGACGTCGGTGTTTCGGTTAGCATTATTCAATTCATCTTTTTATAAATCTATTTATACTACTAACAATAAAATATAAAAAAAGTCGTGTCTGTGTACATTGAATGTATTCGCGACTTTTTTTAATGAATTTAACCAAATGTTGGTGTTGTACTGAGCCCAAAACCACAAATATGTGTGTTTAATTTGAATAGGGTATAGTAGAAGTTTTTTGGGGTAGTAAATAAGTCAAGCCATGTGACTATTTTAATTAAATAAGGCCAAAGATTGTGTTTGATACCGAGCGCGGGCGAAAAACTAGTTAATTATAATATACTATATAAGATAAAGTGACAGGCAACCTATACAAAAAAATTATTGGGGCCATGTGAAATTTCAGTAATAAACGCGATAGGCCGCGAACCATTCAGTGGGTAAAGAAAATTGAGTTACGTGATAGAGAGGCGTCTTGTAGGTGATTAAAATGTTATCCAAGCAGTGCTGTGCGAGCTAAATTGCACTTTGTTACCGCATTGCGAGAGCTTTTTATTTAAATATCCGTAAAGAGCGGATCTTCTGTACCTAGTACACTATTACTTCTGTGGTAATACTGAAGTATATTTTGATCAAGCGTTTGCAAACAGAGTAACTAAGCCCCAGTTTCTTATTTGAGAAAATCTCAAAAGCATCGCTAAACTCAAATACTCAAATATGAAAGAGTCTAGTAGAAAGTTCATACTTCGTAAGGGGCCGTCCATAAATTACGCCACACGAGTTTTATGATTTTTGGAGCCCCCTCTCCCGCTCGTTCTTTTCACAGGTGGTTTGACCCCCCCTGGCGACGTCACATATTTAGCAATTTTATATCTAAAAATGATTTTATTTAAACAGCACTTCTAAAATTATTTATATATTTAAAATAAAATAAATACCTTGAAAGTTTTTATAATACTTTATAGGTTTTCATATGTGACGTCAGAAAGCTTAGTATGACTCGTCCCCCCCTCCCCCTTGTCACATGATGTTAAACTTTGTTTACCCTCTCCCTCCCTCTCAACGAGTGACGTAATTTATGGATGGCCCATCACACTATAATATTTTAAATGCGAAAGTTTGTGTGTGTGTATGTTTGTTACTCTTTCACGCCGAAACGGCTGAACGGATTTGGATGAAATTTAGAATAGATATAGGTTATACCCTAACTTTACACATAGGCTACTTTTTTCCCCGGAAAAAGCATGTCGCGGTCGGAGCCGCGGGCAAAAGCTAGTAAGTAAATTAAACCAAATTGCAATTCTAAGACAGTTAATATATAAACTGTCGTAGAATAGCAATTATAACATCCGCAATACTTTATTTCACTTTGCAGGCGACGTCTGATGATCCGCAACGCTATAGCGTATCTTCAAAGACGAGAGGTACATTAACGAACTAACTAGCTCTCATACAGGTAATAAGTAAACATGTCGCTAAGATTTCATTCCGGTTTCAGACGACAGGTTGTCGCTACGTTGCCGAGCCAGCGTTAGTATAACAATCAGCACCTCTCGGTCTATACATTTCCCAAGGTAAGTTTAAGTAATGCTTATCCCAAAATTCTTCAATGTGAGCGTAGATACTCTTTATGTTGTCATAAAAACATTTTAAAAGTTTATGTAAATGTTATTTTTGTTACTGTCACTTCAAGAGAAAAGATGCGTAGTGCGAGAGAGGTCGATTCAAGGCAAAAGAGAGAAAAAAGTAAGCCATATTTCCTAAAAAAAATCTAGCAAAATTATTAAATTCCAAAATATATGTGTTATTAAAACCCATCTAATAAAATATGTTCGAGATCTGTACAAGACTCATATTCGTCAAACGAGAAAAAAAAGTTCGTTTGAAGACCTCATTTCAATAATGATTTCGATCGAGGAAAGTTCATCCAAACGTGTTTTCCAAAAACAAAACCCTAGATTGTATAGTCAAAATACATATCAAAACCCTAGATTATATAGTCAAAATACATATACCAGAAATTCAATACCATTACTTATTTATTTGATGAAATACTTACACGAAAAAAGCATCCCTATTTTATTTATACCGGTGTAAATAGACCGCTACCATAGCGGCGTCACTAGTGCAAGGGTTTCGGCACCGCGCTCACCAACCCGCCTGCCCAGCGTGTGTGAGTATGGGCATTTCTTCCAAGGAGACCGCCAAGAGTGGCGTAATTCTAGAAAGGCCTATGTCCAGCAGTGGACGAAACAGGCTGATGGATGGATGGATTAAATGAAACCCAAGAAACATACCCGCGCTAAACATTATTTTGGGAAACTACAGGGTTGGGCAGATTAAGTGTCCTACTTTTTTAACTTGGTTTATTTTCTTTAAATATTAAAACTTTTTTATTGTCATTAAATGTATTCATTGAGTATGTATCTAACGTTCATAAACGTAAAACGTTAACGTCATATCATTTGTTTTCTGTATTTTACAACATCGGAAGCGAAACGCGAACTCGTCGTACAATTGCACAAACGAAATTTCAGACCGTGCGAGATTTTGAGGAAGCTGAAACACTTGACCATTAATATCAGGTTCATATCGCGGACGATAAAACGATTCAAAGAAACTGGATCATTGAGAATCAGGCCCAAACCTGGCCAGAAACCATCTGTTCGTGTCGAAAAGATCATCGAATGTGTCCGTGAGCGAATTAGACGAAATCCGGCCCAGGAAGCGTATTTTTGAATCATTCAAATTTTAATTCGCACATGAATCCGCATGATTTGCATACGAAAACTTAAAATTAGTATTGTATTCGTATGTGAATCATGCGGATTCGTATGCGAATTGAAATTCGAATGATTCAAAAATACACTCCCTGAGTGCTAGCAAGCTCGCCAAAGATATGAAAATATCACGGCGATCGATGAGGCGTATTCTTCGAAACGATCTTGGGTTAAAAGCCTACAAGAAGAAAAAAAATCATGGATTGAAAAGCTAGGGTGAAAAAATGCAGATAATATTTTCCGACGAAAAGATGTTTCTATTACAAGATAGCCATAATCAGCAGAACGATCGCGTGTATGGTATTTCGTTGAGGAATATCTCTGCTGAAAAAATAGCCGTACAACAATTCCAAAGTGCGTCGGCAGTCATGGTATGGAGTGCGATATCTCCAAGAGGAATGTTGCCGCTACTTTTTATCGACAGAGGTGTAAAAATTGATAAAAAATACTACATCGAGACCGTTTTGCAGAATCATTTGCTGGGGAATGCAAGAAGCTTGTATGGGGACGATTACTTCTGTTTCCAGCAAGATAGGGCTCCCTGCCACAAAGTTCAACTCACTCAGGCTGGTGTCGAGCTAATTTTCCCGATTTTATACCATGGAAATAATGGCCTTTATCTTCAACAGGCTTAAATCTACTGACATATCAGAGGAGGTGGTGCGTGCCGCGTCCAATTAATTTTATGGAAGAATGCGTAAAGTTACTCAGGCAAAAGGGGAGCGATTTGAGCTATGATGACCTTTAAATTGTACTTAACCAAAACATATATAGAGTTTTAATTTTTATGTGAATTTAAGACTTTTACAGCCCTTTCAAACTAGGACACTCACACCCAAATACTCGAAAGCCAGTTAAATATTTGAGACCATTTCAAACATTTAAGACCTTGTTAACATATTCTTAGTCGTCAGTCAAACTCCCACTCAAAAGTTAACAGGCCTTTAAAATAACATGGATTCAAGTGCTAAATAGTATTCTTGAACGCTATTTATCGTTTGACAGCTGTTTGACAGACCTTTAAATGCGGTAACAGACTGTTATTATTGAGATTGGTCTCGACTTCTTTTAAAAGTGTATCTTCACAAAATGTCTCTTTCTTCGTTGTCTTCGCTTTCCGATGAAGATACTCATCCCAGACGCAGACGGAGAAATGAGGAGAAACTTAACGCCTTTGAAAAATACGATGATGTGGAGTTTCGGATGCGGTTTCGTCTTACTAAAGAAACGGTGCTACATCTGGTGGATTTGATCGGAGAAAAGATAAAACCTGCTACCAAACGAAGTAGAGCAATAGAACCTCTTGACCAGATCCTCATTGCCCTCAGATTTTTTTCTACTGGCACGTACCAGAGAGTCATTGGGGATATTTTTCATATTGAGCAGCCGACAGTTCACCGCATTGTGCATAGAGTTGCAGCTGAACTGGCAAAGTTGAGATCCCAGTATATAAATATGCCAAATGTCCAGGAGCAGCTTCAGGTTGCAAATGAATTCTATGCGATTGCTGGTTTCCCAAGAGTGACAGGTGCTGTGGATTGCTCTCATGTGAAAATTACATCCCCAGGTGTGTATCTATTTTCCCAAAAACTATCTTTTACTAGCCAAGATATCAAATCATGAATTATTTCTTTCAGGAGGTGCTCAAGCAGAAACCTTTCGTAACAGAAAAGGCTTTTTTTCTTTGAATGTGCACATGGTCTGTGATGCAAAATTAATAATTCGTCATGTAATAGCAAGATGGCCAGGTTCTGTACATGACAGTACAATATTCAATGATTCCCCACTGTGTGCCCAAATGGAACGTGGAGATTTTGGCAATATGTTTCTGCTTGGAGACAGTGGTTACCCTTGCAGGAGCTATTTGCTAACACCTATTCTTAACCCTACTACTGCAGCCCAAGAGGCTTACAACCGTGCACAGATTAGTACTAGGAATCCTGTGGAAAGGCTATTTGGGGTCCTGAAGAGAAGATTTCCTTGTCTTCATTTTGGTCTCGGCCTTAAAGTGCAAAATGTACCACCAATCATTGTTGCATGTGCAGTGTTACATAACATTGCAATAATGAGTAACGATAATGTAATGGGTTTCGAAGAAGAACCATATATTGAAGACATGGAAGAAGTCATTGGGCAACATGAGGTATTGCCAAACCAAATTCTGAATGAAAATTTTAGTGTGCGGACATCTATAGTTAATACCCATTTTTCAAATTCCAATTAATTTCATAGTTATAAGTGAAAATAAAAGAAGTACTGTGAAATAACTAAATTTTTATTATTTTAAACACTTACTAAATAATGTCAGGAATTAATCTATACCCTGCTTCACTTCCGCATTTTCTTTAATTTAAATTTGAGGATTTGCATTTCTAGTTTGTGTTTTTCTATTTCCATTTTATTTTTATTTAATATCATTTTATTTTTATTTATTAAATACTTCTTTTCCAATTGTGCATTAAAAAGTTTTGTCTTAAAATACATTTCTTTTGTATTTGTTTTCTTCGCTTTTTTGCTGGAAGTAGGTGGCTCCAATAATTGTGCAACTTCATTAGTCTCAATGACTGTAATTTCAGCTGAAATAATAAAAAGAAGTTAATAAAATTAAAACGAAATGTAGTAAATCAACCAATCAATCAAAGCAATTTTATCTGGCTTCCTATAATGTGTCTCCGTACATTAGTTCCTCCAATATCTAGTTTTAAGTGAATAGACTCGCTGGAAGATTAAAGTTAAAATTTGGTTAACTTGAGTTCTCAATAAAATATCTAAATACAAAGAACATTACAAGTACACAATATATGTATATACAGAGAAAAATAAACATTAATACAACCGTAATATGTTACCTACATTAAATATTGAATATTATTAAAATATACCTACACAACACACTACCTATGTTACTTTTATAGTTTTATATTATTTAATCTAATAAACTTATATAAAGTGTATACAAAAGTCAGCAGAAAGCTGAAGTTAGCGGGACGGGGGATTTGTGGAGGGAGAACATCATATAAAGAAGTAGCAGTAGTAGTTGCATAGTCAAGTTGCATACTTGTTTATTTTAAATAAAATGATTGTTGTCCTGTTTTTTTCAGATGTGTCTCTGTGACAGACAGGATGTATATAAAGTCACACTAAATATAATGTTTTCTTTTTGAAAAAGGTTGTCTTCAGATCTTTAAAATGTTATTAGAACATATAAACTACATCTAAGTGATAGTTGGACCTAAAATACATCAGCAAAGCTCTTACCATCTACAATGTCTGGTGTTGGTTCAGCCTCTATTTCAATATCATCATTGATCTGTTCCTGTTCAGCCTCTATAACAATTTGAAGAATCAATAGAAGTCTACACCAAGAGGTTACACACCTATTAATGTAGACATTTACCATTGAAGTGTTGAGCAATTGGAGTATCTTCAACATTGTCTTCACCTGTAACAAAATTTGTCTTGATGAAAAATTATAGCAGGTTATCAAATAACACATTAAATTATGATAAAATTGCTATTAATTGAAATCACAGATACACTGATAATATGGAAGCGTAAAAAGTAATAATTAGCAAGTAGTTTCCATACCAATCAAAAACAGCTGATTATGGTAGTTAGCATTATGCTACATAGGTGGTAGAGCTGATGCCGCGCTCAACTGTGGAGGTACCACCATCTTACTCGCATATCCTCCCGAAGTTATTTGGGGGAGGGTAAGAGAACAGCTCTCGGGCAAACCCAGGCGGCCCACCATCGCCTGGGACCGATGGATGGCGGTATAACCGCGCTCACCAACCCGCCTGCCCAGCGTGTTTGAGTATGGGCATTTCTTCCAGGGGGACCGCCAAGAGTGGCGAAATCCTGGAAAGGCCTATGGTCCAGCAGTGGACGAAACAGGCTGATGGAGGGTGGAGTGGATTACGCTACAATTTTATAGCACTGGTTTACTTGGCGGGTCCACAAACACAAACTGCTCCAAACTACCATAAAACATCATACTGCTGAAGTCATGACAATCAATACCAACACTCACCAAAGTATGATGCAGCATCATCATAAGGGTTCTCTAATGGTTTCACTTGCTTGGCTATTAAAGCTAGTATTTTCTGGTCAGAATCCTTTAGAATACTTGTGTAACCGCCTCCACCAGTACGTATGATCTCCTTCTGAAAAAACAAAAAAGTTAAATCTGTCTTGTTATAGAAATTTGCATAAAAACCTAGGAACTTACAAACCTTGTCATCGGATGCTTTCTTTTTTAATTCTAATATTTCGTCTTTTTTATTTTCTTTGTCCAAAAATCTCTTCCTCTGTAAATAAAAATGAGTTAAGTAAAGAGAAAATCTATGGTGTTCAGTTTTTCATATGTAGGAACCTAGCTAAAAAAATATTACCGACTATAAGAAAACAACACAAAACTCACGTTATCTATCGCAACATTCTTCTTGGTTCTTTGCTTTTGGTTTTCGTACCATTGACGAAGCTGGAACCATGTCCTTTGCCCACTCACGGCAACAGCATTAAATTGCTCAGAAATGATCTGCCAGGTCTTCCTCTTTCGTGAAATCATATTTGCATTTGTTTCCTTGTTTTCTATGATGCTGATATACCTATAAATTTAAAATGTACTCGTAATAATAATATGTACAAGCAATAAACAACAGATGCAGAACTTGAGGTAGGTTGTATGCACTTACTTCTTCACTATCTCGGTAATAATTTCTTTCTCGTATTCTGTATAATTACATCCTCTATTTTTCGTCTTCTTTTCCATCTTAATTTTATTTTCTATAGTCAGTTTTATGGGATCAGTAAGGTTAGGATAATTTTTTTTACCACAGTCATAAAACAAACACTGCGTTTTTTGACATTATGGCGTTTCGTTTTACCTACGTCACTACAGATATATTTGTTTTGTTTGAGTGACAGGTGTATTAGTTTGCGTTAAACTAAACGTTGTCGTCCCAAAATATTAATTTGTAATTGAAAACAGACTTTTCATTGTAATGTTGCCAGACATCATTTATTTAACAGATGTTCAGCTAATAGGCTTCTTAAAGACGTAATCGATGTTCGAGAATTCCAGTTAAATTTAATGTCATCTCAACAGTAACTCGCCTTTAACAAACTGTAAAATTTAACTGGCTTTCGAGTATTCGGGTGTTAAACTGCCCAACCGTGTATATTGGTATATAAATATATTTAGTGAAATCCTGATTCACTCACTGACTGACTGACTGACTCATCAACGCCCAGCCCAACCCCTTAGACCTAGAAAGCTGACATTTTGCACAGGGGTTCTTTTTATAATGTAGACAAGAAATAAGGTAGGATTTTTCGAAATTCCAACGGGATCGGGAGAAATGGGATCCATGCGAGCAACGGTGCGGGACGTCCGCTATTCTTTCATAAAAGTGTTAGTTAAAAAGATTGTAAATAATGTCAAGCGAAAACAATATGATGGTCGTAGATAAAGTATGGTGTACAACTGAACATAATTAGCCATTAGGACACTCGTGCGGCCTTGTATGAAACTCAACTTCGCTTCGTTTTATAAACAATCACTCGTCTCCCAATGGTGCACATTATATCACATTAAAAATATACTTTTGCAAAAGGAAAAGTAATTTAATGGAAATGCTCTTAAATAAACTCTGTTATACTTTCAAAAAACGAAAGCAAGTTTTCTTTGACCGTTTTGGCTTCTTCTTTTAAACCAGTGTTATAAAACAATTATCTCAACCACTGATCTATAGTACATATAGAATAATACTAATAGGTCGGGGAAAAAGTTTCTTCGTATTTTATATGAAGATTCAAGACACATTTTTTCAAAGTTTATTTACATTTAATTATTTTAAATATGTACCATTTTGTTCAATAACTTGTTGCCATCTTGTAGGTAAAATCCGGTTGCTGTAGAAATTATGGACTTCTGATCAAAAAAATGCGACAAGTAGTTTTGACAGCCCTCTCTTGATGTTAACCTTACACTACCTAAAGAACTCTGAAAATACCGAAATAGGTGTAAATCGGATGGTGCTAGGTCAGGGCTATATGGTGGATGCATCATGCCAAAGATGTTTGTGGTCTGGCGTTATCATGATGAAAGACCACACCCTTTCTGTTGATCAATTCCGGCCGTTTTTTCTCATTTTATTGCTTGAGTCTCATCAGCTGTTGGCAGTAGAGATCCGAATCGATGGTTTCGCCCAACGTTAAAAGCTCATAATGGACGATGCCCTTCCAATCTCACTATACACACAGCATCACCTTATTGCCTGTTAATCCGGGTTTTGCCATAGTCTATGTGGAGCTTGACTACCCTTTGACCTTTTTTTCGCGCGTTCTTGTCGTAGATCCACTTTTCATCACCAGTAATCAATCTCTGCAAAAATGCCAGAACAAACAGTAAGACCAAGGAAACTTTATTACAACTTGATGCATAAAAAATACGAAATTACTTTTTCGCCGACCTATTATTATGATATCTCTGCAATAAACTCACTTTGCCGCCTTTATAAAACTTATTTTTTTTTATTTATTGCTATAGACAACACACTGAAGATTGTCTGTATGGGCTATTGCTCTTTGCTTATCCCTTAGATATTGATTGATCTGTGGCCAATCCCAAGATGGAATGAAAAAATTCTTCTGAGGAAAAATGTAACAAAGGATGCGTCAGAAAAAGGGCGCCAAGAGATCATGACGTAATTTTTGTTTTATTGGGAAAAATATTGCATTTTGGATGTTTGTATCAAAAAAAGTTATATAATCCAGCAGTGCAGTGCGCTGCTCAGTGAAACAAAAATGCAAGCTGGGCCTTTACTTGTTCGCGCGCTGAAAGTCTTATCCAATGATACATAGGTAACACTAAAAGTTTCCGGAACTGGCCACTTACATAAACAATATTTAAAAATTTATTGCAACATTTGAAAATAGAACTCTTTGGCTGTAGAATGCAGTTTGTTTCATCTGACTGTCTTTTGTTTTTACCTTGTGGCGCCATTTAAAAAATTGTGTGTCTGCATCAACATGGATTTAACTCGGGAAAATTTTCGTAGTATGATTTTCTACGATTTTAAGTGTAATTTGACAGCTCAACAGAGCATCGCTCGGCTTGAAACAGCTTTTGGCAATGAAGCACCATGCAAGACGACTGTTTATAGCTGGTTTGCAGAATTCAAGCGTGGTCGTATCAATCTCAGTGACGAATCTCGCGATGGTCGGCCGTCCACCGCTGTGACCAACAAAAACATCGATGCTGTGCGCCGTATGATTGAAACAGACAGGCATGTGACCTACCATGAAATTCGCGCATCCTTAGAAATAGGCATGAGTCAAATACAATCAATCCTACACAAACATTTGGGTGTGAGAAAGCTGTGCTCGCGGTGGATCCCACACAACTTGACCGAGGCTCAAAAAACGGACCGCGTCACTTGGTGCAGTGCCATGCTTACCAGATTCAACGAAGGTGCGTCAAATTTGGTGTGGGACATAGTAACAGGTGACGAAACATGGATTTATTGCTACGATCCCAAAACAAAGCAGCAATCGAGCGTATGGGTCTTTCAAGATGAGCCGAAACCAACCAAAGTGGCGCGCGTGAAAAGTGCATCTAAGCGGATGATTGCTTCTTTTTTTAATAAAACTGGACACGTGGCTACTGTTGCTTTAGAGAATCGTCGTACCGTGAATAGTGACTGGTACACGACCATTTGTTTGCCGGAAGTTATTGACGAACTCCGTAAAAATAACCGTAAACGCCGTATCATCCTGCACCACGACAATGCTAGTTCTCACACGGCCAGACAGACAAACGACTTTTTGAAGACGAAAAATGTAGAACTCATGAGTCATCCTGCATACAGTCCCGACCTGGCACCTTGTGACTTTTTTCTGTTCCCAAAAATTAAGAACCAATTACGCGGTCAACGATTTTCATCACCAGAAGAGGCTGTCGAGGAGTATGAAAAACACGTTTCAGAGGTCACCACAGGGGAGTGGCACAAAAGTTTTCAAAACTGGTTTGATCGAATGAAAAAGTGCATAGACGCCAAGGGAGATTATTTTGAAAAACAATAAATTAATTTTGTACCTTTAATAGTATTTTTTCATATTCATTCCGGAAACTTATAGTGCGTCCCACGTATTATGCGAGACCTTATTGGTTTTATCTTTTAAGCATGGTTTGACGAGCGGTTTCATCCCTTGGACAAAAACTTTCCGTGATTATTTTTTTAAAGAAACGCGATCATTGCCGAGAAAAATACAATTTGATCTCTGATAATGCAATTTGATTTTTATTTGAAAAATATATCTTCAAGATATGTAAACGTTTCAGGAACCAAGAACTTTCATCGTCTGATCAACAGTTGGTGAACGAAGCCGATGAGATCGTACAGAAACTTGGCGATCTGCGAGGTATACGTACTTTTTTAATATTGATTTACTGAAATCGACAATAAATCGACATAAAACAATTAATAGGACGCGAAAAATGCAGTTGTTGAAGATTATCATTGTTTCCAAAATAAATAAAGTCACAGTAGCACAGATTTATTATAATACTACCTACAGTAAATAGATCAATGCTTCTGAAGGCACGTTAAATTGTGGGTACGTTTCGTTTCTGCCCGAAGTACGGCAATAAGGGTCATCCATCACCCATCATGCTAAGACGTAATAAACGTCTGGTGAATGAGTGTTGTCTGCTGACTTCCATTGCAGGGTACCTCTCAGAAACACCTATCTCATGATTCATGACGTGAAGTTATATTTTTTTACGTAGTATTTTCTGTGGACAGGGGACAAGTCGACGGCTGGCACGTCAGACATGGTGATGAGTAGCAAGCGCGGTCAGACGCGCGGCGTCACCGTCAATAACCAGGTGTCCATGGTGCAACCGACACAGAAGACATCCCTGTACTTATGCCCAGGTTAGTGTACTACCACGACTGTATCAAACAACTTTCTGACAAAACACATACATGACCAACGAATCAATGACTTCCTTGCACCTTAGCACACAATGACCTCCAAACATACAACACCCAAATATGCTACAGACAAAATCCAAACACTGACACCAAACCCGTCTACCAGCGGCGAAGGGTGAAACATTTCAACATTTTAAAAAGGGAAGCCGGACAAAAAAATCTCCTTACTCAGAAAAGCAACCAAGAAAAACATAAAAAATGTTGTACTTTTCAACTCCCTATATCAGCCAAGTGTATATGTTGTATTGAGATTTATGGAAATGTTTGACAAAACGAAGAGCACGAAATAAAGAAATGTGTAGCAAATCTAATATAAACGAGCAAAACACAAGGCGCGCGGAGACGAATACTTTCCCGCTCGCACACCTATTGCCGACTCACTCATGATGATAACGATGACATCATACTCCCACCAGCCGCCGCCGCTGCTCCGATGCCTATATAAACTCGCTGGGTCGCTGGAATATAATCATTCGTTGAGCATCCTTTCTCTCGAGCGGTAGCGTCAGCATCCATCAAGAGAAAGATAGCACACAAAGCCGGTTAGCGTTAGCATACCACTTTGTGGCTAAGGGCGGGATCAAGATCTAGCAGCGTCAGCAGCTTGTCTTGTGACCAATGTAGGTTCGCGTGTGAGAACTAAAAGTGTGTTCTATACATAATTACATTTATACTGTTTAGTAAGTTACCTGGAATAAAACATACGAGAAGTACCAAACTGAATTTCATTCACTGGTAACCCTTCAAATGTAGTATGGATACCATTTCCCAACAAGCCGATGGGAATCGTGTTATATGGACCTTTCACCACTGCCACCTGCACAAAACACATAGGTACACGTCTTCTGGCACTACCATGGTGACGGACGCGATGCACAACATGCGCAGTTATTAACACAGCCACAGCTATAAAGACAATACACCAGACACACCTACCACGCACAAGCAAATAGCTAAGAAAAGACTACAAAATGCGTTTACCTTCTAGAATGCAGGCACTGTTTTGCATTCTACTCGTTCATATACCACTCGGCCATCATCAGTTTTCACCCACACTCACACTCGACTCCATAGTCCTACATTTCTAGAAAATTAAAGTCAACTGACATCTGGAAAAATAATATTCTGTGTTCCAGTTGGCCACCCTCTAGAGATAGAGACAATGCAAGTGCTGACAGCATTGAGCGATTTCGTATCGGTGTTTGTTTCTCCTGACAAGATGAAACTCAACGAGATTCTGTGAGTCAAAACATTATTTCAAAAGTACGTGCTTATACAGAATGTAAAAGCAAAGGCAAGAATCCTATAAGGGTGTTTTAGTATGATAGGTAAAGATTTATTTTTAAAAACTAGTATCTCTATATAAAGTACCAGTACCTCACAATAAGACGATTTTCTGTACTCAAAATACACTAATCGCGTGCACACCCTCGCTGGTCGCTGGCCACTGATAACGTGATCACAGTAAAGAGAATCTGCAAAGGTGCGGCGCACGATTTGGCAACAGGCGGCGGCCACTGCATACCCCGGTGGCGGCGGCGGTCACGGATGAGGGGTGCGGGGTGCAACTAGATTCTGGGGAGGCCGGCCGGTGAGGTCGAATAGCCGCTACGGGATTATTAAATTTCGTTGATAAAAATGCGTATACCATAAAGGGATTCTTGAGTTTGCATTTACACGTGGTATAGGCAATCCAGATAAGTCAGTCTTCGCCCGCGTCAGAGATGGTCTCTAGCTACTTTTACTTTTCGTCCGAAATGGATTTCATACAAACCTTATTGAGGTCGTCCGAATTCGTTACTAAGAAGTGAGTATAGTTTGATGGACGCTTAACCCAAGAACTCTCATGGACTTCCCGAGGAAACTTGGGGTGTGTTGGGTCAACGCTCGACTACTTACATTCCTACCCTAGCTTTTTCCCGCAGCTTCGTTTGCGTAGAAGTCTTTTTAAATCAATGTATATTTTAACTATATCGACAGTTTTCGGCTTACGCTTGTATGATACAAATAAATGCATAAAATAACACAAATTTGCTATAAGCCAACTGACATTTAACTGTTGTCGTGTAGTATTATAAACCACATTTGTTTAATAATTTTCATTAAAAATAAGAAAAACAATCATAAATTGTGCGTTTTGGAAAGATAACTGTTGCAACCTTACCTAAATTAAAATTAGGCCGGGTCAATTTAATGCTTATGTTATCTTTTCAATCATAATATTTTATTAAATATAATGTCGATTCGTTTTGTTCACAGAGACAGTCTAAAGCCTCCAGATTTCAACTCGCCCTCTAGAATGCTTAAGCGTGAAGATATAGAGAACTACTGGGCCCAGTGGAAAGCCGTGTATCCGGCTGAAAAGGACAGATTCTGGGAAGGCATGCAGGAAGGACTGAACGACTATCTCTCTATTTTGCAAGGTTATTTATGAAAAGAAAAATTAGTTTCGAATTAAAACAGTACGAAACTGGTGCCGACCCCAGTGGTGTCGAAATACATCTTGGGAGTGTATTTTTGAATAATTCGAATTTAAATTCGCATACGAATCCGCATGATTCGCATACGAATCCGCATGATTCGCATACGAATACAATACTAATTTTAAGTTTTCGTAGGTATGCGAATCATGCGGATTCATATGCGAATTGAAATTCGAATGATTCAAAAATACGCTCCCTGGTCTATACCGGATGTAAATAGAAAGCTACCTTTTACGGAAACCACATATTTAACTAATCACTCTGAGTAACTTTTCCAAAGAAACATAACCGCGCATTTGAATTTTTAACAGATATGCGTGAATCATAAATCATAACGCACCGAGAGACGAGCGTGTTTTGAGACAGCGTCCTCCGTGGGACAGCTGTTCACGCGTAGCGTTTCAACATAGACCTTTTTGCGGGATATTTTCAAGTTAAAGTTGAATAACTTCTTCCGTGAAGATTTGCGCGTGTATGTTTCTTGTGAAAAGTTGTTCAGTATGATCAGTTTTGAGTTGTGGTTAAAGATCGCTGTACACTCGTATAATGTGTGTTACGTAATCTTGTCCCTTTATTTAAGAACATCAATCATCCAAACTTCATGCGTAAGGAAAAGAAAATTAATATAGTTTTTACAGCTGCACTGCATGGTTCGTGGGTTATTTATTCGTGTGGCGACTGACTTCACCCCTGCAAGAACAATCCAATTGATTTTGTACTCTGCCTTGGGTTATTATCATATTATCTATCATTTATCAGTATCACAGATGAACCTTACAGACTATGCTTGATAAAAAATCATGAAATTAATTTGTTTCCCGTCTCTGTGATCTAGGGAGACTGTGGGCTTAACTCCCGTAGGGGCTGCTTTCGGTCTGGACACGTCAAGTTTTTGTGTCTGAAGTACGGCGCTAGGACTCGCCACCCATCACGCTTTGGACGTAATAATCGTCGTTGCATTTCACAGTCCATACTCTGAAACACCTGTGGGCTACGTTCATAAATTAGGGGTCGCAACACGGGTTCTATTGCCATCTCTGTCGCACGCTTTGAAAATTGTATCCGCTATCCTGCTGTCGGCTATCTGACGCCCTGTCTGAGATTCACTAAGAACAATATTGTTCCGAAGGGATTCATGTCGCGACCACAGGCGTAACTAGGCCAGAGGGGCACAGACCCCCCCCCCCTACCCCCTCAAAATACCGTCTGACCCCCCCAGAAATCAGCTACAAATCCTACTTAGGTACGCCAATGGTCATGTCATGACGTTGTATTAATTTGTTTTAGACCGAGACCGCTTGCATCAGGAAGTACAAGTATTACGTCATCGGAATGCAGCCCTCCGTAAACTGGTGCGGGGTACCTTGCCGGAGATGCCCCCAACTGCATCCCAGTTCGCGCGACCACAGACCTTCGCTTCCACCTTACAGAACAATGGGCCATCCGCCTTTTCAAGACTACCGCCTATATGATTTATGGTTGATTTAATTATATTTTATTTATTTGTGTGTTTTATAAACTAAAATAAAATAATTTATGTTTTGAAGACGTTCGATGCTCGCTTGTCGATCCTTTCACATATTTTTCCGGCCTTATTTGCGTGTAATTGCCGGGCCTCTATGTTAACAAAGAAAAATCGCGTTAAAATGTATTTCCAATGGTTTCAAAATCAAAGATAAATTATAACATTATTGGAATATACCCATCCCTTAGATGCGGTGCTATGAACAAATGTGCAGACCGGACAAATGCAAAAAAACAGCTTTTATCTTAGGACAATATCAACAGGCATGTTATTTGTTTACAGCACACACGCAATATGAGTTATTGGTACCTATCTCGATAAAATTTGCTATTATAAGCGTGATCTTACTCGGGATTGTTGTTGGATGTTGTCGCTTTTCAGGATTTCAGCTTGACAGATAATTAGAGCCTCACTAAAAAATTAGTGCTTCCAGCCGATCCAAAGATATTCACGAAAAACAGATTCCGCTGGAGTAACGTTACCCCAGCGGCATGTTTTTTTCCTGTGGTTGTAGCTAAATACAAACTAGCTAGTTAATTTACAGGACCGCGGAAGAACCTTTTTTAAAAAGACAAAATTTTAGACTTTTATTCCGAACGGAGTCTAGCTTAGAATTAACTACAAAAGCTTCTTTGTTTCATATCGATACGTGACATAGGCCGCTCTCACGGTAGCCCGAGCGTAAACATCCTCTTGCATCGTCATCATTCCAGAGAAAGGCTTGCAACAATGTAGTGAACTGCAATTATGCACTTTAAGTTTGTATAGAGATAATGCCATGAGGATGCATAACTATCTACTTAGGTAGATATAATTAGTGCCCAATTGTGCCCCAAAAACAAAAATAATGCGTCAGAGGTTTCAGAGTTATTCAAGATGCCGCTGGGGTAACGTTTAGCCAATTGCTGTATCTCTTAAGCGGTATGACATACAACTACGAGTTTTTTTACTAAAGTTCGTCTTAATTAGTTCCTAATTTGTGCAAACTTACTTTTTCTCTAATCGACGCCGTTGGTCAGTTATAATTTTTTTTCAAAAACCCTAAAATCGGCCCTTGCGCTTCAATGAGAATACCTAGAAACTTACCAATTATGGTGGTTTGTACCTTTTATCAATTCAAAGCACCTTGTGAAATTAGATGTTAATACTTCAACTCCTTACAGAGTTATTCCATTTTTATTAAAATCTGGCTACTCTGTAATGTAACGCTTCAAATCATGAGTTATTATTAAGTGACGGTATATTTGATTCTACTAATAATTAGTACTTTTATCACATTATTTATTCTAAAAATTTCAGCTGAAAAAACCTAACTACTGAAACTTAAGGAAAAAACAACAGGAAAGCAAATCAGTCCATTAACCAACCAAATTCAAATGACTACATAAAAGCGGCCGTACCATACATAGTGCCAACCTTCTTAAATTGTTAGTTATATAATTCAGTTTTGATTGGTACAAATTACGGAACTACTATTTTTACTTTTTTTGCAAATGTGCGATTGTGACTCGGGGGAAATGACTGTAGTTTGCGCGAATTGGCAATATGATTAAGAGATAGTCTTCATTCATTGCCCGATTCGCAACTTTGGCCGGGTCATACGGAAAAGGTATTTTTATATTTATCTGACATTCTACTTCGGGGGAAATGTCTGCAGTTTTAGAACTTATCTCAAAGTTAGCCTTTTGGCTAACATACTTAAACTTAGAACATACTTAATTTTACAAAATGGTTGTACGAGTAGGTATATACTTAGGTATATCGTACAACCACAGACTAATAAACAGATAGAAGTGGCAAGCGGGCTAAATTACATAGACTTAAATACCAATAGAAGTGGTCAGCGTAATTAAGTATTTTATTAGATAGTAATTCAGACTGGAAATAAATGCTACATTTTAATTTTAGGGGGGGGGGGATTGGCGTTTTCCCAAACCCTGTTTTGTATAGGATTCTTGTATGGGATTGAGCTGGCGAATTTTGGCATTTTGGTAGTATTCATGGATTTTTTTTTATTCGTATAGGGAAAATTCATACTGGGTATTCGGTCGTTTTTTTATAACCCCCCCCCCCCCCATTACTACTGGGTATGAATTTTTGCCTTTTTGGTAGTATTTATGTTTTTTTTTTATTCGTATGGGGAAAATTCATACCGAGTATTCGGTTTTGTAGTTTTTTTAGTACTATCAATATAAGTTGACGTATTTCTGTGGGAATAAATTCATACTGTATATTCGATCGTTTTTAAAAATTCATAAAAGAAAACAAACTACCGCCGCGTAGATGTTTTTACAGCAGTTTAACGGACGAAACAGTATCAGAGTCTGATTATGCTCATGCTCATCATGTTTGGCAATTGTTCTGTTTGTCAAACCTTGGTGAATATACTGACTTATACTTAAAATCTGATGTATTATTGTTGACTGATATTTTTGAAAGTTTTAGGCGAACATGTAAGAGTAATTATAGGTTGGAACCTGCCTTTTACGTCACTGCGCCGAGCTTAAGTTGGGACGCAATGTTGCTAAAGACAGGAGTTAAATTAGAGCTAATTGAAGATTTAGAAATTATTCGAATGATACAGCGTGGTATTCGCGGAGGAATTTGCTTATGTTCAACTCGCTATGCCACTGCTAATAATAAGTACTTGTCTAACTACGATCCAACTACCCCAGATAATTACTTACTCTACATAGACTGCAACAATTTATACGGTTATGCTATGTGTAGTTACCTACCATACTCCAATTTTGAATTGATTGATAAACCAAAGTTTCAGGTTTCTGACATTCTCTGTTTAAAAGACGATTCTAAAGTAGGTTACATTTTAGAGGTTGATTTAGAATACCCTGAATTATTACATAGCTTGCACAATGATTTACTTTTCTGTCCACAAAAATTTGCACCTCCTGGGTCTAAAACTACAAAGTTAATACCAAATTTGTATGACAAATATAACTACGTCATACACTATGTTCATTTGAAAACTTGTCTCAAGCATGGTTTAAAGTTAAAGAAAATCCATAGAGCCATAAAGTTTAATCAAAGTCCTTACTTAAAACAGTATATAGATTTAAACACGGAGTTACGACAAAAAGCAAAATCTCAATTTGAGCAAGACTTTTTCAAATTACTAAATAACAGCATTTTCGGGAAAACTTTAGAGGACACTGAAAAAAGATTAAATTTGAAGCTAGTAAACCAATGGTGTGACGTTGGTAATAAAACAAAAAAACGTTTTTGTGCAGAACAACTTATAGCGAGAACCAATTACCATAGCTCAACTATTTTCACAGAAAATTTCGTTGCAATACAATTAAAACCCGAAAAAATTACTCTTGATAAACCCATTTACATAGGATTTTCAGTTTTAGAAATATCAAAAAGTCATATGTATGACTTTTACTATTCTGTTATGAAACCTTTTTATGGATCTGACTTAAATATGGCGTAAAGCGACACGGATAGTTTATTATTGAGTATACAAACAAAAGATGTCTACAAAGATATAAGATTAAATTTTCTAAAATATTTTCACACTAGTAATTATGAGGATAATAATGTTTATGACATACCTAAGCAAAACAAAAAGGTCCCTGGATTATTTAAAGATGAGTTGGGAGAACAGCTTATAGTCGAGTTTGTTGGACTAAGGTCTAAACTTTACAGTATCAAAACTGAAGAAACCGAATTGAAAAAAGCAAAAGGGACAAAATATCTGTTGTTAAAAAATTGAGTTTTAAGGATTATAAAAGTGTGTTAGTTGATAGTAGCTTATTGAGGAAAAAGAATATGATTTTCAAATCACTTAAACATGAAATTTTTACGCAGTCGCTTGATAAAGGAGCTCTTTCGTTTAATGATGATAAGCGTATTATACTTAAGGATAAAATAAGTACTCTTTCGTGGGGTCACGATTCTGCTTTACTTTAGTATAGATTAAGTTATTTTAAATAGTTTTGTTAGGTTGTATGGTAATTTTCTAAGATTATAAATAATGTGTAAGTCGTTTTAGGAAATAAAAATGGAATTTAATGTTTACTAACCAAATTTTTTCTTTTTTTTATTATTTTTTTTTAACTTCACCAAAATAGATTTGCTCAGTAATAAAGATAAAATGTCAGAATTTTCATGTTTGATCAGGTTACAGTGTCGTAATAGATCAAAGTGCATGGTTGCAATGCCAGTAATATGATTCTTTATGCAATCAAACACGCGGACGTTACACGTGTCTAGTTTAATGAACTGCACTCTAAAGTAGGTCGCAAAGTTTAACGAACCTTTAAATTAAAAACATTTGAATACACGATTCTACTGGGTACGTTTATCATCACTTTACAGCAAGAAGCGGGGCGCAGAGGACTTGAACTACTAACTCCACCAAGTAACATCATAACGTATTATATTGTAAGTAATAATTTCAATGACTGATTAGCAGCTATTACTTCTTAGTTTTGACAATGCTATTTTTTTATTTGTTTCAGAAAATGGATTCTTCGGACTTATGGTTCCAACATGCTCAACCATTGGAAGATTACGACAACTTGGAGGAAGATCCCACTCCTACACAGAACAGCAATGAAAAAATGAAAATAAAGAAAAGAAAATTAGAACTGCGAAAAAAGCAAAAACCAAAAGTGCCATCGTCATATGTAATATCAAAACCGTCAAGAAGGCCCCTTCGAATGGTTAAGATTGAAATATATGACCTTAGTGCAGCGCAAACTTCAACAAACTCAGAAGATAGTGTTGTTAGTGCACAATATTTGGCCACTGAAATTGTGGACGAAATTATTGACATGTCAGAAAATTTGGTAAATAAATATGGAAGAAGTTGTGTAATGATGTTATGTAAGCAATTTTATTTATGTAAGGAACTTAAAAAATAAAGGTATTTACGCTAATGTATTGGTGTGCTTAAATTTTTCAACCTGGTTACGATAAAGATAAAATAAAAGAAACTGATAATTATAACATATTATTTATTTAAAATTTAAAACAAAATAAACTTAATTGCTAAAATGTATATTAATATTTTAAAAATTAAACTTTATCGAGTTATCTATATACCATTTTTTTATAACTAAAACGTTTTTCAATGCACAGTTGATTTTATGGCTTAAGCAACTAAAACTATTAGTATTGTTGAAATTATAGTTTTTAAGGAGTTCTACTAAATTTGGACACGCAATTTCTTCCATATTTACAACGGTACAGCTGTCACATAACTCCTTAATCCATTTAATTTTTTCTAAACCTTTAACTAGAACATGTTTATTTTCTAGGTATGGTTTAATTATCCTTTTGAAATGAATATAATCTATGTGTCCTTCTGACCATCGGTATCGTAGGTTACTTTCGATCCAGTTTACATGTCACATAACTACTTAATCCATTTAATTTTTTCTAAACCTTTAACTAGAACATGTTTATTTTCTAGGTATGGTTTAATTATCCTTTTGAAATGAATATAATCTATGTGTCCTTCTGACCATCGGTATCCTAGGTTACTTTCGATCCAGTTTACATGTCTCTTTTCAGAATTAGTTAAATTTCTATAGGCATACGGAGGTTTTATGAGAAATACTTGAGTATATTCAGCAGTAGCTATTGCAAGTTCCTTAACGATAAAGTCATTTTTATAATTTTTAAATCCTTGCACATCAGGAAATAAGGTTTTTGCGTTCATGATATTTTTCTTACAATATTACTTAACGGTTTATATTCGATCAAACACTCATTTAGAATAAGACAATACGCAGAAGTTTGATCTGGTATTTCTTTCTCACTTTCAAGCTCTAGCCGCACATAAACCACGGGTCCAGATTTAAGGTTATCGCTTTGTCTTGAACAGTCGATAACAAATAGAGGTGCTAAGTCTTTAAGCTCTTTGGCACTTAACAAAGGTTCAGCTCTTCGTCCGTAATAAGACTGTTGAAATCTTACGTATTGCTCATATAATATAGCTATCGTATGGAAAGTAGGTTGAATTCAGGTACACTTTAACATCCCTTATATTACAATGATCTAATTGCGACATGTCTTTAGATGTATTATTCTTTCGTTCTGTTTGTAAACCCATAATAACATACCTAGGTTTTTCAATTTGTGATGATGTTTTGATTGACCATGTATGCTTTGTAGTTTTAGGCAAAAGAGGGTATTCATATAAATCCCAATTACTAAAAGCTACTTGTATTGGTCTATCTTTCTCTAACAATCGCAGTAGATTAATTCTTTCTACATCAGAAACTTTTATGTGTGGAACACGCCATACAATTTTATTAATTACGACATCTTCTACGACTTCTCTTGAAAAAAGAACAGGAACGGATTATTTGTAAAATAAACACTACACACTTTCTCCTTTGTTTCTCTCTTAGATACATTGACAACGCCTTCTAGATATAATGAGCTTGCTGATGGAAGTATGTACAGATCCTGCTGGTTAATCGGTATACGAATTTCATCGTTTCTGTTGAAACTGGTCAGGTAAGGTTTATACGAATGAATCTCAATTCTATCAATGCTGTTATCATAAACAGGTGAACTCAAAATATCTAATATACTCATTTTAACAACCCAATTAATTTGAGAAACTTTTTATTTTCGAGAGATATTTGTTTCTTCTTCTGAGTACTTGCCTTGTTAATGCTAGAAATGTGACTAATGTTTTTTTGGTGTGGTGGAGGCTTTTTACTAAAGTCAATCATTTTTTCTTCAAATGTAAATACAATTGTACTTCTTCACCGCGTAAGTTTAGCAAATGATTATTTATATCCAATATTTTTATATTTATGCTACTAATATTAGTTTGATTAACAGGAAAATAAATAACGTTTTTCGGTATTTCTATTATTCTATAACCCGGTGGAACATTAGGTGCAAACTCATGAATAATGTGACTAGATATGCCGTTTATATATGATCCGCTAACTACATCACATTCTATCCTCACCACAGTTGTTGAAAGAATGTTGACTGGATGCTTTGACTCATGTAATTTATTTGCATCAAGAACCTGTTCACCGAAACCTAGTAAGTTCCCGAGACTGTTCTCTTTTTCAAAATGTATATCTTTAGAACTAAACAAATAAGTTTTTATAGTATTATTGTTGCAGAATAGATTGAAAGAGATATCTTTAATTTTTTCTTTAAGGTAATCTTATATGTCTTCCAATTCACATGCTCCTTCAGGTATTTCAAAAATATCTTCATCTCCATAGTAAAATTTATTATTCTTATGGTCAATGTTTGGAATTGAATTAAAAGTGGATAAGTATAGTAGAGCACATTCATATTCACCCTCTAGTTGCAATGGTGGGGAATAGTTTGTTGTCAAAAGTGACTCATTACCAGTTATTGATAGTGTGAAAGACATAATCTTAATGATGAAATCAAAAGGCAGCCATATTAATTTATACATTTATTCCAAAAATCTTGCAAGTATTTCACGCACAAATGATGCGGTCATTTTACAGTATTGAACGCCTGATATTTAGTATAATTATAAAACAGTTCACGATTATTAAGATATTTCAAAAGTGCTGTTGGTGGTTTCAGATTCCCGAAACTATCAAAATATTCACAGTATTCTTTCACTTTTAAATAGGCTACCCAATGAGTTCCTTCGTTAATGGAATCATCTAAATTTACTATACCACATTCTATACTCCTAGGTTTGGTCGGTAGATTATCTTTCATAAAAACCCCTCGGAAATATGGTATTTTTTTTGCGTATTCTATTATATCTAGATTTGTTAGAGCACGCTTAGGTAGCCTTTTGACTAGTTTTTTGAAGAATTAATAAATAAACCAGTACCGCTTTTGTACGGTTTAATGTATAAACCTTTTCCCAATGCAACTGATTCCATTTTATTATTATGACGTCTAGATTCTTGTAAATTCTGTTGTGCTGTTTTATAATCACTTAAAGTTTTAGCTATTCCTGCTGCACCTCCAGCTAAACTTCCTAAAGCTGATAGTCCTGCAAAAATTGGTAGCAGAGGTAGAATCCCTCCAATTTTAGGAAGGGGAATGATTCGTGGTATCTTTATGTTTTTATTATTAACTAGTAGTTTCTTGGCAGCTATGTAAGCAGATTTAATAGCACTCTTATTGTTATCTAGTTTTTGTTTCTTAAGATGACTTTTTATTTTTTATACAATAAAATTGAATTTTTTAACTCCGGCACCGGATTTCAATTTAGACTTCATGACTTTGCTGACTATCCATGATGCAAGTTTTTCTCCACCTCGCGCATCTTTTGCCTTAAGTCTTTTTTTCGCCATATTTAATAATTGCCAATCAGCTTTATGTCTATTTTCTAAATCGTTAAATTTTGTATATGCAATATCGTGATGCATACAAGCGTCGTCTAATTGGTTCACACCCTTATCTCCTCGAGACAATCGTTTTTTTAGCTTTGTGCCAGGTCCACAGTAATTGTATCCCGGAAGATGTAACTCGAACGGTAAGTGGTTTATCACACTATTAACTAGTCCTCCACCTTTCATAACTAGTATGAAACTAAGAATATATTTTAAACAATATCTTTTTTATGGATCCAGCTATTTTCGTTTTTGTCCAAGCCTAACCATTTAACAAATAACTTATTTCCTTTTTTCTTAATGATTTTTTCAATTAAGTTATGAAATTTGACTTTCTGAAGTTCTTGGTCGTAAAAACAACCTAAAATTGGTTGGTGTCGAATATCTTCGATGATGTATGTTACAGGAGTAGTATTGTTTACCTTTTTGATAGTAAATATTTCTGCTGACCAGTTAGGAGTATAACCTTTTTTAAAACAATTTTTATGCTTGCTTATTCGAACGTAATCGCCAATATTTAATTTAGGTTTCTTCGTGTTGTTTACTTTTCTTTGAAATTTAAGAATATTTATCATCACTTTATTCTCATTCAATTTATTTACGTTTGCAGGCTTTTGTTGCGTTACACGATGCTTAGTATTATTGTAACAATTGATAACATTCTTGCTAAACCACTTGTAACTACCTTGGAGACTAAAAGACTTAGGCCGACTTGCACCAAGCAAACTTAACTCGGGTTAACTAACTTTTTATGCTTTGTCCTTATCTGTATGGTTTGATGTGAAAGGGACAAAACATAAAAAGTTAGTTAACCCGAGTTAAGTTTGCTTGGTGCAAGTCGGCCTAAAACAAATTTGTTTTTAATTTTCTGATTAATCTCTCCACTATAGAAGCTTTTTTAACAGTATATGTGGAATAGTGGTTTATTTTATAAGAATTCAGCAGTTTTTTGAAAATATTGTTATAGAATTCAGTGCCCATATCTGTTTGTAAATTATTAGGTTGTCTCAGACTTTGCTGCAAAATACTTTCAAAGGCCACAGATACTTCTTGTTTCGTTTTAGTTTTCAGAGGTACAGCCCACGCATACTTTGAAAAACAATCTATAACAACTAGAATATATTTAAAACCTTTATTTTACCCTTGCAATGACATGAAATCAATCAAATCGGCTTGCCACAAATCATCTATACCCTTGAGAATAACAGAGCGACGTACAAAATTTTTCCTTGCATTTTTATGAAGTTCGTTTACCACTTGTTGCTTCATGTTTAGCCAACGATTTTATGATCATATCTACCTCAAGCTTTGTGTAAACATCATTTATAAAGAGATCCATTACCCTTCGTACCTCTTTCATAACTTCGCTTAGTGTTAAAAATATGTATAAAGCAGAACGCCATAGAGAAAAAGAGGTCGATTGCCAAAAAATGTCTTTGACTTGACTTTTGTAAAACAGATTCCTATTTTTATTTTGGTAAATAAATAGTTCAAAAATGTGTTAATCGTTTTGGATAAATAAACCCTGCCATCCTTCATACTTCCAACGATCTAAAGAACCTACCTACTTAACATCAAATACGGGAGTTGGTGGGAACCAATCAATTCCCAAAACATGGCGACCGTGACTGTAGCTTCTCCGACCGGAGATAGTGATCAAGGAAGTGAATTGGTGGCGATCAAGCAGGAGCGCAAGGTAATCCGAACATTTTTCACCAAGAACGCCAATTTGTTGGAATCCATGATGGCGACACCAACTAGTAATCCGAATGACATAACATCGCAATATATAAAAATTCACGAACTACAAAATCAACTCGTCGACTTAGACAAAGAAATAAGGGTAATTTTGCGAAGCGGCGACGAAGAGAGTCTCGTGAAAGACATGGAGAGCGCGATGGAATATCGAAGTAAGTGGATTAAACTAGATACAGCCTACAAGAGTCGTGAGACAATAAAAACAGTAGACATTTCTACCAAGAAGTCATTCAAGCTTCCTCGGTTAGAATTCATACAATTTGATGGGAATATCAAGAATTGGTTAGCTTTCTGGGGCCAATTCTCGAATATTGACAAAGATCCCCTCATCGACATAACTGATAAGTATCAGTATCTGCTACAAGCAACAAAAGAGGACTCAGAAGTGCGGAGATTAGTAGAAACCTTTACACCGATAGCATACAAAGAGTGCTTAGAACAGGTTAAAAATAGATATGTACGAGAAGAGTTACTTATTCAAGTCTATTTCAGAGAACTACTGGCAATGGTCAACCAAAACCCCACAGCAATCACACCATTGTTTGATAAATTAAGTGCACATCTAAGGGCACTAGAAAGCCTAGGAGTCACAAAAGACAAGTTCGCTGCCTTTCTTCTACCCATGATTGAGAGCGCTATACCGCAAGATATTTTAAAGATCTGGGAGAGAACAAGAAATGAGAAAGGTAACTCTACTATTGAATTATCTGAACTACTAAAGTTCTTGAAAAATGAAGTAGAGAGTGAGCAGAGAATAACAATGGCAAAAACATTAGAACAAGAAAAGACAGTACCTATAATGATTGAACCCACAGCCAACTGTCTTTTGACAAATATGAATGTTAAAAACAATTGCTTATGGTGTGACAAAAATAATCATACAAGTTTGGAATGCTACAAGTTGCAGAAGATGTCCATAGAAGAAAGAAGAGAATGTATAAAGAAGAAGAAAGCTTGCGTAGTGTGTTTAAAGAAAGGGCACCATGCCAAAGTATGCAAAGCATATATGAAGTGCATTGTATGTGGACGGCGTCATGCAGTTGTGCTTTGTACTGGCAAGAAGGATGAAGCAAATGAGAAGCCTGAAAATATCTCAACAACTGCAGCCAACCTCTCCGCAGCACAAAAGCAGAAGCAAGGTCTGACGCTTCTTCAGACCCTAACTGTCATCATCAGCAACGGTGACAAGCAGGCAACGGTGCGTGCAATGTATGACAATGGGGCGCAGCGCTCGTATATAAAAGAAGATGTCGCACGCCAGCTTGGAATACCAGAAGTCGGTAAAGAAAGCTTATCACATACACTTTTTGGTGGTGTAGAAATGTCTTCGAAACAATATAAGGTATATGAATTAACTGTTGCAAGTGTAGATAAAACATTTTCTTTCCAATTATCAGCATTGGGACAGTCATGCATCTGTCATAGTATTCCTACATACTCTAAAGACCTCACATACCTACTCACCAAACACAATATTACACTCACAGACAGCAATCAGACTTCTGATGATATAGGGCTGCTTATTGGTGCTGATTATTCAGGTTTGGTTCTAACAGGTGATATGGTCAAACTACAAGACTCATTGGTTGCGATAAAAACCAAGCTTGGGTGGACCTTACAAGGAAAGATTACAGGTTCATCGAGCTCACACATGCAAGCAACTCATGTGGCAATGTTTTGTTCTTCAGAAATTTCTAATTTTTGGTCTTTGGAAACTCTAGGTATCAGAGACCCAATCGAGTCCAAGACTAAGCAGGAGAACGAACTGGAGGTGCTGGCGACATTTGAGGAGAATGTGAAGATCAACAAAGAGGGCCGCTACGAGGTGCATCTGCCATGGAAGGTAGGTCATGATGAATTATTGAACAACTATGATTTAGCCACACGACGTTTAGAGTCTGTAACTAAAAAGTTAGAGACAACCGGGATGTATGAGGCCTATGATAAAGTGTTCACTGACTGGCATGACCAGGGCATTATTCAGGTTGTACGGAACCCCGAAGAGGAACGACAGACCTCGCATTACTTACCTCATAGACCAGTTATCAAGGAGAGTAGTCTCACTACTCCTATTCGACCTGTGTTTGACGCTTCAGCGAAAGATAGGCAGGGAAAATCCGTGAACTTATGCCTCGATAAGGGCATTAATTTCCTAAATAAAATACCTAAATTATTGAATGGGTTTAGAAAGGGAGAGATAGGAATTACTGCTGATATAGCAAAAGCGTTCTTACAAATTTCAGTCACACCAGCTGACAGAGATATGTTGAGATTTTTGTGGTGGGACAGAGAAGGTGAAATTATTACTTACCGTCATTGTAGAGTGGTGTTTGGTTTGACATCGAGTCCGTTCTTGCTCTCGGCTACGATTCAACATCATCTGAACCAGGTAAGAGGAGACCTACAAGGATCTGCGGAGTTATTAGCAACTTCATTCTATGTGGACAATTTGCTTACTAGCTTAGACACAGAAGAAGCTGTCCAGAAGTTTGAGGCAGAGGCTAAAGAGATAATGAGTCAGGCAAAGTTTGACCTCAGGCAGTGGGTGATGTCTCCTTTACCCAATCAAAAGTGTGAAGATGTGGTGAATGTATTAGGTCTTGAATGGCAAACTTCAGAAGACCAGCTGAGCTGTAACATGAATGACTTTCCACCACCATGCGAGTTAGGTAAGGTAACCAAAAGAAATTTACTATCAATAACTCAGAGGATTTACGATCAAATAGGGTTTACTTCAGCTGTAACGTTAACGCCGCGATTAATCCTACAAGAAACGTGGCGTCGAAAGCTAGACTGGGATGCAGAGCTACCGAGTGACCTGAAAAAGAAATTTATGAGTTGGTAGGAGATTCAGAGAGTATCCACGATCCAGCGCATCAAATGGAAACTGAATGCACCGAAGGCTGCTTGGTGGGGTGGTTTTTGGGAACGATTAATCAGAATATTAAAGGATCTCTTGAAAAGGGTACTAGGAAAATCGTCAGTCACCTATGAAGAATTAGAAACGATTCTCTGTGACTATGAAGCCACACTGAATGGACGTCCTTTGACTTACATTGAAGATGATAAAACTCATTCACTGGAGCCATTAAAACCATCACATTTTTTACAACCTATTACCCAAACAGATGTCACAGACATAGATGAAATAGACGCGAAAAGTCTAAACAAGAGATTACGTTTTATACAGAAGTTAAGAGAAGATTTCAGACAAAGATTTAAGACCGAGTATCTGACTAATTTAGTACAGAAAGGAAAGGAGAGGAAAGACGAATTAAAATTAGGTGAAGTGGTCTTAATTGAAACTGAAGACAAGAGAATTAAGTGGCCGATAGGTATCGTTGTAGATATAATTTCAGGTCGAGATCGCGTTGAGAGAACGGCGCGGGTGAAAACTTCATCAGGATATAAGGTACGTCCTTTCCAACGATTGTATAAACTTGAAGTTTCCGACCCTGACGTCGAGTTTCCTCAGGAAAATGTTGGTCGTGTGGAGAAGATTACTCAGGTAACTAGGAGAACGACAGTTACTTCGCCTATGCAGGTAGAGCGGGAAAATGAAAACCCTGTGGAGCAGACAACCCATTCAGGACGTGTTTCTAAAATGCCAAGTAGGTATCTGTTGTAATTTGTTCATTTTTACTTACTCAAACACATACCTACCGTACTCAAAAGCACGTGCATTTACTTAAAAACACAATTTTGATTAAAAACTTATTTGTTAATTTAACTCGTTACATTACTGTCTCACTTTTGAAAAGAAATATATAAAGACAAGTGTATGCATCTGAAATAAATATAATATTACTATTTAACTAAATTTAGTTAATAACGTAAATATAGCGGGCCAGCCAGGTCAACTCCTGTGATTTCGAATGGAGCAGAACACTGTGTACGTTCGATGGGTAGTGGCGCCGTAGGCGCTTGTATCGGTTTAGCTCTATGACGCTTGCATACGTTACAACGTGATATAATCGATTTTACCAGTTGTCTCGCGCCTATTATCCAATACTTGCTGCGTAAGTCTGCCATCACCGTGTTCAGGCCTGCGTGTTGTAGTTGGGCGTGACGCTGCTCCACTAATCTTCGTGTAATAAAACTCGTCGCTGGAACTACAGCCGGATACTTCGTACTCTCTGGAATGTCGGTAAGTAAAAGTTTTGTTTTTATTCTTAATATATCTTTTTCATCATAAAAGTGTGTAAGACCTTGGACTCTCTTTTCTATGTAGTCTTTGTTTTCTGTCTGTATTATCTTTATGATTCTCTTTTCACTTTCTTCATACTCTTCATAGCTTAGCTCTCCCTGTATCTTCGTAAGATGACGGGCATTGTGTGCGAACCTTAATATCCACGCTACTTCTCGTATAATCTTCGTATATTTAGAAAAATAGTCAAGTTGGCTTGTCATACCTTCGCCTGAGCAGATATTGGTACTACATATTGCAGACTTTTTTCGGTCACGATTCGCTTCCATTTCATCTACGACAAGGGGTGAATTCGGCCATTCCTCTGGCGGTAAGGATAACCAAGATGGACCCTCTACCCAGCGAGAAGAGTGTAAGTATGCCGCGTCGCAGCTTCGTGAAGCTAGGCCTGCCCAATTGGCTGTGCCTGGAATGTGAAACCAATTGTCTACGTTAGTATTTTCTCTTATTTCTTTGACCCTGTTTCCTACATAAGTGTTCCATATTAACTCTCTCTTAATCCAGCACAATGCTACTCCTGAATCAGTCCAGCAGCGCTCTTCACAATTTAGTTTAAGGTCCCTGCGTGCTTCTGCTAGTAATCTAGATCCAATCAGAGCAGCTAGCAATTCTAAACGTGGAATTGTTATTTTTTCAGGAGGTGCAATTCGAGATTTTGCTGAAATCATTCTAACTGAAACCTTGCCCATATTTTCAGCTCTCAAATACACACATGCTGCATAACCATCCCTGCTAGCATCGCAAAACATGTGTAATTGTAATTTGCTTTCGTTAAATGGGCTTGTAGTGAGCCTTCTAGGTATTTTATGAATTTAGCTTCCTCTTTTGTGCATAGATTTTTTATTATCCCATCCACGTACTCCTTATTAACAGCGTCATTGGATTCTCGAGGGGCTTGTACACCTATTAACCGTGCCGATTGGAGATCAAAATCTCCGTTTTCCTTTTTGATCAAAGCATTTTCAGTAAAATCAAACAAATCTGACAAACGTAAGCGTTTGTGAACGTGGTGACCAAATTTATCAATATTCATAGTAGGATAATATACAAGTTATAGGGACAGAGGATGAGTTAGAAATACACCAAAAGATAAGAATTGTTATATTTATTCTAATTAAGTAAACCGCTCTCTTTTAATTCTTCTATGATTGATATAATTTCATTGTCAAGTTCTGTGTTACCAGCATCTCGAGATGCAATTAGTAACTTTAATCTGTCCACTAACTCGTTCGGGTCGTCCCAATATACATAGTCAATATCCTTTTTCCATTTTTTCATTATTGGTAATCCTGAACCTTGAACTTTTTTGAGAGGACTGTTACAGTTATTAAAAAGAGGTTTTATAACTTTCACGTATTTTATTCCTTTGTTACTCTTTATAGGTTTATTTGGATTGTAATCTCTTCTATGGACGTTTGTCTCTAAGAGCATCAACTTCTAGTTTTTGGTGTCCTCCTCAGTTACATTTAACAAGTTAGGTGATGCCTTGGTTAATAATTCTATTAAACCAAAAGTATTGTTGTATTTGTGCCCTCCTACTATAGTTTGTTTGTCGTTGATAGTAACCACAGCTGAGCCCATCATAAGTTTGCCTCGAACATGTCTGACTCCAAAAGGAACATCTTTCAAGTATTCTGATGATAATGACCATGAAGAACAATTAGAGTTAGAGTTGTCAATACACGATTCCATCGACTTTTCTGATATATCACATGTATTTTCGTCTTCGTATTCATTTTCAGAAACTTCATCTTCTGTTTTCATACAATCAGTAGGAGTCATAAAGTCATCTGATTTTCTCTTTTTTATAATGGTGTCATTGGATGCACTCCATTTAATAAGGCTATCGTCTTCACTATTAGGTTTATTTTTATTTGTTTCTGTATGTTTTATAGCATTAGTAATTTTACTGAGAGGACGAACAACTGTGTTATCGAGCACAGCTAGCACCACCACTAACCGGCCGCACAACCACGCTTCATAGATATATTATTAATTATTTTTAAAGCCTACAATGTCATAAACAATTAGTTTTATATTTTCGTTGATTTTTAAATTTATAAGTATCGAATACTTGTAGTAATAATCGATTAGTTGGGCAGAATGTCAGATAGGGTATAACCTTATTTTTTTTTTGTTGGCAACACTGATTTTGACACTTGTGTAAAACATTGTCGTTCTCTTTTGGATATAATTTTCTATCGGTTTGAATCACGAGAGATTAAGATTTGTTTATCGAGTAAATGATTGATTATAGCAATATAAAGTGTACTAAAGATCTTTGAGGTGTGATTTATTGTGTTTCTGCCCGCAACAACACGTCAGAAGTGGGATTAGAAAAATGTCTGGCCCGTACATCAAAGGCCTTGGAAAAAGGAAAAGAACATTCAGTAGTTCGTCAACAGCTTCCTCACATGATGAAAACGAAGAAAAAATTTTCTTTGATGAGTCCCGGTTACCGAAACGGCGGCGCATTACGCCGGTAGATGCCGAAGTTATTCCAAAGTTTCGACCGGATGAAAAAACAAGCAACGTGGTTAATTGGTTACCTACACAAAATCGATCAGCTTGGAGACGTCTATGGCTGGGACAGTAGAGACCGCCAATTTGTGATGCAAATTCGGTTACGAGGATCCGCTAGAGACTGGTATGATGATTTAGAAGATTATAACCTCACTTGGAATGATTGGAAGCAGGCTTTAGAAACAGCATTCCCTCGATCTACGGACTATGTTGACCGTTTAGAAGGGATGTTAAGTAGGACCAAAACTAATTCTTAAACGATGACTAAATATTTTCATACTAAGATGTCTTTGTTGAAAAAGTGCAAGATAGAAGGAGAAGATGCCATTTCTTGCATAATAAGAGGGTTACCGCTCGAACTACGAGCAAATGCTAAAGCTTTTAAATGAGAAACTCCACAAGAACTGTATTTCGGATACCTGTCTTCGTTGGAAAACTATAAAAGCGTTGAGGCAACCAGTGCTATGAATAAATATACCTGGAAACGTGGCAATAATGGAAATAATGTCAGCACGAGTTCAGTCGCTGCGAACAAAACCACAATGCAGCAGCCGTCTTTGCCCAAAGTCTGCTACTCTTGCCGTCGACCAGGACACGAAGCACGTCACTGCAGATCCCAACTACGATGCGAAAACTGTCAACGTTCTGGACACACAACTGCAAGCTGTTGGTTTGGGTCTACTTCTAAGCCGCAACAGCCACAAAAGGTTAGAGGTTTATTTTATGTAACTTATAATGTATTTCAAGATTTGTACAAAAAGTTAGTGCGTGTAAATGGTTACGAATTCACTGTATATGTAGATACAGGCAGCCAATTAAATATAACTACACTTGCGTTGGCTAGTAACTTGAAACTCAAAGTCAGTCCATCAAATGCGGTTATGAAAGGGTTTGGAGGAGCTTATACACAATCGTTGGGTAAAGCTAATATAGACGTTGAGATTGATGATGTGACTATTAACGGTGAAGTGAAAATTACGGAGCTGAATCTGTCAGACGTAGACTTGATTGTTGGACAACCCATGATAAACCAAGATAACATTAGCTTAGTTACAACATCAAACTCTGTGACTTTCGTACCCACTTGCAGCTTGCAAAGTACACTCAGTAACAGTCAGCTAAAAAATATAGACTGTATCAGTAAATTTCCGGTCTTACTCAAGCACAATGTTAACATACCGCAGCAAAGTGAAATGTGTATTGAAATATATGTAGGTAACGTATCTATTGATGAAAAACACTCCTTTTTAAGTCATGTGGTGTATTTTGATTTAGGCAATACCGCATATATTATACCACAAGCAGTTATTGGTACTCAAAATTCCTTTTTAAAAGTTTTGAACGTTGGATATGATGACATTGAATGGCCAGCTGATAAATTAATAGCAAGGGCAGAATTACTTAAAAAAGATAAGTTTCAGAATATATTATCTGTTAACTCTTTGAATGTAACATCTAGCGAATCTACTACTATCAGTAAATCAGATATTAATATTGGGGACCTGGACACAGTAGATGAAGAACGTCTTCTAGAACTACTCAATCGATATGCGCATTCATTTGCCAGAAGTACTAAAGATTTAGGATGTACAGATTTGATAGAAATGCATATCCATACAACTTCTGAACAACCGGTGTATTTTAAACCATATAGGCTCTCTCATAAAGAGAACGAGATTGTTAATAGCAAGGTTCAAGACCTTCTTGAGGCAGGAGTAGTTCGATAATCAAGGTCGGAGTATGCAAGCCCAGTAGTACTTGTTAAGAAAAAAGGGGGTGACTTCAGACTCTGCGTAGACTATCGGGCTCTGAACGCACGTACCGTAAAAGATCGGTTCCCATTGCCTCATATTGAGGATCAGGTGGCAAAGTTAAGTGGAAAAGTTTACTTCACTACCCTTGATCTCGCTCAAGGATACCAAGAATACCAAGGATATCAAGTGCCAATGGCAAAAGATTCTATTGGTAAAACGGCATTCATTACGCCTTTAGGCCAATTAATAATTAAAATTTAAAAATGCCATTTGGCTTAGCCAACGCCCCTGCCGTTTTTTCACGATTAATAAAAATGATCTTGGGAACGGTCAGTGATCACATAGCGTTATATTTAGATGACGTTATGTTACCTACAGCATCGGTTCAAGCTGGAATAGAGTTACTAGAGCGGGTTCTAAAGTTGCTCACTGAAGCAAACCTAAAATTAAATCTAAACAAATGTGCCTTTCCAAGAGAGTGCAAACTACTTAGGCCACGAAATCACCGCTGGTACGATACAACCAGGACAAGCCAAGATAAATTGCGTACGGAGTTCAAAAGACCGAGCAACGTTCACGAAGTACGCCAGTTCATCGGTTTGGCGTCATATTTTAGAAAATTCGTACGTGGATTTGCTGAGATCGCACGGCCTATAACACAATTAACTAAAAAGGACGCTAATTGGAATTGGGGACCTGACCAAGAAAGTTCTTTCCAATTATTAAAGCAAAGATTGACAGAAAGACCAGTCTTAGGTATTTATAACAAAGACGCTGCTACTGAACTCCATACCGATGCGAGCCGGTTAGGATTAGGCGGAATTTTAATGCAGTATCAGGAGGATGGTAGTTTGAAACCAATTGCGTATTTCAGCCGGGTCACAAGCAAAGAAGAGGGCTTCTACCACAGCTACGAGCTGGAAACGTTAGCTGTTGTAGAATCTCTTAAACGGTTTCGTATTTACCTCACAGGAATTCCTGTAAAAGTTATAACCGACTGCGCAGCATTACGAACCACTCTTACTAAAAAGGACTTAATTCCACGCATCGCCCGTTGGTGGTTAACTATCCAAGACTTCGACTTGCACATTGAGTATAGGCCAGGGAATAAAATGAAACACGTCGATGCTTTAAGCAGGAACCCCGTGTCTAGTAACGTACTGGTAATAGATCAATCTGACTGGCTACTAACTCTGCAACTACAAGATGACAACATCCAAAATATACTGACTCAGCTTCAGGCAGGTACTACTAATCATGACATAGTATCTAACTACTGCATCAAAGACAATGTCATAAATAGGAAAACCTTGGCTGGAGACCGATTCGTTATTCCAAAGCTGGGTAAGTATGGTCTGTTGCAAAAGTTTCATGACGGAATAGGTCACCCCGGGTTTGACCGCTGCGAAAAAGCCATTAAAGAGCAGTTCTGGTTCTCTGGAATGACAAGGTTCATCCGCAAATATATAAAATCATGCTTGCAATGCGCATTTAGAAAAGGCAACAGTGGCAAAGCCGAGGGTGAACTACATCCTATCGGCAAAGAGGCCATACTCATGCATACTCTACATGCTGATCATTTAGGCCCCTTTGTCAAAACTCGATCGGGTAACGCCTATGTTTTTGTAGTCATCGACTCCTTTACGAAATTTGTATTTGCCAGACCGGCTAAGAGTTGTGGCTCAGTTGAAACAATAAAACTGCTTAAGGAAATTATTAATCAGTTTGGTAATCCTAACCGAATTGTCACTGATAGAGGAAAGGCTTTTACAAGTCGTTATTTCAAGCAATTCGCAGATGAGTCGCAATTCAAACACGTTCTAAATGCAATAGCAAGCCCTCGTTCGAATGGCCAAGTTGAGCGTGTGAATAGAACTTTACTTGATGGCCTGAATACGATGTCAGATAGTGAATGTACCTGGGATGAGAAGTTGGCGGATGTAGTTTGGGGAATCAATAATACGAATAATGCTACCACCGGGTTTCCACCCTTTAAACTCATGTTTGGTCACAGCAATTCCCGTTTTCCCGCTTATTCGACCAATGAAATTGATAATGTTGATTCGGGGCGTGAGTTAGAAGCACGGCGAGCCACTGCAAAATTACGTATTGATAGAAATATGACGTTAATGAAAGAAAGGTTCGATCGTAAGCACAAGAAGTGTACAAAGTACATTTTAGGGCAACTTGTGTTATGGAAAGGTGGAGTCGCAAGGGATCATACAGCTAAAGTCACTAGGAAATTAGATGGCATTTATACAGGTCCTTACAAAATCAGTAAAGCTAATCATACTTTAGATCGATATACAATTACCAGTATTAAGGGAATGAAAGGGTACAGAAAGTTTAGCGCAGTAGTGCCAGGAGAAAATCTAAGACCATATAACGCCACCATGCCTGATGATGATAACTCAAGTAGTGATCACGAAATTGATAGGGATGATCTAATTGATCTCTTGGAAAGTTAAAACCAAAACATCATTTGTAAAATTTAAAAGTGATTATTGTCGAAATTATTTAATTTAATCCTAATTTGGCTAAGTAACTGAGATTTTGAACTTAATGATTATGGCTAATATATGTATAATAACGTTAATAAATAGAAATGGAAACAGAATCCGTAATATTAAGGAATAAAAATATGTATTATGTTAAAAATTAAAGTTAACAATAAAAACACAATTTGTAAAATATAACAGTGGTTATTCTCAAAATAATTTAATTTAATCAAAATTTGGGTTAACAGCTAAGAATTTGGAATGAATGACGATAGTTGAGTTGAAATATATATAATTATGTTAGCATTTAAAAATGGAAACAGAATTATTATTTTAAAATATTAATATATTTAGTAAATGTAAATGTTCTAAAACTACACTAAGTACGCCGTGTGTCAAAATGGTAATAATAAACTAAGATTTTCAGTATGATACATAACTTTTATTGCTATGTGATCTGTATGAATATATAACAGCCATGATACTGTGTGATCTGTGTGACTATAAGACAGCCCATTATCTACAAAATACTGTTTGATCTGTGTGACTACAAAACAGCTCATTATATACAAAATACTGTGTGATCTGTGTGACCATAAGAGAGCCCATTATCTACAAAATGCAGTGTGACTACAAAACAGCTCATTATATATAAAATACTGTGTGATCTGTGTGACTATAAAACAACCCATTATCTACAAAATACTGTGTGATCTGTGTGACGATAAAACAACTCATTTTGTACAAAATACTGTGTGATCTATGTGAATATAAAACAATCCATTATTTTTAAAAATACTGTGTGATCTGTGTGACTATAAAACTGCCCATAATTCATATTATAATCCACAAAATACTGTGTGACTACTGAAAATACTGCATGAACTGTGTAGAAATAAAATTGATCCGGTGTATTAATCTGCATAAAAAAGCTTAAGCAACAAATTTTTCTTACCGCACTCTTGTCTGATAATAATTATATTTTTTCTAATAAGAAATAATACTGCTGCGAATTATTATTTGTTATAGACCTGGGACATCGCTGTAAGAAATGCTGACAACCGCGGGACGCGGTCACAGATGCAGGATGGCCGAGTGTTATCGAGCACAGCTAGCACCACCACTAACCGGCCGCACAACCACGCTTCATAGATATATTATTAATTATTTTTAAAGCCTACAATGTCATAAACAATTAGTTTTATATTTTCGTTGATTTTTAAATTTATAAGTATCGAATACTTGTAGTAATAATCGATTAGTTGGGCAGAATGTCAGATAGGGTATAACCTTATTTTTTTTTGTTGGCAACACTGATTTTGACACTTGTGTAAAACATTGTCGTTCTCTTTTGGATATAATTTTCTATCGGTTTGAATCACGAGAGATAAGGATTTGTTTATTGAGTAAATGATTGATTATAGCAATATAAAGTGTACTGAAGATCTTTGAGGTGTGATTTATTGTGTTTCTGCCCGCAACAACAACTGGTTTAAAAATATTTTCAAGAGATTTTTCATACTCAGAATCAACGCTACGCATTTTTCTAAATTTTTTCTTCACAGCTTCTGCGGCACCTACGATTTGTTTTAAATTATCCATCTCCTAATTTTTTCGCTTGTGCTCCTGCTTTTACTAAGATTAATGGTAGTATTGCAAAAAGTAGTTTAAGTCACATCTTATATAGGGATTTATCATTCATGAAGAAAAGATTGAAAATGTGTCGAACTGCTTTCGATAACAACCTTTATTTTTTTCACAATCTTTATTAATGACCAAGTAGCTGTACCGTTCACTCCAGATCTTTGAACACATATCTCGAAATTCACTCCATGTCATATCTGTATTCACATGTTCGTCATAAACATGACGCAGATTAATGTCATCTTGTTTAAAGAGCACAATTAAGTTCGCATTATCTCTAACAAGCTGTTTGGGTATTTTACTGTAAGTCTGGTTCAAATAAAAACTGTCAATATTTTTGTGTCTGCCCATTGCAAAATAATCACGCATATTACTTTGATTTTCACATGCAACGTCATCAAATATTATTACAGAATTTGACTTTGCTTCCTCAGTGCTTAGTACTTCCTGGTTAGCATGAAATTTGAAGAAGGACACGTTAGGCACTAAACTTAAAACATTTTCAAGAAAAACATATTTAGGTTGATGTAATGTTTTCGAAAAAAGGTAAACATTTTGGAAGTGAAGTCCATTTTCATGTAATAGAAGACCAATCATAAGATTAGTTTTACCACAATTTGATGGTCCACAAATAACACATCTTATTGAATTTGGTAAAAGCTTTCCGTGACGAAATGTTTTAATTGTGGAGTCTAAAGTACTTAAGTTATCGAAGCGTAATGAACTTTCCTGTTTTAAAAATTTCATTTTGTGTTGGGTATGGACCATTTGAAAATCGGTGTCAGACTAAATATTATCTTGGAGCTTGCAATATATATGAACAGAATGTTCATAAGAAAAACAGGAGCTACCGAAAAAGTGCTTTGAACTGTACGCTGCGTTTTGACCAATCGATCCAGTTATTGGGTTGCTGGATCGTCAAAATTTTCAACGAGTGAACGGCGCTGCAGCCGTGAACTTGGTGCCAAATTTGGAAGATCCAGAAGTCTCAATAACTACCTACTTTGATAACATCCCAGCCAATAAACAATAACCCTAAAATGCACATTATTGACGTAAACCTAGACACTGTGCTCCAAAACGGCCATATTTTTATCATTCCTTTGTCAATTTAAGATTTTTGTATCTCATTCGAAAGCTAGTAAAATGCGGATGTTTTCAAGCTTATAAGCACAGAAAATTGCACAGAGACTTTTTGTTTTAACCTAGCTTCTTTGTGTAAATCTTTTGCGATTTTCAAGAGTTTTCAATTGTTTTGGAGTACAGTGTCAAGGTTTACGTCAATAATGTGCATTTTAGGCTTATTGTTTATTGGCTGGGATGTTATAAAAGCGAAACAAATTAAAAAAAACTAAAATAAGGGCTGTTTTTTTTAATATATATTTTTAATGTTTACTTTAGAAAAAAAGCTTAATTTCAAAATATCTCAGAAATGGTTCACTTTTCGAATCAACTGCAATTGTTCTCTTCTACAACCCCCTCAAAGGATTACATCTAATTACCAATCAGCCTGTATAATGAATAATAAATTATTATCTTAGAATAGTAATAATCACGATTCTTTTATTTCTCATATTTGTGTTGCGTATGACAGCGTAAGTAACTAACGTAAGGCGTTGCACTACTGTAGGGAGGAATATTATATTACCTAGTGTGACAAAGCTCAAGTCAAACCGATTTCTGTAAAAGTTCTTCAACTCACGTTTACAGATACAGCCTATGTAATGTAATAAATTAATTTACTCAACTTTGGCTCGAGTTGACCAAAGGACATACCATACCTATTTGTTTAAAACAAAACACCTGCCTTCGAGAGCCACTAGTAGAACACCATTTTTATTCATGATCGATACCTACTCTCTTGTTATTCTCTATTCCTTCAACTACCTGATTTATGAATATAATCTACCTATTTGTATATTGACATAATAAGTGTAATAAATTATTTAACTTTTTCACGAACTATGTCAACAGTGTCATTGCCACTTAATAAAATTTCTTGGCAAATGATGCAATACACCTCAAAATCCATTGTAGATGCCCACCTAACGCACCGCTCGTAAAATATGCGCTCGGCCGCCCGGTACTCCCCGCGCGCCCTTACCTCGCCCCTGCGTCGCCAAGGGCATTCCGCGCCCGTAGGTAACTGAAGATTTTGAACTTCCATTAACAAAATAGTTTTTTTTATATGTGGCGAATGAAGTAAACTCAGAATCAAAGGTATAATTAAATTTGCACAATTGCGGAAGTTTCCCCCGAAGTAGTATTCTCAAAATATATATTTTGACTATGATCCGTATTTTGCCGTGCTGTGCGAAATTATCAGAATGTTTATAGTATTCACATGTTACTTCGCACAGATTGTAGAAGTTTCCCGAGAGTGGCAAAACAAAAAAAACGAATATATCTCTACTTCTTACTTTACAGGTCTCAATATTAAAACCCATAATGCATTTAAGACTAGTTTATATCCTACTGAAGCCTGTATCAAATATTTCTTTTACATACCAACATTACGTTATTTTGAAAATTATACCTAATGTTTAAAGTACTTCCGTATTGTACTAGAGATAATCACTCCGTGCGAACTTTTCTAGTCATGTCATCTAACTATTCCAAAAGATATTAGAATTACGGGACTTAACTCCACTCTTAAACGGAACTCACCTCGGCCTGTTGCGTCGACTGAACGACATTCGACCGAATATTGCACGATCGATTACGATGGGAGTAAGACCAGTTCGTTTACCCTCGGTTTAACTTGTGTCAATTTTTGAACGCTCCAAAGTGAAATTCGCATCACTCTCACTCACTCATAAATATTTATATATATATTAATTCTAGTTAAAATATGCACATAAATAAATTAGCAAGATATATTTCGAGTTCTTCTGGACTCGGCATCAGTTGCAATGACTCACTCAGTGATTTTTGCTCGTTTCGAAACGAAACCTTTACTAATTTTTATTAGTGATTTTTGTGTAGTGTTGCGGCCACGTTTATTTTATTCATAGTCAGTGTTGCCAGAACGTTACTTTTGTAACGTTTTACGTTACTTTTTGACCCATTTTTGACGTTACATTTACGTTACATGGCTGAAAACGTTACTTTTACGTCACTTTACGGAGTAATTTTCAAATTTTTATCAATTTCTTAAAAGTTGAATAAAAAGTCAAGATGAAACGGAACGCAAGCAAGTGTCGTGCTCTGAGGAACTGTAAAAAGTCAATATCTCTCGTTGGCAATTGAGCATTGCAAGTAAACCAAGCAGTTTCTCTATCGCACGGCTAGAACGGGCAAACAGAAAGAGCGAGACGAACGTGTACATATTTTTGCCACAATGAACGATGGAAATGACTGACTGACTGACAGATCGGCGAGGCGCGGCGTGGCGGCAGAGTCAATTTTCTCCTTTCGGCCGCCTATGTAACTGTATTTGGAACCGGTTACAAAAGAAGAAAATTTTCTCTTTTCTCGTAACCAGTTACAAACTAGTAAATATTTCAGTGGACTTATAATAATTTTTAAATTGTTACCATTACAGAATTTCTGTCATATTTTTTAATACAGTTACCAAAAACGATCTTCTGTTCTTATTTTGTAATATAACTGGACTTCCTCCGTTTCTCATAAGTAGGTAGTACTTACGGGAGAAAAATAATGAGAAAAAATAACAGTTACATATTCTACGGTTCATTCTGAGCCACTTTCCCAAGAAACAGACCCGCGCTAACTATTAGTTGAGGAAATATTCAAGTTTCAAACATAAAAGCGTGAACTCTAACTAACGCACTGACACATAAGGGCGATTTTTGAAACAACGTCTTCCGTAAAACAGCTGTTACGATGCAGTGTTCTAAAATAGACCTTCTTCCTACGAAATAAAGTCTATAAGTTACAGTTGAATATCTTCTTCTCTGAAGATTTGCACGGGTATTTTTCTTCAGAAAGTTGTTTAGTATGACCACTAGAGTAGGTATGTGGTTTCATTTAAAGGTCGCACTTTATTTACACCCGGTATAGGTGTATACTCTACTCTCTTCTCTATTATCTTAAAAATAATTTTTGATGTAGGAATAAATATTAAATAAATGTGTAAGGACTAATATTAACTAAGCAGTGGCCAGTTGTTATTAAATTTTCATTCGGTTTATTTAAAGCCTCATTATTTTCTTCTTCAATGATCACGTAAGTAAAAATAATTTTATTGTACCATTTTTTTTGCAGGATTGTACCCAACGAATAAAATTAACCAATAAGAAAATGCTGAGATAGCTAGAGGTATATGTGAAAGTACTAAATAAAATTTAAATTGTGCAAATTGTATTAAAATACGAAAATAATAAAAAAGCGTTACTTTTCTTGTGAAAATGTTACTTTTCGAACAGTCTTGGGTTACTTTTGTGGAAAAGGCACTGGCAACACTGTTCATATTCATAGTACTCTTTGTACTCTTTGGCGGCCACGTTCACGTTGCGGCGCGTCGTTGCTCTTTCGTGATTTTGATTCGCCTGAGATGAATAAAATAAAAACTGAAGACGTGTAACATATAACGTTAACTCTAATTGGTTCTTGTTTGAAAATATCAACTTCGTTAAATTGTGTGCTAAGATCTCAAAAACGTCTTTCTAAATCATAAACATGTTTTTAAAATTACTGTTTCATTTAATTGGAGCCCTACATTTTGGTTATGGATGTTATTATGACTATGTTTTTGTGAATATACCCCCTTCGAGCGCCTCCACAAATTATGGCGGAAAGTTCAAGTACCTGACCTTTCTCGATGCGGTAAGGAAACTACTTCCAACAACTTCATTTATACATTGTTATACAACGCTAAAGTTGAATTGCTTGTTGCAGATGATACTGACATCATATTTTACAGTTTCCCTGTTGAATGATCTGATTGGCACAAATGATCCATCTCCAAGCCGAACACCGCTGATTCGGCGCACCAAAGACATCTTATTTAGCACACTTGCCTTCCCTTTAGCAATGTTTGTGGGCATGACTTTCTGGGGTATCTATGCTGTGGACAGAGAACTGATCCTGCCACGCAGCTTGGACGCATACTTCCCTACCTGGTTGAATCATGTTGTGCACACAAACGTAACGATTTTCATTATAGTGGAACTTACTACTTCATTCAGAATGTACCCTAAAAAGAGTGTAGGTTTATCCATTCTGACTACATTCATGCTAGGCTATGTAATTTGGATACATGTTATCTATTTCAAAACTGGTAGCTGGGTGTACCCAGTACTCGCAGTTCTGAATTGGCCACTGAGGATAGTATTCTATGTCTTCAGTCTGGTTATTGTCTCTGCTTTATACTCTTTGGGTGAGAACCTCAACAAGTCTATCTGGTCTCGAGAAGTTGCAGAAAAAGTTAAGTCTGGAAAGAAGAAAGCTAAATAATTTTACTGCACTTCAGTACCTAGCTATCTATTCATAGATGTTAAATTATTTTGTGGGGTGGTTGGTAATAGGCATAAACTTTACTGTACTATAATAGTGTATTTTTCCTTTTACTTGGGATAAATAATAGGCATTTAAATTCGCAATTTTACAGTAGGAGGCAAGTGAACTTTGTTCATGCATATATATAAATAAGTAGGTATATTTGCATGTTTATTCATTTGATTTATGTATGAATTATAAATATGGGTTGGGGTTGGTGTTTTTGTTTTTTTAGATTTAATGAAGTAGGAAACTTGTAGTTGTTTTGACAATGATGGCCTCCTGTTTGTAATTAGAACAAATGATAAGTTATTCATACTATAAGGTGTACCTGCATTATGGAATGTAATCTATGACACAAATACTATAAGGTACACAAAAGAATATAGCCAAGGTTTCTATTGATATTGAGGATTGTGTGAATCTTGTGAAATATTCAAATATTTGTTTTAGATATCAATTCTTATCAGAAATTAACTCTGAGTAAACAGAGCACTCAATGAGCATTTGATTTTTGCTGTACTTATTTCATTCCATTCTTTTATCTATTATTAAGTAGTTCTTATCTAATATGAAAATGATTTCTTAAAGCAATAAGTATGTCAAGAATATTATCAATTAAAATGGCTTCTTTATCTATTTGTAAGTTTTGTACCATTGTGAAAATCAGAAGCTTGTTATCAATTTTCAATTGATAAAAGCTCCATTTTATAATATTCGACCTTATAAGTGTATTTCTGTTCATTAGATAAATGCCCATTGAACAAATAATTGCTAGTCATAATTACAGTATAATAATCATGATACAGGACAGAGATTATGAAATGAATCCTTGTTAATGTAAGTCATAAAGTTCTTGGGTGTATCTGTGATTCATAAAGTTTTAGACTTGTGCCCCTCTGCCAATCTTCCAGCTGAATAGAATTGGTTCATATTAGAATGAGCTGGCTAGCTACCGGTAGCATTTATTTAGGTCTTATGAATCATGGGCCAGTGAATAGTTCTAGAGATCAGTGACCTGTTTAGCAAAGTACGTAATAAATTAATTAATATTTATAATAGTAGTTAAAAGCAAAGCTTGTTGGTCAGGTTTATCAAATCTTGATTATTAATTTGTAAGCCAAAGCTTAGTGCTTATTGTTATTGCATTCCATACTTACCTTTGATAATAAAATTTATATAGATTTTATGTCTTTCTATCAGGATTAACTGAAAGTACTGAAACAAAACTCATTTCTAGCATATAATTTTAATAGTGGTATATTATTTACAAAACCTATCAAATCATGTGATATTTAAGTACATTATTTCAAGTCATGGAATATACAAAATGTAATGATCAAATATAAAACTAATATAATATTTATAATTAATACATCACTATTATGTAGCATTCTGACTAGATTTTAATTGCATTTTAAACTAAACAAATAATTAAAACAGCAAACATTCAATATAAAAAAAGAAAAAAAATCGCACTTCTCTGAGGTTTGATCTCGACAATAAATTTTGCCATCAATTTAATGTTCCTACTACATAATATATTAATATTATTATGTTCATTATTATCTTTATAATCCTATTATAATGGTATAAACATACAAACTTATTTAACATTGCTGTAGTCAGATTCATTAATTTCAACAAAAACATCCATCATTAAAAAATTTACGTACTCTTACATGTATGCCACAGAAAATAAAATATATTATCCAACACACATTATATGTAACAAAAAATAATGAAGAAACAAGAAAAGGCAAAGTAAGTAAGAATTATTTGAACTTAACCTACCTATACATTCCAGTAGTAAATAGGCAACATTAGATGAATCCACTTATTTTACTGATCATTGTAAACAAAACCACGTAAATTAATTGTTCTTGGGTAATTAAACATTGTAAAGAAAAGTGATAATAAAATAATTTGTATGTCAAAGTTTCTTAAAGAAAGAAGCTCAGTTTGGTTGGTAAAGGTTGTGATTTCATTTAACTTTGTCTCTAGAGTGCGACAAGGATCTAAATGGAAGTGGCCAAAAGCAGAATTAACGCTGCCTTTAGGAGAAACGTCACATTTTGACAGTTCGTCGCGTTGCACCAGCACCCCTGCATACGTATCGCACTCTACAACGTGAAATTTAAGTCATTCTGTTAACGAAAACTGGTGATAGTACTCGTCCATATGAACAACTTTTACTATCAAGCCAACCCTGAAATCGCGAAAAAAAATCAGCTGTTTCATACATCTGGGTCGAGTAGGTATTTAACTCTTCTATGGAACGATATTTTTTTCTCGATTTCAGGGTTGGCTCCATAGTAAAAGTTGTTCATATGGACGAGTACTATCACCAGTTTTCGTTAACAAAATGACTTAAATTTCACGTTGTATATTACTACTCATAGTTTAGGTACCATTATATATGTATCTTTGCTACTCATGTATTCGTCAAAATAAAATACAAATAGTCATGTTGTGCATCTTGTGCATATTTGAAAGATCAGAGTTAATACTGGTCAAAGTAATGAAAGTGGAATGATTTACACGGGAAGTAGAAAACTATTATTATGCTGTCCAAGGTTCTTACCTAATTAATGAAAATAATTCAATGGTTGGTTATAAACTCCGTAGCAGTTTTTTTTGCGGTAATTATTTCTTCTTTTCCCAGTAGTGTTCATGTAAATTGACTCAACATCTCTGGAAAAGAAAGGTTTAACCAAAAATAACATATTTTGGATATTCTTATTGATAGGAAACAATCACCCATTGAATTAGTTTCACTTTAAATTTTAGGACCTTATGTAAAAATGGAAAAACGCAAATGGAGATGTAAACGAGAGATACGAGGCACTAGTGAACAATACCAGCAGTCTAGTTTTACGAACATTGTAAAATTTGAATTCCTGACCTGCAATCCGGAGGCCAATGTTCAATGGACTTAGAAAACCTTTTTTTATTGGCAGAGGCAATGAGTGAACATCTTCATTATCTCTAGTATTTGTGAATATCATATTCTTTTGGACGCTATATGTATGCCGTTCCCAAAACCGATCTACACAGACTCAATTATAACATTAGGTATGTATCTTGCACCGTAAGTATGTTCAATATTTAATGTTTTAACCTGCTGTTAGCTAACTTTCCAGAATAAGTCAAATATAAGGTGCTGCAATGTAGGAATATGTGGATACCTCATCATAAACGATGGACTGTACATACATACATACCCGTACATATGTATAGAGATGTAAAACTAGACTGCTAGTTACAAGCGGTTTACATAAACTTGTTCTAACTCTCATCTGCTTTGAACCAAGAACTACACACTGAGCGGAACGAAAAATTCACCAGGAATTTTATTTGAGCCAGCTTTATCTTCTTTCCGAAACACTTTTTATCTATACGCTATGAATACTATAGGTACTATTTGAAAATGCGATCGATGTCTGAAATCATAGTACCTAATCAATCCATTAAACACTTACGGAAGATTGAATTTATACGTAAGCTGTCGAATGGATTCTTTTTTCGGTCAAACAATAAGTAATTCTAACAAATCAATTTTGACCAATTTAACAGCGTTTCGCTCAGTGTGCCCTCAAAATAAGATTCTACCAAAACTCTTAGACGCTCAGTTAACCGACAATCATCTCTAACGCAAAGTCAATACGAGGTTAGTGTCTAAGAGTTGTTGGTCCGGTCCTACGTTTTCACTTTGCGGGATGTCTTGTAATGGCCGTTCTTCTTCCAGCTGTGCGGGGGCTCCCCGTTGAGCAGTCGATTGGTGAACGATGTGGTCTTGCTTTTAGACTCGAATAGGACGTCAGAATCCGTTTCAGATTCTGATAGGTCTTTCCCGTTGACTGTAATGGAAGATTAATATTCAAATATGGACACACCGCCATTCACACAACTTTGCGCTGTACACCTACGATGTGTAAAAATATTGCACATTATGCCAATACATATTCCTCAATAATGTTACGTAGTACCGGCGCACAAAACATAAATCTCACACATCATGGAACGCAGCGCGGATGACGTGTGGACGCTTCCGGGCCAAGGTCACAACTGGACAATGCGAGAAGTTTCCGCCATTGAACTCGAAATGTCTCGGACGAAGAAGAGGGAGAGAGAAAGCATTCGGGTTGGAAAGGGACGGATACAGACTGGAGTCCTTGAGCGATCCATAATGTACGAGAGGGTTCTAGCGACATCGCGTCACTTGAACTAGAAAGAAGTGGGAGAGAGAAAGCATTCGGGTTGGAAAGGAATGGACATAGGCTGGGATCCTTGAAGTGTGTTCCATAATGTGCGAGGGAGTTCTAGACAGATCGCGAAGCCGGCGTATGGTATAAAAACGGGACGGGTAGCTGTCGAGAGTCAGTTCAGTGTTAATTACGAGGCAAAGCGGAAAATTAAAGTGCGACCCTAGTGAAGTGAAGTGTGACTGTATAGAGCGAATATAACCCGGTAACGATTCTAGTTAATAGTGGTGATACATTTTTAAAAATTATAGTGCGGGCAAATTAGTCAGTCCGGTGAGTTCATTGAGTCCAATTAGTAATTCCGGTTGTTATTTAGTTTCAGTTGTGTTTTAATAGTGTGTGTGATTTCAAATAAAGACAGTTAGTGGTTTTTGGTGCAAATTGGTATAAAATTAATTTATCCCGAACCCCAGCTCGTAACAACAACTTCAAAAATAGAGCGAAATTAGTGAAGATTTGATAATATTTAATTTTGGTGTCAAAGTTGTTTTCCGAGTATGGATTGTGAAATGCAAATCACAGCCCCCACTCTTAAACCCACGTTTCACCGACGACGATTATTACGCCCATCTTGATAGGCAGTAAAACACCGCACTTCGGGCACCAAAATATATAAACCCACAGCTAGACGTGCATTCCGGAGCACGCCGACCGAGAACAAATATTAGTGAGACGTTCAAACTACAAGACTATACCTATGTATATACAGTCAAAGAATTTGTAGAGAGATAAACTCACTAGGCTTATCCTCGTGGTCGGCCCGCGGCAGCAGCCGGTACTGCGGCTTGGGTCGCGGCGCGCGCGTGGCTGCACACTTGTGGGATGCGCGGGCGCACAGCGAGCACACCCCGCACACCGCGCACAGCGCCGCCACCCCGCCTAGCCCCGCGTACACTACCGACCAGTCTGGAAACAAACGGAACATCATTTTATTCTGATTGATCTATTATTTTACATTACATAAAACATATTTTTAACAATACGGCGCGGTAGCTCAGACGGTAGAATCCCTGACCTCTCAATCTTGAGACCCAGGTTCGATCCCCATTCGGCATGCACCAATGAGTTTTTTTGGAATTTATGTGCATAGTATTTGTGTTCTTACCTAATAAATACCACTTGTTGAACGTTAAAGGAAAACACCCTGAGGAAACCGACATGCCCTAAAAAGCGTGTATTTGTGCCCGAAGTACGGCGATAGGACGCACAACCCATTGTTGTGACGTAATAATCGTCGGTGAAATGCGGATGTATAATAGTACATTTTTATTCTAGTGCGAAATGTTTTTTTTTTGCCGAGACGCAGTCACGCAGTCTAGGCAAAAAAAAGTCGGAATGAGAAATATCAACACCTTAGCACGTGTATCAAACGACGTTTTTTAAAACACCTGCGAAAAATTACATGGAACAATAAAATAAAAGCAATTTTGTTGCAAATCAAAACTAATACAAGTCAACAGAAGCAAACACAGTGTCTGGTTGGCGTCAATCAACACTACAAATACCAATGTCACTTTCTAAAATGTTTTTAATAATAAGTTCTAAAGATACAATAGAATATAACTTATGACGTCTAAAATCACACGCTAAACAGGCACGTAATCTATCATATTTTGATCAGGACATTGTACTGGGGTATTAATTGCGTTGAATACAAAAACATACCTTAACAGATATGTGCTTGACGTTTCGACCTCCATTTGCGACCGGACTTAGATATACAGGGCCCCTAGGCACTTAATTAAGTGGCGGCAACTCAACACCAAATAAAAATTCGGCCTAGTTCAGTCGGTATCGCTGCTGGTGCAGTGTTGCCAGACTGGAAAACAGCACGGCAGTTGGGCGTAATTATACATTATTTTTCTATAATTTCCGTCTCTGACCTGGCCAGGGCCCCCTCGGCGGCTGGGCCCCTAAGCCCGTGCCTTGTGGGCCTAAGCGGAAATCCGGGCCTGTTTGCGACCAGGCGGCCTCTACACCTTACAATTACAATACGGTTCAGCTTACCACAATCCGGCATGGCGTCCGGCTGGAAGCTCGTGAACAAGCTCTGCATCCAGAAGGCGTCGCAGCGGCACGCGCGCGTGGCTTGGTCGCAGGTGCCGCGCCCGCTGCAGTTGGACAGACAGCGCACCGGCCGCAGCCGCGACACCCCCGCGCCGTACCCGCTCACCCCCGCGCCGCGGACCAATGACAGCGCGCGGAGACCGCTCACCACTTTACCCTGGACATTTACTTGTATTTAGATAAGTATTTGATATTTTTACAGTTTGTAAAGTATACCGGATTCCGTAACCACAGATAATTTTTTCATTTTGAGGTTCTAAATTTATTTTCCAACTCCATGCCAAAGGCGAATGGCAGTTCTAGTACTACAATTTGACCCATTGTTATTTCTATGAATTCCATGATGTTTTATTCTTTGAATCAAGTTAATTGTTAAGGAATTGCGAGCCGCCACTTGCCATGATCCTTTCAGTATAATCGGCCGACCCGTTTCCGAGTTAGACACAGAAAAAGAGACAGGCAACGAAGCTTCCCTATAAGGGTTTCCAAGTTTTTCATGGAACCCTAAATGATTCGACATTTTCATTGGATTTTACAGTTTTCTATTTAATTGAGATCGTAGTTAGTGGTCCATTTATAAATATAGAGATGAACTTCAAAGACAAACTGTTCAGGAGTCGACAGTAAAAAACCTTTGCGTGTTTAAATAATGTCAGTTGCCAAGATCGAAAAGGCAAAAATCCAGCAAAGACAATAAAAATGAACAAACCTCTTCAGACAAAAAGAACACCAGCTGCGTATTTCCAGTATCGATCTCCCCTCTGACCTCCGTCACGTTAACCCTTACGTCTTCCTTCAGCAGTAACGCCATCTTCTGCACCAACGAGTCCAGCTGACTCTGAGTAAAGGTCGACACCGGTACATTGAGGGTCAGCTCTAGAAGGTTCATCTCTAACGGGTCGGGTTTGACTTGCACGCTGACGGTATCGTGGTCGGACTCCCCTTGGTCGTCTGTGACGGTCAGCTCGAATACGTAGCGGCCTGGTTCGATGTTAGTCAGCTGTAGGGAAAGGAAATTAGAATTATAGCGCGACCGCAAGCGCTGTACCATGTCTTGAGTGGCGACAGACGCGCTGAACGAAATGACGACTGCCCTCCCCCTCCCCGCTCAGTTCTACTACCAAGCAGCTACCTAAGGCGCGGTATAGCGCTTGCAGTCACACAATACTACTCATGATATAAAAAGTACGCCATAAATAGTTATGAGTATTGTTTTCGAAATAATTTGGTCCACTGCTGGGGGTAATAATTAAATAATAACTTTATTTTCTGTAGTAAGATTACCATGAACACGCTTTTTAACACGTTAGACACACACCTGTGGTTGCTTGTCAATTCACGAAGCTGGGCATGTGGATTGTTGAGTTAAAAACCAAATAACCTCATAATTCTAAACAATACTTGGTACACCGTTCCATTTCTTTCAGAATTAATATAGTGAAAATTTTCCATCCAGAAATGTCAAGAAATAACATCAAATACAACCTGCAATTACAACTTCATTATGTAAAGCCAAGGGTCTAAATGTCTAACTTCAACAACTATCCTATGTAAAAGGGTCAAATCTAACGTGATCGATCGTATTGTTACAAACGAATAAAGGCACATACCAAACGAAAGGTAATGGAAGTAAGACCGAAACAACACAAAGCCGAACATAGCCTGAACATATCTTCTGGTACCCTGTCAAACCCCAGAGTTATGTACTAGTAGTCCAGTATGAGCACTACTCTCTCACCATCAACACGGGTCGCGTGTCAGAGTTCAGTATGACAGTCCCGGCAGCCAGCCCCGACGCAGCGCGGGTCCAGCGCCAGCTCACGATGCGGAAGTCGTCGCTAGACCGGGACCCGTTCAGTATGAGCACTGGCAGGGGCAGCGACAGCACTAGGTCGCCGCCGGCGTCCGCTTTAGGGGGACTGTTCTTGTCTGGAAATTAACGTCACGTTGATTTACCCCCATTTCTACTATAGTATAGAGTAATGGCGGCTATCGTGTAATTTGACGCTGAAATGTTTATAGTAAGAGAAGTAGACATAGGACAGCCATTTTTAGTCCCTTCTTTATTCGAGTCAGTTGTATTGCATGTCGCAAATAATGTAACACGCCTCAACGGAAACTGCTTAGTTTACAAATTGGGTTGTTCCACTAATCCCCATCGACAATCCCCATTAGAAATAAAATATAAATAACAACATAGTAATTTATAATCGCGAAGTCTATATTTCTTATGGAGGTAAATTAAATCTTAGTTTCACACTGACTACTAAAATCACACATTTGTAAGTGTCGTTAAATTTAAAAAAATCACAGATTTAAAATTATTAATAAAATCACAGTTTTATAATCATTAATAAAATCATAATAAATAATTTGTAGTGAGTGTAAAACTAAGATTTTATTTACCTCCATACGAAATAAAGACTTTGTGATTATAAATTACTATGTTATTATTTATATTTTATTTCTAAGATAATGGGGATTTATGATCACAAATCCCCATTGATGGGGATTAGTGGAACAACCCTTCAAATTAGTTGAATAGTAACAATAGTAACTTTTGCTGTAAAGGAGATTCGAAAAGTTTAATGAATTAATAGTTAGAAAATAACATGCCCGTCGAGTATAGCATGACAGTAAAGCACTTTTAATTAGCTCTTCTTTAGGAACCATTACAGATTCATTAAAAACCACCAAAGCATACTCAACAGTCACAAATCACGAGAAAATGAGAAGTATATACAAAGACTTACTCTGGGTGACTGCGACAGTGACATTATCGGATGCAGAGTTCCCATTATCATCCAGAACAATGAGAGAGAACACGTATTGGCCCTTGGTCAACCCGGTAGCGTTGGCAACAGACTCGTTATATCCCAGGATGGTGGAGTTGTTGGGTCCATCCACGCATCGCCATGTATACGCCACTATTCTGTGGTCGTCATGTGACGCTGATCCGTTCAATGTGACCCAAGTTTGAGGGAGTGAAATGAACTGGAATGGTATTAGTATATTTACATTAGATTAAAGGTTATTGTGGATTGGAAATTGAGAGGAAGAAGTTATCACCAAGGCTTTTAGACGCATGGCTAAATAACAATGCCAGAAGTTTTATTAGAAAACGATGTTTTATATTACTAAATCCTCTAACCGAAATGATGCAGAGCGAATTAATACGAGAATACAATACCTAGATGAAGAAAAAGGTCACTTCGGTAGGCACAAAGTACTCGCGTTATTATAAGATCGGTTTTATTTTCTTTGTATACATACCATGCAACTTCCCACAAGAATGATTTATTGAGTATTTTTAGGGTTCCGTACCCGAAGGGTGCCAAACGGGACCCTATTACTAAGCCTCCGCTGTCTGTCTGTCCGTCTGTCACAGGGGTCTACAGCTTCAATCGTAATGGGTAGAAAGTTGAAATTTTCACAGAATACGTGTTACTATGGCCTCTGTCACGAAAAATAAAAACTTAAGGGTGGTAGGTTCCCGTAGAAAGAACTTCAAAAAGTTGCATTACTTAAGGGGGTAACTTTTTACCTCGGTACTGTCGGTTCTAAAGCAACTATTAATAATAAGTCTTCACAAAAAAATTACGTACTTTAATGGATTACATTTTGTTTGCATTACATTAATAAACTTAAAAACGTGTTTACAGGTGTAATGTAATACAGCTAAAATGTAACGCATAAAATTGAACAATTTTCATGTGATCACCTAACTATTAACAAGCAGTTTGCGCGAATTGCTAAATTGCAGACTTTTATTCAAACGTAAAGAAAACAATATTATGATGTGCATTTTGCACCGAGATCCTAAGTTACCACCACGTTATCGGTTTTGGCTCCTACTTAAAGACGGCAACATGGTAACACATACAAGTTTTAAATTTAGTCAGATTGTAGAACATACTCTAAAATTTAATAAAATGGAGGGGTCCGTACGCAGATGGTGCCAAATTATTTGTCAGGCTCTACCATTTTAGCGGCCTGTTTTGTGTAGCCTTGATGTTACTTTGGCACGTATATTGCTGTTATTTACTATAATGTTTTTAGGGTTCCACAACCGTTTTGTGGGGTGGTACGGAACCTTTTGTGCGCGAGTTTGGCTCGCAATTGGCCATTTTATTTTATTTTATAAAAAAAGATTTTCAAGTTTTTTCTAAAGCTGTTTTGCCATTCTCAAACTAGCCTACTTAAGACTTGAGAGTCGGGGGACTTGTTAAATAAATAGTTTTAAACATTGATAAGCCTAGTTAAGGATCTGGACCATAGACCATTGATTAAATTTTTATATTTATAAAGCAAGGAAGACGATTGTCGATGAGCACATGCGTCTAAAGCCGTGAAGAAATTATTGGTTATTATTAATAACATGCACACAAGTGTTTTTTAGAAATAGGGTAGTTTTAGAAGATATTTCAAAGATGAGGCATCGAATGAGCAGAGTTATTAGATTAGTTAAAACTTTCTTCCGCAGCAATTCACATGCAGGTATTTATTTATGAGTTTTATACCTATTTTAAGAATTAAAGGCGCAGTAAACCCTAAGATTTTCGGACAGGTTATGATTATATATAATCTTTATTCCACAATCGTGATGAATAACGGACCCATTGTATCAATTAAGCAGTGTCCTTTTCTTAACCAATAGTGCGATACACCAATATCGTTTATATATTAATATATATTGTTCGCGCAACACTCAAATTGAACGCGCTTCGTTCACAGTGTTCTAATCTATTTTTAGAAACCGCTAGCGGTGGTGTAATCATTTTGTTTGGTTTTAATTTTGTTCTTCTTGTCTATGATTTTTGACAGAAATGACTTGTTGAATTTTGCTCCCCCGGGTTTTTATTGTGAAAAGGTCGCCTGAAAAGTTTTAAGAGATTCTTGCTTCAGGGACATGTGTGTGTAAAATAAGGTCTTCTAGTGAAACCGTGCTGGGGAATTGTGCTCGTAGAAGCCGGGCTAATTCCAGGAAAAGACTTTGATGATTGCGTCAGTTGGTGACACGTAAGCAGCATTCGTGGCCACATTTCCTTGCCTTCCTGCTGTTCCTTGCCTAAGTCTTTCCCCTTCATAATACCGGCCAGCACTGGAGCAACGAGACGGCCAAGCAGCAGAGAGAGAGGACCCCAGATTTTGGACTTCTGGAGGTATCTTGACGCCGTCAATATTTTACTGGACTTTTGTAAGTGTCACATATTATTATTAATTCTTTCAATTGAAATACCTTGTTACTGTCCGCTGGTGTTGTTTAATCTTCTCATTGGGCCCGGCAAAGATACTCTCTGTGCAGGCCAGACAGGTAACAGGGTCTTTCATACATTTTGTTGGTAGCAGAATGCGTATGAGTTGATTATTAGCTACATATATTATACATATTTTCTAATAATATGTTGAAAATGAAACAGAGTTTCAAAGCTACATAGAAATTATAAATTTTCACATAAAATATTTTTGCTCTACAATTGTATGAAGGCTATTACAGCTACCCTGTCCCTTTTCAAATTTGCATCGATTAAGCCGGGTACTCATTTGCGAGCAGTAATCGTAACCGTTACTGTTACCAACAATCTTTTTTTTTCTTTTTATTTATTTATTTCACTACGATTACACTATCTTAACAAGGCCAATTCAATAGTGCAGTAAAATTAACAATATTACCACACAACGTGACACAACAGAAACACAAGTATTTACATTCTGACAAAATTAACAACACATAACACGAGCAGACATATAATTATTACTAAGTAAACATAAGGATTAAATAGCGTGGCAAGTTTCCATACAAAAAATAAGCTATATTTAGGCTTCGTGGTACGAAGAAACGTATAAAAATGGGTTGTTTTGGCTAGCTTATGCTTGGAACATATTTGTTAATTCCTAAACTAATCTCTAGTATACTCACAAAAAGCAAGGAACTCTGAGTATATAAGTTACTAAGCGATTTAAAACATGTGACCCATTTTTGCGGGGGCGATACGACTCGAAAAGTAAGGAAATGATAAAGCCTAACAAAAGCCGGAAAGGTCGGACGCAGTCAAATTTGGCCGGAAAAAGAGGTCGAAAAGCCTAACACTGTCCGGCTTTATCCGGACGGATGGCAACGCTAGGCGTGGGCGAAGCGGCCCCACGCCCACGGCCCCTCTGTGTGTGCCCCAGTTGGAACTCAACTACCAGCAAAGACCGCGACCCATTCATTAATTCATTGATCAAGTACAAACACTAACGAGACAATTTTAGCAAATCGGAGAGCCGAAAACATTGACCTCTCATAAACAACTAGACTCACAATCTCGCTCAAAAAGTGTCTTGTTCTTTATGAGAGGTCAATGGCCGAAAACCATTATTTTGGTAAAGAATGACTTACGCAAATTATAACATAAAAACGTTTCTCAAATCGGTATGCTTTTCAATATTCTCCTTCCTCGCACTTATATTTCCCACAATATCATATCGTAATAAGTACTGAAAGAAAGGGGCCTCGCCGATGCGACTTCGCCCACGTCTAGATTAGTCTACGCTACGCCACTGGTTACAGTGATGTGGACTTCTCGTACACACTAGAACCTAGTTACTGTATCACGCAAGTTACGGTTACGGCTCGCAAATGAGTACCCGGCTTTAGGAATACCAAATCAAATCAAAATACTCGTATTTAGTTTTGCAAAATAGATACATAAAGTACAAGTCAATGTTAATTTTAACAATATAATATATCTTTAGAATATAAAAAAATATATAATAATACGGGAAATAAAATATTAACCTGCATAAAATAGAGGAATCTAGGAATAAAAATATTATATATACATAATGCAATGAAGAAATAAGTTCATAAATGAAAACGGTAAATACATACAAAAAATATTAAGGTTGGGCTACTAAAATGTAATAAAGTTATACACCTGCATAAAATAGAGAAATATAGGAATAAAAATATTATATATACATAATGAAATAACGAAATTATTTAGAACTCAGATAAATTTATCACAAATAAGGAGGACCGCCGAGAGTAGCGAAATATTGGAAAGGCCCATGTCCAGCAGTGGACGAGGACAGGCCGATGGATGGATGGATCCTTACAAAAGTTTCGGTTACGGCCGAAACTACAGGAAAACTGGATAAGTCATTATTCACCCGCATCGTTACAGGGACGCGGGGTATGATGACAAAGGGAACGGCGCGGGGAGCGGGCGGTAGGTTTGTATCTCTCACACTCTCTGAATGCACTATAAGCTCGCCCGCCCCCGCGCCCCTGTATCGTCGCCGGCGTAGAGTGACGGCCGGTTTACAGGAAGAAAACCGAAATTCTAATTTATACAAGCCGGTTTCGATATAACTTACGGCGTCGTCGCCCGCTTTGGCTTCAGGCGGCGTGTTGGTCGGCGGTTTGACGAACACGTGTACTTCGGCCGTCGACGACTGTCCCGACGAGTCTGTCACCTTCAGCACGAACGTGTACATGCCTTCCGAGAGGTTGGATAACTGGAACGTGAATATACGCGTCAAACTTCGGCGACTGTCTGCTGAATGAATATTGAGCATGTCTAGAATGTACAGGGGCATCGGGAAAATATTATTATCGCTCGCTTGATGATTGTCGCGTTTAACAGCGTTGCATCGGAGCCGCGATAAATTGTGCAGCGGGTCGCAAAGAGTTATACCATTTCACATGACTTTGACAAGCATCGAGAAGCGCAAATTAATTTCCGCTGCTCTTTGCAGCGTATACGCCATAGGCTATCTGTTATTTTGACGTAAGGCCGTTTAACACATATCTATCGCTGCAACTCGTTGCAAAAGTAATCGCGGCTTGGATGCAAAGCTGTTAAACAGATGTTGATTTCAGGTATAAATCGAAACATATCGCGGGATAAACCGTATGTAAGTTTGATCATTCACATTTTTAAAGTTACAATATTTACAAATTTAAAATTACATTAATACATAATCCTTTCAATCAAAACAATATTATTATTGAAAGATCATTTTTTACGGGGTACGACGTCAGATCGACAGATTTTTTAAAGTAATCATACTTGGCAAGGTGCAACAAAACGGGGTTTTGAGATGCAGAAACTTGACGCTTGTCTCTTGTAGGTAAACTCAAGACACGGTTACTCTTTTTTGCGTCTGTTATCTAACGATAACGAAGCAAGGTACGAACAGACCAGGGTAGCCGACATAGCCTGCCGAATCAGTAAGTTGAAGTGGCAGTGGGCAGGCCATATCACGTATACAAGACCACGTATAGCAAAGCGTAGCGTAGGCGGATATCGTGCCCGCTGTACCGAGGATCTGAAGGACTCTGAGGAGAACAGAGGACCGCTAAGAGTGGCAAAATATTAGAAAGACCTATGTCCAGCAGTGGACGATGATAGGCTGATTGATGGATGAAAGGTAAAATAAACTTGACAGAGAGCCCTAACCTGCAAGTAAGGCGAGTGCGTGTTCTGCATATCGACGGCTCTGTTCTCGTCCTGAGCCGCCTTGGTCCACTCCCAGGATGTGATCTCGTGGTCGTCCGTCGACAGGCTGCCGTTTAGAGTCAACTTGTTGTTTGGCAGGTAGATTATCACGTCCTGTCCTGCGAATTTAAATAATTTGTTTTATATTGTCCAGTAGTGGTTCACTCTTGCGCAACGATTCCCATTTGATACGCGAGTAACGCACACACATGCAAGCGCGTGTGTCGCTCACAGACGCGCAGAAAGGTTTTATGCACAGTTGGGTATTTTTTCATTAAGCTTTATTTGCTTCATTTTTAGGAGGAAAAAACGGAGCCCTAGTAGGAGGATCACTTTGTTATCCGTCTGTCTGTCCAACCGTCTGTTTGTTTGTCAAGACCCTTTATCTCGGGAACACGTGGAGGTATCGAGTTGAAATTAAAACCAAATACTCAAGTCTACAGTCCCTTGAAGCTGTGAAAAAATCAAACTTTTAAGTTAACGTAAAAAAAGATACGGCCGTTTATGCCGCAAAAAACGTATATTTCGACACTCTCAAGGGAATCAAAATTTATATATGCTGTTTTCTGTTGACCTAGAACTATGAAATTTGGCAAGTAAAACCGTCTTATACAAGTATAAGAAAAAAATCTGAAACTATACATTTGTAATTCCATCCATCCATCCATCCATCAGCCTGTTTCGTCCACTGTTGGACATAGGCCTTTCCAGGATTTCACCACTCTTGGCGGTCCTCCTGGAAGAAATGCCCATACTCACACACACTGGGCAGGCGGGTTGGTGAGCACGGTGCCGAAACCCTTGCACCAGTGACGCCGCTGCCCGTCACCAGTCTGTTTTATATAAGGCCCGCCTGGTTTTGCCTGAGAGCTGTTCTCTTACTCTCTCCCGAATAACTTCGGGAGGATTTGCGAGTAAGATGGCGGTACCTCCACAGTCGAGCCCGGCATCAGCTCTACCACCTGAATTTGTGATTAAATCATAAAAAATATAGTCTTTAACGGAACCCTTGGTGGGCGAGTCCGACTCGCACTTGTTCGGTTTTATCTTTCAATATAACTTAATCGGCCCGATAAATTATTGAATTCCGCTGTAGACAGACGACACTCTAGAAATAGACAAGGCCTACCTGCATTGGCTTCGGGCGGGTAGTCGGTATGGTTCAACACGGTGATGTTAGCGGTGGTCGAGTTCTTGACGTGGTCTGAATCCTCGACAGTCAGTTTGAACGTGTAGTTGCCGGGTTTGTTTAGGTCTTTGAGCACCAGCGTCGGCCCGTCCTGTAGCGGCGGTTGGTAGCCGATGGGGCCAGCAGTCAGCTCCCAGTGCCAGGATATTATTGCGTTGTCATCCTGAAACCGTCATTTGTAATTAATAATAATAATGAAAAAAAACTAAAAACCTGATAGGCAGTGGCGTGCATAAATTTTTTAAGTAGGGTAGGCACAAAACTGTCCTTATGTTCTTTGCACGTATTATAGCGAGAATTACGATAAATAACGATATAACTCGCACAAGTGTCTTTCTCTTTTGTCCAAGCTCATTGGCAAAAAATCTCTTACCCCACTATCAAAAATGAATCTCCGATTACCTACGCACGAATCCACTATTTAAAAACGCGTGGCGCCATCTAGTAGTAAGTAGTGCAAGTAATCATGATGACACCGTGGTTGCTTCGCACAGGCGTTGCGTATTTTAATGAGAATGTGTGCGTGCTTAGCGCGAGCCGCTGACGTCATGGGAGTATAGTTACAGATGCACATATAGAGAATTGCCTTTGAATTTCAGTTATGCGTATTGCCACGGTAGCGCGAGCGCTGCGGAGTAGGTAGGTAGGTATTTCAAAGAAAGGGTGAAGCTTACCTGATTATAATTTTGAAACAGTTGTGTTGTACCTTCCTATATTTAAAAAGATAGTGGTCTAGTTAGCTAAGCCAAGCCCAGGGTAGGCATTGCGTATTTGCCTATATGAGATGCACGCCACTGCTGATAGGTACCTTAAAAAGTTTGGTGTACGCTGGGCACGCATCAAGAGGAGCCGTTAAAATTCAGTAAAAAAAAAATTGTTTGTGCAAAGCGAGGTGCGAGTTTGACTGTTGTATTGAGTTGAGTTGCCCATATCCTCCGAGATAAAAGTCATAATATAATAAATATATATCGATAATTATTTTTTCATTTTTTTCTCTATATACTCCATATAACTAGCAATAGTATTTAGAAACTTATTAGAGAGAAAACAGGAGACTTGCAATGTAGAACATGTGAAAGCAATTAAAGAGTGTCATTTCGGTTGTTTATTAGCCGACCGGACGTGCGACGTGCAGTATCTGTCATGGATTGTATAGAAAATTATAGAAAGTGTTCGGAAATACGAACTTTGCCGAAGAGCGCATTATCTAATATAGCATAGCGCGCATCTATACTAATATTAAAGTAGTAAAAAAGTACTATTTAGTAATATTTTCGCGAAATTTTATATGAAATGGGTTATTAGTAATCTGAGGCGAAAACCACCATTTTTAGAATTATTGTCTGTCTGTAAGTATGTATGTTCCGTTTTAACTCTAGAACCACTCAACAGATTTGGGCGCGGTTGTTAATTATCATCGTTGCTAGTCAACACAGTAGGCTATAAGGGGTGTTCATAAAATAACGTCCAAGCCGAAAACGGAGCAAAAACTGAATAAATGCGGGCGGAGCCGCAGGTAAAGGCTATTGGTACTTTATAATATCTAGTGTTAATAGTATTTCCCTTATAATATATATATAATATATAATATATCTATATAATATATATATAATATAATATTATATATTATAATATATTATAAGGGTTTAATAAATATATTTTTCTTCAAAAAACCAGTTAATGGCTTTTATTTGTTAGTTTTTATTTTTTTCAATGAACACATAGAGATAATGACACCTATTCTCGTGTAGCAAATATTAGATTTAGAGCTGCCATAACCTAAACTTTTCATTGCAAAATAGGCTTTAACGCAGATGGATAAAAGTTAAATGAGCTTGTATTATTTTAGGTTTTTCAACTCTAAATTTAAGGTTTGCTGTACGAGAATAGGTATATAAAGTAAAATGTGCTATATTCGACCCCTCAATGGGGCCGTCATCAGGCGAATGGAAAATAAAATTATTGACATATGTATAAATAAAACGTAAAAAACACTGACACCTATTGAAATAATTAATTATAAACTTTTTATATTATTTCTGTGTGTTCATATATAAAAATAAAATCTAACAAATATATTATAAGACAATACTATTTACACAATAAAATCCGCATGTCCAAATAACCATATATTTATTTCTACCCGTGATACCGCTGTGGCCGCACCAATTTGTTACGAAAAATGTACTGTGGAAACGAGGGTGTACGAATATTGACTGTTTGAGTCACAGTCAACACACGGAGGAATACCTCTGATACCCCCTCGAGACACAATATCATGAAGTAATTATGTACTAAATACCTTGCTAGCGCTACCATCAAGCACGGCCATGGAGTTGGGCAGTTTGACATTCTGCGACTGCGGCGTGATGACCACTTGCGGCGCCTTGTTGATCCTCTGCGGGGGAAGCACCGTGACGTTGCCGAAAGCCTCGCCGTAAGCGCTGGTACCGTTCACCGTGACCTTGAACTGGTACTGCCCTTCCGTCAGGTCGGTTAGTGTCACTAACGCACCATTCTGCTTCATGTTGCCTGTTCAATTGAGAAATATTAGGTATGCGATGAGAGGGCAAAATCTTGGGAGATCAGCCCCCTTGTTAGTGAAAGTGAAATGAATTTATTTGCCACAAAACATAATTATACAAAAAAAAAATGGAAACAGTTCCTCTTATAAACATGCAAAACAATAAGAAAAAAAACTTTCAATAAATTAATTAATAATGGCGAAAAGGAGCAAGCTCGGCAAATGCCACAGGTTGAATTCAACTTGCAGCGCCGATTTTCAGTTTGCCCCATTTTAATACATAAAAATCAAAATACAATTGCAGGTAGTAAGCAGATTCATGTCATATGTGATGATAATGGAATTAAATAGAACAAATAGTTAATAATTCAATAAATGATAATTAAGTTAATCAAAACAATGTCACACAAAAATGAAAATATTAAAAAGGCCGGCCAAGTGCGTGTCGGGCCACGCGCAATGTAGGGTTCCGTAGTTGCCCGGTACATATAAGTTGGTCTACTAATACAGACCGCGCCAAACTTCTGGTACCACACATTATATGGGGACCAAAAGTTTGGCGCGACCTGTACTCGTAAACCTGTAAGGCCTACTTAGCTGTGATAGTTTTCCTTTTAAATTCATTATATATACTACTTCTGTGAATTTTTTCACATTTCTATAAACAACCGTTTAGCCAGCAGGAGGGGGGGAGGGGGGCGCTCCACTCTAACTAAAATTTTTACTTTAAAGCTTAACATTTCGCCAACGGATCCCTCAATCAAAAAATGGTTTTCACTCACCCACAACGTTTTTAAACGGCCTATCCAACGATACCACACACTATGGGATAGACGAGAAAAAAAAAATCATCCCCAGTTTACGTGTATGAGAGGTACCCTTAAAAATTATTTTTTTCGAGATTTTATTTTACCATTTTGTTGGCGTGATTAATATTTATATCCATGCCAAATTACAGCTTGCGCTAAGCCGCGGACATACGGACATGGCGAAACTATAAGGGTTCCTTGTCGGACTACGGAACCCTAAAAAATACAAACAGGTATATTTTAATTGTTGTTAAACTGTTATATCTATCGTTTTAAAATGTATCGTGATTGGCTATTAATGACGTCATATTACATTTGAAAGTAATAGCAATAATCAATTTTGAATCTGTTGTAGTTAGACAATAATGTCGCAAGAAAGGTTTTGAGACCAGTTTGGAATGCAATTAAATTGGTGAACATTTTTATTACATTACCAGCATTGACCTCTCATAAACAACAACTAGACTCACAATCGCGCTCAAAAAGTGTCCGCGATGCATTTTGTCACCGCTGTGGGGTGACAAAATCGAATGATGATTTCGTACAACTGACATTGCATCTTATGATAACGACATGCCGTCTTAATTTGGTTGAAGATTTTTGCTACTTTGCTCGTCGCACGTTCGGGCACTTTCTGACGAACTTTTCTTAGAGACTGTCTGTCTAGTTGTTTATGAGAGGACAATGATTACCAGTGATGCTGTAAGTTATTTCATAGATAGGGTACTAGGGTGGGTCGATTTTTCACTTTTTGTATTTTCCTTTGGGGCCAAAAAGTACTTCAGGAGAACACGATAAAAAGTTATGACGGTATTTATATTTTTGGAGTACTGCCCGAAGGCAGTTAAAGTTGGAAAAAATATGTAAGTCAAAGTGCATTGTTATAAAATTTCAGAGCAAAAACAAAACATTCATTTCATTTATATTTGATTCCAACCGACCGATTGATTAAAAATGGGGATTTTGACCCTAAATATTGCTTCCCTTGTAGTAAAGACTCGTCTTCCTACATCTACCTAGTTTTTATTTATTATGGGTCCTTATAAACAGTGGAGGTTAAATGAGTGCTGCTGCTCTGCCGTAGAACAGTTCCAACTAGCACAGAGAGCAGAGATCACTATCCTGAACTCTTTAAAGGCTTGTTTTTAACTTGTTTTTAGTTTTACTATATTGTAAGAAATGTAACTGTGTAACTAGGCTAAATTATGAGTCATTAAACGATTATTCTTTTCTATTCTATCAGCACTTGGTATTTTTCCTTTGGAGACAAAAATTGCAACAATGTTTTTAGTTACTTTTAGCAGTTTTACTTGTTTCGGAAGCATAAAACAAACGTCTGAAAGTAGTTTTGGTGAAGATATGTAATAGGATAGGGGCCGTCCATATATTACGTCATTCTAAATTGGGGGGGGGGGGGGGGGGGGGGGGTTGGTCTGCGGATGACGGTAAATGATAGATGGGGGGGGGTGTTTCGAAATTGACGTCATGGATGAATCGAGCCAAAACGAATATCGGGAGGATACGGAGAAATTACCCATGATCCAGAATTTAAAAGAATGGGTGAAAACTCCGTGGGAGTTATCCAAAGAAAAGTAAAAAATAAGTAGTTATATTATATCAATGATTATTGCCAAAGTAAAAATAATAAAAGGTGATTCTATAACCAAGTGTTTTAATCATATAATACCCTATTTTTCTCAAATCTGCAATGTTTTATTTTGTCAAACTAGTAATGACGTCCATTTTGGGAGAAGGGGGGGGGGGTCATTAAGAAATGACGATAGGATGATTATAGGGGGGGGGGGGTCTAAAATCTGAAAAAATCAATGACGTAATTTATGGACGGCCCCATAGGAAAAAAAGTTATGATTTTACAAAAAAATAAAAATAGTGCAAGAAATGGTACCTACTATGCATCTAATGGTATTATGCATCTTTGCATGTGTGCCTATGTTGTCTAGCTTTGCCAAAATCTATACTTTATAATAAAGTAGTAAAAAAGCTCATTCAATGTTTTTTTCAACATTTTTGAAATGAAATGTTTTATTAGTATTTTACTGAAGCTAAAACTATCATTCTTTTGAATTTTTGTCATTGCGTGTATGTATGTTCCGTTTTAACTCGGGAACCACTAAATGAATTTAGAGAATGGCATACCCTAGGAAAAAAATGTATTACCCTTCCAACACAAAAAGGTTAATGTCCAATACTTTATTAGCTTTTGATAGAGGCGATCAGTGGTTAGCTAATCGACCTATTTGTCTAGGACGCGTAATACTAATAATTACGCGCGAATCAGCAGATCGGAGGGTTTCTGAAACGCGTTCTGGAAACGAACGTTTGAAAACCAAAATAAGAGGGTGGAAAAAAAATTTTTTTTTGACAATATTGTAAGTCTCTTTACATTGTTTATAGGTAGATCACCTAGATAAAAGATCGATATATCAAATATATTTTTTCCAATATTAAGATACTTCTACTTTCGTCAAAAGAACCCTCGAAAATCTTGATTTTTTAATATCCTAGGGTCAGATACAGCCGTAGACCAAACCTCCAAATAAGTATATTTTGAATGCTAGTAATTAGTCTTCATATCATACCTGTAAATCCATCCTTTGGTTGACCGACCAGAGTCCAAACATAATTGTAGTGGCTCATTGTGGCTTTTTCATCAGGTATTGTGTACGCATTCAGGGTGACTTCATTATCTGGTAACTGAACCTGGATAACATTGAAGATACAATTTTATACTTCTTTTGGAATCAGTGCGGATGTTGCGGCTGGATGAGGACGGAGGACCGCCAAGAGTGGTGAAATTTGGGAAAGGTTTATGTCCAGCAGTGGCCGAACACAGGCTGATGGATTAGGAATCAGTGAGATCAGATCAGTTGCGCATCTATCAGAAGGCTGACAAGGTTTGAGCCAAGGGCGGCAAATTTGGGTTTTACAAGCATACATCAGAATTTTATCATGAAATAAGTGTAGTGGTCCTCTCGGAACATTTAGCTAAGCTAAATTTTTTTGATGACCTGAGATGCGATTTTAATCACACTATCACACTAAATATCATAAATGCGAAAGTTTGTGTGTGTGTATGTTTGTTACTCTTTCACGCTGAAACGGCTGAACGGATTTGGATGAAATTTAGAATGGATATACACTTATACCCTAACTTAGCATATAGGCTACTTTTTATCCCGGGAAAAAAACAATGTTGTTAAGCCGAATAACACGCGGGCAGAGCCGCGGGCAAAAGCTAGGTATTTATAATAAAAATGAAATTTAAATATTCATAAAACAGAAGGTAATTTTGTATACTGTGTTAGTTATGACTGTTATTTATTAGTCATAAAAATGCATTACAAATAACCAAGATTATTTAATTACATTTACCGAATCTACATTATTGTGTAAGAAGCAGAATTTACAGTAGGTACCCTGTATTATACAGTCCTACATAAATTATTGAGCTTTGATTAGCTCAGATATACATATAACACAAAAACTATTACTGCGCAAGCTCAATTGAATTGCGAAAATAAACCAGAAACTGACAATTGTAAAGGTTGGGGCTGCAAAAGTGTAATAGCTTTTACTTAGAAAATGTGTAAATTCGCCAACGGATCAGATACCTGGTGGATTTATTACCATGGCAGACTAGCAATGCCAAGGGACATTTAAACACATAACAATTATGTGGGTTAAGATAGTAACAGTCCGGGAGGTAGGTACCGTTGCAAATACAAAAGTCATAGTAAGCCGGCTGATATTGACATTGATCGTAGATCTCACATAACTGATATGTGAATCGACCGTCAGCTGCTCATGTTGCGGTGGGTGTGGGTGTAGGAGGTTGCGAAAAAGGTTAAATAAAGTAATAGTACGCCGGCTCTAACTTTTATAACAGATAGTTGACATCATAGTAAGCTAAAAAAGGGGGGGATAATGCGTCAGCTGCTCGCATTAACTTGTTTAAAAAACACTTCAAATAAAGGTATAATACGGCGCATGAATTTTTACTAAGTGATTCTTAAATAATTAAAAGTACGAAAACAACAATCAGCTGCGCGGGTAGCGGTGGAAAGACCGTCAGCTGAAGCAATAAAGTTTTAATTTATTGGAGCATTGCTACTACGCTGTTTCCCTTTAAACGCATATTTGGAGATAGATACCGGAACTACTTAGAGCCCATAACACGACCTTCGGAATACCTGGGCCTTTATCGTAATAAGTGTAAATAGGAATTATTATATTTAATCTGTATCTTTGCTGCGTCAGCTAACGGTCTTTCCACCGCTACCAATACAGCTGATTGTTGTTTATGTACTTTTAATTTATTTAAAGAATCACCAAGTCAAATTTCGTGCGGCGTACTATAACTTTATGTTACGTGTTTTTTTAACAAATTCATGCGAGCAGCTGAAGCATCATCCCCTTTCCACGATGCAACTGACGATTTTTTTTCAGCTTACTATGGCGTCAACTATCTGTGAGAAAAGTTTCAGCTGGTGTACTATCACTTCATTTTTTTATTTTTTTTACCACTTCCTCTACTTCCCACACCTAGACGTACCGCGGGTGCGTGAGCGAACTCTTGGTTCTCTTATTAGTCATTCCAGGTATATTGAAAAAGATGGAAATCCATCGGCGTAAAAACACTACCTAAAATGCAACGCTACCTCCCGGGCTATAAGCTCAGTATCATATATTAAACTGGTAATATTTACAGGAATAATGATCATGTAACCAACCTCTTTAGATACTATTGATACAGTCAAATTTTGCACAGCACTAGGGGAAGAACCTTCAGTCTTAGTATCTGACGTTACATCATCAGATTTCTTCATAGTATCTAATTGTATTGTAGGCCCTTTAGAAAATGGTCTGATAGGCACGCAAGCCCCTTGAGATGACTCCTCGGTGCCTGGTATACATTTGCAGATGCCATTACGAGTCTTCAGTGACAATGGAATACATTCAGCATTATACGGACAGTCGTCTGTTGATCCAAGCTCACATGGAACTTTATCTAGGAATGTAGAAGCGTCTAGTATCATGTTACCAACATTACTGTCTCTGTACTTCTCAAAGCTTCTTCCATCTTCATCTTCGAGGTTGGGTAAGTTGCTGAGGAATCGTGAGAGAAAGTTGGCATCTTCATCCTCATTCAGAATATCATTTTGATGGTTATTAGTGTATGGTGAATAGATGGAATCATCATCCGGAACAAAATTACTAGCTTCTCTGTAACTGGACTGCCCTAAAATATCCGACCAATTCTCTGGAATATAAGCATGATATATTAACTGTTTATTTTCTTATTAAATAAAGTTCAGTATTTCTTCTTTTTCAAGACAACAGTAATATACTTAAAGTAAATTTAGAGTGCAAGTTACCTCCAGGCAACACAGGTTTGACGAGAATCATAGAGACATGGGACTCCCACTTCCTGCTGCCAGTTCTCAGCAGCGGCAAACAAAGCTCATCGCTGACACACTCCACATGGAAACATCGTACATCAAATATAAACACAATGTTGCAAGAGTCAGCTAGACAGCATGACATTACACACTGCCTGAGACCCTTGAGATCAGTTTTCTCAGTGTAGTTCCCGGCTGATAGGTTTCCTGGAGAAAAAAATTGTTAATAGTTTGATTTACTTTAACCATGTATGGTAAAAAATAAAATACAATTTCCATCCCAAGTAACAGTTTATTCGGGCCTAGGTTGTAAAAAACGCCTTTAGGTTTTATAAGGGTTGTAAAAAGGTTAATGCTTTGCTAGCTGGTCATATTAAGTATATTTCGTGACAGGCGGGAGTGCGCGTCATTTTATACTGACATGTATGTAGCCGCCCGCTCTCCCGCCATGTCACGTACTATACTTGAGAATGATTAATAATTCCAGAAACTAATTGTTTATTATTATAAACTTGAAGCCGCTAACAAGAGTTTAAATCAACATTATTTTGACTTGTGTTTCAAGAGCATAATATAGTCTCAGAATCTCATAGTTGTCGTAGACTCCTGATTAAGTTCTGGAATGGCTTGCATTATGCTAAAGTGAGATCTAAAGGTTTAATTTTAAACTTTGATGAAACCATAAAGTTACGGAATGTTGAAATCGCTTATAAGTAATTTCTAAAACCTACCTTAAGCCTTAAGGCTGTATTAGAGTTGTCTGCGGTGAAAACCCAAACCAATAAGCTATTGTTTATGAACTGAAGGTATGATTAAAGTCCTACCAGAATATTTTAAAGCTTTTAAGGCATCCTCAAAAAATGTTAGTTGTCTCTGTGACTTCAAAGCATTACGTTGTCCTGCAAGATGAACCATCACTTTGCAACAAGCCTTTGCCTTTGCTTCGCTCGAGTTCATTCTTCTATATAATATAATATATCTTCGCCCCCTTTTCGCCTTGGGCGGTATTTTATAAACACTCCTTATAGCCTATATGTCAACCAAGGTCACTAGGATGATAATTAAAAAAAACTTATCCAAACCCGTTGAGTGGTTCTCGAGTTGAAACGGAACATACATACAGACAGACAAACAGACGAAAATTTTAAAATTGTGGTTTTGACCTCAGTACAATACCAATAACCCATTTAATTTGAAATTTCACGAAAAATTCAATGTACAGAGACAACCTTTTTACTACTTTATTATTAGTTCACAATGCAAGTCCTCCTACAACCAAAACTTAAAAGCAAGTAGTTGTGCGCAGCGTTTGTGTTCGCGACTGGCTAGTCTTGAACAACTCCTTGTGATAACCTTAAAGCTGCGAAAACAGCCTTATCGTCTTAGATAGCTTTGCGAGATTACCTTTAGTTGTTATTTTGGTAAACATTAGGAGATTATAGCTTTTATGGTTCTGAAAAGGTTAATTTTAATACTTTCTAGTAATTTCCTAACGTCAGCTATAGTTATTCACCGAAATAAAAAAAAAACAAAACAAAAGCAATATTTTCATTCAATAAGGCAAAATTAAGTAACGTGTACTATACAATTTATAATATATGTTTTTTATATAAATAGAAATTTAATTTCTAAAGCAACTTACTAGCAACCAAAATCAAAATCAAAATATTTATTTTTGCAAAATAGATACATTAAGTATACTTTCTACAAGTCAAAGTTAATTTTAACAATATAATATATCTTTAGAATATAAAAAATATATATAATAATACGGGAAATAAAATATACACCTGCATAAATAAATGATAGTCGTAAGTTTTTAAATAAATAAATAAATAAAATAGAGGAATCTAGGAATAAAAATATAAAAATATTATATATACAAAATGCAATGAAGAAATAAGTTCATAAATAAAAACGGGAAATACATACAAAAAATATTAAGGTTGGGCTACTAAAATGTAATAAAGTTATACACTTGCATAAAATATATAAATATAGGTATAGGAATAAAATATTATATATACATAATGCCTAACCATCCGCACCATTTGATTAGTATTGCTAAGAAGAAGGGCAAGAAACTTAGCAAACATTCCTTTTTTCAAAATAAAACATATGATACAAAATCATATACATACCTACTCAAGTAAAGGCATAAAAAAATATAAGACTGCAGGAATTAGTCACGAGAAAAAAATATTGTATATCTTAGTCAACCCGTCTCATATTGTCTATTACCTTTAACAAAGTAAGTTTACATATTAATTAATTTTAAGCCTTTAGAGGAATCATACAGTATTAAAATATGCTAATTATTAATTACAATATTGAATAAGATTATTATTATTTATTACACCATGCTTCATTGTCATCCAAATAATCATTGATTTTATAATAAGCTTTCTTAAGTAGTCCCTGATTAAACACCTAATTTTATCATTTTTATTTCATTTAAATGTCTTCAAAATTTTCAACTTATGAAAAGCCTGTCTCGTATACAGCACTATTATCATAAAGTTTCATTACAAAGTGCCAGTCGCGCGATTTTTAAAAGTTTTCCTTACTTCAGCAAGCTATTTATTATTTTTTATGAACACAATACTTAGTTATCTAGCCATTTTAAAACTTGGTATAATGACAGGAAATAGTGCCATTATAAATAAGTATTTAAACCCACAATTGGTGTTTCTGTGTAGAAAATTGTTACACCCAACCCGAAAGTCCAGAAAGGCATTTATAGTATGGTGCTATTAACCCCAGACCTCAACATCTAAAGAAAAAGTATCATTCCAGCTCCAAATTGTTCTACATAGTCCATATATTGTTGGGTAAAAAGTTGGACTATTTATAGCATCGGGTTTAAGTATTAAAAAAAATAGTTTCCTTGTCATATCATATTTTTCCAAAAATTTTAAATCGAACAATTGCTACTTTACGCCCTCCGTAACTCTGAAACCGTTCACTTTAGCAAGATTATGCTGTATACAATTTTTATTTGCAATTTAATGTAAATTACTTTTTGTCCTTGGCACTTTTCTGCTAAACTGCATTGTTTTCAAAATATTTAAGAAAAACTTAAAAAACCCATCTTCTCCCACCCCTACCCCAAACCTGATGCTAAAAATAGTGTAACTTTTTACCCAACACTATGTGGACTATATAAAACAATTTGGAGCTGGAATGATACTTTTACTTTGGATGTTGAGGTTAGGCCGTTTTTTCGGGTTAATTGCAACACAGTATTACTGCGTGTCCATCAAAAAGGTTTCAAGTTGTGATAGAGTTAAATATTAATGTTAAGGTTGTGAAGGTTATATTTGAGTTCTGTGTAAATAGTTCGAAAGGTTTGGATTTGAGCTACAGGTTTTGTTTTAGCCCTCAGAAAGGTTCTAAGACATGGGTCCTTTTACAGGAGGTTAATATAGCATTATTGAACCTACTAAGAGGAGTAAATTTCCATATAAAGGTTTTAGAACCTTTTCAAAACCTTTCTAAAACCTAAAATGTTACTTGGGATGTTGTGTGCCTTACACAATAAACATATTTTTTTTAAAACTGTCCATTTCCTTAAAACTCAGGTTTCACAATAAGGGTTTTATTACAACAGCATATACACTCGGCGTCAAAAAAACCGCACCTTTTAAAAAATGTGCTTCAATTAAGTTTTATTCTTATTTGAAACCATTTTCGCAGGATTTTTTAGGTATCAATTGAAAGGTAATAAAACAGACTGTTAAAATATTGAAAAAAGAAAGTGTTTTTCATTACAAGGGCATAAAAAAAATACAGGTTGATTGGGAAATAAAAATCATCTTTATTTACGGTCAACAACAAAAGGATTAATTATTCAGAAAAAATCACAAAATCATTCTTAACCCATATATGCCCAGTGGGTAAATAACGACCCATCACCTAGCCACTTATGGTAATGCACCGTGATATCAAACTGTATGCATGTTTTTCGTACTACCCACATTTTTTCATTGCCAAGGAACGTATCTAGAAGTAAGTCGTGTGCGCTTGTGCTAATACGTGTGTTTTCATACAATTATTGTCCGTGAAAAATTACTTCAGTTTTATTTGGCGAAAAGTTGCTACCAGAGCGGAAATAAATGTAAGTACTGTTTTTACTTATTGATATTTGTTTGTTTTATCAGGTGTTATTGGAAGATGAGTAAGTGTGTCAGGTTATGTGAAAACATTTTTTATGATAAAAATTGTTTTATTGGTTGAAATTGACGCGAATATTTCATTGGGTCGTTATCGACCCCGTGGGCAAATACCATGACTCATGTTTTTGTACTGTTTTTTTATCAGGTCTCGCCGTCAGCTTACTGCACATGAGATTCTTGACTGCCTCGAGTCTTTTGATGTTGAGGATGTTCAAGGCTTGGACGTGTACATTGATCCGCCTTGCAGTGGCATTTTATCTGATGGTGACTCGGATGAAGAGGATGGAAACGACGTCGACCGGATGAACCGACATCAGTTGCTAGCACCAGCCGAGCTTGTAGTTCATCGCCACCAAGATGACGAAGACGTAGCAGATGATAATCCTACCCCAAGTTCATCAGTCGCCGATAATGAACGTGCCCGACCTTCAACTTCCGCACCAAAGAGGCTTCGACGAGCAAGAAATGAAGGCGAAACCATTACAAATTGAATACCAGGGACAACATTTTAGCTGTTCGTTGGCATGATAATAGCGTGGTTACTTTACTGTCAAATGAATACGGCGTGAATCCCATTCAAAAAGCCATGCGATACTCAGCAGCTGCTAAGAACAAAATTGAAATTGATCAGCCAAATTTTATTTCCCAATATAATAAGTACATGGGTGGCGTAGATAGACTGGACGCTAATGTTGGTGTCTACAGAATAGCCATCAGAGGGAAGAAGTGGTACTCATCAATCTTGATGTGGCTTATTGACGTTGCAGTAAACAACTGTTTTTTGCTCGCTAGATCCCTTGGATCGACTATGGATACACTGGAACACCGCAGAGCTCTAGCCAGATCGCTTTTGCAGAAGTATGGAGATATGAAGAGTCAGCCTGGGCCATCACCTGCGAGACATTTTTCAATTTCAGTACCTCAATCGGTCCGGAAACAAAGCTGATCATATGATTCTCACAGGTCAAGAGAGGAAAAGATGTGCTGTTTGTAAGAACAAAACGAACAAAATGTGCCGCAAATGTAAAGTAAACCTCCATGATAAATGTTTCGCAATGTATCACGATACAAATTAGTAATAAAATATTTTTTTCTCTCTCTAAGCCGTGTTTTAGTTCATAATTGTTTTCTTACAAAATCAATTTAATGGGTCAGTGTATATGCCCCAGGGGTCGTTAGCGACCCACTGAAAAAAAAATACTTCCAGACCTGAAAACTGTCACCATACTTGATAAAAGTGGTCAAAATTGACTAACATATCTAAAAATTACCAAAATCAGTGACCAAAAAAGTTCTGGGCATATATGGGTTAAAAGTAATCTAAAACCTAGTGTTACCTCTTCTTGCCCTGATAACAGCTTCCATTCGATCTCTCATAGACCTAACCAATTTCAGGACTTGATCTTGTGGAATGCTATCCCATTCCGAAATTACGGCCTCTTGCAGGTCCTGGAGGGTGGTAGGAGCAGGATCTCGTGACCTAACTTGCCGTTTCAGTTCATCCCAAAGGTGCTCTATCGGGTTCAGGTCTGGGACTTCTCGCCGGCCACTGCATGATAGGGATCCTAACCTCTTGAAGGTAGTCACGTACAATAAACGCGGTGTGGGAGCGAGCATTGTTGTGCATCAAAGTAAACCCATGGCCGACGAAACCAGCATATGGGACCACATGCTCTTCCAGGACTTCTGTGATGTACCGGTGAGCAGTCAGCGACCCTTGCCCGCGAGTACCTCCAGTCCGGGAAACGCATACAAGGTCAATTTTGCCATCGCAAGATATGCCGCCCCAAAACATGCAGGAGCCACCCCCGTATTCCACAGTTTCTTGAATACAGGCTTGTGCGAATCGCTCCCTCTGCCTCCTGTACACTCTTTTTCGCCTGTCATTACAGAAAAGGCACACCCTCGTCTCATCTGAGAAGAGAACTGTTCGCCATTGGTCTAGCGTCCAATCGACGTGATCGCGGGCAAACTGCAAGCGGGATCTACGATGCTCTACAGTCAATCTTGGGCCTGTAGCAGCTCTATGGGTGGCTATTTTCTTCTCCGTTAATCTTCTTCTAATCGTAGAGTCACTTGCAGTTGTCCCGCGAACTGCTTGGCGTTGCTGTCTTATCTCAACAGCATTGGAGAACCGATTTCTCAAGCTCGTCGACACTATGAAGCGGTCATCCCTTTCAGATGTGCAGCGTCGTCTCCCAGATCCATGTCTTCGGACAAAGCCACCAGTCTCCCGGAATCGCTGGACTACTCTTCGAACAGCAAAACGGCTTAGGTTGAGTTGCCGGGCAATATCACACTGCCGCACCCTTCGGCGCAGCAGTGCAAGAACTTGTGCAGCTTCTTCAGGAGTAGTATCCATGTTGAGGGTAGTATTTTTTGCTTGTGCGCTTAACGTGTGTCACCTTCAAAGTTTGGATAGTGAATGACCTACATTTGACGTTTAATTACCTTTTTATACCCCTTTTATGTAGCGCAACTAGCGACCGTTTGAACACGTATTTGAGCAATACTTTTCTTAATACCACAATATTCGAGAGATTGTTATCGTTTATAAAATGAAACGATTGTTTATTTCAAGGTCGTTTAATGCCCTTTCAATTGATACCAAATAGTTCTCTCATATTTGGTTTCAAATAGAAATTAAAATGGTTTGAAGTAAATTTTTCAAAAGGTGCGATTTTTTTGACGCTGAGTGTATATGAACAGGGCCTCACACAAGGAATGTTTTAAGGCATGCATCATCATGGTAGGATTAACAGATGTTGGGCTGCGACCATTGAGCTTAAACATGTTGGGCAAATCTAGGGTAAGGAAGTATCTTACTTCATAGTGGACTAGTATTTAAAATATTTATTAGGGCAGTTTGAAGTATATTTGAGAGTAACTCACCCACAGGTGCATAGTTGACGAAGTTCTTGGGAAATAACTTGGGGCACCTATTGCTCTCATATTTGTCGGTCCAAGGCTTATTATATTGCGAATGACAGACATTTATGCTAAAAGATAGCACTAATATGAACAAGCTTAAATAACAATCACTAGTTCGACTCATTTTGTATTAAAATATAAAAACTGAACCAAATATGTAGTGCAAGACTACGCAGCTATAGTTTGTGGTTCCGCGAGGGATTCGGTATTCAGGATAAACAGATAAATTTATCAGGATCGGGTGAAAAAGGACGTGTCTGTTATCGTGCCGAATGTGTAGGCGTTGCGATAAAATTATAACAAAAACATATAATTTGTACGAAACTGGATGATTGATTTGTTTATTTGACAGACTAAACTAAAAAAAAACGTCAGTCAGTCAGCCACAGCTGTCAGTGACAAGACCACAGTCTGTGGTCCACAGGTGATCCTTAAAGGTACTACAGTGCGTTCCGAGTCACAAACACGGAAAGTACAATAGCATCGATTAGATTTTGACAGATAACATCGATAAATTCTAAACAACAACTCTTTTTGCTATGAAATAAGAGCCACAGTTTTCTTTATCGAAAAGATGACAAGTCGATAACATGTTCATACTTGGTACCAATAGATTATATTGCGTCTACCGTCATTCCGAGTCACTGTTACTGTTACTTGATGGGCATGAGCGCATAAGTAGGTAGTTTGATGGTAGTTTTAGTAATGTTAGCGCCATTCGGAGCACGTCGGTAGTAGGACAAGAGAAGAGTCGCGTTCAGTTTGATCGCCCGCTCATCACTGACAGCAGGATAGCACATACAAATTCAACGCGTGCAAAAGAGATGTCATGATCACCGGGCGTGAGCGGGCGATCAAACTGAACTCAGCCAAGATACTCGGACTCCATTCCTACGGTGCGTTCCGAGTCATAACATAATCGATTATGTCGCGTCGCGCCTATATCTATAGTCATTCCGAGTTACTTTGTAGTTTTAGTACTGCAAGCGCCATTCGGAATAAAGTGCACTGGTATGTGTAAATTACTCTAAGTTATGTAGTATGTATATAGGTGGTAGAGCTGATGCATATAGGTGGTAGAGCTGATGCATATAGGTGGTACAGCTGATGCCGGGCTCGACTGTGGAGGTACCACCATCTTACTCGCAAATCCTCCCGAAGTTATTCGGGGGAGAGAAAGAGAACAGCTCTTAGGCACAACCAGGCGGCCCACCATTGCCTGGGACCGATGGATGGCGGTTTATCCATCCCCAATTGCCGGGCCTTATATAAAACAGACTGGTGACGGGCAGCAGCGTCCCTGGTCCAAGGGTTTCGGCACCGCGCTCACCAACCCGCCTGTCCAGCGTGTGTTAGTATGGGCATTTCTTCCAGGAGGACCGCCAAGAGTGGCGAAATCCTGGAAAGACATGTCCAGCAGTGGACGAAACAGGCTGATGGATGGGTAGTATAATACGAATATATAGGTTTAATCGTTTTTACAAGGTTTTATTTCACTTGCATTCTATTTATGTCATGTTTGTACGGGTCCAATCAAAAAATATAAATATTCATTGCGGAAACCCCGATCATAGATTACAACAGCGGCGTGAGTGCAACCGTGGAGGGAGGAACGGCAACGGCGCAAAATCGACTACGAGTACTACGATGACTACCAACACTAATCGGCAATGTCACGTGATTATTTTGCAACTATACGCGCGCGGGATTTAAAAGAAATCAAAATTTAAGATGTCATAACTTGACGTTAATTTTACGGTAATCTATATAAATGACCGTCAAATTCCCGTATTTTACGAGCATTTTTGGTAAAATTACGTAACTTTGCTACCCTAGTACCGTTTCGAAACGAGCGAATTTTACTCAGAGTGATGTAAATTTTACCCCACAGTTTACACGAGTGAAACCGAGGGTAAATGTATAGTACAACGACCTTGTCTGACCCTATAAGCCAAACTAAAATGGCCTCTATATTCAAGAAACGACAGTCCTCGTCACCGGGTCAGATAAGTTTGTAGCCCCTCTTAACTGATAGTTTCACGGATGTGTTTTGAAAGGCTTCCGAGTAATTAAAAAATCACACGCGGTTTTCAACTCTGTCTAGATACCGTTCAGTTCGTCTGACACTGACAGTTGTCACTTCGGAGTTTTGCCGGGCTTAGGACAAAACATCGTTTCTAAAGGGAAAAAGGCGAAAATTCACTGCGTGACACGATTTTAGTACCCGAAAAACTGATTGCTATTATAGTTTCCTATTAGTTATAGTATGTAGGCAGTGGATGTCTTTTGTTTCTATTACGTCTCCGATAACCGTTTTTTAAACGACCCTCATTTTTCCCTAAGAGTAAATGTAATCGCTTTTGAGAAAACAGTTTTATTTCACGTTAGTATCTTTGAGATTAGTTTGTTAGTAATAAAGTTTGTAGTTTATAGTTGTAGTGTAATAAAACAGATATCAAGATAAATACTGAAAAAAGTAAGTACACCGCAACATTTTTTTTTCAAAATTTGTGTGGCGCAAAGTAGAAGGGATTTTTCTTGGTCCACCTATTATTGAAAAACCATTTTTTTATAAGAAACCTAAAAGACTGTAATGTATGCGCATGGACATTATTAAAAGCTGTTTTTTAGGTAATCACAGAGCCGAAAACGCAGAACTCTTGGTGAACGATTTTTTAAATGCATACAATAAGATGGGTTGCCGGATGTTATTAAAAATTCACTTTCTTCATTCCCATAACTCTGTTTTACCTTTAAATCTTGGAGACCTTAGTGATGAACAAGGGGAGCGGTTTTATCAGGATATGGAAAGGCTTGAGGAACGGTATCCAGGTCGCTGGGACTCAGCTATGTCAGGAGATTAATAATGGCGTTTAAAGTGAGAAGATACTTTCAAACAACGATGGAAAAGTCAAATATTTTTAATTTTTTGTGTACGATATAAATTTTTTAGCTTATATTTTGTATTTTATTGTGTGAAAATACATTAATCATAAGTTTTGTTGGTAGTTTTAATTAAAATATTTATAATTAAATAAAGCTATGTGTTTATTGGACGTCTAATTTTCAATTTTTGTACATACAATTGTTAGCTACTGTACCTCAGAAACAGTACGTGATAGAAAAAAAGGAAATAACGTGTTCTTATTAAGTGATGTGTATTAATAAAGAAACAGGAACAATTGAAGTGAGTACTTGATTTTTTTTTAATTTTTTATCGCAATGTTATTATTGTGAAAGTTCATTAGGCTCCTAAGAGCTCATCCCTACTTCCCTCCCTACTATTATTATAAATGTGAAAATGTTTATGTTTGTTAGTTTGTTTGTCTGTCTGTATGTTCCACTTTCACGTCAAAATGGCTGAACCGATTTTTATGAAATTTGGAATGAAGATAAACTGAGGATGACCTTGGGAAGGACATAGGCTATAAAAAATGTTCATAAAATAACGCCCAGGTCGAAAACGGGGCAAAGATTAAATAAACGATTTTAACTTGGGAACCACTCAATGGATTTGGGCGTGGTTTATTGTTTTATTATCATTGTAGTGACTCTTGTCAACACATACGCTATAAGGGTGTTGATAAAATAACGCCCAAGCCGAAAACGGGGCAAATATAGAATTATGGTGAATATGAACAACTGCAGGTACCTTCAATTACTTTATTTTAAAGACTCTTAAAGATAGGTACAATTTTTGGCACACTGTATTCTAGTTACTGTCTACTTCAAAATCTCCAACAAGAATGACTATCCAACCGACTGATTTGATGCCTCCTTCCCCAGGTTTTCCGCCAAAACTCGATTGCTGTGGCGTTCTCTCATTGAAAGTTAACCTAGTGACAGCGGTAGTGTTGCTATTTTAAAATAATACCGAAATACTAAACAAAATGTTGACGATCTTTTCAAAATCTATTGAAAATCATGACAGAATAAACACTTTTAACTCGAGAACCACTGAACTGATTTGGATGTAGTTTTTTTATTTATATCGTAGTGACCCTAGTCAACATATAGGCTATAAGGGGTGTTCATAAAATAACGCCCAAGCCGGAAACGGAGCAAAGATTGAATAAACGCTTTTATAACTCGAGAACCCATCAACGGATTTGAATGCGGTTCTCTTCATTATCATTGTAGTCACTTTTGTTAACACATCGACCATAAGGTGTGTTAATTAAATAACGCCCAAGCCGAAAACAGAGCAAAAATTTAATAAATGCTTTTATAACTCTATAACCAATCGACAGATTTAAATGCAGTTTTCTTTATTATCATTGTGGTTACCCTGGTCAACACATAGACTATAAATAGTGTTCATAAAATAACGCCCAAGCTGAAAATGGGGCAAATATTGAATAAACGATTTTACAACTCAAGAACAACTCCACGGATTTGCATGCGGTGTTCTTTATTATCATCGTAGTTACCCTGGTCAACACATAGACTACAAGGGGTGTTCATAAAATAACGCCCAAGCCGAAAACGGAGCAAAGATTGAATAGACGCAAACGGCAAAGGCTATTAAATCTATGGGAAGTCTGATTCGAATTTATATCCGAAACCCACGCGAACGAAGTCGCGGGCAAAAGCTAGTCTAAGGATAAGTTCGCACTTGAAATGACTTAAATTTAATAACTAATTTGTAAATAGTTCAATACCCATTCAAGGTTATTTTGGAAGTTCATTTTTTATCTGTTTTTGGTGAATAGCAACTATAGCTAGCAACCGACACTGAGTTACATAATAATAGCCCCGCAGATTTTCCTTTCCCTTTCACGTATATAACTCGTCTCCTTCTAGTAAACGAGTGAAATTTCACACTATGATCGCACGTTTCGAAATGGTCCCTTTGCTGATATCTGGGCAGAAGCGCCAAAAGTTGTACCTATTGTCAAAATAGATGTCCCAACGGGAAATGATTTTTTATAATTTTATGATGGTGTTTAGCTTTAATATAATTCACGTTAATATTTATTATTTTTCTATCGATTAAAGATATACTAAGATAACGTGAAAAGTAATAAATTTCTTGAAAAACTGTTTAGAAATTCTGTTATTATTTGTTGGAGCGTCGATGTCCCCAGGAAAAATAGCTGTCTTTTAGACATCTTTTTTTGCACCCCATCTTAATTATTAGTTCCCAAGATAAAATCGGGCTTATTTTACATGAACAGAGTTCAAATTCGTAGAAAACATCATATTTTTTTTTTAATATAACTAAATAAAAAAAATATAAATAATCCTAATACCTACTTAAATATAAAAGAAAACAAAATAATATAATACCTATCCATTAAATACCTATACAAATAAATAAAAATACCTACAAATAAAAAACCTCATCCAAATCACTGCTCCGCGGCAAGGTGCCTAGTATGCTGGCGACATTCCTGCGTTGAATTGCTAAGCTTATTCGCTGGCCGAGGAGTGTGCCAGCCCGTGGGTCACCCGTGACACTGACCAGGCGTGTGGAAAGTTCTTTAAAAAGATTTCGCGCTTCGGGACCCCATGAGCCCATCGTTTCGACCCCAAACGGCGCAAATAGGTAATTGTTCCCTAGAACAGTATATGTACTTGCGCCGTTTGAGATCTTCAGCGGCTGCTGCCGCCGAACCAGCGGCTCTACTCTTTGGTTAGCATGGGAGGGTGCCAGTGTGTCAACGCATGCTGCGTCCCACACTAGCGGCCTCCCATGCTTCCAAGGTACTAACGTCTTGCCGTCGGGCCGCTTGCCTTCATCACGTGCCACTCCTGGCTGATGGTTCTAAAACCGCTGGCACGTTTATAGACGCAAGGGCCCGGCGGATGACGTCGTTAAGAGCTGCATGCCGGGAATGGCAGCCAGCCAGTACTTCGTCGGCATGAGAGCCCATGGAGTCCCGAATGGCCAACGTCAGCACCGCAGGAGCAGCGATGTGGCTCATTCAACAAAGTTCCTCCACAAGTAAAATACTATAGTTCTGAATTAATTTGTGCTGAGGTTTTGACTGAGAATTAATTAGATTAAGGAAGTTATTTCGTTGTTTTATGATAGTTTTTATTGAGATATTTTTTGTTTTGAGATCTCATAAAATTAGTAAAAAACTGATTCAGTTGACGGATTAAATAAGTAACTCTGAAAGAAAATAATATTAGATAAGGTGAAAGTGATGAAATAAAATAAAAAAAATGTAAGTTTGAGATCTTTTAAAATTAAAAGAAGACAAATTAAGTTGGCTGATTAAAAAGGTAATTGAATTAGATACGAAACTCGTAACATACATAGGCAGTGTTGAAGTTTTTTAAATGTTTTGAATATTTGTGAGTTTTTTGATCTCATTTTACTCATGTTACCTTAACTTTATAGAGTCAATTCCAGACTGTCCCCTAAAATATTTTTATAGCACACCGTGCGTAAAATGACCACGTTACGCACGCTGCGCTTGCGTAAAGTCGGCATTTTCCGCACTTTTGCTATAAAATATTATACGATACTCGTGCGAGAAACTTTTTCTCGACTCGTGTGATTGCAGCACTCACCTTCGGCTCGTGCCGCAAACTCACACTCGTCAGAAAACGTTTCATCGCTCTCGTATCGTAATGTACTATTATTGTTATTACTTTTTTGTTTTGAGAAACCATACGAATTTATTAGAAATTAATATACAGGAAAGTAAGTTTTTAAGCAGTAATTGCACACAAAATGTTATCCTTCTGCAAATCCAAAGTTTAAATGAAAAGATAGATATGTTTTTTTGCAAAAATTTACGGAATGGATAGAAATGTCGGAAAAGCTCTATTATTATTGGCTAAAGCGTTGGTTTTGACCTTGTTATTTTGAGTGAATATTTAATTCAACAGTATAAAATAATTTACACTAACTATCTTTCAATTATTTAGGCTAATTATCGCTGATCACTTTTGGTAACGGACATGACACAAAACGCTTCCATCGACACAATTTTGATTAATTTCCTTTTAAATAGCCCATAGAATTGAAAACTTACATATTGAATGATATAAGATAACAGTAAAATAAAATTCAATAAGATTTGAGTATTCAATTATTTAAGCACTAGCTTTTGCCCGCGGCTCTGCGCGTGTCGAATAGATTTTCTTGGAAATAAGGAAAACAAAAGAATATTATTTTTTGAACGACAATATGCAATGGTCACCGTGTTTTACCAAAGTGCTAATAAATACAAACTAAATAAGCCTAAGCTCGAAGGGTCTGCTATTATCCATTGAGGAGATCCCGTACCCACCTTCCATTCCCATCATGAGACTCTGGTCACCATGTTTTACCAAAGTGCTAATAAATACAAACTAAATAAGCCTAAGCTCGAAGGGTCTGCTATTATCCATTGAGGAGATCCCGTACCCACCTTCCATTCCCATCATGAGACTCTGGTCACCATGTTTTACCAAAGTGCTAATAAATACAAACTAAATAAGCCTAAGCTCGAAGGGTCTGCTATTATCCATTGAGGAGATCCCGTACCCACCTTCCATTCCCATCATGAGACTCTGGTCACCGTGTTTTACCAAAGTGCTAATAAATACAAACTAAATAAGCCTAAGCTCGAAGGGTCTGCTATTATCCATTGAGGAGATCCCGTACCCACCTTCCATTCCCATCATGAGACTCTGGTCACCATGTTTTACCAAAGTGCTAATAAAGACCAATAAAATAAGCCCAAACTCAAAGGATCTGCTATTATCTGTTGAGGAGATCCCGTACCCACCTTCCATTCCCATCATGAGACTCTGGTCACCGTGTTTTACCAAAGTGCTAATAAATACAAACTAAATAAGCCTAAGCTCGAAGGGTCTGCTATTATCCATTGAGGAGATCCCGTACCCACCTTCCATTCCCATCATGAGACTCTGGTCACCGTGTTTTACCAAAGTGCTAATAAATACAAACTAAATAAGCCTAAGCTCGAAGGGTCTGCTATTATCCATTGAGGAGATCCCGTACCCACCTTCCATTCCCATCATGAGACTCTGGTCACCATGTTTTACCAAAGTGCTAATAAATACAAACTAAATAAGCCTAAGCTCGAAGGGTCTGCTATTATCCATTGAGGAGATCCCGTACCCACCTTCCATTCCCATCATGAGACTCTGGTCACCATGTTTTACTAAAGTGCTAATAAAGACCAATAAAATAAGCCCAAACTCAAAGGATCTGCTATTATCTGTTGAGGAGATCCCGTACCCACCTCCCAGTCCCGTCACTAGGTCCTGAAAATACTCATCAATACCGATCAAATAAACATAAACTTGAGAGGTCTCCTAAAAAAACATTTACCAGTGGATGATTGAAACCCCGACGATGAGACTACATACGACGACTACGCAAGGCGTACATACCACACGATTAACTAAAAATCTTATTGAGTGCTTAAAGAATTTTTATAGTCAGTTCAGTAGTTCTAGATATTACCCATTATATGCAAACAAACAAACAAACAAATCTTTCTTCTTCCTTACAAACGCAAGCTCAGCCCGTCATCAAGATTTTATTTTGCGAAATTAGCAAAAAGTGTTATCAATCCGTGTTACTGATCACTTACTAAGTCTCTAGTATGAGTTTGGCTGTATAAATAAAAGTCACCTTAAGAGCAAATACTACGTTTTTTGGTTCCCAGCACATATGTATTTGCTCTTAATTATACCAGTTTAAGCAAATGACTTTAATAAATCAGTTTCGCCAAAGGTTCCGAGTTTAAAATTGCCAGGGCTTAATAAAACAGATTGATGACGGACAGCGGCGTCACTGGTTCGAGGGTTTTGGCACCACGCTCACCAACAGCCCAGCATGTGTGAGTATGGGTATGGATAATGGGCAAAGAGTGGCGAAATCTTGGAAAGGCCTATGTCCAGCAGTGGACGAAACAGGCTGGTTTTTAATTGTTTTTCAGGCACTACCATTTTAGCGCCTTGTTTTTTCACGCCTTGATGTTATTATGGCATTCTATGTATACCTATTGTTTTTACGTACCTACCAGTACGGAACCCAACCTAATTTAAGTATCTCATATTATACCAGAAACTTTCCGAAATAATTTGTAATTATTTTGAAAATATGTTTATATACATATGTATATTGAACTTGAATGAAAAAAATACTTATTTACACATTGCAACAATATTATCCATCCCTTACAACTCTAAACATTTGTACTTACCAGCAGTCTAATTTTTATTTACAGTCTCAAGCGGAAAGATTTTTATGAAATGTTTTGTTTTGGTTTCGGTCGCAATTCAACCGTAAAATTAAAATTTGTAATAAAAAAGATACTTACGTGTTTTGATTTTTTTCTACCGCAGTTTCCAATAAAACTTTTTTTTAGTAGAGTAGCATTACGAAAAAAATAAATGGGTGCGAATCAAGTTGGTGGCATTGCGACTCTGTGTAAGGAATCAACCTTAGGAAGCTAAGGCTGAGATTGTTTTACTATGCAAACTCATGGAGTGCATTTTGAGTTCGAACAAACGTCAAAAAGTGACGTGATCCCATACTAGAGTGACGTTTGTAAGATTGAGTTCGTCTTGAGTTCGGACTCAAAATGCACTCTGAATCTCAGGCTAAGTATGCGCTGCGCAGTGCGAGAGAGGCGGATTCAGGACGAAAGAGAAAAAATTAAAACAGCTAGGAAAATTTCCAAAACCGAATGTTAGATATTGTTTAAGCCCATCTAATCAAATGTTGGTATTATGTACTTGATTCCTATTTGTATAACGAGTAGAAAAAGGGATAAGTAATGTTAGAAATAATAATAATAATAAATAATAATAGTAGATTATGCACTAAGGGAATAAAGCAGTGTCCTATGTCGCGGGTGGCATATTGAACCCTGAGCGTAACGAGGGAGTTGTATACAGCCCTGAGTGAAGCGAGGGGTTCAAGCTGCCCAAGACGAAGACAGGCTTTATTACAGAGAAGCATACTCTACTTTTCGCACCTTCTGCGAGACAATAAAAAGAAAGGGCTCCATAAATTAAGTATTTTCGCCATATGCTTTTTCCTAAATGTGTTTTGATTTTTCCGGTAGTAGATTATTAATAATCTCTTAAGCGTCTGTTTTCATAAAATCTGGAGTAGAATCACTATCGCTCGACATTTTTTTATCATTCACTGACAATCACAGCAGCACCAAGCACCAAACACCGTCTTTTGTTTCACAATATTTATAAACGCACCTTTTTATTTTTATTTATTTTTTTATTACTTAGAATTTTCCACGAGTTTCCACACGAATTTGACGTTTCAAATTCAAATCACTTTATTCCGTAGGGAGTTTCATACAATTTTATATCCCTTATGATAATAATGCTTTACTTTACGTTGAGGTTGCATGATATGTAATTGCACATTGTCGAGCAGGTGGCGTGAAAAATGGTTTTCGACCTCTTTTATAAGGTCGTCATCAGTCGAATGTATAACTTTATCAATATATAAAGTTAAATAATAATAGTCAGCGAAACTCAAAACATATGAACAATGTATAGAGGAAAGAAAAAGCTAAAATATAGCGATTAATAAAGATTCATAGGGCAGAAAAAGTGTGTTCGAAGCCTCATTTCAATAATTATTTTTATTATTTACATAGGCCTGTTATCGCGTAATACAAATTTGTTTACACTTCGGGACAGTACAGAAGGCTGATGTTAGCTGTCACCTGCGCAGTATGAGCCCCCGCGCCCGCTCCCCCCAGGCCCAGGCAGCCGTTCATAAATTAACAATTTCGTCAGGTTCCGACCGACACTGACAGCAGGATAGTATGATACCATTTTCAAAGCATGCGACAGAGATCGTGTTGCGAGCCCTAGTTTATGAACGTAGCCCGTAGCGTAGATACAGGAGGGAGGGGGGGGGGGCGCCGCAAATGAAGATGTGATTCGCGAGTTTGCAACTGATAACCAGTAAAGGGGCAGGAGGCACGATTGTGCCGGAAGTCCATTGCAATTGTAAATCAATTGTAACGAGTGAGAATACATTCATATACGTATGTATGTATAGTATACTCTACTATACCGGGTGTAAATAGAGTGCTGCCATTAAATTAAAGGTGGTAGAGCTAATGCCGGGCTCGACTGTGGTGGTACCACCATCTTACTCGCAAATCCTCCTGAAGTTAGTCGGGGGAGAGTAAGAGGACAGCTCTTAGGCAAAACCAGGCGGCCCACCATTGCCTGGGACCGATGGATGGCGGTATATCCATCCCCAAATGCCGGGCCTTAAAATAGACCGGTGACGGGCAGCGGCGTCACTGGTGCGAGGGTTCTGGCACCGCGCTCACCAACCCGCCTGCCCAGCGTGTGTGAGTATGGGCATTTCTTCTAGGAGGACCGCCAACTGGCGAAATCTTGGAAAGGCCTATGTCCAGCAGTGGACGAAACAGGCTGATGGATGGATGGATGGACATCTACCGATCATACTGAACCACTTTGCATAAGAAGCATACCCTCGCTAACCAATAGTTTGGGAAATATTTGAGTTTCAAACAAAAATGGTTTACATACGGGCGTTTTTTGAAACGTCTTCCGTAAGACAGCTATTCAGACGCAGCGTTCTAAAATAAACCGAGAGTTACAGTTGAATATCTTCTTCTCTGAAGATTTGCGCGGATATTTTTCTTCCGAGCGCTGTTCGGTATGATTTGTAGTGTGTGGTTTACTTTAACTTACTTTTTTATTCTGTGCTTTTTTATTCTGAGTCAGTCTCTGAATTTAATAAATTAATAAACGCTGTACGCGTCAAAAGAGCCTTGACGCACCGTACTTACAGTACAGTTTAAATTTTACACTGGTTACAGCGTACTGAACTAGCATTTTTAGGGTTCCGTACCTGAAGGGTGCCAAACGGGATCCTATTGCTAAGCCTCCGCTGTCTGTCTGTCCGTTCGTCTGTCACAGGGGTCTACAGCTTTAGTCGTAATAAATAGACAAATGAAATTTTTACAAAATACGTGTTACTATGGCCTCTACCACGACAAATATGTAATAAAAAATTAAAAAATATAAATACGAAGGGGGATACAAGAAATCTTGAAAAAATAGCTCAAGGTTATTTGTTTCAGCTCTATCCTAAAGACGTTTATACACACAATATTCACACAACATTCATACATTCACACACACAAGTTTCATATATTTGGGCAGATTGTTTTAAACATACTCTGAAATAAAATACCAAATAATAAAAATAAGGGTTCCGTACTGAAAGGATGCCTAATTATTTGACAAGCGCTCTCCTTTTAGCGGTTCTTTGACGTCTTGATGTTGCTACGGCATCTCTATTGTTGTTATTTATCATGTTTATAGAATTCCTCATGCATTTGTGGTGGTACGGAACCCTTTGTGCGCGGTCCGACTCGCACTTCGTCAACTTTTTATTTATTTTGCAGTGGATGTGGACTTTAATAATGCCGCGGAATTTATGGGCGTTGAAACTGACATCACTGAAGCCCAGTATATTGTGAGTTTTGTTTCGTTTTTCTCTATGCGTTTTTATCGTACGTAAGTACTTTATGGTTTTACTTTTATCATATCTTGGGAGTTTCTCATACTTACAAATCTTACAATATGATCAGGGACGTGGAGAAAAAGAACTAAATGATTCTTGGCCTCTTTTCTCCTAGCTATTGCCTGCGGCTTCGCCGGCAATTATTAAGTTTTTGGGTAGTTAAGCTGTTAATATTTTTCGGACTAATTACCTATATAATTTTATACCACGTATAGTATCTAACAAAAAAAAATGTACAAAAAGAAACAAATCAAAATTTTATTTATTAAATTTAACTTTTGGTTCTCATGAAAATAAATTTCTATGTTCCTTTGTCTACAAGTATGTCCCTAGGGAACTGCTTGTCTATCCCCAGGAAAATAAATAACCTCTGTCCAAGTGAAGAGTCTAAACATTACAGTAGCGAAAAAAGTATCAAAATAGTTTCAGTATTTTCAACGTTTACCCGCTTGAATTTAATTAATGGCTATGTCCCTAGGAAACTGCTTGTTCCCAGGGAATAAATTATAGCCTATTAGTGAAAAGTCTAACCATTACAATGGTGGAAGAATTTTCAAAATATTTTCAGTAGTTGTAGAGATTAATCGCGCGAATGTAATTAATGGCTAAGTCCCTAGGGAACTGCCCGTCCCCAAAGAACAAACTATAGCCTAAAGCACTCAGGGATAATGTAGCTTCCTATTAGTGGAAGAATTTTCAGAATGGGGTCAATAGTTACGGAGATTACCCCATTTATCCACACTTACATACACCTCTTACGCCCGTGGCTCCGCCCGCGTTTATTCAATCTCTGCCCCGTTTTCGGCTTGGGCGTTATTTTATCAACAAACCTGAGAGCCTATGTATTGAACAGGGTCACTAAGATGTTAATAAGAAAAACCGTATACAAATCCGTTGAGTGTTTCTCGAGTTAAAACGGAATAGACAGACAGATAGACAGTTAGTCTGACGAAACTTCCATAAATGGTAGTTTCGGCTTCAGTACAATTTGTATAAGGTGACTTTCGTTTGTATAGCCAAATTAATACTGGAGACTCGGTAAGCAGTCAGGAACAAAGTTCAATGACTCTGTTTTTGAAATACAAAAAAAATGTTTGTAGCTCCCTTGACTCAATCAGTATAGGAAGTCTAAATTTTATTTTGCGTATTTCACAGTAAGGGTTATTTAACATTGTTTTGTGACTTACCGAATCTCCAGTGTGAATTTGGCTGCATAAACGAAAGTCACATTATAAAACACTTCATTTAAAAAATATTAAAATATTCGATATATAAGGATTTACGTGTGGGCGAACGGGAAGAAGGTTTTTAAAAAGATTTAATTATTTTAGTTAATAAAGATACAATCAATTCAAAATCTGGTACAAGACTGGCTTTCAAGTTAATAAACAATAAATGATCGGAAACAGTATATGGAACAGTGGCTTCTCGATATCAGGGCAACACGTGTAGTGCTGCGTCGGCGCAGCGGCGGCGGCGGGTCGTGTGACGCTGGCACTGCTAAGGACACAACTTTTTTACTACTTTATTATAATACTTGCCTTTCTCCCGCGTTTATTTAATCTCTGCTGTTTTCAGCTGGGCGTTATTTTAACAACACGGTACCCCCATAGTCTATGTTGACCAGTGTCACTACGATGATGACGAAGAAATCTGCATCCAAATCCGTTGAGTAGTTATCGAGTTAAAACGGAACATGCATACATACAGACGGACAACATTTCTAAAACTTTTGGTTTTAGTACAATAATAATAAACCATTTCATTTTATTGAAAAAATATTTAGGTATGTACAGACACGACTTTCTTATTAATATTTTTGATTTGTATTTACACTAGGTATTCTTCCTGTCCCATACGATGCTTTTCTGCGTGGGCACGCTGATCGAGGCCCATGTGGTGCTGACGCCCACTGACTGCATCACTGGAGAGAGCTATCGTTTCGAAGTGTTCGGCGGGACGCACTCCTTCCTGCAGGACTCCGGCGTCGCTCGAAACGCAGAGCATTTGTGTACTTATCTAAGTAAGTGAAGGTAACAGAGTACCTGGTGAATAAGCCGTCTATGAAACAGCAATAAGACCGGCCAATAGGTAGCATGTCATGCTGTTGTACGTATATACGTATAGCCCTAATAGTGATAAATCCTAGGATTATCCGGTAAAACCTAAGATTTACCAAGTGATGATGGTAAAAGTCCGAATTATTCGATAATTTCGGCCTTTTACCGCCTGTCTACCACAGAATCACAGTAAATGCTCGAAAAAAACACGTTTTATAGTTTGTTGGCAGTACACCTGCCCGCTATTTTAGAAACTATGTAAAAATAAATAATATGATATAATAATATAAATAACCTGACTAATCTGACTACTGACCATTTTGAATAAACTTACATGATTTTTTGTTTGATAAACACTTGTACTTGTCCACTTATTTATATTAATTTCCCTTACCGGTTTCGCTGTTAAAGCATTATCAAAGGTTTTCGCTTTAACAGCGAAACCGGTAAGGGAAATTAATATAAATAAGTGGACAAGTACAAGTGTTTATCAAACAAAAAATGTTTCAAAAGTTCCACCAAGTGCCAACAATCACGAGCATCAACTCCAAACTTACATGAAATCTAAATTTATAGTTATTTTATTATATTATTTATAATTTCACGATCGGAGCACCCAGAGCAACAAAAACAGCTATTAACAACTCCTTTCTAAAAAAGTTATAATTAATTGTGTCAATAGATATTAGTGTTTTTTACTTTTTATGTTTATGTCATAATTTTATTTTCCATTCGCCTGATGACGGCCCCACTGAGGGGTCGAATATAGCACATTTTACTTTATATTATTTATGTGTGTTCATTTATAAAAATAAAAACTAACAAATTAAAGCCATCAACTGGTGTTTTGAAGAAAATTATATTTGTTAAGCTATTTAAAAAAATAAATAAGCTATAATCGATGATAGATCGTTTTCATTGTCTTTTTGGTTCTCATCAATTTCTTGTTCATTTTCGGCGCCACCCTGGCTGACGCGGCTGCCACTACCCAGTCTTACACGCTAAATATTCAAAGGTCTTACAAGTCAAACAATCAACTTCAGACTAAAGTAAATCAGGATGTTTCATGGATGACAGATGATCGTACATTATTTTTAGTTTTAATTTTCTTTATGAGTTTACATGCTTATATACGCAACATAATGTATTTATTTTTACTACTAAGTGAGCATCTACATTTACATATCGTTGGGAAAGCACATGGGTAAATTCACAGGTCGTGTTGAGAACTAGATAGCTCAGTGGTAGAGCAACCGCCCGGTAAGCGAGAGGTCCCGGGTTCGAGTCCCGGTTTAGAGCTCCTCACGTTCAGGGAGTGTATTTTTGAATCATTCTGATTTCAATACGCATACGAATCCGCATGATTCGCATACGAATACAATACTAATTTTAAGCTTTCGTCAGCGAATCATGTGGATTCATATGCGAATTGAAATTCGAATGATTCAAAAATACACGCCCTGATTTACTTTTCTGATTTTCTATACCGCAATGATATAAAATTTAATTGAGTATTTATTTTTCTTGCGGAATAATGACTTTTAATGAAATTTATTTGTATAGCTCCAGATAACGAGCCCAAAAATTGTACCGACAACGGCATAAGCTTGGTGGTTTTGAACAGAGGTTTCGGGGTTCAGATGAAGCAAGTGAAGGCAGAGTACACGTTGAATAGGCTGCGTTACGGAAACTACATCAGACCTGAGGACCTTGCCAAAATTAAAGATGGCGTCGAATGTGAATTCCATGGGTGGGGCAGCAGGAGGAACGTGAGTTGTTTTTTGAAATCATAATAAAACCGAGAAATTGGCTTAGCTTAGGCTAATGAATGAATATATCTTGGTCATCATATTCGTTGGCAAAAGCAGCGCCCGCGATGCCGCATTTACGAAATACGAGTACACTTTTTTAGGGTTACGTAACCAAAGGGTGCCAAACGGGACCTTATTACTAAGCCTCCGCAGTCTGTCTGTCTGTCACAGGGGTCTACAGCTTCAGCCGTAATATGTAGACAGCAGTGGCGAAGGGTTCATATAACACGATTCCCATCGGCTTCCCTTTAGTAAATGGCATCCATACTACATTTCTATATTCACTAAAATTCATTTATTTATCTAAGGTAAATTAAAAGCCAAAAGTGCGTTACGTGCAATATACGTACAATAGTACAAAAAATCAAAAAATTCTCTACTAAAAACGCATTTTTTTATCAGGCTTCCCTTTTTAAAATGTGCACCCTTGGCCACTGGTAGACAGTTGAAATTTTCTCACGATTAAATAATAAAAATTTGAAAATATGAAAAGCAAAGGGGATCCCTATACAAGAAACCATGAAAAAATGCAATTTTTCAAGGTTATTTGTTTCAGCTCTATCTTAAAGACGGTAATACATACAAGTTTCAAATTTGGTTAGATTGTTATACATACTCTAAAGTAAAATAAATAATGAAAATTAGGGTTCATTCCTTATAGGATGCCGAATCGTTTGACAGGCGCTATCATTTTAGCGGCTTTTTTAACGCCTTTATTGTAGCTACGAGTGTATTGTTGTTTTTTATCATGTTTTTAGGGTTCCTTACCCGTTTTGTGTGGTGGTACGGAACCCTTTGTGCGCGAGTCCCACTCGCACTTGCCCAAATTATTTATTATTTCAAGCATGTTATTTCGCTGTGTAAAAAGCTATTTAGGATTCCGTCAAAACATGGAAACCCTTATGCGGGACCTAGCGTGGAACCTAGTGTGATTATAGCAAAGAATATGAACTATTATCTTTAGCTTTAAGTAACAGAAAATCTTCGATGATGTCATATTTTTAAATATTTTGACACATTTTTGTGATGTACCGGTAAGCTTGCGATAGTTATTTTGGTTGTTTTTCCTTTCTCGCGCTCAGGTGAAAGAAGGGCAAGAAACTTAGCAAGATCACGTCTTTTCTTTCTTGTTTTCGTTTTTTTCAATCACAAATATGGTTACAGAGTTTGGGACCTTTTTGTTTTAGGGTTTCCTCGTGCCAATGCTGATCAGACTTCGGAAGGTGAAATTGAAGATGGTGCCCTGCGTTAATGATATCTTCAATAACCGATATCTCTGCACTGACCAACTAACTTGCAAGGTACCGTTATTTTTATGGTACTATAATGTGCCCCATAACTATCTTATAAGAGTGTGTCGAATGTAGGGTTCCCAGTTAGTATCCAAATGGAGGACAAATTCTTTTTTGTTTCCCAAATTGCCCTTCTGTCCTCCCTACCTACAGAATGTTCTCCTTTTCGGAATTCGCCGAAACGACACCAACACATGGTCAAGACATTTGCGTGTATATTTATTTTCGAAAATTCTAACAATGTGATATGAATTATGTGCCTTTGTAGTTCTGAAAAATATCTTAATAATTTAAACATTTTTTATATTTTTTTTTACGAATATCCTTGTCTGTAGGGTTTCGTACCTGAAGATGAAGAAACGGAACCCTTATACGATAATTTTGTTATCCGTCTGCCAAGACCCTTTTTCTCAGGCCCCTTGAGAGATATCAAGTTGAAACGAACAGCGGTTGTGTCAAAAAAGTTATTGCCCCTTACGTACTAAATTTCATACTTCCCGTTGACTTATAAGCTAAAAATTTCGTTTCCAAGTAGATCTTACAGCAAGGGTAGAGAAAAAAATCAAAAAATTACCAATATTTAACTATTCGTGGAGATATTGAAGCCCACTTAATTGAGTCCTACTCCCAGTTGACCGTTTTTCTTCCAATATCCTTGTTTTTTGTAAACTGCCCCCCTTTTCTATTTTCCTGTCTGGCAACCCTGGTCGAATGCCACCACACTTTTACGTAATATACATAAAGTGCGCGCCAGATAAGTCTGCGCGCGACTGGTGGCGTTACTAACGTTTTACTACTTGACCTTTGGCATGATGATTGCCAAACTTGACCACTGAAAACTAATAAAAATGATAGACATTCTACACACTGGGGAACCGTATCAGAACGTGCGATGGTAGTGCGAAATTTCATTCGTTTAATAGAAAGAGACCGAGCTAAATACAAGAAAGAGAGAGAACATCTGGTTTTGAAACGCTTGCGAGTGATTCCAGTGAGAAAAACGTTTTCGAACGGGTCTGGGTGACAAACGTCAGTCTCAAATCTAATTCAAGGGCGGAAAACTGCAATTGCCTCTTGTACACACCAAAAAAAAAAAAGATAAATGAGCTCTCTTACGACCCTAATGCAACTTTCAAAATAATTGATTATTAATTAACGGATTAACTCGGGCAAATTTTTGAATGCTCTATGGTGAAATTCTCATCACTCCGAGTGAAATTCACTCGATTTGAAACGGAACCTAGTGAGTACACCTGACATAATAACAACTTAGTGGCCTGCGAATTATGATTTTGGCCAGCTCGACGTGCCTTCCAAGCACGCAAGCCAAGTGTGATTCTACGGAATGTGAACCCGCAACATTCGAATTAGTGATCGAGACCTTTGAAACTCTTGAACATGTGGCGTACAAGCTTGCCTTATAAATTTGCAGCGCAAAACTCGCGCGCATTTCCGACTGTTTCCGTAAAAGCTCGCAGGCCACATAGAGAGAGACAAAAAATAAGAAAGAGACAAGATGGCGATTTCGTTTAAGACGGGAGAGAGCGTCTAACAATTTCATGTGAATTTCAAGGTGTCGTGAGTCTTAATAAACTGTTTAATAGTGATATCAGAAGTTTTATTACGAACCCACCTGATATTATCTATAATGGTGACCCTCGCCGTTTAATTACACGCGAGTGAAAAAGTGAACTCATGGCGGCATCGTTCGACATACAAACAGAATTATTGTTTTGTGGCTCGACTGACACGAAATGAAGCGTGCCCATCATCACTACTAAAGGAGGCTATGTCACTACCCATCATCACTGGCTAGCTCGTTCAAACTCCATGCTCAACACAGGCCCGCACACGCTGGATGTCGTATCGGCTGGTTCATCGATGCGCATGACGACGGCCTGCGCTTCCCCAGCAGTCTAGGTATTGTGTGGACGCTGTTACTACTCAGGTACGTGAGCCATGGCGCGCGAGTTTCGCGCTCGCCCGGCATTCCACTGCTACCAACTGCTACGTGGTGAGTGAACCTTGACAGTGTTCTACCTAAAAAAACTTACATGTACTATAAATAAATACGTGCTATTTTAGTGATTAGAGCATACGGTGTTGTTTACGTAAATATTAACTAATAATCCCATCTTTGAACAATAATTATTGTGCTACCTAACCTATATCCATAGAGTACATAAACAGAGCTTACTAAGCGTTATAACGTTATAACAGATTACTAAGCGTTATAGCGTTAAAACAGCGTACTAAACCAAACGTTATAACAACTTTGTTACCAGGCCAATGTTGCTTATTTAAAAACTAGCCACATGCATTTCTTGTGTCACGATCCATTATTACCTACGCACAATGTCGGATTTTAGATAGGTATTTTAAGGTGTTGGTGTTTTCTAACTTTATCGATTGATATCGTTTGTGGCATGTTTGTCTTAACCATATTTTGTAATGGCATGTGTACCTATTCGGAATACATTTGTGATATGTTATGTTTTTATGGTGTTTTGTGATAGCTTTTGTCCTCTTTAATGTTTTATTTCTTTTTTTTTATCGATGACAACCATTGGTAATAAAAAAGATAAATACTTTAATGTTTAGAATTTATTGTAACATTTTAACAATTTAACCTTGGTTTAACAAAATATTTTTATTCTCGTTTTGTGATTTTGGTGAATGTTATAAATTATTGGTTTTGCTTGTGCTATTGTGACTAATCATGTCTGCTGAGGAAGAGCTAAAGCAACAGATCGTAGTACTCCAAGATCAACTTGCTCGCATGAATGCAGCACCTAGTGTTGGGGCTGTGGCTGTAAAACTTTCTTCTTTTTGGCCGGACAAGCCGCACCTTTGGTTTGCACAAGCGGAGGCACAATTCGAAATAGCTGGAATAACGAAGGATGGTACTAAGTATGGACATATATTGTCAGTGTTGGATGCTAGGCTGGCTGATGAGGTGGAAGACATTATCGCTAACCCTCCTACTGAAGGAAAATATGAAAATTTAAAAAATGAACTCATAAAGAGGTTTTCCATTTCCAGGGAACACCGCATTCGCCAGCTACTCGGTGAGCAGCAAATCGGTGACCGCAAACCATCATCCTTCCTGCGGCATCTTCGCTCATTGGCAGGCAAGAGTGATGAGAGCATCGTCCGCGAACTGTGGATGCGGAGCCTGCCTCAGGAGGTCCAGCGGATCCTAATGGCCCAGATGGACCTGCCCTTGGACAAGGTAGCGGACTTGGCGGATGCTATTGTTGATGCATCCCCGGGTAAGTCTGTTAGCGCTACTTCTTCCAGTGTGGCACCGGACCTTGACCGCATTTTAAAATGCATGGAAGACCTTACCAGAAGGGTTGATGTCTTAAGTACGGACAGAGCACGCTCCCGCTCCAGATCCTCCACAAACGCTCATCCCCGATCAAGGTCATCTTCGCGCCAGACAGAAGGCGTGTGCTGGTACCACAAACGGTTTGGCACAAAGGCAGCGAAGTGTATAAATCCGTGCAATTGGAAACCCGACCAACCGGGAAACGCCGCCAGCAATTAGTAGCGGCGGCGTCTGATTGCGAAAATACGAGCCGCCGTCTGTTCATAACAGATTCCGGGTCAGGTAATCGATTCTTAATCGACACTGGGTCGGATCTATGTTGTTTCCCGCGCCGATTGCTTCGTGGCTGCTACAATGCCACTAGTTTTGACGTGCGTGCCGCTAACGGGAGCGCTATAAAAACTTACGGCACTATTTCTCTCAACCTAAATCTGGGTCTTCGACGGGACTTCAGGTGGAATTTTATCATCGTGGACGTTAGCACAGCAATCATCGGGTCAGATTTTCTGGCATATTATAATCTGCTACCCGACTGTTATAACCGCCGCCTGATTGATGCAACTACAAAGCTCTCTGTGCTGGCTTCTGTAGCCTCTATCACACAAGCTAGTGTCAAAACTATCATATCTGACAATTCCCCTTTCTCTGCAATATTACAGGATTTCCCAGAAATCACCAGACCTCCAGGACTCCCACGGGTCGTCAAGCACGCAACCATGCACCACATACTCACGACGGAGGGTCCTCCTGTTTCGAACCGCCCTCGCCGCCTTGCACCGCAAAAGCTGCAAGTCGCGAAGGCTGTCTTCGAAGACATGGTTCGTTGTGGTACCGCCCGTCCTTCTAAAAGCCCATGGTCTTCGCCACTACAGATGGTCCCCAAAGACAGACATCTGGAATTACCAGCCTGTCCTCAGGATCGCTGGAGGCCATGCGGTGATTATAGAGGTGTCAATGCTCGGACAGTACCCGACTGTTATCCAGTCCGCCACATAGGCGACGTTGGAAGCAACTTAACTGGCTGTTTCATCTTCAGCAAGATAGACCTAGTCAAAGCCTACCAGCAAATCCCTGTCGCGCCAGAGGACATTTGCAAAACTGCAATAATAACTCCTTTTGGGCTCTTTGAGTTTCCGTTCATGTCCTTTGGTTTGCGAAACGCAGGGCAATCATTTCAAAGGTTTATTGATGAAGTCACCATGGGCCTTGATTTTTGCTTCCCGTACGTGGATGACATCTTGGTTTTCTCCAAAACGCCTGAGGAACACTCTGCACATCTTCGCGCCCTATCTAAGCGTCTCTCAGAGTACGGTGTTGTGATCAACCCATCCAAATGCCAGCTCGGCGTACATGAGATCACGTTCCTCGGCTACAGAATCAACCGGTCAGGCATTCGCCCTCCTCCCGAACGCATAGAAGCCCTGCAAAACTTTCCACTGCCCAAGACCATTGAAGGCCTTCGCAGATTTTTAGGAATGGTGAATTTTTACCGACGCTTCCTACCAAATGCAGCGGAACTTCAAGCCCCTCTAATTAACTGCTATGCGTCCACTCAACTTAAAGGAGCGAAACCAGTCCCTTGGACACCCGAGCTCGAGTTGGCATTCCAAAAATGTAAGGACCACCTCGCAAACGCGACCCTCTTGGCTCACCCAATATCCGATGCCAAGCTCGGACTCTTCACTGACGCTTCGTCGACCCATGTTGGCGCTTGCTTACAGCAGCATGTAGATAACACCTGGCAGCCCCTCGCCTTCTTCAGTAAGAAACTTACTGCCCTTCAGGCTACTTGGCCTGCATACTACAGAGAATTGCTAGGCATTTATGCTGCGGTCCAACACTTTCGCCACCTCTTGGAAGCACAACACGTCACAATTTTCACCGACCACAAGCCGTTGATTTATGCTTTTTCACAGAAGCGAGAGAAACTGCCTCCTGTCCAACTGAACCAACTTTCATTTATCTCCCAATTTACAACGGACATCGTCCATGTTAGTGGGAAGGACAACGTCGTCGCCGACGCCATGTCGCGCGTAGAGGCCATCCGTCTTGATGAGAACTTTGCCACTCTCGCCGCAGAACAGGCGACCGACGAAGAACTCCGTAAGGCGCAAGCTAGTTCGTCTCTGAAAATAGAGAAAGTACTAATACCCGGTACTGACACTGAGATATTTTGTGACGTTTCCACAGGAAAACCCCGTCCTTATTTAACCCCTTCATTTCGACGTCATCACTTTGACAAGCTCCATAACCTCAGTCATCCGGGCGCACGGGCAACCACACGCATGGTGGCTGACCGTTTTGTATGGCCCAGTATCCAGAAGGACTGCCACAACTGGACTCGTTCCTGCGTCGCTTGCCAACGCAGTAAGGTATCCAGACATACAGTTACGCCTCTCGGTACCTTCTCCAATCCACCAAAACGTTTCTATCACGTTCACATCGATATCGTTGGCCCTCTCCCTTCCAGCAATGGCTACCAGTACCTCCTTACAGCCGAGGACAGGTTTTCTCGCTGGCCCGAGGCTTGGCCAATGGTCACTATGACCGCGGAGGAGACAGCGGAGACTTTCTTCCGAGGCTGGATCTCCCGTTTCGGAGTTCCTACCATTTTGACAACTGATCAAGGCAGGCAGTTTGAGTCTACTTTGTTCCAGAATTTGACGCAGCTTTGCGGCATTAAACGTATACGCACTACTAGTTACCACCCTTGTGCAAACGGCCTTGTCGAGCGCATGCACCGCACCCTCAAGGCCGCCCTAATGTGTCATGAGGAGAAGTGGTACAAAGCGCTGCCCGTGGTACTTCTCGGCATGCGTGCTGCCCTTAAAGAAGATCTGCAATGTTCCACAGCTGAGCTCGTTTACGGGGAACCCCTGCGCTTGCCCGGCGAATTTATTGCATCTTCTGCAGTTCCAAATAGCGCCGAAGACCTTTCGAGCTTCGTGACCCAACTGCGACAATACATGGCACGCTTAAGACCAACTCCTGCTTCGCGACATGGACAGCAGCGCACCTTTATTTCGAAAGAACTTGAAACTGCGTCTCACGTTTTTTTGAGAGATGACACCGTTCGTCCTGCACTCAAGCCTCCCTACAGGGGTCCATACCCGGTTGTTTCTAGGACAGACAAAACGATCACCATCACCGTGGGTGACAAGAACACCCAGGTGAGCCTTGATCGCGTAAAGCCAGCGTTTATCCTCGACAGCCCAACCTCATCAGCTTTCCGTGCTCCAATCGCTAATTTACCTGCGACACCTAGCCCAAGTTCATCTGTTCCGGTTGTGCCTGCCGCCCCGAGTGCGCCTCAGACTCCGCCTGTTCCTGCGACCACAACCCCAAATCAACCGCAGCAATACACGACACGCTCAGGTCGTAACGTTCGCTTCAAAGCCCGTCTCGATCTGTAGTTTTAGCTCATCGTCCAGCTATTTATAATGTGTATCCGTTTATTTACTAGTTTTAAGGTTATTGCATCTTGATTTTAATGTACTTTTTTATTGTTGATATTACTGTTTCTTATTGTAAGTTTTTGTTGAATATCTGATGTAAATTATTGTGCCTTCCTTTTGGTTGGGGTATCTCTCAACCTAGGGGGGTGGTGTGGCGTACAAGCTTGCCTTATAAATTTGCAGCGCAAAACTCGCGCGCATTTCCGACTGTTTCCGTAAAAGCTCGCAGGCCACATAGAGAGAGACAAAAAATAAGAAAGAGACAAGATGGCGATTTCGTTTAAGACGGGAGAGAGCGTCTAACAATTTCATGTGAATTTCAAGGTGTCGTGAGTCTTAATAAACTGTTTAATAGTGATATCAGAAGTTTTATTACGAACCCACCTGATATTATCTATAAACATTTGTGGCGGATTTATGTGTAAAATTTGTTTTACCGCCCAAAAATCCGATAATTAAATATATTCTCGAATGGAAAGTCAAATTTGATAGTCTTTAAGTTATTTGGTACTGTAGTAATATACCTATACATACATAATCCTCACGCCTGTCTCTTAGAGGGACAAGCAAAGACTACAGATTTCCATCTGCTACTACTCGTATACTGTATACTGACTCTTTTGCTTCTTCTACATCTATCAATCTAGTCATACAAGCTCTTCTATTCCGGGTACTTTTTACTTTACCCATCTTCAATATTTCCCCTATTTTGTCGGCATACGTCCTTCTAGGGCGGCTCGGTCGAGCTTTTCTTTCCACTTCTGCCTCATTTTGTTTTGTCACTCTACTTTCGTTGTAGTAATTTGGTATTAAGATAAATCGTTTTGAGATAAACACATAAATGTACTTGCAATTATCGGCACTTCGACGCACCTTAAATAAATTCACTTTAGTTTTACTATTACAATTTTTCTCCCGAATTTGTCCCAAAAATTTATGCATCACTCGGTAAGATCTGTAATCCATTGAAAATTGTGTTTTATCAGAAACCAGTTGGGAGGAAAAAAAATAGATAGTAAGTGAATTAATTTTCTAGAAGAAAAATCACATTTAATTAAGCATTTCTTTACAGTCAGAAAAGTTTGGAGCTCTGTGCCCGGTAAGTCATGTTATCTAAAGCATAAAAGTGAATATTTATTTATGCAGCCAAATTCATAGTAGAAGTTTGGTTATTGATCAGTATCACGGATCGATAACATTTATTGCATGTTAACCTCCCTTAGGGGCTGCTGGGCTTGTGCTTGTAGGGAACACGAGAAAAAAAAATGAATTTCAAAAAAAATCTAACCTATACAGGGCCGCGTTCAGTTTGATCGCCCGCTCATCACTGACAGCAGGATAGCATATACAAATTCAACGCGTGCAAAAGAGATGTCATGATCGCCGGGCGTGAGCGAGCGATCAAATTGAACTCAGCCCAGAGTGTAAATAGAGTGCGACCATTAAATAAAACCACATACTCTACTGAACATACTGAACAACTATTCGAAAAGAATGAACCGCGCAATCTTCAGAGATAAAGATATTCAACTGTAACACTGTAACTCAAAGACTTTATCTCGTAGGAGGAAGGTCTATTTTAGAACGCTGCACCGGAACAGCTGTTTCAGGGACGACGCTCTCTCTAAACTCGCCCGTATGTCGGTGCGTTCGTTTCACGCATTTTTGTTTGGAACTCAATTATTTCCCAAACTAAGGGTGGCCGCGGGTATGATTCTTGGGGAAAGTGTTTCAGTAGGGTCAGTAGAATATGTGGTTTCATTTAATGGTAGCAGTCTATTTACACCCGGTATAGGTTGAAATTAAATCAACCGATCAAATTCATACTGGACACTCGGTTAGTGACCAAGAACTAGGTTCAGAAATCCTTTGGGCCAAATTCGAAAAATATATTTTTTGCTCTCTTATTGGTTGGACTAGTTTAAGTACAATTCCTACTCTAGGCAAGGCAGTAAGGAAGCAAAACATTTTTTTTTCGAATTTCACCAAAAGGGTAAATGAAGCTTGTTTCTGATCACTAACCGAATCTCCAGTATGAATTTGGTCGGTTAATTTAATTTCACCTTGTATACTGAGCGCTTACCGAGTCTTCAGTACGGATTTGGCTGCATAAATTTAATAAATTTTACCTTGTATACCAAAACGTTGAAATGCTCATGCCATGCCTAAAAACTAAGATGAGTATGGGTAAAATCATAAAAACACCTACATTACCAATACATTTGCTGTCGATAAGAAAAAATCTGAACTGGTTCTTTGTGAAATATACTTCCAAATTTAATATTGCTACTTTTCAGCATGACTATGTTTTTTTACAATTACTATGGGACCCTCGAAGCTTTGAATTGTCTGTCTTTATTTTATCGGGATTCTAGTCAACATAACTCATTTGAGTCGTGGAAGAAAACGTGGAGACCAGAACACAAACAATTAGAGTACCAAGGCAAATACCCTTAAGGCTCTTTGTCTGATCTACCTCAGTTCCTCAGATTTGTCACCTCATCGCAAGAACTTTTCGCCCAAAAACTAGCTCCCAGCTAAGCTAATGTATGACAATAATGTACTTTACGCAGGAAGATATCTATTGATATTTTATTTCTGTCAAAATAATCGAATTTTCTGTGAATTTGGCAGTGAATTCCTAAAACATCCGACATTCTCACATAAATAGAACATTATTTGTGTACATTGCCTTTTGCTGAGAGTACTCGTCGTTACTCCCACCAGGACGATATGGGCTCTGCGCTCGTATGCAACGGTTACCTGCAAGGCGTGATGGTGTCCAAGACCATCGACCGGCCCTGCGGCGTGGGCTTCCTAAACGTTGTTCATTTCACCAAATTCATCACGTGTGGAGTCGATGATTCCCGCGACGTGATCGGCACCGAGAACTTCGACAAGATCGGAACAGTTGCCGCGTCCCGACCAAGTCTGTTGACGATAGCTACTGAACCCATGCCGTCTACGTGAGTCTGATCTAACTTTGTATTATTAGTAGAGTTCATTACAGAAAGATACAAAAAACGACCCTACAAAACTGATCCTAAAAAGTCCCGCGTTTTATAAAATGTTTTTATTGCGAAATCCATCGCTTTGGAATACTCTAAATGTATTACGAAATAGAAAAGATAATTAAGAAGCAAATGTAAAGACAAGAATTTGATAAAAAGTCGCAGGTTCGAATCCTGGCCTGAGGATTTTTTTACAAATTCTTGTCTTTGCTTTTGTTTCTAATTTATCTTTTCTAGTTTGTAATGCACTCTAATAATAATATTTAGAGTATCCAAAAGCGATGGATTTCGCAATAAAAACATTTTATAAAACGCGGGACTTCTTAGGATCTGTTTTGTCGGGTAGTTTTTTGTATCTTTCTAACTACGAGTAAGTAAGGGAATCGGAAGTCAGAAGAAGGGCTACCATCCGTCTGGATTTGAAGTAAGGGAATTTCGCCCTTCCGTCTGGAGTCCGGGCTACGTCCGGCTTTTTGATTTGCCCGGATTTTTAACTACGATGGATTTTTTAAATAAATGTGTATTTTTCTTGATATGAGAGTCTCGCGCAAAACATTTTTTTAATCAATCATCACCTAAAGCACTCCAGCTGAGCCAAAATATCAAAGTTAAATGTCCATCCATCCATCTATCCATCAGCCTGTTTCGTCCACTGCTGGACATAGGCCTTTTCAGGATTTCGCCACTCTTGGGGGTCCTCCTGGAAGAAATGCCCATACTCACACACGCTGGGCAGGCGGGTTGATGAGTGCGGTGCCGAAACCCTTGCAGCAGTGACGCCGCTGCCCGTCACCAGTCTGTTTTATATAAGCCCCGGCACTTGGGGATGAATATACCGCCATCCATCGGTCCCAAGCGATGGTGGGCCGCATGGTTTTGCCTGAGAGCTGTTCTCTTACTCTCCCCCGAATAACTTCGGGAGGATTTGCGAGTAAGATGGTGGTACCTCCACGGTCGAGCCCGGCTTCAGCTCTACCACCTAAGTTAAATGTAACTTATACTTATTAGTAGCAGTATGAAATTTGGAACATGGGGTGGGGAGTGCTTTCTATGATAATTATTAAAAATTAAATTATATACATTATACACTGAGCGGGATTCTGATTCTGCGATTCTGCGTCGTCGGGTTGCATCTCCTTCACCTCTAACATATCCTCTAACATGAAGGACCACATCGAGCTCGATAGCGCGAGCATCTCTGTCTCACTTTAGTGATCTACCTGTATCGAACTGTCAGAGCTCGATATGGTCTACCATGGTAGGTACCCTGGAATACTTAGTTTGTTTCCAACTCAAACTCAAAGTACATTCAAAGTATTACTTAATTTTACCAATTTTTATACCTTTTAACAGGTCGCGAACGACGACTACTGAATGTGACGACTGCGTTCAAAGGTAATTAAAACGAAGGTCATCTTTACATTATACATGGAACATTTTGATGTCAATAAACACAAAATTGTACTTTCCTATGTTTGTTTCATTTTCATCAGGCACCGCTATTTTCACATATAATTTCGAAATCATAGTCAAACCTACATATAGGTAGGACGGCTTCTTGGATCAGTACTAATTTATTTACATGTATACGTATTTATAGTTATTAATTTGGTTTCGAAATGTCGCCATAGTAATTATTTTACTTTTGTAATCACACTAATATTATAAATACGAAAGTTTGTGTGTGTGTGTATGTTTGTTACTTTTTCACGGCTGAACGGATTTGGATGAAATTTAGAATGGATATAGCTTATACATAGGCTACTTTTAATCCCGGAAAAAAGCATGTCGTTAAACCGAATAACACGCGGGTGGAGCCGCGGGCAAAAGCTAGTAATTATATAGATTTTTACTTGTACAAACGCTAGTTTGTTGCCTACGGGCAGGATATACCTAAGGATATAGCTATTAATTAAGTAGTAATTGAACTACTGAACCGATTTTGAAAATGATTTACTTACTGTTGATTAGACTCTTCGCTTGGCTATAATTTGTTCCTTGGGGTTGGGCAGTTTCCTAAGGACATAACTAATAAATCAATTTTGAAAATACTTTCACTGTTGTATTGGCTAGACTATATTATATTCACTTGGACATAGGGTAAAGCTTTTTCCCTGAGGATAAACAATTCCCATCCCTAAAGACGTCGTTAATATCAACATATGAAATAGTATAAAAATATAATTACTTTTTGAAGCTTCTTTCAAATTGTAAGATTTAAATAATTAAATTAGGTATAGTTTCATTGAAGAATCAAGAACTACTATCAATTTTTCATTCAGTTATATGTAATCATATATTCTTATGATTTTGTTTATATACGGTTACATAAAAACAATCGGCGGAACTCAAACCAGAGTATGTTCATGTATAAAAACAAAAATGTGGAATTACCTATATTTTCTGAAAATTCTAAAAGCCAATATTTAATCTTAAAGTTTTCCCGGACGAGCACACACACGCGAAAGCCGCCGCGCCAGGCCGCATATATAAGGTGTCTTTAATTTATCCAGCCAAACTCTTACTGAAAACTCGGTAAGTGCTCAGTAACAAGGTTCGATGACACTTTTTGTGAAATTCGTAAATTATTCTTTTCGTGTTCCTTACAAACGCAAGCCAGCCCCGAGTCAATTACTAAGTGGAGTCAACATTTTATTTTGCCAAATTAGCAAAAAGTGTTATCGATCCGTGTTACTGATCACTCACCAAGCCTCCAGTATAAGTTTGGCTGCATAAATTAAACTCACCTTATGTAAACGAGTAACTATTCTTTAAAATACAGGTATGATTCAATAGCGTGAGATATGATAAGGCCCGAAAAGTGAGATATTTCAAATCTGATAGATGACAAAAATTTATAGATCGGGAACTTGGGAGCATTTTTTCGAGATAAAAAAGTATGTAACGAATATAAAAAATGATAAATGTCAAAAATGATTCTCTGAAAAGTTCTCTACCTGACAAAGAAAGCCTCGTTTACTCTGTGGCCTCGTCAAAATCGGTTCAGCCGTTTCAGAGATTAGCCCGGACGGCGGCGAATAAACAGACACACAAAAGAAACCGCGTATTTGGGTTTTAGTAACGTTGAAATAACCTTATGAAAAAGCCTTTACTTCGAAATTATAGACAGACACTTAAATTTTATTTATCTGATATATAGTGTGAATGTATTGAGGTATTGATGAAATGACATCACACTTAATTTCTTGCCAATCACGAATTCACGATACCCTTGAAACTAATAGCGATAGATGTCGATTGTAGGTAGGGCAACTTCCAGGTTTTCAGCTCAATGTCGATTCGTGAAGAATAAAATGATTTGATACCTACTACTTCTGTCTACGGACGCGAAGGCAAAGCAGTTTTGATTATGATTTTGACCGTGTGTAGGGATAGGCAAACTATCATTTTGTGTGTAGTCTGTTATGTATCGGTGATTGTTAATGCAGAATGTGAGTGCATTCGTTGTTCACCTACTTAAAATTCCGGACAGGACAGAGCCGACATTCTAACAGGTAGATAGGTATTTGCAGTTTTGCTGTATGTGCGATAGTGTGCTTTCTATGTATGAAATGTGCGATGGTGTGCGCCTAGTTCCTTCCACACCCGTTATTATGTACTTGTAGATAAGCTAGTTGTTATGCCTGAATTGTTTTGTTGTTGGTTGATCTTTGTACCGTAAAATTAAAAGATTACCAATGAAATTATAATAATAATAGAAAAACGAAGTAAGAAGTTTGTAAATTATCAGAAATGGGTGCAAATCAAGTTGGTGGATTTGCGACTCTCTGTAAGTAATTCGTAGTTTCTGAAAGACTAATCAAAGTGGATTTTATTTAGAATTGTTTAGAACTGGGTTAATAATAATATTTCAATCAACCCTTAGCACTATTTAAAATAAAAAATATGTATTGATACGATTGGGCTGATTTTTAAATGCAAACAGATGAAATGCTTAAAAACAAAAAATATTTTGGTCGTATAAAAAATAAGTGCGATTGAATGGATTTTAGGCTCCGTAAGTACTAAAGGTGAAATTTCGGATAGCCTTGGAATAAGAATTGCAAATGTAATAAAAGCATATAGTGGGCCCGCAAAACTTTCTTTGATGGCACACCCCTATCGGGAGAGTATTCACATATAATTTTTCTTTTACTATACGTTTTAATATTTGATTAATCATTATGATTAGGTGGTAGAGCTGATGCCGGCCTCGACTGTGGAGGTACCACCATCTTACTCGCAATTACCCCGAAATTATTCGGGGGAGAGAGAGAAGAGAACAGCTCTCAGGCAAAACCAGGCGACCCACCATTGCCTGGGACCGATGGATGGCGGTATAACCGCCGGGCCTTATATAAAACAGACTGGTGACGGGCAGCGGCGTCACTAGTGCAAGGATTTTGGCACCGTGCTCACCAACCCGCCTGCCCAGCGTGTGTGAGTATGGGCATTTCTTCCAGGAGGACCGCCAAGAGTGGCAAAATCCTGGAAAGGCCTATGTCCAGCAGTGGACGAAACAGGCTGATGGATTGATTATGATTATTATTGTACATTTTGGACTCTTCTACAAATGCTCAATAAATATTTTTGATCTATATTGACTTTGTAGAGCTATTTTTGAATTTTTCAGTGGAAGTTGACTTCAATAATGCCGCAGGATTTATGGGAACTGAAACTGAGGTCACTGAGGCCCAATACATTGTAAGTTTGATTTCTATCATCGGACCAACATTCTTCTCCTTTCCCATGGTCGACGTGCGTAGTCCACACGGGGGGACCAAGGGCATTCTTTGTTACCTGTAGAAAAAAATCCCCTTGGACGACGGTCTATTAGTATTTATGTTGTTTTTATATTCCTTTAATAAATCACTCTAATTGATAAAAATAAACAGATAGACATTATAATGCTATTGAAACGGCTACTCACGATTTTTATATAGTCAGATTTCGCCTGCCTTTATTATTATGAATCTAATCCACGAATCTTTTAGTAGCAAAAGATAGACATTAAGATAATTTAAATTCATTTCAACTTGAAAACCAGCTGCAATTTGTACTGTCCCTAATAATTTGGCTAAATGCCTGGCTATCGATGTTATATTTGGGCTTTGTGCAAATTTGCAGAGGTAGTGTTTTTGTTTCAAACTAATTATTTTGTTTGTTTTCATTTCTTATACTTAACATTCTTAATTTGTCCAAAAAGTGTCAATTAACAGTTGATATGATTAATGCTTGCGATTGTCGGCACTTGGTGAAACATCGTCAACATCTTAAAAAATACACTTGTACTCTTTCACTTGATTCACTTTATTAAACTACAGGTTTCGCCTTACGACATCATCAGTTGATCAGTTGATTTTCGTTCTTCTTGTATAATTATAATAAAACATTTCAAATTCAGTTTTCTTCCGTTCTAGTTGACAGTAGGTCAATTTACTTCTAGATCACTTTACTAGATTTACTAGATCACTTCGGACAACCCCTCGTGATGATACTGTGTATTTATGCTTAGGTTTATTTCCTGTCCCATGCCCTGCTGTTCTGTGTGGGCACGCTGATCGAGTTCCACATGGTGCTGACGCCCACTGACTGCATCCGCGGTGAGAACTACAAGTTTGATGTCTACGCCGGGACGCACTGGTTCCACTACAACACCGGTGCCAGTCGGACCGTGGACCATATATGTATCTATCAAACTAAAGACTATATAGATAGTAAGTAGAAAAACATTCCTGGTTATTTCCGCTTCAGATTTATTTACACGATTTTTTATATTAATACAATTTATCTGCTCATTTCGATTATGTGATTTGCTGACTTGACATTGGCAGAAATTGGCGGCAAAAATCATTCCGTTGGCCATTAAAAAAAAAGTAGAAAAACTGTAGTTTCTACTAAAGAATAATATAGATAGGTACTAAACACGCAATATGAAATAGAATAAATAAAATAGAACTTAACGACTTAATTTGGAACCACGAAAAATACTGAAAATATGACGTAATTTAAGAAATACAACAACAATTTTGAGAAATCTTTGAAAAACCACAAAATAATGCGTGTCCTTATTCCCGAAACTAATGAACCGAAAAATATGAAAAAATCATGGTAATTTGGGATTACGTAAAGATTACAGGAAAAATAAAGCGGATGAGAAATTCACGAGAACAAAATGACAAAATTAAATTTTTCATCCACGAGTTTTATTTCGAGTACGGTATAAAAATTTCTCTCGTATCTCTTTTGTGGTACAATCAATTCTTTTTTTAGTTATCATAAACATTTATGGGCAAGATTTTAAATACCTTCTTCCTGACTGTTCCCAAAACTGTCGAATTACAGAACCCTAGGTATGCGAGTCTGACTCGCACTTGACCGGTTTTTATTCACTCTTTGTTTTTGTAAGTATGCAATTTTAATATAACCGCTGAGAACAATTTTCTTTTTAGGTATGAATATGACATCACTAAATTGCAATGATAAGGGCATAAGTCTGATGATTTTAAACCAGGCTTTCAAAGTTATGAGGAAGGAGGACTTGGGTACTGAACTAGGTAAAGTACACTACGTCATACAAAGATTGCGTTACGGGAGCTACATAAAACCTGAAGATCTCGAGAAAATGAGTGATGGTGTCGAGTGCGAAATTCATGGCTGGGGTAGCAGACGTAATGTAAGTCACAAACCACAAGAATCGTAAAGTAAAATAAAAAAACCTTTTATGTTACGTTTTTAGATACATTTAATTATAGTCAAACTGTCGTTCAATGCACAATGCAAGTAAGCGAGTCACTAAATCCGATTCGGATTCTAAGGGTTTTAGTGCAGTCAAAACCAAATTTTCTTCATTCCAAAATAGTTCAGAAGTTTACTTTGGAAAATTTTAAGTTTTAAAACTAAAATTACAGCCTTTTGAATCGACTTTAGTATTTCTAAGCAGAATATTAAATATCATACAGTGATTCTCTTTTGATGTCTACGAAATACTGACAGCGTCTAATTAGTGGTCAATGCAAGGGTTGTCACACATAGTTCGTACATAACAATGAAAATAAAACGCAATCACTATCAGGCATCTTTTATTAAATAATTACATATTTTATGTAAGGAAATAATAAACTAATATTATAAATGCGAAAGTTTGGATGTATGGATGGATGGATGGATGTTTGTTACTCTTTCAAGCCGTAACTACAGAACCGATTGGGCTGAAATTTTACATGAATGTAGTTCTAGACCTGAAATAGGACATAGGCTACTTTTTATCCCATAAATCAGTTCTCAAGAGATGAAAATGAGCTTTCAAATTTCTATAGAAAAGTGACGTGTCACCCTTTCACGCCATGCTTACGAAACCTACTAGGCTGAAATTTTGCATAAATGTAGTTCTAGACTTTGAAGAGGACAAAAACTACTTTTTCCCTTTGTTCCCATGGAAAAGCTATAAAAGAGACACACAAAATGGGAAATAGAGGCGCATAGCACACACATTTCACCAGCTGTGTTTACTGTAGGTAACAGTCCGAATAATATTGACTGACCTTTATAGGAGTACACAAAAACTAATTCAACGCGGGTGAAACCGCGGGCAAAAGCTAGTAAGTAAATAAAACGATTATATTTTAAAAAGAGCTTGTAGTCTTAGTCTCGCACAGAATAAATCGTATGGAGCATTTTTGTAAAAATTCTCAAAATGCGACGCGTGTCAACCTCAAAAGACGGCACCCGAGCGAGCTACTGGTTCGAAAATTGTAAGTGGCTCGGGAGTATACTAATAATTGCTTTGTCAGACGTTTTCATACGATAATTATTGTATAGGCAATTTTTTACGTTTGAGCGAAACGAGATTTTGATGAGAATCGACTCCCTAGCGCTAAGCCAGAAATATAAAAAGAAGTCAAGGGTATATGACATACATAACTAGAAAAAACTTTCTTAGTGGTCTAAAAGTATATTGTTTGACGGCGGAGGAGCAACGCTTGGTTCTGCTCGGGGCTATCCTGTCTTGACCCTTGATTTAAGGCGTCATTGTTGCTTACACAGAATACACAGGGAGGCAAAGTGCGGATCAGGTGGGTGCGATGTCGGGTGACATGTGCCTGTTGCGGGAAAACGTGACGATCGTACATTGAACCCGACTGTACAAGTGCTTGATCTGTTGAGAATCTGACCTGCTCCGAATCTGACCTAATAAAAAACTGACTAGCATAGAATATGTCCTTCTAATAATTTGACCCACTCCGCCCAAAGCTTCTCAATAAGTTTTGCCTATCGGAAAGGATAAGATACCTGCACTGTACTTTTCAGTGGGTTTTTTGTTGTTGTCTGGTTACTATATTTTAGTTTACATATTTTTAGGGCTTCCTTTTGCCAATGCTCGTCAGACTTCGAAAGATGAAAGTGAAGGTGGTTTCTTGCAAGAATTTTGATGACTTGTTCAACTTTCAAAACCGCTACATGTGCATTGAACAGCCATCCTGTAAGGTAACGTATATATATATTTATATATGTAGATGAAACAGAAACACGCGCCTATTTTTATGAACTTCGATACCTAGGTACTCGTAAAATATATTTTTGTTCCGTTCTATAGTGAACGTAAATTTGAAAAAGTATTGCCGAGACAAGTAAGGCGACTTGAAAAAAATAGTGATTGTTCAGTCGATACACGGAGAAAATACATAGTTATGTTTTCTCTATTGTTTGTTAGCTCCAATACAATTATTTTGTTAGTTTGTAAACTTCTTCTAACAACATTTATATTTTGGTATGTTTAACAAAACTTTGGTGCAATACAAGCAAATTTATACCGTTTACAATACATGGTTGTTAAGATTGTTTATCTACATAAATTAGACCAGGAGGCCTAATATGGTGCCACTATAACCATTGATATAACAAAAGATAGATATGTTACGTTCTTATATCATCGACTGAAAAATGGACCTCTTTTTAAACAAGCGCCACCGAACGACAGAGATATAGCGACAAGCTTCGACAGTGGTGCGAGCTAGGAGCTATGTACACAAAACAGGCCCATTCCTTTTATTTTAAACACCATTTGACAGTAAATTCCATGTATTTACTGTCAAATGGTGTTTAAAATGGTGTTAAAGAGGCAACGATGTTAAGCTTGCGGGTTTTAATAAATACTGAACGAATATGTTCTAATAATTAAATATTTTGTAAAGATTACTAGAAATTCAGTGACGGTTAAGAAGAACTACAGTGATCAGAAATTGGGCAGCACACTTCTACTAGCTCTACTTGGCAAGGCCCAGATAAAATTAACGAATTAGATATTATCTATTAATGTACCATTGAGAACGCTACATACAGGGATCCACTAAGACCATATCTATTTAAGATTATGTTTTTAAAGCGAAATCTACGCCTTTGAATACTCTAAATATTTGTTTACAATTTGTTTCTAACTGATCGTTTCTAGTTTGAAAATACACTCTAATATAATAACATATCTATACATATAGCAAAAAAGCCATTTTGTGAGGCTTACTCTTTATCCCTCTTACGTTTCGTAAATCATACAAATTTTCACTAGAATTATTTTACTATACTATTCTATCATTTATAAAAAATACGATTACTTGTTTCCAGAATTTATTTTCATGAACATTACAAAAATCTGTTTCTTTTAACTATATTGATGAATCCAAGTTGTTCTGTTTTTTTTTTGTCTACGTGTAGGACATCGGACTCTCAATCTTGAGAGTCGGGTTTTAATACTGCCGATCGGGGACGCACCAATTAGTTTTTGGGAATTGATGTAGGTACTAAATGTATTTGTACATTTACTTGCTTAAGGGGGTAACAGAGAATCAAGGTGCAAAATGCACATCATAACATTGTTCCCCTTACTTTTGAATAAATATGCGTTTTATAGTAATTTAGGTTTTTACAAGAAAATTATGTCATTGCATTTAGATTGCGAGCGTGTTTACACTATAATGTTGCATAATTAAATTTACATTCTCATTTACAGTCTGAGAAGTACGGCGCTCTATGTCCAGTGAGTTACCTTTGATAAGTACTAAAATGAACTAACTTTAGCCAAGTATGCGTCAACCGTACCAAGATGTACCATCATTTGACGAAAAAAGTTCGCGCAAGAAAGAAATATTTTTGGTGGAAAGGAGTCTTTCAGCGATTTTCAATCACCTCTAGAACTTTCACCACTTTGAATTGTTGGACCTTTAACTATTACCATTTTTAAGATTGAGCTGAAACAAATAATTTATCTATCTGAACCCTAATAACACAATTTTAACAGCGTCACCGTTTGACGGCATTTGACGTAGGAATTTTAAAAAATGTCGGAATCCACTTAAGATCTTATGCTCCAATGAATGGCATTCGACCGCTAATTGAGCAGTGCATAACGAAACTCATAGACAACAAAATATTTTATGTTAATGGCAACTTTACCACCTAAACAAGAAGGCTCAAATTTGAACGCCAAGTCACCAACGCATTTCAGATTTAATTTTTGAAATTGGAAGCGGCAGCCATTTTGTGTGTCAGGTACAGGATGATTAAGCAATGGCTTTCGGATCTTAACAACGTATACTTCTCTGTGTTTTATTCTGGATATTTCATAAATTTGACCCTGGCCTACGTTTACAGGATTTTGATTGCTTACCTGCTATTTGGATTTTTGTGAAAAATGTGTTCGATAACGACCCCGGCTGTCTATATAGACTTTGATTTAGCGGGAATAAGAGGTACAAAAATGTAATGTATGTAATTTTAAATGTAACTTCAACAATTACCGTAGATTGCAGCCATACATTTTTTTTGTATTTGTAGGTACTTACTGGTTTTATTGGAATTATATAAGTTTATATTTATTTATTTAATAAACAATAAATGTGTGTTAAATAAAGTTTCAAAGAGACAAATGAACTATTAAAGTTAAAATACTGTTTTTCTTAATAACATGCATATAAAATTATGTAAAATCTTGAATCATTTCAACCTGTATCACACCAGTACCTTGCTGCCGCTTCCAATTTCAAAAAGTACTATCTGGAATGCATTGCCGTTCAAATTTGAGCCTTTTTGTTCAGGCGTTAAAGTTGCTCCTGGCGCAGGCGTAGCTGCTGGGGTGCGGCTGATCGTATACTAATTTAAATATATTAAACTATATTATAATATTTTTTATGTTAGAGACTCACGGATCCCACAGTCAAACTGTACATGCAGTTTTGTGGGTCATGTATTAGTTTTATAAGAAAATTGGTTAATAAATAAAAAAAAATAAAAAAAAATAATTAACATAAAATATTTTGTTGTTTATGCGTTTTGTTATGCACTACTAATTAGTGGTGGAACTTAACAATAAAACAATGCCATTCATGGGAAGATAATTCCGATCCCGACATAAAAAAAAATCCTACTATAAAGTTCTCTGAGTTTCAGGATGACGTTGGCACAGCGCTCGTATGCGACGGCTACCTGCAAGGCATGATGGTAACGAAGGTCGTCGACCGTCCCTGCGGCGTGGGCTACCTTGACCTCTCCCAGCACAGCAAGTTCATCACCTGCGCCGTGGACGACTCACGCGACGTCGTTGGCAACACGGACTTCTACAACATCAAAGCCTCCGAAACGCCCAGTGCATTGACTTTAGAGGCTGAATCCTTCGAAACTACGTGAGTCTCAAGTTGCCCACTACAGCTGGGAAATAGAAAAATCTCAGCTCAATCAATCTGTTTATACCGGGTGTAAAAGCAAAGGCAAGAATCCTTTAAGGGTGTGTTAGTATGATCGGTAAAGATATTATTTTAAATACTGGGATCTCTAAATAAAGTACCAGTATCTCATAATAAGACGATTTTCTTTACTCAAAATACACTAATCGCGTGGACACCCTCACTGCGGGTTGCGGGGTGCAATTAGGTGTGTGAGGAGGTCGGTGAGCTGCGTAGCCATAGCTTAGAAGAATGATGGAATTTTTGATGAAAATTCAAGGTATTTTTTTTCTTCTCGTAATGACATCAGAATCGTGTATACTTTCATACCCTAAAGGGATTCTAGACTTTGCATTTACACCTGTATATGCCTCTTAATTAAACGGCTAAAATAAATAACGTCTAAGAGATGCATAACTTAATAGTGGGACGCAACGATTAACCATAGGGCTTTACGACGCCTAGCCTTTTAGTTAAATAGTATTATGATATTTTCCTAGTATGGACAATGGACCAATAGGTGGATAGAACTTAATTTTATATGAGAATACTGATACAAGAAAAGTGCAGTTGTTAAAACCGAGTAGTACCTTGATATTTTTAATTTATCCATGGTAGTACGGCCGGTGCTAAGAGTTGGGTTAAAATCATGGACGAATTAAATATCTCGTCCATGCTTAAAATTAAACATATCGATACTATTTTACAAATTAAGGCGCGTGCTCCCGCGTCATCCGAAAATTACTCCCATTGATGAAGTTATTTCTCATAAACGGCTTACTTAAAAATTATTAAAAAAATATATGTCATTGTGTAAAGTATACGAAGCAATCTCATGGCAGGAAATTATTCTTGCCTACAAGAAACACCTTGAAAATATTTCCCAAAGTCAAGCTGTTTTTGGAATGAAATTGGCTATTTCTTGGAAACCACTAATGTTATTTGTATGGTTCTTGCACTAAAATACAAAAAAAGTATAGGAATTTGCGGGTTATTTAAAAATGTTGATTTACAGCAAAGTTAATAAATAAAAACTAGATATTACGAGAGCGCGTGGCGTCAACGTTTCCGTAAACGGCAAGTTTCGGAGCAGTCGATTAGAAAATCAAATGCAAGGTAATAACGTTCATTTTGACTTTGTTTAAAATATCTCAAGGTTATTGGAGGCTACAAGGGCCTTAAAACGATGAACATTTGAATGAAAGTGAATTACATTGCAAAACGTAAATTAACTAAAATATATACGATTCTATAACAAAAATCACCAAACATGTTATCAGCCGTTAACGCCATATTTAATTATTATTTATTAACCATTATTAATTGACAGGTGTGACAGATTAACTTACAAGTTATCCCGTGATATGCGACATGTTTCAAGTTCATTCCAAAATCATCAATCAAGCGAGCGAGTGTCTGTCTGACGTTACTGGACGCAGACACTGCACTTGATAAATCCATCCATCCATCCATCAGCCTGTTTCGTCCACTGCTGGACATAGGCCTTTCCAGGATTTCACCACTCTTGGCGGTCCCCCTGGAAGAAATGCCCATACTCACACGCTGGGCAGGCCGGTTGGTGAGCGCGGTGCCGAAACCCTTGCACCAGTAACGCCGCTGCCCGTCACTAGTCTGTTTTAAGGCCTGGCAATTAGGGATGGATATACCGCCATACATACATATCCCAGACAATGGTGGGCCGCCTGGTTTTGCCTGAGAGCTGTTCTCTTACTCTCCCCCGAATAACTTCGGGAGGATTTGCGAGTAAGATAGTGGTACCTCCACTCGGCATCAGCTCTACCACCTACACTTGATAAATACAATCTTTTAATTATGGACTCAACTTACAGTAGTTACAACCATCTTTTTTCATTATTCACAGGTCAGCAATGACGACTGTTGAATGTGAGGACTGCGTTGAAAGAAAATGAAATATTTGTTAGTCACTTCTACTTGTAGATATTTTTCATGATAGTAAATGCTTAGGCGCTTCTTCCTGGTGTTTTTCATTTTCATCTGTATTTTAACAATGTTGTACATGAAAATGTACGGGGTCTTTCCTTACTATCCCTTGATGTATTCTACCCTATTTGTTTTGGGTATGGTGGGTTACAGCAGGTTGGAAGTAAGGAGAGATTATGCTCTGATTGCTTATTCATTTAAAGTTTGTTACTGGTAGGATATGTAACCCCAGTACAGTATCTTAGGCAATATGAGGCTAGTAATTCCTAAGCGATACTTTCGACAACGTCGCGGGAGGCTGTTCGGGCTGCCGAGAACGAGGACGAACCTCCATGGGGAAGCACCACTACAGCAGGGCGCTACTCGAATTCTCAATGAGGTTGGAGATCAAATTGATATATTTTCGTGTTCATTGAGTGAGTTCACAAGAGCAACATTATATTATTTGAGCTATCCTTAATTTAGGTATATTTTAATATTTTGTATTGTTTTTTTGTTTTTCATATTAGATATATTTTTAGCGTATATTGTTTTTTTGTTTTTAAGATTGTTTGTGTTCCAGGCTTGCACTGTTGCATTAGGTTTTCAACCTGTAGTGATAGTGTTAGTTGTTAAATTAAATAAATAAATAAATTTAGATACTTACTCGTACATGTATATTTCGTTTTTTTTTGCATACCATCCATCCATCAGCCCGTGTTTGTCCACTGCTGGACATAGGCCTTTCCCAAATTTCGCCACTCATGTTGGTCCTCCGTCCTCCTCATCCAGCCGCCACCCACAACGTCCTTGGTCGTCGACCAAGCGGGCAAGAGGTCGACCTACACTACGCTTTGCTGTATGTGGTCTCCATTCTAAAACCTTTCGGCCCCAACGGCCATCATGTCGGTGATAAATATGGCCTGCCCACTGCCACTTCAACTTACTGATTCTGCAGGCTATGTCGGTTACTTTCTGTTTCCGACGGATCTCCTCATTTCGGATTCTATACATCAGAGAAGATGCCCCAAGCATAGCCCGCTCCATAGCTCGCTGAGCGACCTTAAATCGGTGGATCGGGCCCTTTGTAAGGACCACGTCTCAGCGCCATACGTCATCACAGGATGATGCGTACATTTTAAATTATAACAAATTTCGTATGGGATAATAAGCTCTTGCTGAAGTTTCGTGATTATTTTAATGTTGAAATTAACTTTCAGTAAATACTTTGTTTTATTGTCCGAGTATTAATATTCATTATTCCAATGATGCCGACAAAACAATTTGTCGAAATATAAAATGAATTTAATTTATGCAGCCAAAATCATACTGGAGACTTGGTAAGTGATCATAACACGGATCGATAACACTTTTTGCTAATTTCGCAAAATAAAATCTTGACGTTCCATCGTTAATTGACTCGGGGCTGGGTTTGCGTTTCTAAGAAACACGAAAAGAATAATTTACGAATTTCACAAAAAGGGTCATCGAATCTTGTTACTGAGCACTTACCGAGTCTTTAGTAAGAATTTGGCTGCATAAATTAAAGGCACCTTATATATTTTATAAATATAACAGTTATATTTATAAATCTGTTTATGATTTAAACATTTATTATTTTTAGAAGGCACAGTTGCTAATTAGTTGGCATAGTGAGAATTGAGAGGATTAAGATCAAAGGCGCCAACTTCTTTAATTTTTTATTTTGTTTTTTTATTACATACGTAATTAACATTATTAGATTAAAACTTCCACACACTTTCTGTGTCGTATTCCGCATATGGCTTTTTAATTATATTTATCTACAAAACTAAAAATATATTATAAATATGGCTCAGCAAATGAAGGTTAATCTTATTTGTAAAGATACAGGCGAACCAACATACGTATATGTAGGTACCATCAAAGAAATGGCCGCAGACCTACTTTTCGCTCTTATTACAAAACAGGTGAAAAGTAGGTCTGCGGCCATTTCTTCGATGGTACATTTGTGAGGAATTTGAAGACTTCTTTTTCGAAGTCGTACTTAAAAGCAACATTCAAAGAAACTCAGCTTAAGTCTTAGCTTGTAATCATTAGATAGGCCTGGCAACTAACTCTACAACTAAGCAACCCTCTTCCTATCACGAATGTCCCTTCATCATCTTCTAGTCACTTTGAGCTGGTGTCCTTTGATAGGGAAGAGCAGCATCTCGATCTTGAGGGGCCCCACGTCGTCTGCTTGAAGCTGATACGATCTGATGACGCTGGACACGATGCTCTTCATGATCAGCATCCCGAAGTTGCGACCTGGGGATATATTTGTTTATTATTACCGAGAGTCTCTTGGTCCAGTGGTTCGTACGTCGTCTGTTGATCCGGAGGCCGCGGGTTCAAATCCCGTAAGGCACATCTGTTTTCGGCACAGATCACCTGCAATCTGTGGTTTTCTGTCTATGTGATTCTGCTTTCAAATCTCTGCTCTGTTTTCGGCTTGGCCGTTATTTTATATCGGCTTCAGCGTAATACTAATATAATAAACAGCTCGATTTTAAATTTGATAAATATTCTATGTAAAGACACGACTTTTTTACTACTTTATTATTACTAAAGCTTAACATTTGTGATGCTTTAATCCTACTTGTAGAGCTGGCAAAAACACAGACAAAGGAGTTTGGAAAAAGGGCATTATACCACACATCTGGTCACACCATAATATGATGCGTGCGACCAAAGCGGTATACTACGACACCACAACCAAAATATATACTCGTAGTCCCGCCTGTCACACATTATTTTTGTATAGTTTACTTTAGTTTTCTTAACCTTGAAATTGTTGGACAAATGAAATGACCTTTTTTAAGGTTTGCTACAAATATTAAGGTAATGAAAACCCGTATTTTACTGATTGTAATATCGGTCTTAGAACTAAAGCTTTGTTACATAGAGTACGCGACAGGGCGGAAGTGAGGGTGAGAACCTGTGTCGGTATGTGTTCGAATACCTCCCGCCCTGTCGCGAAATTTACCTATACAGTTCCTAGAGCCGTAGCTAAACGGCAGGAAGGCTGCCGGATGTCTGTCCATGGACCGTTCCGGCAGGAACCTGTCAGGGTCGAACTCGTGGGCATCGGGGCCCCACACTGATTCGGCCCTGTGTACCGCGAAGGCCGCCACTACTGCGCCCGCGCCGGCGGGAACTGTCACTCCACATTTGGCTGCAGTTATAAAGCGATAATGTAAATTGAGGCACGAAACATTTGATAATGAAGGAAAAGCTTTTTTTTCGCATGTCACTTGGGTTAATGTAATAACAATACGCAATATTCTTTATTGCACACTAAATCGAAGAAATTAAGGAACAATTTTAAAATAGGCAGCAGGGTACAATTTGTGGTGTTATGACTAAAGAGCGATCTCTTCCAGACAACCAGATGTGAAAGATGCGAAAGAGGTGTGTTAAGGTCGTAACAGATGGAAATATGTAGTCTCTGTCTACCCCTTTCGGAGTCAGGCGTGAGTTTATGTAAGTAGATAAAAACATAATGTATAAAGAATATATAGCAGTAGGTAGAAATACTTAAAACTGAAAGATGAAAGTGAAAGATAATGCTGATTTTATAAACTAGTACGGCGAGTTGTCTTGACTTGACTATACGTATAAATACAAATTGTTTGAAAAAGGTTTTAAAACTGAGTTATACGAGTATATACCGGGTGTAAATAGACTGCTACTATTAAATGAAACCACATATTCTACTGACCCTACTGAACCACTTTTCCCGAGAATCATACCCGCGGATACCCTTAGTATAAGAAATAATTGAGTTCCAAACAAAAATGCGTGAACCCTAACGCACCGACATACGGGCGAGTTTAGAGAGAGCGTCGTCCGTGAAACCCGAAACTCCCGAAGGACCATATTCCACCGACCCTACTGAACCACTTTTCCCGAGAATCATACCCGCGGACACCCTTAGTTGAGGAAATAATTGAGTTCCAAACAAAAATGCTTGAACCCTAACGCACCGACATACGGGCGAGTTTAGAGAGAGTGTCGTCCGTGAAACCCAAAACTCCTGAAGGACCATATTCCACCGACCCTACTGAACCACTTTTCCCGAGAATCATACCCGCGGACACCCTTAGTTGAGGAAATAATTGAGTTCCAAACAAAAATGCGTGAACCCTAATGCACCGACATACGGGCGAGTTTAGAGAGAGCGTCGTCCTTCAGGAGTTTCGGGTTTCACGGACGACGCTCTCTCTAATCTCGCCCGTATGTCGGTGCGTTAGGGTTCAAGCATTTTTGTTTGGAACTCAATTATTTCCTCAACTAAGGGTGTCCGCGGGTATGATTCTCGGGAAAAGTGGTTCAGTAGGGTCGGTGGAATATGTGGTTTCATTTAATGGTAGCGGTCTATTTACACCCGCTATATAGATATCCATCCATCCATCAGCCTGTTTCGACCACTGCTGGACATAGGCCTTTCCAGGATTACGCCACTCTTGGCGGTCCCCCTGGAAGAAATGCCCATACTCACACACGCTGGGCAGGCGGGTTGGTGAGCGCGGTGCCGAAACCCTTGCACCAGTGACGCCGCTGCCCGTCACTAGTCTGTTTTAAGGCCTGGCAATTAGGGATGGATATACCGCCATGCATCGGTCCCAGGCAATGGTGGGCCGCCTGGTTTTGCCTGAGAGCTGTTCTCTTACTCTCCCCCAAATAACTTCGGGAGGATTTGCGAGTAAGATGGTGGTACCTCCACAGTCGAGCTCGGTATCAGCTCTACCACCTATATAGATATAAATAAATTTAATTTTATATAAATGAAGCTCATCTTATTGTAAGAAAGGAGACAATCCACAGACAAACCATCAAAGAAATTGCTACTGACCCTCTTACCGTGCTTATTACCATACGGATGATGAGTTGACTTGCGGATTTTTCTTTGATAGTATGTCGAAGCGTGTAGCCACGAACTCTACAAACGATTTATTAGTTTTCAAGAAAGTGGGGGATAGAACATAATACGATAAAGTATTTCCTGTTCAAGATATTAACGTTTCATACAAAATTTGTTTTCTGATTTCCGTCCGTCTGTCCCTGGTATGTCACATCCTAATAACTTTCGCGCCGTTTACGCTAGACTTGGAATTTGGCACAAAAATAGAAGGTTCGAAAATGTCAACATTTTGGTACCAACAGAATAAAAAATACAGAATGGGTGTCTAACTATATCAGACCACACCAAACTAAATGAAAAGTATACGTTATATCCGAAATTTAATTACACAGATGAATGCCGTCAAAGTACCCAAGTAATGTAATAGAAAAACGGCTTCTCGCGCGTGGCACTGCAAATACGAGTAATAGGCCTCATGGGCCTGTTTTGAGAAGCTTGTCTCGCTCGCGCCGCTGTCAAAACTTGTCGCGAATAGGGCATGGATACCGGCAATATTATTCGGTATTTTGATACCGGTATTTGAGGATAAAATACCGCTACTTCGGTATTTCAAAAAAAGTGATCTATTTTTTGGAACGTTGTTTAAAGACTATTCAGAACGCTCGATTTCTATGGTTCATAGTATTGTTCATACTGCAGATAAGTTTTCTATTTAAATCTATGACTAAAAGGCAAAACAGATCCCAGATTGGCCAGATCGCAGAGGAAGAAGAAGATAATATTCAAACATTAATTCGTATTAAAATGACATTGTTTGCTAGAGGCAGATTTTTGGACGCAGCTTACAAGTACCTCTTAAGCATTCCTCCTACGAGCGTTGAATCAGAAAGGGCCTTTTCAGCTGCAAGTTACATATTTAACAAAATAAGATCATCGCTCAACGACGCAAGTTTCGTGTTTTCTTTGTTCGATTTTTCAACAAACGCGACCTGCCTGATTGATGAACTTGAGTTGAATTGGGCCTGCGCTTATTATAATTTTTGTAACATTTTTTCTTATTAAAGAGTAATTTTATAAAGAGAGAGATTTTAATACCTATTTAATTGTGATATTTGTGCCAATGAAAGAATATAACTAATTCTTGGAACAAATAACGTATTTTCTTTAGTATTTTTAATTACCTATACTTTAATAATTCATTTAGTGGTTTCTAGGGAGTTGATAAATAGTTTGAGTGTTTCTGCCATATAGCGTAGAAAACTGCTTTAATAACTTTCCGCAAACGAGACTTACTAATCGTTCTTAGAATCATTTAAACAGTAAGCAACAGTACTTGAAAATATACCGAAAAAATACCTAAATTTCGGTATACCGGTAATACAAGTTTCAATACCGGTATCAATACCGGTATGCAATTCATTCCGGTATTCCATGCCCTAAGTCGCGATAGAGCTAGGTCTCTGTCGTTCGGTTGCGCTTGTTTAAAAAGGGATACATTTTTCAGTTGACAATATAAGAACGTACCTTTTGTTATATCAATGACCTGAATGGAACCTTTTCGTTCGAATCAAGTTTTTTTTTTAACGAATGGACAGAAGTCTGTAACTTACGTAGATGCGTGTCTCTATCAATGTTCCTGGCGATGATAGGCACCACGGTGTACAGTCTCATACTCTCCTTGATAACTCGCTCCAAGTACTGCATCTTCTGGATATCTTCCTTCGTGGCCCCGGCCCTGGAGTCACCGAAGATCTCTTTTTGCCTGGAACAAAACTTTGCATGAACTGAAAAGTTTGTGAAAATTATACGTACACATAACGCGGGAGTTCAATGCAGAGCTAAGGAATGCGCTATACACGGTCGTTCTCTCTACGCACACGGCACTACACAACACACCACGCGAGCGAGGGAGGTGTGCGGACGGCACTCAACTCGCGCGCTATCTGTACATATCCCCGATGTGGTGTCAAAGGTGTTTCCGAGTGTGGACTGTGAAATGCAAGTCACAGTCCACACTTGGTACGTCCGCTTTTCAACAACGATTATTACGTCCAAACGTGACGGGTTGTGAGCGCTATTGCGGTACTTCGGGGACAAATGGACCAAAAGCACGTGCCTTCTGAGCACGTAGACCGAACCCGCGGGTATTAAACCCACGACCTCTAGGTTAACAGGCGAGCGCTCAACCCATCAGTCAGATATTTTAACGTTTCGCATGTGTATCTATTGTAGTATATTTTTCACACATCTTTGAAAATTGCAGTAGTTTGGTATGTAGGATATTAAAGGATAGCATTCAAACGAGTTTTTCGAAATCAAGGTAAAAAGTTATTGTCGCTCTGAGCAAATTTTTTGACATAGTCTCCCACGACCTAGATAATTTTCAAAAGTACCAAATATACTATTAACTAGAAGTCCTTTTGAATGGACTTTGGTCTTTAAGGGCTTGTATTGGGTCTTTCAACGGTTTTTGTTTTAATATGCTGAGACAACTACTTATCTGATCAATGTAAAACTTGGACACGTGTTTTTTCAGACCTTTGTCGTTCCGTTGTCAAGTCGGTTACCTAATTGGACACATTTCGCTCGATAGATTTTATTTTTGAAAATGATGCCTTTTTATGTTATTATTTCGTTTTATATCTAAGCGGCTTGAGTTTTATGTCCGAAATTGCTGCTATAACAAGAAAACATGGTTTATTTTCCGATGTCAGGTGGAAAAACTCCTACATCAAATACTTTTTCGTAAAATCCACAAAAACCTCTAAAATTCACTGATTTTGCGTGCCGCCAGCGCGCGAAGCGAGCATTCTAATGTGGACTTTCTGACAACATACTGAAGTTCAAAATCGCTCAGTAAGATTATCGTGCACCAGGAGTAAGGCCTTAAGCTCAATTTTTTGAAAATATGTCTGGTCTTGGCTAGGCGTGCTACGCAACGCTCGCAAAACCTACGAACGTAGCACGCGTAGCACGTTTCGTAGCGCTACGGCGCATTTAGAGCTTGTCACGTTTTCACAAAGAGTAGTTGCCTGAAAGCCAACTGTCGTGGTGAATTTATCAAACTTTTTGGTGTTTATGTCGCCGCCATCTGGTTAAATCAGCTTTCTGATTGGATGCCTAGGATGCTAATTAAATGGCGGGATCCAACTAAATGCCCAGGCTTCTCGTTATTTAAGTTAAGATACCTCAACTTTTAACGAGATGGCTTGTCGAAAGTTAGCCCTTTGGACACGGCTGACCCAAAAGCCGTCGCGTCATTTAAATTTAGTTCATGTTTTTGCCACTATAGCGCTAGTAGTCCCATAAAAAATATGGCGTCAACAGCTGATAAAGTGTTTGGGGATTTTGGTTAGAACGCCTTGTTTGATTTTTTCTGCACATTGTGAATTCTGTTAAAAATACGAAAGTCGCCTCGCTCAGCTCCTGATTAAGTAATTACATGTCAACCTAACCGCTCCTCCTCGCTTCGTTCGTCGTCACGACCTATCCCTAGCCAAAAGGCTAAACGTCGGTCGTTCAGCCCCACAGACCACCTCGTTAAACGTTGCGTTGAACTATTTGGCTAAGCAACCTTTAGGAATTTAGTTGAATGCCGCCATTTAGTTAGTATCCTTGGCATCCAATCAGTAAGCTGATTTAACGAGATGGTGCCCACATATACACCGGTTTCCTTTGATTGCCACGTAATGTATGGTTTGTGTACTTACTCGAGATAATTAAATATTGAGGTTTACTATGCCTCTGTGGCCCTGACATTATTAAATGAAACACCGGATAGGTGGCCTTAAACACAATTTTTTACCTTCTTATAAATACAATTAACTCAAAAGTTTCATCAATGCTTGAGTAGGTGTCAGTCCGTACTAAAATGGTGCACTGTAAAAAAAAACACATTATGCAAACGTTACGCAAAGAATCTTCTTAAAAAAACCTCTTTAGTATTTTAGGCAAATAACATTAACAACATATTACTTATTTAAATGGGGACATATGCCTTAAGAAAGTTGTTTGGTAGTATTTGAGTGTGAACTGTGACCACAGTCCCTACTTGGAAACACCTCTAACACCCTGGGAATTTATGTCATGACTATTAAAAACATGTAAATTAGAATAAATATCAGCCAATATGTAATCTAAGTAATAGTTCCTTAGACCATTTAACACGGGACCTGGCAAAGCGTGACTCTTAGTACTGAAATTATTCTTCCGTTTTCCACGGGAGGGGAGGTAAACACGCACAGCACACATTTACTCATTCACGCACACTGCTGCGAAAAATTGATATGTCACACTAACTCAAAAGCTGCAACACAAACACAAAACGCGCACACAAGCAAACTTATATGAATAAATTGTTCATGTACTTCGGCAGAGGGGGATAAGTGAGCTTGCCTAGCCCCGTGTTATATGGTCTAAGAATAGTTCAATTAATGGTCAGTAACACGATTTTTAGGACAAACTAGTTTTTCCTAGGCCAAAGTCTGTGCGACGACGAGCGAAACGAGGAGGGGCGTGTTAGGTTGCTTGTGAATATAAATTCAGGAACCGAGCGAAGCGGAGCGGAGCGAGGCGATGTCTTAAGTTTTAACAAAAATACGATCTTACCAGCCTTATCATGATATCGATCTTAGTTTGGCCTAGTAAAAACTAGTCTGTCCTAAAATCGGGTTCGCAATCAACCACAACATTGCTTTTGGCTTTGGTTAGTGTATAATACAATACCTGCGATTGTATACATACCTATTTTATTTATGTATATGTCACGCTGACATATTATATATAAGTTGGGATTATTTAAGCATTCAAATTTATACTGGACGCTTGTTATGTAATCAGTATCACGGATCGATAACACTTTTTGCTAATTTCGCAAATTAAACTGTTGACCTCCCATAATAATTGACTCGGGGCTGGGCTTGAGTTTGTAGGGACACGAAAAAAATAATTTACGAATTTCACAAAAAGGGTTATCGAACCTTCTCACTGAGCACTTACCGAGACGTCAGAATAAATTTGGCTGCATAAATTCATGTCAACTTGTATATATATCTTATCTTCTATACATTAGTACACTCGTATATAAATATATACATATATTATATACTCGTGTGAAAAAGTCGTGTCTGTACATTGAATATTTTTGCGAAATTTTAAATGAAATGGGTTATTGGTATTGTACTGAGGCCGATAATTTTTTTATTATTTTGTCTTTCTGTCTGACTGTATTTATGTTCCGTTTTCCCTCGAGAAACACTCAACGAATTTCCATCCATCCATCAGCCTGTTTTGTCCACTGCTGGACATAGGCCTTTCCAGGATTTCGCCACTGTTGGCGGTCCTCCTGGAAGAAATGCCCATACTCACACACGCTGGGCAGGCGGGTTAGTGAGCGCGGTGCCTAAACCCTTGCACCGTGACGCCGCTGCCCGTCACCAGTCTGTTATATAAGGCCCGGCAATTGGGGATGGATAAACCGCCATCCATCGGTCCCAGGCAATGGTGGGCCGCCTGGTTTTGCCTAAGAGCTGTTCTCTTACTCTCCCCCGAATAACTTCGGGAGGATTTGCGAGTAAGATGGTGGTACCTCCACAGTTGAGCCCGGCATCAGCTCTACCACCTTCTTAACGGATTTGGATGAAGTTTTTTTATTATCATCGTAGTTCCCTGGCAAACACATAGGCATAGACAGGCCATCTTGTCTGTGTACAGAGGCTACAAGGGGTGTTCATAAAATAAAACCTAAGACGAAAACGGGGCAAAGATTGAAGAATAATGTGACAACTGACTCTGTGAGCGCCTTCCCCTGCACGTCCTGGTGTATGCCGAGTAGAACGAGCGTGTAGGCGATGACCAGCGCCGTGGTGTCGTTGCCGGCGATGGTGATTGAGTCGATGTGCTCCCGCAGCTGTTCGTCGGTGAACTCGATCTCTCGCCCGAACAGCATGTCCAGCACGGACCGGAGCTTTCCGCCTGCGAATGTTACACCTACATAACCTCCAACAATAACAAGTGAAAATAATTACAGGGTAGATTGAGTGATTTATCTCATTAAAGAAGACAACAAAGTTTTGACGAATATTTTTTTTCTTTTCAGTATAAGGTGGTTCAATCAGCTGACAAAATTTCTATGGAAAAGTCGGAATAGTCCGTGCACAAAAAAGTGTGGAATGTGGTCTATTAGCGATACTCAGTCAACTCTTAAATCTTTTTCACTTTAAATTTTAGGGCCTTCGGCCTTAAAACCTTTCACATGTAAGATGACTTCCATTTATAGATGATCTATACGTTAGTCATCATTACTTAAAAATGGTCACTATGCCACCCGACTTTCGATTTAGGCCTGATCACCATAGAACTCCTCAACGGATGACAGCACATAGCCCGAGATTGCGGCAATCACGTTATGTTAGTGTGCTGATTGCTGCGTATTGCTTGCAAATTGTAATTAAGCTACTTGACCTTCAAATCTGAAAATCTTCAATAGGTGACAGCGCACCATTTGCGATTGAGAGAATCGACAACATTACAATTTAATAATTGGTACAAAACTAAAAACCATTTCGAGATATTGGCCTTCTGCGCATCATATATTTTTTTCAGAATTAAATCATTATCAAATAAAGAGATTTTTCAAAAAATTCAAAAGTTGGTAAACGTAGGATTTTAAAAACAATTACCTTTGCTTTCAAGTTCATTCCGTGTTTTAAGAAAATCAACTGTCAGTGATTGCGACTGTTGACATTGACAGCGAACATAAATATGCCAAGTTTTTTTATAAATAATCCCTTGGCAATGAACATCGAGTTTGAAATCCTCAGTTGCGACTTACGTTCTTTTAGAATGGGTGAATAATAAAAAAATAAAATAAGCATTAAATGCACACAATAAAAGAAAATAAAAAATACATAAGCTTTATTTTTACGCAGACTTCCAATATAAATATTGAAAACTAATGGATTACTGAAATGAAATGATGTCGATTGCTTTGTGTCAGGGTGCTGATTGTAATATACTACATTTGTCATAAATCATAATACCCACTTGACTTTCGTTTCATATGAACAACGCGCTTGCAATAACTATCCATATATCACATTGTAATAATCCATATATAATATCTACACTTTTATATATAGGCAGAACTTTTATATATGGGCAGAAAGAAAGAAATAATATTTTCGAAATATATTTCGACCCACTCGGGGTCGTTGTCAGTCGAATATGGAACAATAGATAAATATAACCATAGATATAAAAACACAAAAAAATTATAGGAAAAGCTTTTATAAAGCAAAAACATTTATGATTATTATTTATTATTATCATACAATTGTAATCCATCAACACTTAAAAATTTTAGATAAATTAATTTTTAACAAAAAAAATCGTAACCGACTTAAAATGGTAAAGCAGTAATCACTAAACAGTAAAACAATTATTTTTATTTTATTTATTTATTTATTTATTTTTTCATTCCCCTATCATCTATCTTTACAGGATGCATCCTAATGCGATAGAGAAGGTTTATTAAACATTAACACTTAACAATTAAATTTACAGTCACAATTAAACTTTTACATTAATACTTAGTATGGCCTGTGTGAACTCGCTCACGTTACAATTAAACAAATCAACCCGTCCGGATCCAGCCACCGCGTTTAGCAAACGCATAGCGCGCGTAAGCGACGCCCTCTGCAGCAGATTGGTGCGTGCCCGCGGTACTGCCAGGAGTGTCGGTTGCAACCGCCGCGTCGCCAGTCCGTCCGGCACGCACAGTCGCAGTTGCTCGAGGATGGCCGGGTTATGCACCTCGCCTCTCAGCACACGAAATAAGTACGTGGCGAAGGATGCGTCTCTTCTCAATTCCAGTTTGCTGTATCCCACCATGCCTAATACAAACAGTGTAGGATACAGCAAAGGATATCCCGGATACACACCATACATCTTTAAATATATAAACCTTGTAAATTTATTTTGAATACGTTCCAACATTGTTTTATACTTAGCTTCACTCGGAGACCATACCATCGAGTTACCCTCTAAGTGGCTTTTCACGAGAGCCTCGTATAAGGTTTTTAAAGCACAGATGTTAGTAAATCCGTTTGCCTGGCGTAAGACAAACCCTAAATTCCTGAAAGCTTTTTTGCAAACATCCTTAATGTGCTCTCGGAAGTTGAGATCAGCTGTGAAGCGAATGCCCAGGTCTCTTACCTCCGATACTCGCTGCAGCAGTTCTCCTCCAATTTGGTACTGCGAGAGTATTGGGGTGCGCGCGCGACTGAACGACATTACAGAACATTTGGATACATTAAATAGTAATTTATTCCTCTGACTCCATTCAACAATCCTGTCTAAGTCCTGCTGAAGTTTCCTCTGATCCTCGCCATCTTTTACTTCCAGCACCAGTTTTAGGTCGTCCGCAAAAAGCAGACACGTAGACGCCTTGACTACATCCGGTAGATCATTTACCATGATGATAAATTGGAGGGGCCCTAGGTTGCTCCCTTGACTGACTCCTGATCTAGTGTAGTAGGGCTCCGACCGATGTCCCCCACAGTCGACGTACTGCCGCCTGTCCCCCAAGTAGCTGACGAAGAAGTTGAGCGTGTGCGGTGTGCAGCCCACGCCTGCCAACTTCGCGAGCAGAACGTCGTTGTCGACCGTGTCAAAGGCCTTTCTGAAGTCGCAGTAAGCGACGTCTACCTGTACTCCAGCATCCACCGCTGGCACTAATCGTGACATCAGGTGGAGCAGGTTCCCTTCCGTTCCACGCCCTGGACGGAAGCCGTGTTGTGCGTCAGACAACTGGCCACTTATCTGCGCATATAAGCAGTGGTGTATTGCCGATTCAAATACCTTGGCCGGAGTACATAGGATTGCCACTGGCCTGTAGTCAGTGGGATCCTGGCCTCCTCTCCCTTTCGGTACCGGTACCACTCGAGATAACTTCCAACGATCAGGAAACTGAGCGGCCGCTATACTAACGTTGAACACGTGTAGCAGAGGTTTTTCCAACACCGTCCGACAGTCTCTAAAAACGAAGGGTGGTATGCCATCGGGTCCCTGGGAGCGCTTAGATGGCAAGCGGGCGAGCGCTCGGCGCACTGCCGCCGGCTCCAGGCTCGCGAGGTGCGCACGTGCGCTACCCACCGCCGCGCCGCCGCCGACACTGCTGCGGGGACGCTCAGTGCTGGAGGCTCGGGATTATATACTGACTGAAAGAACTGTGCAAATTCTTCAGCACATTCCTGATCAGAAAGGTCTCGCCCGTTCTTTTTTAATTTTTGCTGGCTCGAGTTACCTTTTTTCGATTTCATGTAGCTCCAGAATGCCTTTGGATCACTGGCTAGATGGTTCTGCACGCGATCACGATGACGGTCGTGAGCAAGTGCCGTCTCCGCCTTGACTCTCGCCCTGCACCGAGCGAACGCTTCATAATCACTTTGTGACTTACTTATTTTGTATTTCTTATGAAGGACGTATTTTAGTTTAATATCTCTGATTATGTCCGAAGTATACCAAACAGGATAATTGTATCTAGTATCTGACTTTATTGTTTTTTTTAAAGGTACACACGCATCGAAAACACCGAATATCTTGTTATAAAAACAATCTAAAACTGAATTTGGTTCTCGTAAACTGTACATTTCAGTCCAATCAATATTCATCAGTAAATAGTATAATTTATAGAAGTCAGCCTTATTGAAATTCCATAGTTTAAATGGTACCTGGGTTTTTCGTTGACCCGTATCCCCGAGCGCCTCCCCCAAGCCCCGCGCGCTTACAGTGACGGTTACGGCCAGGGGTGGGTGGTACGCGTCCACCGGTTGCAGGCCTTCGTCCGCTCTCTGCACCACTACGCCACCGTCGTCCCCGCGCCCGCTCAACACGAGATCGAGTTGTCTGTTATTACAGTTGGGTACTTGATTGTACTGAACGAGCTCACAAAAGGCCACAAAATATTCATAATAGTTGCTCATATTGTTATTACACGAGAACAAATTTAAATCTCCAATTATTAACACGTTATTCTTATATTTAACACATACATCTTCAATTAATTTAAACATAAATATATACTCATTCTCCTCAGTCTTTGGTGCAATATATATAATACAACATGCAAATAAAAAGCGATTATATGTACCTATATACACACCGGTACCGAATTAACACTTTTGTCAACTGCTTTCTTCTTGAAACCAAATGTCATCTAGAAGTCGGCGCATTTCGTATGGTATAGCAACAGAAAAACCAATATGAGAGCAGATGAGAGAGAAGAAAGAAGTCGGAAAAAGTGTTATTTTAGTACTATCGCTCAATTGTATGTTGACTAAATACAAATACCAAGTATACAATTATTTTAAACATTTTAGTGAATACTGCGGTACCATTTGAAATCGGATACTATTTTTTTGTTAAAAGTTTATTTATTTCTTCTCAATTTTAGTCTTGTTTCGTACGCCTACTAATAAATTAATCAGAAAATTTGGGTTTTTATTAATATTTCCTTTAAAATTTGATCTCACTTAAGGTTGATTGAGGAGAGGGTGTTCAAAATAATCTTATTATTTCTTACATAGGGAAGGGAGGGGGTCAAAAAAGACCAAAACTGTCTTACGTAATAAATGTAGTACCGGATTTTAATTTTATCACAACGTTGTAATCCAGCAAACAATTTGGTCGTGTAGCCAAGCGCCTATTCGCCTACTGATTTTATAAACGTTTTATGACAGTCACGTTGCCTACACTTTGTCTTATAGTGGTACATAATCGGTCTGCTTAGTTTTATAAGTTTCTTGGCATATAATAATATCTTAAAGACGTCTTTTCGTTAAGACACTTATAAACTAGTCCCCACAACGCCGTCTATAAGCCTCGTTGGCGTGTAACGGTCACAGTTGTGTCGGTTATAAAACGTTCATATTTTATACGTCGCGATGCAATCATTATAAAACAAGCGGGTAAAGAGTTACGATTGCGTCTTTTATACGTCCTCCGTCACCTAGACCGGTAAACGTTTTCAAATATACTTTTATAAAATGTCCACCAACTTCAACCCTAATTCTACTGCAATGGCGAATAGTAATTTTGAACAGAGAATTTGTAGATCTATTAGACCTACAAAGGGCATGTAATACGGTACATATTAAAATTTTAGTTGAAAAGTCATACTACTGAAGAATTTTGGGAGCGCATGAAAAAATTGTTTCAAACCTACATCATATTTATTAATAAACTTACGTTCCCAATAGATTGCAGCTGAGAAATACGCAATTTACGTACTTTTATATTATTTTTTCAATGTCGATATGGCCACTGAGATTAATAAACAAAGCGTCACCGTCACTAAGCAATTTTAATTTTAGGTTAGGCTACGCTAGCATAAAATTGGAGATAAATTACACCGCAGCAGGTATCATTATACGCCTAGTGGACACAGCGACGATGTATGTACGTCGACTAATACGTCTAAGTTAGACTAAAAAGGACTGTTATACGATTAAAGTGGGTCCAAATCCCATCCTAAAGACGTCACTTATACGATGACCTTATAAAACAATGAGACGGGACAAGGACGTCTACCAGACCACTAGATTAGAATTAGAATTATAATTACATTTACTGGGAAGTGTATTAATTGAAGCAACCTCTATCAAAATTATGAATAAGGATATTTGCAATGATATTATATCGTTGGATATTTGTCAGAAAGAGCAAATCACAAGCGAGACAATGTCAATAAATGACAACGTTTACCAAAAACGTGAGGCCAGTCACGCATATACCAATTATACGTATACCGCTAACCAAACTATCTAAATGAGATCTTATTCATATGGTGTAATGATTCTTTTTCATTGCACCACGTCTCCAGAAATAGCTGGTACGTCTTTATGATTTGTCAGTAAACATCTAAACACACAACAAGTTCCCCACCATTTACACTACACTCAGAAGTGTAATATGCATCACTATTTAAATTAGTATTGACGAAACACAATCGTTTTAATCCTTATGTCACTTACGAATTCTCGGGAACAATTTACGACAACCTTTTATGGATAATGTTAAACACTTTAATGGAAATGGAAATTTTATGGATAATGTTAAACACTTTGTTTTGTCATTGTTCGACGGACAAACAAAGGTAATTACTCCACAATACGTCATAAAAAGCTAGTAGAGTTAAGAGTGTGTAAAGTTAAGAACGGGAAATTTAAACACTCGATAATAGCGGTAGTGTTGTATTTATTTACTAGCCTTTGCTCGCGGCTTAACCTGCGTTTATTTAATCTCTACCCCGTTATTTTATGAACACCCCTTATGGCCTATACGTTCACCAGGTCACTACGAAGATAGTAAAAAAGCGCATCCAAATCCGTTGAGTGGTTCTTGAATTAAAACGGAATATATTTACATACAGAGAGACAGACATAAAATTTAAAATCTTCGTTTAGGCCCCATTTACAACACTAATAATAATATATAATTTAAATTTCATTTAAAATTTCGCGAAAATATTAAATGCACAGACACGACCTCTTTACTACTTTATTATTAGTATAGATAGATTTGACCGTCTCTGTGGTGCAGTGGTTCAAGTACTCAATCACTAATCTGGAGGTAGCGGGTTCGAATCCCGTTTGTGTCCGGTCCGCGTGCCTGTAGGTACATATTAAATGCACAGACACGACCTCTTTACTACTTTATTATTAGTATAGATAGATTTGACCGTCTCTGTGGTGCAGTGGTTCAAGTACTCAATCACTAATCTGGAGGTAGCGGGTTCGAATCCCGTTTGTGTCCGGTCCGCGTGCCTGTAGGTACATATTAAATGCACAGACACGACCTCTTTACTACTTTATTATTAGTATAGATAGATTTGACCGTCTCTGTGGTGCAGTGGTTCAAGTACTCAATCACTAATCTGGAGGTAGCGGGTTCGAATCCCGTTTGTGTCCGGTCCGCGTGCCTGTAGGTACATATTAAATGCACAGACACGACCTCTTTACTACTTTATTATTAGTATAGATAGATTTGACCGTCTCTGTGGTGCAGTGGTTCAAGTACTCAATCACTAATCTGGAGGTAGCGGGTTCGAATCCCGTTTGTGTCCGGTCCGCGTGCCTGTAGGTACATATTAAATGCACAGACACGACCTCTTTACTACTTTATTATTAGTATAGATAGATTTGACCGTCTCTGTGGTGCAGTGGTTCAAGTACTCAATCACTAATCTGGAGGTAGCGGGTTCGAATCCCGTTTGTGTCCGGTCCGCGTGCCTGTAGGTACATATTAAATGCACAGACAAGACCTCTTTACTACTTTATTATTAGTATAGATAGATTTGACCGTCTCTGTGGTGCAGTGGTTCAAGTACTCAATCACTAATCTGGAGGTAGCGGGTTCGAATCCCGTTTGTGTCCGGTCCGCGTGCCTGTAGGTACATATTAAATGCACAGACACGACCTCTTTACTACTTTATTATTAGTATAGATAGATTTGACCGTCTCTGTGGTGCAGTGGTTCGAGTACTCAATCACTAATCTGGAGGTAGCGGGTTCGAATCCCGTTTGTGTCCGGTCCGCGTGCCTGTAGGTACATATTAAATGCACAGACACGACCTCTTTACTACTTTATTATTAGTATAGATAGATTTGACCGTCTCTGTGGTGCAGTGGTTCAAGTACTCAATCACTAATCTGGAGGTAGCGGGTTCGAATCCCGTTTGTGTCCGGTCCGCGTGCCTGTAGGTACATATTAAATGCACAGACACGACCTCTTTACTACTTTATTATTAGTATAGATAGATTTGACCGTCTCTGTGGTGCAGTGGTTCAAGTACTCAATCACTAATCTGGAGGTAGCGGGTTCGAATCCCGTTTGTGTCCGGTCCGCGTGCCTGTAGGTACATATTAAATGCACAGACACGACCTCTTTACTACTTTATTATTAGTATAGATAGATTTGACCGTCTCTGTGGTGCAGTGGTTCAAGTACTCAATCACTAATCTGGAGGTAGCGGGTTCGAATCCCGTTTGTGTCCGGTCCGCGTGCCTGTAGGTACATATTAAATGCACAGACACGACCTCTTTACTACTTTATTATTAGTATAGATAGATTTGACCGTCTCTGTGGTGCAGTGGTTCAAGTACTCAATCACTAATCTGGAGGTAGCGGGTTCGAATCCCGTTTGTGTCCGGTCCGCGTGCCTGTAGGTACATATTTGTGCCGATAATGCCGAAGTAACCCTTCACACTGTGACGTAATGATCGTCGGTAAAACGTGGATTTACGAATGTGGACTTACATTTCACAGTTCATACCCTTTTCTCACTGCCCTTCGGGGATCCACGTCGTAACGATGTATGTATATTATTTATTAATATAATTTAAATATTTTATATTTTATTTTATTTTTTTAATACCTTATACTAGGTGTAAGTTTACTGATATCTTTTAATAAAACTATGTATAAATTAAATATATCATTGCGGTATAGAAAATCAGAAAAGTAAATCTGGTAGAGCAATCGCCCGACAAGCGAGAGGTCGCGGGTTCTAATCCCGGATCAGAGCTCGTCCCGTCCAAATTTACTTTTCGGTTTTCCTATACCGCAATTATATTCATTTAATTTGTTATCTCCTTGCGATTGATAAATCGCCAAGTGTTTAAAAATATAGAAATTTATTTCTATCATAGAAACTATGTACTTTACTGAACATACATAAACCACTTTCTTGAAGAAACACACGATACCTACTTTAATTTTTGTGGGTGTCACCAACACGACACCAGAAACAAGGAAAAGTTGGCTATAATCTCGTGTTGACTCGCAAAGGTGAGAAAATCTGTAAAAGTACCTACTGGGGCTACGTGTGTATAATCATTTGCACCAATCAATTATAGACTCTCCCAGGGATGCGGCATTCATCTCAGCAATAAAGAAGCAACTTGCTGTTTCTTGGGGAATGTAGTTCGGTATGCCCTGTTTAAACTTTACTGAAATACTAAAGAATAAGCAGGACGTAAAAGAAGACCGATTAAGAAGTTTTTATAATGGTAAGTTTAAGTCTACTCAACCGCCGAAAACAGAAGAGGAAAGATACGTGATAGGACATGACAATCCTTATGAAAAAAAAACAGAAGGAAAACAGGAAGAGGAAAACCTAGACGAAATTACTTTGAAGGAAAAAGATCATGTTGTGTGGCGGGCAGAAGAAAAGAGAAGCAGTTAAAAGCGTAGTTCTTATTAGAGATGCAACGAATATTCAGCCACTATTCGGTATTCGGCCTATTCGGACATTTTTTTAATATTCGGTATTCGGCCGAATAGTCAACGGTATTTGGCCAAATACCTAATACCTAATAATGAAAATAAAAACACATTTTAATCAGATATAATGGTAATTTCAATATTGGGTAAGATGGCAGAAAAACTTGTTTTTATTCGCTACAATCTGCTATATAAACAAGTGAAAATAAAAACGCATTTTAATCAGAAAGTAGGTATATATTTGGTAAGTTTGCGGAAAAACTCGTTATTATTCACTTATTCACTACAATCTGCTATATAAATAACTGCGTAAGTATTATTAATATTTAAAATTAATCAGAGGTAGATTATTGAAGTTAAATATTTTCAATTGTTCGTTGTAAAAAAACTTGTATTTAACAAAATCAAACACAAATTGCGATCACAAAAGTAAAAAAACACAAACACAGCGCGCCCGTGACACGCATGGTGTGCTCGAAAATGAGCTTTCTTCCGCCACCCCGTCGCCCCCGCGTGCCCCTGCACCGGGACAGGTCGTAACGTAAGCTGTACGAGTGTACGCGCGAAATGCAAAGATCTCTCACCAAATATTCGGTCACCGAATATTCGGCGCTTCGGCCTAAAGCGCCGCCGAGTATTGGGCTAAATCACTATTCGTTGCATCTCTAGTTCTTATATGTTTAGGTACCTATGTTAAAAATTCTTAACTGTGTTGAAATGTACGAAATATTAGCTATAATATTTAAAAAAATATTATATAAAATTTTGTCATCGATATAAGTAAATGATTAAAACAAAATAAAACAAAAAATGGACAAACTTTACTTACCTGTCTTTATACTCGTTTCTTTGAACTTTTGGTTTTCATATTCCAGCCTCTTTTTTCTGACAACCTGTAATTATAAGAAAGATGATTAAAGATCTGCTTGTCAGATTTAACTTACTATTGGGGAAAGTTTCACAGACCTTCTTTTTGTTTTGATTACTACATTCATTTATTTACTAGCCTTTGCCCCGTTTTGGGCTTGCGGTTTATTTTAACAAGAACTCTTATAGCATATTACTACTTTATTATTTATATAGAATATACATATGTTAACCATGGTCACTACGATGATAATAAAGAAAACGGCATCCAAATTTGTTGAGTCGTTCTCGAGTTAAAACGGAACATACCTACAGAGAGACGACAATTTAAAAAATAGTATGTATGTATGTAAATTATTTTTTGTACAAAATATATAATGCACAAAGGTGAACTTAATGCTAATTAGCATTTCTTGCCAGTTAACCTTCAGTTATGTGGAAAGTTCAAAATAAGTTGTGGCTTAAGTACAATACTTATAATTATAAGTTATAATTATAAGTTAATGGAATATATTTTAAATTTAAGAGATTTAGCTTCTTTACTACTTTATTATTATCATAGATAGACAACAGCATAAAACAAAACTTTTACAACGTTACAGGTAAACGTTAAAAAAACGTTTTAGAAAATTCGTTTGTTTTTTATGGTAAAATAAATAAGACTAGATTTTACGCGACGGATGACGTATGATTGAAGGAAAATAACATGACGGTGGCAATTGATAATAACAAAATTCGGGCAAAAGTGGGTTTTACTCGCCCATTGATGGTTCTGTACAAACATCGTACCCATTCAAATTCTATTAATAATGACATCTTTGCTATATAGTATTTCTGTATAATTAACTATGTAGTTTGAAAAAAGCAGATAATCTACGTTACTGAGGCCCCCTGTAGAAATAAAGACAATGGCTTAAGGTGACAACTACTGCTGGTCACCTCGATGCGTGCATCTCACTTTCTCACACCATTCGTCCCATATTATACCTATATGTCGTTTGAGGGGGGATCGAGCTGCGAACGCGCTCTTTACCTAAATATTTCAATTATTATTATAACTATAATTCTCCAAAAAATAATAAATTGTTATTGACAAAGTTTCAGTTTGATTATTTGCATACTTAATTAATTAAATTGGATGTAAGCCTTAAATTGTCTTAATCTGGACCTTGATTTAGTATTTATTTAAAGTTATTAAGAAAAATTAAAAATACAAATTAAGCAATCTCATTCCAAATATTCTGTAGCTTATCATATTTTTACTCTAAACTAACATTCGGATTCAACAGGACCTTGTCACGGCTTTTCAAGGTCACCAGCAGTATTGTCACCTTAAAACGTTCGTGCACATACCTCGTCAGTGAACTTGTGCGTCAACTCAATATTATCCTTCTGCTGCTTGGCATAGGGTGTCAGGTTGAACAGACAGTCCGGCTGCAGCCACACCTTGAAGAGCCGCATGTTGAGGATCGCCATGACGGTGTTCCGAGCGTGGAGGTACGGCGTCTCGGGGGAGTGTTGTACATCCATCCTCTCACCCATCGCTGTCTCTATCAAAATAACGTAATTTAGTCATTGACCTCTCATAAACAACTAGACACACAGTCTCTAAGAAAAGTTCGTCAGAAAGCGTCCGAACGGCAACGTGAAGCGATACATTAATTTATATAGATACCGAAAACGCATTCAACCAAATTAAGACGTTATATCGTTAAAAGAAGATGCAATTTCAGTCGTATGGAATCGTCATTACATTCAATTGTATTTCGAAGACACGGACGAAACACAACTAAACTCGATCTTTTCACGTCGTCGCGTACTGAGAAGATGCATCGCGGATGCTTTTTGAGCGAGATTGTGAGCCTTGTTGTTTGAGAGGTCAATAAATTTTGTGAACTTTGAGGTATAAGTCAGCGCCCACACTATTACGCCCAAGACCGATGGCTGTGAGCCCAACGTCGAACTTCGGGGGCAAATATGCACCATGCCTTCAGAGAAGACCCGAGCCAAATGTGCTTCTGCGTAATTTTACTTCGCGACCTCCGGAGGAGTGTTTGGCTTACCACCTTTACCTCCGAAGGTGGTCGTTCGTATAAATATTTAAATCGTTTAAATAATACTGTTATGGTAATTTGTTGTGTCTATAGGTACATGAAATAGGCGTAACAAGTCCCTGCATTTATTTTTGGGTCTTACTTAAGTATATTCTCGTAATTATACTTTTTGTTCACTGAGAAAACGATACGGCCAATGTACGTATCCTAGATATTATTTATCTAATCACACGAAACGTCATGTTTAAAGTTACATTAACTTGGCTTGATACGGTGGAATCTTAGGTGTTATATGGTCTAAGGGTAGAATCAACACCTACTCTCAGTGTACATTAGAAATAGTCCAGAGTGCAGATCGTGCTTGCTCCATCTTACAGACTGTATAAATTTTAAAATGTATCTATCATTTTGCATTTTGTATTTTTTTCATTTATTTATTTATTGAAAAAAAATTACATATGCATTCGTGTTTAAAAAGGAGTACTCGTTTGAGCAAACGATATGTTTTACCATGGCCTCCATAACAACGACAAAAAAATTGAAAAATATGAAAAACAAAGGGAGTTCCCATTCAAGAAACCATGAAAAAATGCTATTCTTTCAAGGTTATTTTTTCGGCTCTATTTTAAAAACGGTAGTACATACAAGTTCCAAATTTGGTCAGATTGTTATACATTACTCTAAAGTAAAAGAATAAATAATGAAAATTTGAGTTCTTTCTCAAAGGATGCCGACTCAATTGACAGCTGCTATCATTTTAGCGGCTTTTTTTGACGCCTTTATGTTGCTATGGTATCTATATTATTGTTTTTTATCATGTTTTTAGGGTTCCTTAACACCTTGTGAAAACTCAAACTATTTAACAACACTATAGGACCGTAACCTTATTTTCAACTGGATGTCTATAACGGGGCCCGAGAAAATAGTGATCCTAAAAGGGTTTCGTTTTTCATTTGAGGTACGGAACCCTAAAAATATAGATTACAGATTTCCCTACTTTTCCGTCATCACTGTGTTACTTTGCTCTTGCATACTCAGTTACAGATTTATAAATATGACGACGTGGACGTGACACGAAATCCATTTTGGTTGTAACCACAGACGTATATTATAGTAGCAGACCTAACATTAATAATAAACGCATAGAGACGACGCGTGGAAATTTTACCTCAGTGAACTTCCGGCTCCTTTAAATATAAATATTGCTTGTTTCCAAACGAAATATATACTAGAGATTAGTGTAGGAATTAACAATTATGTTCCAAGCATAAGCCAGCCAAAACAACCCTTTTTTATACGTTTATTCGTACCATGAAGCCTAAATGTAGCCTATTTTTTGTATGGAAACTTGCCACGCTATTTAATCCTTATGTTTGGTCTGCTACTTAGTAATAATTATATGTCTGTGATTGACGGAGGACCGACATGAGTGACGAAATTTGGCAAAGGCCTATGTTCAGCAGTGGACGAACACAAGCTGATGGATGGATGGATGGATGGGTGGATGGTTGTAACATGTAATCCTAAAACCGCACTTTTCAAGGAGACCAGAATTGGTACGAAGAATTTTGTAACAGGGTTGAATAGGAAATTACTATTTTGTACATTCTGTACCTTAACATGACATCCGGAAACCAACTTACCAAAAACAATATCCAAAGTGCAAGCAGTGACATATTTGAGAACATCAAATTCCCCCTCCCCGCACTTCTCCCCGAGGCGCTCCACCAGCACGCTCGCTTGCTCACCGATGACGCCGACGTATTCTTCGACTATCTTGTTGTGGAATACTGGGAGTAAAACTTTTCTGTGCAACTTCCATAAGGTCACTGAAAAAAATGAATTTGTAAACGTGCGGGCTAGAAATTGCGCATTTTTATTACTAGCCCAGTCCCTGAATACAATATCCACAATCAGTTTTGTGGTTTTCAAGTTATGAGCGAAAATATTATAATACCACAAACGTTATATTCTATATATTCACATATGTATTCCTCTCCGTCTCTTGTCTAAAAGGACCTAGTTTTTATGTCATTGTAAAATTTTATACATTACAAAGGTAAACATAAAAACACATTTTTTGTATATTTAGTATAAAATATTGACCCGGAGGGCTATTCTCCGTCTGTCGAATTAGCTTTCTCCACCGAAAAAACCTCTTTTATCAATCGAACTCCATAGGTACATTTTTAACTCGAGTTTTAGAAATCTCACTTCGACTATGTCTCCGGAATTGCCCCCCAGGCCAAAATTATAATAATTTCGGGTAAAAATATTTATGATTCTGTATGAAACTGAATACTAAAATCTAGCAGAACCTACCGTTTAGGAACAAGTACATTTAAGTCAAAATCTAAGTATAGATAAGTAGTACGATAAGTTATTTATCACATTTAACCGTGTATCCTTGATCTAACATGATGTTAATATTTGCCATGATCATTGCAATGGGTTTGCGACACACCGCACGTGATGTGCTCCCACTGATATACAAGGTTGCCCTTGATGTTTTACGTCAGCAAACATTTTCATTTTATTCTTGTTTTAACATAAAACAATACTAGAGGTAGAATAGGTGATATGATTATGCTTAGTAGTTACTTTAGATTTATGGCGCGGGCGCAGTGCGGGCGTTGGACTGAGTCACAGAATTCGCTGTGAGAGTTTAATTTTTTTTAATAAACCTCTATTAATATTTTAAGTAATTTGTAAATAACAGAAGAAGAAAGTTAAACTTACGAGGGGCCACGAATAGTCCATAGCCAAGCCAAGGTCTTAGGAAACGGTAAACTACATCTTTTTCCAAACAGTTCTCTAGAATAATTTGGGAATCCTCTGGGTTGGCGGTCGCTGAAATAGAAACAAATATTATAATAAACAACAACCTAATTAAAAGGAACAACAATAACCTAAATCAATAAACAATACACCATAAATAAAGAAACAACAACGTATGATCTTCCATTTAAGGCGAGGTGCTACCCCGATTAGCATACGGCTACAAAACACTTTTAACTTCAAGTGTGATAAGGTTACTAAACAGATTCAAAGCCTTAAAAATGCTATACATTGCTGAGAACACTAACTAAATTATGAATTGATTAGAAAGAGTAAAATGTTTTTAGTGCCAGTAAAGTTTAATTGCAAAATACCCTTTGAATATATAGGCTTTGTTGCAGAAATCTCAGAATTGGAACCGATACTGTTTATTTTGTAACTACCTACTTAAGTAGTTAGAAATACAAAATCGAGCACTTCTTTATAAATCAACCGACCAAATTCATACTGGAGACTCGGTTAGTGATTAGGAACAAGGTTCAGTAATGCTTTTGGCCAAATTCGAAAAATATATATTGCGCTCCCTTACTGGTTGGACTAGTTTAAGCACAATTCCTAGTCCAGTCAGTAAGGAAGCAAAAAAATTAATTAAAATTAAATTCATTAAAACCACCAAAAGGGTAATTTAACCTTGTTTCTGATCACTTACCGAGTCTCCAGTATAAATTTGGTCGGTTGATTTAATTTCACCTTGTATATAGGTAGGCCTAAGATTTACATAAAAATACGAGTTACCTGCAAAATAATTTAATTTAATTTAAACGCTCTAGCTTGTATAACTTGAAATTCGACTTTAATAAGTGTCCGTTAAAAATTGTGTTCGTTACAATGTCGATAAACACAGTTGCACCTCGCTTTAAGGATGGTCATCATGAGCACAGCAACTCAGTTGTGGGCGTAACCAATTGTAATGCTATTTCATTTCGCTATCACGTGCACGCTCGATGAAACTTGCAAAGGCATACAATCGCACTGATTTCGTCGCGGATACAAAATTGAAAACGTTTGTTAGGAGAAGCAATATTTTGAGAATACTGTGAAGATGTTCAACATGTTATGTGTTAAAATTCCATCCATCTATCAGCCTGTTTCGTCCACTGCTGGATATAGGCCTTTCCAGGATTTCGCCACTTTTGGCGGTCCTCCTGGAAGAATTGTGTCAAAATTAATCTAGATTACCTATATATTTTAGATGCGAAATAAGTATAAATTTTGTGATTTTATCTAAAACATTCGCATACACTTTTGGTAAAAAACCGTAAAATTTACGTTTTTAGGTTTTTTAGGTGTTTGTTGTTTACAATTCAAATTAACCGTTTTTTTTTCTAATTTGGCCTAGATCTAGGTAATGACAACGGACTTAGCCTAAAATATAATAAAAACATTCCATAGACACCTCATAATATTGTCTTTACGTTTGTATGGAGGTTTGTGCGTGATGCTCCTATCCTTAAAAATAGTTTTTGTTCTTATGTCGATAAGCACAGTTGCTTCTCGTCTTAATTCTTGGAGCTCAGAACACCGGCGGTGGTTGCCCTTTGCTTTTGCCAGTCAGAGTTTGTCCCTTTTAATATAAATATCTCTTAATAGGAACCTCTTAACACAAAGACCAGTCACTAGACCAGAACTAGTAGAGAAGAGTGATGAGAACTAGTCAAAATGTAGAGTTAGTTTTATACACATTTGCCGAAACATAATTACGGGGAGTTAACTCACCAATGTATAATTTGGGACCAAGCCAAATTTTTACAGCCCCATTATGTTTATGAGCTACCTCTGCCAAATCTTCCAAGTTTCGAAGAATTTCTAGAAGAAAATAACATTGATTCAGTCAGAATTTTTAGTATACTAAAACAAATTGATAAAGCACACAAAGCAAAAGTAAACTTGCTTGTAGTACTTGTTCGTTTACGACTCCAATGATTAAAGCCGATTTTGAAGGTTTCAATTTTAAGCTAAGAAACTTACTAAAAAACGTTATTTTAAGTGACAGAACTATATATTGCTATTCTGAAGGGCACACCAACTAAAATGAGCAAGTCTTTAAAACGCTCTTAAACAAAACTAAATTTTTTAAATTTAATCAAATGACAGCTCTAAGATATGCCTTGAAATTACCAAAACAGGGTCAAAATCACAAAGTTAAGTAAATTATGGCTGTCAAACTAAAATTTTAGTTTGACGTTTATAAAATGGTGACTTGAAAATGGCTCTTCGTTTTAACCATACTTAAGTTTAATTTTATGTATGTCAAACTAAAACTAAAGCCTTCAAAATCGGCTTAATTGTACTACTAAACGTATGGACAGGAAAATACGAGACGTGAAATAGCAAAGAGATTTTATTTATTTGAAAGCAGGTGAAAGCTATATCTCGTTGAGCGACCTTAAACCGGCGGATCAAGTGATGAGTCCACGTCTCAGCACCGTACGTCATCACAGGAAGGACGCACTGGTTGAAGCGGGCTATGCTTGGGACAGCTCTGATGGATAAAACTCGAAACGAGGAGATCCGTCGGAGATCTAGAGTGACCGACATAGTCTGTCGAATCAGTAAGTTGAAGTGGCAGTGGGCAGGCCATATCTATCGCCGACCGGGCCGAAAGGTGTTAGAATAGAGACCACATACAGCAAAGCGTAGCGTAGGCCGACCTTGTGCCCGCTGGACCGACGATCTGAAGGACGTTGCCGGTGGGGCGGCTGGATGAGAAGGACGAAGGACCGTCAAGAGTGGTGACATATTGGAAAGGTGTCAGGCTGAGATGGATGGAAGTGAAAGCCAGAGAAATCTCACAATAAAATTGAAAAAGTTCTATAATAGTCTTTACTTTTGAAATATGCTGCAGACAACGGCCAAACGAATACGGAACATGATAAATAGTTTTCAGGAACACCAATACCTATGTTATTGTATGTAACCAAGATTTTACACATTTACGGAAGCACTTACTTTCAGTGTCGCCAATGAACAGCAACGCATTTCCGAGCAAAGGAAGGGCGGGGGCAGAAGGCAGGGCGGCTGTCATGCGCTCCATGCGATGCGCGCGCGCCGCGCTGTACGCCCACCATGCGCACGCGACCAACGCGAGCACCACCACTATGATCATGGCGTCACTGAATTAACATACAAAGTTGATATATCCTGATAATAAAGTAGTTAGAAAGTCATGTCTAAACATTGCATATTTAAAAAAAAATGTTATGGGTTATTATTTAGTATTGGTTCTAAAGCCAAAACTATGTACAATTTTTAGAATTTTGTCTGTCTGTATTTTCCGGTTTAACTCCAGAACCACTTAACAGATGTGGGTGGGTTTTTTTTATTATCATAGTGGGTCCCTGGTCAAAGGCGTCCAAGCCGAAAACGCAGAGATTGAATAAACACGGGCGGAGCCACGGGCAAAGGCCAGTAGTTTATAAAGTTAGGGGTTCAAAACAGGCTTGTTTTATGTAGGTACGCCGTACGTAACGTAAGTAGCGTAAGTTTTCGAACCACTTAATAATTCTGTGTGAAATATTTCTAAAGTATGTATGCCTACATATTTTATGCAAATACTTTTAAAGGGCGGGCAGGGCCCTGGTACCTTGCAAATACTTTTGAAAATGAAACCATCAGTCGAATTCATCGAATATTTGCTTGAAAATGGTAAAAAAAAACCGATAAAAATGAATAAAAGTGTTTGAAAAAGAATTGGCCTAATTAAAAACAAAACGATACACTTGCATAATAAAAAATACAGGAATTAAAATATTATACATACAAAACATAATACAATAATTACTACAAAGTTGATAGATATGTACGTAAATAATCTATAAATGAATATAGTATATGTCTAGTTCCGCCCATTCGCTTAGTCTTAATAAAAAGAATCATGTCTTTTTTCATTATTTTTCCCTATAATACTCATAGAAGGTTTATTGTCACGTTGCACAAATTCGTTTGTTAGCGTTTATAAGAGCAAACAGGGTAATAGAGAGTTTGGGTCTTATATTTGATCACTGTAATTGGCTACGTCAATCAAAGTCACCTTCATCACGTATTGTTGGAGATTATTTCGATAGTTTAATACAAATAAGCACCGTCTGTATTGGCATAATAATTATTATTCAATTTGTGCTTTATCGCAATTTCTTAAACGTCTATTGACAAATAGCACTCTTTCTTGTTTAACCTTCTTCCTTTTATGATTGTTAGTTCTAAGATAAAGTCACTAATCATCCTGTGAGTCACAAGTCATCGCTTTTGACCCGTTTTTTTGGATTTGAAGTGTAATTTAGAAAATAAGGAAATTATAAACAGCACAAATAATATTTAAAGCGCCTATTGTCCATCACACATTCTTAAATGCACTTTGTGCGGACGCAGTTATGTACTTACCTTCGGATAATCTAGGCAGGGTGTGATCCTATTGGCAAATGATGGTAGACTGATTGCTCGCAGGTTTGGGTACCATTCTGATTTACCTTAATTAGTTTACTCGTCCAAAACCAATATTTGTTCTCAACATTGCGCAAGTTAACGTCTTTGACCGCCTTTATTTGCAACCAAAATGATCTGACAAAGAACACGCTTGTTGGCCGGTAATGTTTGCATGAAGAAGTCGTTAAAAATATATGAAAATAAATTATTTTATTGCTGTTTTTACGTCTAAATTTATCAAGCATAGATCTTACACAATGGTTCTGTCAATGTCTTCAATGGGTATCTTCATAGCATTTTCAAAGTGTGACAGAATACTTATTTTTCTCATGCCCTTGAAAGTTTGCACTCCAATACGAACATTAGGCCCAGTCATTTTCAAAAAAATTGGTCATATTTAACTGTAGGTGTATTTATTTCTTTGTCAGTTATTTTATTTATTTTATATTATTTTATTAATATTTTTATACCCCATAAAGTAACGGAGTTTTTTTAGATTTATTTTATTATAAGATGATTTTGGATTGCACGATTGCACAATATTTAAGTCGTATGAAATTTCATTTGGCAATAATGTATTAACTGAAAGATCAAACATGTAATGTAATATAGTGTAGGTACATGTAAATAATTATAAATGAAAATATTTTGTGCAAAAATGTATATTTTGTTTAAATGCCCCCGGAGTTTAAGGACCAGTCGAACAGCGAGCGAGGCATTGTTAAACTTTTAATTTCAAATCGGCGCCTTAGGGGAGTGCAGTGAGGGGGACTTACTCCATACAAATATGCGGTCACGAACTAGCTTATGCCGTAAGGTCGTATGCGGCAAAACATGTATTTTTAATTTAAAATGACAACCATAAGTAATTTAATAAATTAAATCGGCCATATTGAAGTGTATTTGTAGACTAATTTAAATAAAAAACTTAGAGGCTTCATTCGCTCCCGTTTGTCAGTAAAATAGAAATCTCTGTTTTAAAAGAGGTTTTTTAATTATTATTTTCTGCTATGAAAATTAATCAATCAACTAAACCTTCGAGCAAAATGATGTCAATGAAATGCTTAATCTACTCTTCTCTATACATATAAAATACAACGTCTGTCTGTCTGTCTGTCTGTTCGTTCGCTTATAACTTGAGAACCAATAAATGGATTTTGATGCAGTTTTCACTGAAAGATAAAGCATTTCTTCGGGAAGGTTTAGAGCTATGTATCATCACGCTATGACAAAAGGGAGCAGCGAAATGAGAATTTTAGTGAGGCATATGGAAGGTTCGCCGCCGTAGCATAGTCGATCGTCGCGGGTTCAAACCCCGACTGGTAAAATTTGTTTTCACTTTTTATTTTTTATTATTTTATTTTATTTTTAGGAAAAATATTTCCTTTTGTAAAAAAAATATTAAAGCTGAAATAATATTTCTTGACTGAGCAAAGACCAATAACTAAAATATTTTTATTTTCAAGTGTTTAGAAAACGCCATCTCTAGGAAGCTATCCTGGATAAAGACTCACTAAACTAGCGTTGAAATTGTTTGTAAGCTGGCGTTGGAATTGTTTTTATTTTAATACACTAGATGGCGCTGCATGTTTCAAAATATCGAATTTGACGCAGTCTGGTTCAAATCAAATCACGTTAAAGTTTGTCTACACTACTATATAAAGAAAAAAGATTTGTTTGTTTGTTTGTTTGCATAACGGTAATAACTAGAACTACTGAACTGACTATAAAAATTCTTTAAGCACTCAATAAGATTTTTAGTTAATCAAGTGGTATGTACGCCTTTCGTAGTCGCATTTAGTCTCATTGTCGGGGTTTCAATCATCCACTGGTAAATGTTTTTTTAGGAGACCTCTCAAGTTTAAGTTTATTTGATCGGCATTGATGAGTATTTTTGTAGAACATCGTGACCAGGATCTAATGACGGGAGTGGGAGGTGGGTACGGGATCTTCTCAACGGATAACAGCAGACCCTTCGAGTTTGTGCTTATTTTATTGGTCTTTATTAGCACTTTGGTAAAACATGGTGACCAGGGTCTGATGATGGGACTGGAAGGTAGGTACGGGATCTCCTCAACGGACAACAGCAGACACTTCGAGTTTGGGCTTATTTGATTGGTATTTATTAGCGCTTTAGTAAAACATGGTGACCATGGTCTGATGATGGGACTGGAAGGTGGGTACGGGATCTCCTCAACGGACAACAGCAGACCCTTCGAGTTTAGGCTTATTTTGTTGGTATTTATTAGCACTTTGGTAAAACATCGTGACCATGGTCTGATGATGGGACTGGAAGGTGGGTACGGGATTTACTCAACGGACAACAGCAGACCCTTCGAGTTTAGGCTTATTTTGTTGGTATTTATTAGCACTTTGGTAAAACATGGTGACCAGGGTCTGCTGATGGGACTGGAAGGTGATTATGAGATCTCCTCAACGGATAACAGCAGATCCTTCGAGTTTGGGCTTATTTGATTTGTATTTATTAGCGCTTTAGTAAAACATGGTGACCGTTGCATATTGTCGTTCAAAAAATCATATTCTTTTGTTTTCCTTATTTCCACGAAAATTTCTTGGACGCGGGTGGAGCCGCGGGCAAAAGCTAGTCTAGTGTATAAATTGGTAATTATATGTTTTTTTATTGCTGAGAAAAATGGAGATCCATGTCGCAAAAATTTCGTGGCGTCGCCTTACAACAGGGAAATTATAAAAAAAATGATTTAATAGTTCCACAGTTTACCCACGCAAATGTTATTAACGGCTATAGGGAACTGACCTTCTAAAAAAAAATACATGAAAAAATATAGCCTATATCCAAGTAAAGAATATTAACATATCCAATGAAAGAATTTTTGTTTTGTCGTGAAATTCGTCGTAAATTGTTCGCCACTTCAAAGGTAAATCGGCCATCCGATCACGAACTGCAAGGAACGCATTCCCTCAGCGGCTGCAATTTTTAACTGGAAATCTTCAAAAATAGTTGACATTTCCTCGTGAGATTGTAGCAATCAAAGAATATAGTTCTACCGAGAGGTAGCTATCTAAGCTGTTTGGGCAATCTTGACATAAATATTTTTTATTTTTTATTTTTGTCACCACAGATGTCTGTGGCCTGATTAACTGGGTATTAAAGTAGTGCGTCTAGCCTTTACTCAAATCAAATCAAATCAAAATATTTATTTTTGCAAAATAGATACATTAAGTATACTTTCTACAAGTCAAAGTTAATTTACACAATATAATATGTCTTTAGAATGTAAAAAAAATATATAATAATACGGGAAATAAAATATACACCTGCATTAATAAATGATAGTCGTAAGTTTTTAAATAAATAAATAAATAAAAAATAAATAATATAGAGGAATCTAGGAATAAAAATATTATATATACATAATACAATGAAGAAATAATAAAAACGGGAAATACATACAAAAAATATTAAGGGTGGGCTACTAAAATGTAATAAAGTTATACACTTGCATAAAATATAGAAATATAGGAATAAAAATATTGTATATACATAATGCCTAACCATCCGCACCATTCGATTAGTATTGCTAAGAAGAAGGGCAAGAAACTTAGCAAACATTCCTTTTTTCAAAATAAAACATATGATACAAAATCATATACATACCCACTCAAGTAAAGGCATAAAAAAATATAAGACTGCGGGAATTAGTCACGAGAAAAAAAAATATATCTTAGTCAACCCGTCTCATATTGTCTATTACCTTTAACAAAGTAAGTTTACATATTAATTAATTTTAAGCCTTTAGAGGAATCGTACAGTATTAAAATATGCTAATTATTAATTACAATATTGAATAAGATTATTATTATTTATTACACCATGCTTCATTATCATCCAAATAATCATTGATTTTATAATAAGCTTTCTTAAGTAGTCCCTGCTTAATATATAGTTTAAACTTATTTTCAGGCAAACTAAGGACCTCCTCTGGAAGCTTATTGTAAAATCTTATACCATGTCCTACAAAAGAGGTACCTACTTTGGCAAGTCTTAATTTTGGAAAAGCTAGTTTATGTTTGTTTCTGGTTTCAACAGAGTGGTGCACACCAAGCCTCGGGAAATTATCAATATTTTTTCTGACATATCTAATAACTTGATAAATAAATTCACAAGGGACCGTAAATATATTAATTTCTTTAAACTTTTCTCTTAATGAATCTCGGTACTTCATGTTATAAATAGACCGAATTGCTCTCTTTTGCAAGACAAAAACTGCTTCTATATCCGCGGCTCTACCCCACAACATTATGCCATATGACATAATGCTGTGAAAATAACTGAAATATACTAATCTAGCAGTATCCTCATCAGTAATCTGCCTTATGCGTCTAACAGCGTATGCGGCTGAACTAAGTCTACCACAGAGAGCTTCTATGTGGGGACCCCACTGAAGACGAGAGTCTATAGTAATACCTAAAAACTTAGTTTCGTTAACTAACTCCAGCTTGGACCCCTGCAAAAATAAACTGACATCTACTTGAATTACATTAGGTAAAGTAAACTTTATACATTTCGTCTTTTTTGCATTTAGAACTAAATTATTTGCAGTGAACCAATCAAGAATCAGAGAGAGGGTTGAATTCGCGTCATCAAGTATATCGTTATGTCGATTCACTTTAAAAATAAGTGACGTGTCATCTGCGAATAGAACTATCTCAGATAAGTCTCTAACTAAGTAAGGAAGGTCATTTATGTATATTACTTGTGACTTTAGTTCTATGGTCAGTACTTGTGTTTGCGGTGTCTTTGATAGTGTGAACCCTACGAATGTTTGTAGTGTGAACCCTACACGCCCCCGTTTAATTTACTTTCAGCAAATGGCTGAATCACAGAAAAAAAATAGACCTTGTATACATATAAAAATATTGAAAGCTTCATATCGATTCACACGATATAAATGTTCACAATTGGACTAACATACACACCAACCAAGTACATTATTTTTTTGTGGCATCCATGGTTATTGTGTGGCATCCATGGTTATTGTGTGGCATCCATGGTTATTGTGTGGCCGTCTGGCCCATTGGCGGAATACTTCGTGCTCTAAAACGGAATACAATCATTGATCCAGCAAGCCGTGTGATCCGCTGTAGCCCTAAGATTTTATGATTTTTTTTGTGCCCCTCACTTGGCTTGAGACAAGGATTTTAAAAGTAGTAGTTTTGGGTAGTGCTTTTAATGCCCTACCAATGGATTTTTTTTTGTAAACAGTTGGACTCGCGCACAAAGGGGTCCGTACCACCCCACAATACGGGTACGGTACCCTAAAAACATTATGGTGAATAACAATAATATAATGCCAAATCAACATCAAGGCTAGAAAAAACAAGTCGATAAATGGTAGCGCCTGACAAAAAATTTGGCACCGTCTGCGAGCGGAACCATAATTTTTATTATTTTCTAGCCTTTGCCCGCAGCTTCACCCTCGTTCAGTGAATCTTTGACCCGTTTTCGGCTTAGGCGTTATTTTATGAACACTCTTTACAGCATGTGTTGACCGGGTCACTACAATGATAATAAAAACAACCGCATCCAAATCCGTTCAGTGGTTCTCGAGTTATAAAAAGAAGGCTCCGTGTTCGGCTTGGACGTTATTTTATGAACAGCCATTATAGCCTATTTATTGACTAGGGTCACTACGATGATATTAAAAAAACCGCATCCAAATCCGTTCAGTGGTTCTCGAGTTAAAACGGAACATACAGACAGACAGACAGACGAAAATTCTAAAAATTGTTGTGTCGGCCTCAGTATAATACTAATAACCCATTTCATATAAATTTCGCGAAAATATTCAATGTACCGACACGACTTTTGTACTACATTATTATTAGTATAGATAAATAATATATACGCTGTTTTGTACACTACGTGAAAATAACTTAATAAATGTTTTAAACTTAGTACTCCATTGAATAAAAAAACTGAATATATTACAGTGAATAAACATACGGAAAATCAAAACACCAGCCTCCAATTTATCATCATGGTAAATGATCTACCGGATGTAGTCAAGGCGTCCACGTGTCTGCTTTTTGCGGACGACCTAAAACTGGTGCTGGAAGTAAAAGATGGCGAGGATCAGAGGAAACTTCAGCAGGACTTAGACAGGATTGTTGAATGGAGTCAGAGGAATAAATTACTATTTAATGTATCCCCTGGGCATTTGCTTCATAGCTGATCTCAATACGATACTTCCAAGAGCACATTAAGGATGTTTGCAAAAAAGCTTTCAGGAATTTAGGGTTTGTCTTACGCCAGGCAAACGGATTTACTAACATCTGTGCTTTAAAAACCTTATACGAGGCTCTCGTGAAAAGCCACTTAGAGGGTAGCTCGATGGTATGGTCTCCGAGTGAAGCTAAATATAAAACAATGTTGGAACGTATTCAAAATAAATTTACAAGGTTTATATATTTAAAGATGTATGGTGTGTATCCGGGATATCCTTTGCTGTATCCTACACTGTTTGTATTAGGCATGGTGGGATACAGCAAACTGGAATTGAGAAGAGACGCATCCTTCGCCACGTACTTATTTCGTGTGCTGAGAGGCGAGGTGCACAACCCGGCCATCCTCGAGCAACTGCGACTGTGCGTGCCGGACGGACTGGGGCGGCGCGGCGGTTGCAGCCGGCACTCCTGGCAGTACCGCGGGCACGCACCAATCTGCTGCAGAGGGCGCCACTCACGCGCGCTATGCGTTTGCTAAACGCGGTGGCTGGATCCGGACGGGTTGATTTGTTTAATTGTAACGTGAGCGAGTTCACACAGGCCATACTAAGTATTAATGTAAAAGTTTAAATGTGTCTGTAAATTTAATTGTTAAGTGTTAATGTTTAATAAACCTTCTCTATCGCATTAGGATGCATCCTGTAAAGATAGATGATAGGGGAATGAAAAATAAATAAATAAAAATAAAATATCTGAACCCAAATGAAATATAAATAGTAATAGTACATTACGATACGAGAGCGATGAAACGTTTTCTGACGAGTGTGAGTTTGCGGCACGAGCCGAAGGTGAGTGCTGCAATCACACGAGTCGAGAAAAAGTTTCTCGCACGAGTTTCGTATAATATTTTATAGCACAAGTGCGGAAAATGCCGACTTTACGCAAGCGCAGCGTGCGTAAAGCGGTCATTCTACGCACGGTGTGCTATAAAAGATATTAAAAAACACGACTGCCGGAATAGGGATTTAATTTGGATTTCAATGCAGTCGGGGGACTATTTTAGATATTTGTTGTTTTGTATGTCCCCCGACTGCACTGAAACCTGAATTAAATCTCTATTCCGGCAGTCGTGTTTTTTAATGTTTTTATTATTTATTTTAATTTAATACTTTTTTTGTATATTAATAGCCTATTCCACTCAAGATGCCAAAAGGATTCTAACGATATCACACACTTCAAATTCGAAGTCGGTTCCGGCATTAGGAAATTATGATGGAATTAGGAAAAATACCCACATGAACGACAACAATACACGCACCCCATTTTTCGCTCAAAATACAATTGCGATGCTGGCGAAAAGTTAGCAGATTTTCTAAGTTTATTGGTATGTACAGTGAAGACGACATCAAGCTATACACTTGCAGTACGACATTAGCCCCTACAGAGAAGAATATAAGATAGGTACAAAGTCCGAAGTGTCTAACTTGTTGCGGTCTTCACTGTACTAAATGCGGATAATTGGATTTGCGCTGACGTAAATGGCGTTTCTTTTTATAAAAACGCGACATAAACAATACGGTACGTGCAAATATTGAGTTTCACACACGTCATTTATATTTTTCCGTTTTTGCTCGGTATTTTGGCAATTCCGTCGACAAGTGAAACGTGTTCGGACAATTCTTCAGTTTTGGTGACTTTTTAAATGGTTTTGAGGTCCTCTATTCGAAACAATTGTAGAGCCGTGCACTTGTCTATAACTAGGAATCTCCACCGTTCTGCTCATAGTCAACTTTCATTTCAAGACTTATTTACTTTTTCTCTAATTTTCATGGTTTTCCCGGTATCTTTCAATGTCTGTCCATAACTAAGTGAGTCTCCTTTTATTTTGTTTAATCTTAATATTATTTTGAGGCTGCTATAGTGAATTTCATTTTCGCCAGATTTCTACATTTGCCAGTTCCAACATAAGTAGGTAGAATAACTAATTAAGATATTCTAACTACTTAAAAAATAATGAGAATAAACTGATTATGTCTAAGTAAGACTCGCGCGCTGAGAGTTCTGTGCCATTATGTATTTATTTATAATGAATAGTATATCATACTTTATATATTTAATTCTTAATTATTGTACATATTGAATTTCTATTTTATTTTAATCAGTAATGGATTTTAAATAGTATCATCGTCTAACGCATTGGTGTAAGCTGTAATAATATATAGGTACTTTTAAAATAAATAAATAATAATAATAATAAATTATATAAGCCCTATACTGAGTCACGAAAAAAATATTGGATAACGCTGATCTATGGTGTATGCTTTTAGTACGAGAGCCCACGACCAAAACCATGTATCATAGCAATACGGTCGAAACTGTAAACTGATTGTGCTATGCTATGAGACCTTCTGTCGTGCCTTTTAAAAAGTTTAACCATAATTTGGAAGATAAGTTTTAATGATCAGTCAGTGAAATGCCGTACCTTTTAGTTGTGTTGAGCTAGAAATTAATATTTACTACATCAGAATGAGCGTGTGGGTTGTAGTACACAACAATAACTTTTCAAGTCGTTTGAGCAAAAGGTCATTGAATGACATTCGGACAAAGTCACCTCACTGTTATCAAGTTCATAAAATCTATATGGTAATTAATCTAATAATAACAAAGTAAAAGAGTCGTGCCCGCACACTGTAAATTTTTGCGATATTTTAAATAACAATGGGTTAGTAGTATAGTACTGAGGCCAAAGCTAAATTGTTTTGAATTTTTGTCTATTTGTCTGTCTCTCTGTTCCGTTTCAACTCGAGAACCACTCAACGGATTTGGATGCAGTTTTCTTTATTATCATCGCAGTGATCATGGTCAACCTGGTAATATGTGAATTTCTCAACGGTCACTGTCACTCCAAGCGGAAAAACGCGCAGCGCGAGATGGGACGGATTCAGGACAAAAGAGAAAAAACTATAGCTTCTTTATTTATTTAAAAAAAAACTTAAATAGCTTGCAAAATTTCCTTCAGCCGATTCGATTCAGACGATTATTAAAACCCATTTAATAAAATATATTTAAATTCTGTACACGATTCCTATTCGTCAAAAATGGAGAAAAGTGTGTTTGAAGACCCCATTTCAATAATAAATTACTATCGAGTAAAAGTTATCCAATCGCGTTTCTGTTCGGTAAGAGTCTAGAAAAAAGGATATAAAAATGTTATGCTAATTTATTAAACAAATAGCTTCTTCTGGGAAGTAGTTATAGGTTTCCGAATAGTGACAATATTTTTGCGGTAGCGTTGAAAATGTTGGTGGCACGGGTCTCAATTATTCTCAATCATTACAAAACATTTGGAACTGACATTTATGTATTTCATTTATCATGTCTTTGACATAATTTTAGTAATTGCTTTTCATGATTGGTTAACTTTTACAGCAGAGAAAAAAAAGTGAAAACTGCTCTTTAAAACCAGAGAATTTCATTTTACAGGGACACGAAACCTATTTAAGCCTCGAAACCCTGTACAGATTTAATGGTAATTGGATTTTGTAACAGTAGCGATAGTCTTCAATTTAAACGACAAATACTGTTTTGGCGCATACGACCTTACTGCTTATGCTAGTTCGCGAGCATATACAGGATGTTAAGATGATAACTTTTTTCTTCAAAACGGGGTATACTACCCATCAATATGGACAACTTTTACTATGGGGCCAATCCTGAAATCGTGAAAACAAAATCAGCTGTTCCATATAAAAGTTAAATACCTACTCGAACTAATTGTATGAAACAGCTAATTTTTTCTTCGCGATTTCAAGGTTGGCCCCTATGTAAAGTTGATCGTATTGATGGGTAGAACACCCCGCTTTAAGGAAAAAGGTTATCATCTTAACACCTAGTATTTGTAACTCCCCCTCAGTCCGCTCCCCAAAGGCACCGAATGGAGATTAAGGCGTAATAGGTCGATCGCACAACGAAAGAGATAAGTATATCTGAAAAAGCGCGCGTCCAAGCAGTGCGGTAAAACAAGAAAAGAGTGGATAATGCTGTTTTTCAAGGAATACAATTCTACATATAAGTGCATAAACACACAAAAGTGCGTTTTAAAAAAAATCGCTGTGCTATCGTTTAGATAATAGGTTTACATGTTTAAAACAGTAATCATTGATATTTTTACTTAATTAGTTTCGATAGACTGCTTGTTTTAAATGAGAAAATAGCCTTCACTTTGCAATGTTTTTCGACCGAGACAATTTTCCTCTTGGAAAAGGCTTTGTTTATAACTTTGTTTATTTCAGAACCACATCTTTTGTAGTTTGGGAGTACTATTTGTTCAAAAACTCCGTTTCTACTACCTACGTCGTCGTCTTGAAAGTTTACCAATTCCTCGCCATAAGGGGTGTTGATAAAATAACCGACCAGCTGAAAACTATCGAAGACAATAATAAATTAATATGAATGCTTACATTCATTACCACTCAGAATAAAGAAATTAATTCAGTCAGCATACTCAAATACTATTACAAATTGAACAGAATAAGATGTGTCGAAATTGCACTTTTTTGAATGTTATATTGTATTAGTGGAATTATCTTGAATGGTTAATTCGTCCAAGTCTTGAAACGATCTATAAATAGCGCAAATCATATAAAATAAAAGAGTACGTCTTCTGCCCCCACATACGATTCAAAGTTTTACAAAATGGAACGAAGAAAAATAAAATATTTTCGTCTTTTTTGTTTTTAATGCCTTTTGTTAAGTAAGTATATCATAAAAAATGTTATAAAAATTTTAATCAGTTAACATGTCAAAAACAGTGAAAAATTCACGGAATTTCTCATTTGCAGCATTATTACTAGATTTTTCTTTCGTATGAACCTCGAAACCTCAAAGGTTCATTATCTTATTTTTCGTGAATTGCCTGCATAAAGATAAAAACAAAAAGAAAAAAATAAAACAATTTTATTAAAATAAAATATAGCCTATGTTACTTAACAATAGTATAGCTTTTTATAAAAGAAAGAATTTTTTAGAATCGGTTCAGTAGTTCCAAAGTTTACTTCAAACATACAAACAAACAAACAAATCTTTCCTCTTTATATATTAGTGTAGATGTAGATGTAGATTGAACCGTAAGTCATGGGAAAGTGCTCGGAAATGTTTTTTTCTGCATATCGTGAATTCTGTTAAAACTACGGAGGTCGCCTCGCTCCGCTCGGCTCCCTAGTATGTACTTGCATATCAACCTAGCCGCTCCTCCTCGCTTCGCTCGTCCGTCGTCGCGACTTAACACTAGCGGGCGAATAAAATTAAAAATAAGGAAGCCGCTAACGGCTACGTAGTAAGATACTTTTTTTATTTTACTTTATTTGATATTTTTATATACCGCTTCGAAGTAATTCTATTATTTTGATATGAAATTCGAAAAAGTGGAATTTCGAGACACCCTAGTCAATATACAGAACTTGTGAAGTGCGTACGCGTAAATTTAAGACTCATGTTTTCTATGCTTGGTATCTACATTCGCATACATAATATGTATCTACTGTAAATAAATACATACATCATATTTCAATTTGTCCGAGGAAACTAAATATTGTCTGTCGTACTTTACGAAGTGCTAATAAATAAGGAAACTACATTATGCCAACAATGTATCAAACGTTGACTCTATTCCATTCCATTATATGCAGAGCTTAGACATACAACTTGTGAACAATTTCTGATCGTAAAATAAAATATTCTCTTAACAAAGGACTAATGATTTAGTAAATAGGTACTAAATTCACAGTTTGTACAGACTTAACGACATTATGATTTATTAGTTGATTTTATGTGGTGTGACAAAGATTTTATGCGGGGTAAAAGGGATTTAAAACATATTAAGATCCATTAATATTTCTTTATAAAAAAACATGCTTCTTTTTGTAAAAAATAAATAACAAAATAATTAGTTTCATATTTTCAGGAAGTGCAAGAAGTGAATGAAAAAATTATCATTTTTTCTGAAGTGAGACAAAATGATTGTGTTGATAGTAATTCTGTTTGTCTGTACTGCGTACTACACGATGTGCTACAGGAGGAAGCGTAAGGCACTATATGATTTGGCCCGGTCTTTGCCTGAGATCGGATCCCTTCCTATACTGGGACATACGCACTGGTTCATCGGAGGCCCAGAACGTAAGTAAATAATTTACTCTTTATCTCATAAATTATGATACTGGCCAGTAAGCGGACTTTGTTTTGTTTTGTCTTGTATGTGTATTTGCAAAAGTTACCTTGTTCACTGTGCTTATGTGGATCTGGATGGCGATTCTCGCACCATGCGACAATTTGAGAAGGCCAAAAGCGGGTGATTTTTACAAGCTCTTTATTAGAAACGTATCAAACTTTTAAAATATAAACCTGTTGTCCGTATTCATAACATGCTTAACGTGTCTTTTAAGGAGATTCTAATTCTTGTAAATAGAATTATCATCACACGGCATTTATGACGCGATAAACAAAGGCGTATGAAAAGCAAAGCGTGTGAAAAAATTCGCGAGAATCACCGTCCTGGAAGGAAAATAAATGATTTCGAATAAAACGAGTTAAAAGTTTGGAGTCGTGTATGAAAAAAATTGGGGTATAAATATAATAAATAAAAAAAGCTATTTCATTTAAAAGAAATCTGTTTCAACCAAAATAAGGTTGAAAGTCCAAAGAATCAAAATGATCCAAAATCTCCTCAAAGGAAAATAACAGATTTCGAATAAAACAAGTTTGGAATCGTCTAAAGTCTAAACAGACACGTGCACCAGTGATATAAAAATAATAAATAAATAAAACTACTGAATTAAAAAAAAAACAATTTTAACGAAAATACTGAAATTCCAAAGAATCAAAATCACCCGAAAACCAAAAAAAAAACGTTTTTAATCCCTTCAGGTCCTTTTTCGTTTGACTACTTACATATTTTCGAATTTTTTTACCTGAAAGGAGTGAACAAAACTGGTCGGAAGTAACTCAAACAACATTATAATTAGACAAATGGCAATGACATGACATGACAGGTGGCCGCCTTTGAAAAATATCTTCTACAGAATGTTACAAACCATAGATTTAGCATATAATGGTTACAACAAATGAAAACTTAAATCAAAATAAAAATAATATACATAGGTAACCTACTTCATAAAAAAAATTGTACTCGTTGTGATACCTTAAAATAATTAAGTATTTAGAAATACGAAACGCATATGTTACTCTTTGCAGGAAAAAGATAATGCGAAGATTTATTTTATGTATCAAAATGACAGAGATTTAATGCACACATTTAGGGTTGTAATTTAGGCTCTAAAATTAAAATCCTAGATCATATTATATTTCAGGGCAACAACACATGCGCTAACAACACATCTGTTTTAGATAGTATAGACTATAGACGGACAAATGCGAATTGTGACTTTGTTTTATTTAGAAAGAGAGAGAGAGAAGACTAGCACATGCTCAAATCAAAACGCAGAACAGTTACTGTAGGTAGCAGTTGATCAAATGTCACATCTGTTATAATACTGACACATCCTTTGTATCTTCTCTAATCTAAATATCCTCTCCTATCTCCGGAACAAGAATTCCCGGCAATGTCAAATTCTTTAAAATTTATTTGTGTGTACTGGACATTTGACGTGATATTATTATTAGAGTGCATAACAAACTAGAAAATATCTATTAGACACAGATTTAAAGAAAAAAAAAGAATTTGAAAAAGTTCCTCGTACCAGGATTCGAAGCTGTGACCTCTTGTTGTAAGGACAAGCGCGCTACCGACTGCGCCACCGAGGTGCTTATTCTAGACCGTTGTATTTTTCCGCTATACTTGTAAACCGAATATTTTTGTAACTATTTGATCTAACCAGCTTGTAAGGCACATACTGAACGATTATGAGGGCGTTATGTATAATTCTTATCTTTAAATTTGTTTCTTATTGATGAACTCTAATAATAATATTAAGAGTATTCCAAAGCGATAAAAACTAGTCTTCTCTCTCTCTCTCTTTCTAAATAAAACAAAGTCACGATTCGCATTTGTCCGTCTATAGTCTATACTCGCTTATAACTTCTAATTGAATGCGGTTTTCATCATAATTTAGATAATTTATTGTGTAAAAGTAGAGGAATATCGACGTATCGTATCAAGTATTCAAAGAACTTTTATGGACTTACACTTACTTTTTTTATGGACTTACACTTACTTTTTTATGGACTTACACTTACTTTTTTTATGGACTTACATAGCTTATGTTGACTAAACAATTACTCTAATAACCGAATATCCAGTCAAAATTATATTGGTATTTAGTTTAGATAAGATAAGATTCGCTGGAAACAAACATGCACATAAAAATAAAAAAAAACAAAATATAAAAAGAAAGTAAATTAAAAGATAACACACACGGCTTAAATAAAACAACTTCTAAAAATGGTTTTTAGTTGAAGCAGCGAAAAGGTCCGACTCAGCATAAGCGTTGCGATGACAACCGCAACGTGCTGTTTTTCAGTCAGGCCCATTATAAAAAAATGTATGCAATATAATGCTGAGTTTTTCTTTATATTATAGATTAAAGGCGGTTGTAATAATCGGATAAGCATTTTACAAGGGACGTGTCAAAATTAGGTTTAGGTCAACAAACCGTGATATTTTGTGCGAAAATCTATAAACTACCATTAAACTACAAATAATAAAGTATTAAAAAGTCTTTCTTTCTTTCTAAATACTTTATTGCACAAAACAAAAGTTACATGTACAACAGGCGGACTTAATGCTAAAAGCATTTTCTCCCAGTCAACCCGACAGAAAGTACAAGAAATGAACAGAGGCAGGCGTGCAGAAAGGCTTTAAGACAAAAAAAAATAAGTGAGAGAAAAGAGAAAAAAACAAAACATGAATGTACTAATAAATAAAATAGATAAGTAGATTTGTAGGTAAATACTAAATACATAGATTAATAAAAAATACATAAATATATTTAAAAAAAATAACAATAATTACTACATAAATACGATTATATAATATTATTTAAATATATATAATACAATAATAAATACTAGAATATACAAGAATAAACTACTAGTCGTGATAATTTCAGATTGCTATGTTGACACCAGATTTACTGTATTTTACTAAGTCGTGTCTGTACTGTACACTGAATATATTTGCGAAATTTTAAATGAAATGGGTTGTTAGTATTGTACAGAGGCTAAAACTATTTTTTTTGTCTGTCTGCATATCTGATTGTCTGTATGTGCATATGTACCATTTTTACTCGAAAACCACTTAACGGGTTTGTATGTGTTTTTTATTATCATTGTAATAATAATAATAATAAAATTCTTTATTGCTTATTAAGATCAGTACATAGGCGAACTTAATGCTAAGTGGCATTATCTTCCAGTTAACCTTGGGTGTTGAGTGATTCTAATACTTATATATTACATAATAAAATATTTTAACAAATATTGGAGGTTATTCTTAAAATGACTCGAGAAGACAGAACAGAGCTGGTTACATTTTTAACAATTTTGCAGTGCTAAATAGTTAAGGAAGACTTTCCTTTTAAAAACATTGTAGTGGCCCTGGTCATATATAGGCTATAAAGGTATCGATAAAATAACCGCCAAGCCTAAAAAGATTGGTAGATACTTCTACGCAAGCAAACGCTAGTTTAATTATAATTATGTTGACGCGAAGACGCGGTGGGCCGCTCGCTAGTCATGTGTATATAAGGTGACTTTTATTTATGCAACCAAATTCTTACTGAAGACTCGGTAAGTGCTCAGTGACTAGGTTCAATTACTCTTTTTGTGAGATTCGTAAATTATTCTTTTCGTGTTCCTTACAAACGCAAGCCCAGCCCCGAGTCAATTATTATGGGACGTCAAGATTTTATTTTGCGAAATTAGCGAAGTGTTATCGATCCGTGTTACTGATCACTTACAAAGCCTCCACTATAAGTTTGGCTGTATAAGTTAAAGTCACCTTATATATACGTATGTACATACGCACAAATATAAGGTGACTTTATTTATGCAGTTAAATTCATACTGAATACTCTGTAAGTAGTCGGTGTCAACGTTCGATGACCCTCTTTGGAAAATTCGAAAATATATTTTTTCCTTTTTCCTACAAACGCAATCGCATTTTCGATTCATAGAAAAGCCAAAATATTATTCTTCAAATTACGCGAAAAATGTTATTAATCCGTGATACTGATTACTTACCAAGTCTTCAGTATGAATTTGGCTGTATAAATAAATGCCACCTTGTATTTATGTATAAGTTAACCGTATTAACCGTGTTTTGTTTCAGAAATGTTGACCAATATACAAGCATTGGCAGCTGTGGTAGACAAAGAGTCTGATGGACTTGGGAAAGTTTGGATCGGCCCATCTCTTTACTTGGGTTTGTATTCCTTCGATATTTTTCATGTATCCTAACTATTTATCAATAACAAATATTTAATTGGTTATTATAGCACTTTCGGCTTGTGGCATACTTGTGTTTCAAGTACGTAGGCAAAACAAGTTTAGTTACTATTAACCCATTTAAATGAAATTTTATCATAGAAATGATGTTACATAATTTCTTTCGTAGCATAAATGTTCTACGAGCGCGCGTTGTTGTCTTTTGTATGAAACGATAACGCTACGCGCTACAAAAACTTTCTTTGAAAGTGACAAAACTGTTTTACTCGTCCTTAGTTTTTAAAATATATTATCAATTATACAGGTTGAAAATGAACCCTCTAGCTATATCAAAGGAAACTTTTCTATGTTCGAAATAAAAAAATATATGTTTTGTTACTTTTGTCATCATGATTCATAATTTTAAAAAAGATATCGGCCGTCAAAAGGAGCACTAATATTCCGGTGACAGAGACGACGCTCTACGAAACCTGTGTATACATAGCCTATGTGCTTTATTTACTGCCGGTAATATGTACGGTCTATTGTCAGTCAGTTGTCGCGTCGCGTAGGTTAGCCATTCATTCGAAATTTGGTAACCAATTAAAAAAAAAAAGAATAACAACAATTTATTTTTCAATTCTGTGTTCTGTTAGTGATTCTGATTCATAAATTTAGGGGGTTTATTTCCAATCTGTATATTGGCTATTTGGCTAACGAGCATTGTTCACTTTACACGGAGAAAATAGAATCCCATCCCATCCCACTAATATTATAAATGCGAAAGTTTGGATGTATGGATGGATGTTTGTTACTCTTTCACGCCGTAACTACTGAACCGATTAGGCTGAAATTTTGCATGAATGTAGTTCTAAATCTGGACTAGGACAAAGATTACTTTTTATCCCATAAATCAGTTCCCATGGGATGAAAATGAGCTTTAAAATTTATATAGAAAAGTGATGTGTCACCCTTTCACGCCATGCTTACGAAACCGATTAGGCTGAAATTTTGCATAAATATAGTTCTAGACTTTGAATAGGACAAAAAATTATTTTTCCCTTTGTTCCCATGGAAAAACTATAAAAGAGACACACAAAATGGAAAACAGAGGCGCATAACACACACATTTCACCAGCTAATATTGACTGATTTTACAAAAACAAAACACGAAAACTAATTCAACGCGGGTGAAACCGCGGGCAAAAGCTAGTAATATTTTTCATTCAAAATTAATTAATACTAATATATGGTCAAAATATATAGTCAAATATCAAATCAAAATCAAAATCAAAATATTTATTTTTGCAAAATAGATACTTAAAGTATACTTTCTACAAGTCTAAGTTAATTATAACAATATAATATATCTTTAGAATATAAAAAAATATATAATAATACGGGAAATAAAAAATACACCTGCATAAAATAGAGGAATCTAGGAATAAAAATATTATATATACATAATGCAATGAAAAAATAAGTTTATAAATAAAAAAGGGAAATACATACAAAAAATATTAAGGTTGGGCTACTAAAATGTAATAAAGTTATACACCTGCATAAAATAGAGAAATATAGAAATAAAAATATTATATATACATAATGCCTAACCATCCGCACCATTCGATTAGTATTGCTAATAAGAAGGGCTAGAAACTTAACAAACATTCCTTTTTTCAAAATAAAACATATTATACAAAATCATATACATACCTACTCAAGTAAAGGCATAAAAATATAAGACTGCAGGAATTAGTCACGAGAAAAAAATATATCTTAGTCAACCCGTCTCATATTGTCTATTACCTTTAACAAAGTAAGTTTACATATTAATTAATTTTAAGCCTTTAGAGGAATCATACAGTATTAAAATATGCTAATTATTAATTACAATATTGAATAAGATTATTATTATTTATTACACCATGCTTCATTATCATCAAAATAATCATTGATTTTATAATAAGCTTTCTTAAGTAGTCCCTGCTTATATAGTTTAAACTTATTTTCAGGCAAACTAGTCCTCTGGAAGCTTATTGTAAAATCTTATACCATGTCCTACAAAAGAGGTACCTACTTTGGCAAGTCTTAATTTTGGAAAAGCTAGTTTATGTTTGTTTCTGGTTTCAACGGAGTGGTGCACACCAAGCCTCGGGAAATTATCAATATTTTTTCTGACATATCTAATAACTTGATAAATAAATTCACATGCGACCGTAAATATATTAATTTCTTTAAACTTTTCTCTTAATGAATCTCGCTACTTCATGTTATAAATAGACCGAATTGCTCTCTTTTGCAAGACAAAGACTGCTTCAATATCCGTGGCTCTACCCCACAACATTATGCCATATGACATAATGCTGTGAAAATAACTGAAATATACTAATCTAGCAGCATCTTCATCAGTAATCTGCCTTATGCGTCTAACAGCGCATGCGGCTGAACTAAGTCTACCACAGAGAGCTTCTATGTGGGAACCCCACTGAAGACGAGATTCTATAGTAATACCCAAAAACTTAGTTTCATTAAATAACTCCAGCTTGGACCCTTGCAAAAATAAACTGACATCTACTTGAATTACATTTGGTACAGTAAACTTTATACATTTCGTCTTTTTTGCATTTAGAACTAAATTATTTGCAGTGAACCAATCAAGAATCAGAGAGAGAGGGTTGAATTAGCGTCATCAAGAATATCATTATGTCGATTCACATTAAAAATAAGTGACGTGTCATCTGCGAATAGAACTATCTCAGATAAGTCTCTAACTAAGTAAGGAAGGTCATTTATGTATATTAAAAACAATAGGGGCCCAAAATATGGAGCCCTGCGGAACACCCATTTTAACTAATGCTCCAGATGAATAACAACATGCAACAACATTTACTGAAACCGTAAATGCTTGTAACAGTGAGGTGACACAAAACCCAAAACAAATATTATGCAACTGACCATACTGCATAACGGAATCAGCTACTCAGATGTGTTAAAAAGCGCAAAAAATATTTGCTTGCTTATAGAAAATTAAATATCTATCAATGGAAATATGTTTTTTTAGGTAAAAGTTACGATAACCATAGATAAAAATTTGTTTAATATAATCAGTGGAGCACTTTTTTAAGTTTTATAGCCAGTCACAAAGCTTGTAGTATGTTCTTTCTATTAATTTATTAATATGTGTATATATTAAAATATTCTTAATTTATTTGCAGTGATCTTGAATCCCGATGACGCACAGAAAGTCCTAGAGAATTGTCTTCAGAAGGATTCGTCGTACAGGTTCCTTCAGACCTGGCTGGGAAATGGCCTCTTTGTCGCCCCGGGTGAGCATATAAAAAAGCTTGCTCCTAATCAAAGTAGTTTGTACGAGTAAGGTTTTCTTTTTTTGGACATACCTTTGAAATGAAAGTAAAATTGGACCAGTAGGCCTATTATGTAACTTAGTGTCGGTTGCCATCTGGTTGCTAAACACTAAAACATAGATAAAAACTGAACTTATAAAATTGCCTTTAGTGTATATTGAACTGTTCACGAACTGTGACGTCACTTTAAGGACGAACGTATCCTTAGATAGTCGGAAATCGATAGTATGGTGCCTATTCCGGCATTATTGCGCATTCGCAATATCAGTCATTACATTAGATATTTGTTTTAAGTGTGATTAATGCCATGCGATTAAAATTAGAGTGACTCAATCACATCAAATAAAAACTATAGGATATAAATGGAATGCTGACTATAAGTTTTCAATAAAAAAAACAACACATATCCCTTTTAAAGTCACCAGCTATCTGCCTTCGCAATTTTTGCACACGTGCCAGAATTGACGTCCACAACTATGTTTTTGACGTTTCGCAACCGTTGGCAACCGATTCAACGATAGATAATAGGGACTAACTACACTCGGCGTCAAAAAAATCGCACCTTTTGAAAAATTTACTTCAAACCATTTTAATTCCTATTTGAAACCAAATATGAGAGAACTATTTGGTATCAATTGAAAGGGCATTAAACGACCTTGAAATAAACAATCGTTTCATTTTATAAACGATAAAAATCTCTCGAATATCGTGGTATTAAGAAAAGTATTGCTCAAATACGCGTTCAAACGGTCGCTAGTTGCGCTACATAAAAGGGGTATAAAAAGGTAATTACACGTCAAATGTAGATCATTCACTATCCAAACTTTGAAGGTGACACACGTTAAGCGCACAAGTAAAAAATACTACCCTCAACATGGATACTACTCCTGAAGAAGCTGCACAAGTTCTTGCACTGCTGCGCCGAAGGGTGCGGCAGTGTGATATTGCCCGGCAACTCAACCTAAGCCGTTTTGCTGTTCGAAGAGTAGTCCAGCGATTCCGGGAGACTGGTGGCTTTGTCCGAAGACATGGATCTGGGAGACGACGCTGCACATCTGAAAGGGATGACCGCTTCATAGTGTCGACGAGCTTGAGAAATCGGTTCTCCAATGCTGTTGAGATAAGACAGGAACTCCAAGCAGTTCGCGGGACAACTGCAAGTGACTCTACGATTAGAAGAAGATTAACAGAGAAGAAAATAGCCGCCCATAGAGCTGCTACAGGCCCAAGATTGACTGTAGAGCATCGTAGATCCCGCTTGCAGTTTGCCCGCGATCACGTCGATTGGACGCTAGACCAATGGCGAACAGTTCTCTTCTCAGATGAGACGAGGGTGTGCCTTTTCTGTAATGACAGGCGAAAAAGAGTGTACAGGAGGCAGGGGGAGCGATTCGCACAAGCCTGTATTCAAGAAACTGTGGAATACGGGGGTGGCTCCTGCATGTTTTGGGGCGGCATATCTTGCGACGGCAAAACTGACCTTGTATGCGTTTCCCGGACTGGAGGTGCTCGCGGGCAAGGGTCGCTGACTGCTCACCGGTACATCACAGAAGTCCTGGAAGAGAATGTGGTCCCATATGCTGGTTTCGTCGGCCATGGGTTTACTTTGATGCACGACAACGCTCGCTCCCACACCGCGTTTATTGTACGTGACTACCTTCAAGAGGTTGGGATCCCTATCATGCAGTGGCTGGCGAGAAGTGCAGACCTGAACCCGATAGAGCACCTTTGGGATGAACTGAAACGGCAAGTTGGGTCACGAGATCCTGCTCATACCACCCTCCAGGACCTGCAAGAGGCCGTAATTTCGGAATGGGACAGCATGCCACAAGATCAAGTCCTGAAATTGGTTAGGTCTATGAGAGATCGAATGGAAGCTGTTATCAGGGCAAGAGGAGGTAACACTAGGTTTTAGATTACTTTTAAGAATGATTTTGTGATTTTTTCTGAATAATTAATTCTTTTGTTGTAGAGCGTAAATAAAGATGATTTTTCTTTCCCAATCAACCTGTATTTTTTATGCCCTTGTAATGAAAAACACTTTTTTTTTTCAATATTTAAATAGTCTGTTTTATTACCTTTCAATTGATACCTAAAAAATCCCGCGAAATTGGTTTCAAATAAGAATAAAATTTGTTTGAAGCACATTTTTTAAAAGGTGCGATTTTTTTGACGCTGAGTGTATATAAAATTTACAGTGGGGTTTCAAAATAAAAAACGTGTTTTTTTACATTTTCGCGTTTTTAGGGTTCCGTTCCTCAAAAGGAAAAAACGGAACCCTTAAAATATCATTTTGTTGTCCGTCTGTCCGTATGTCTGTCTGTCAAGACCCTTTATCTCGGGAACGCGTGGAGGTATCGAGTTGAAATTAAAACCATATACTTACTCAAGTCAACAGTCCCCTGAAGCTTTGAAAAAATCAAACTTCTAAGTTAACGTAAAAAAAGATACAGCCCTTTATGCCGCAATAAACGTCTACGTCCCGTTGACCTAGAACTATGAATACTACAAGTATAGGAAAAAATCTCAAAACTATACTTTTGTAATTAAATCATAAAAGAATCATCGAGGTTAAGCAACGGTAAGCGCGGTCATAATGTACGGGTGACCAAATCTTTTTGTAGATTTTTTTAAACTTTCACTAATTTGTACGGAACCCTCCGTGGGCTAGTCCGACTCGCACTTGTCCATTTTTTTTTCTTTGGAGAAGTTGTTTAGTATGATTTAATTGTGCATGTAGTTTCGTTAGATACTTGTCCATTTGCAACCAGCATAACGTAAATAAAATATTAACGTATTAATTACATAATAATTCTTCTTTCTGAATATAAAAATATTAAATAAATGTGGTTTATGTCACTACGCTACAATATCTTTATTGTCAATTAGGTTTTTCTAGCAATGTTGTGTTATTTTATGCATAGCTTTATAAAAGATCCTGCACAACTACTTTGAAGTGTGTTTATAGTTGTTTTTCAGGATCATTTACAAAGTAACGCAACAACACAGCTTTGCTAGTAAAGATAAAGCTTAATTGGCATCTATTATCGTGTAGTGCAGTAGACCATATTTTTTTATTTAAAAATAAGAAAAATTTTGGGAACCATACTCGTCGCTACCTTAATGAAACCAGGGGCCTCATTATCTAACTTCGACACCCATCGCAGTCGCGTTCAAACGCACCGTGATTGCCCCAAAATGACATCACACATCATATTTAACCAATCACGACACCTTTGACGGCTATAGCGGTAGATATTGAAGTAAGACAATAAGAGGGCAGGCTATTTTACACGGAACTTCTCAATCCCCAGTGGAGCTGTGGAAGTCCCACCGGCGCGTGATGCTGCCTGTGTTCCACAACCGCGTCATCGAGGAGTACATCCAAGTGTTCGGCGAGCAGGGCCAGGTGCTGGTCTCCAGGCTGCAGGAGCGCGCGGGGGGGGCGGACTTCGACGTCTTTAAGTACATCACCTCGTGCACGCTCGATATTGTCTTTGGTAAGGACGGTTGATCGTCAGTTGACTACATAAAACAGATACGTATACAATGTACTGTAGAAGAAATAGCCGTTGACCCGATTTCGGTTGAAATGGGAGAAAAGTGGACCTGTGGATTTTGATTTGATGTAACAATACAATTTTCTGAAAGTATTAAGAGCTATTCCACCAAATTACGCTTTTTGTATGAAGCGCCCTAGCAGATCGTAATTTTCTTGGAATTTGAAGTGATGTTAATTATGTTTTACGGTGTAATAAATTAATGGATTGTCAATATAATTGCTGAATTCGATTGGTTGGATCATATATTATTGTGACATGAAATTTTAATTGTATTTTATTATTATTATATAAGGTTAAATAATAATAGTTGGCGAAACTCAAAACATAGGTAGTACTCGTCTCTGTGAACAACTTTTTCTATGGAGACTATGAAAAATTTTCTATTTTTTTTTCGCCTTCTCATAGTAAACCAGACGACTGACATGGTCAATTTGTATATATGAGAGGAAGTGAAAAAAAATTGCGAATTTCGCTTAGCCCTGATAGAAAAAGTTATTCATATAGGCCAGTACTACCTATGTTTATAGTTTCGCTAACTATTATTATTTAACCTTATATACTAGCTTTTGCCCGCGGCTCCGCCCGCGTGTTATTCGGTTTAACGACATGCGTTTTTCCAGGATAAAAAGTAACCTATGTGTTAAGTTGGGGTATAAGCTATATCCATTCTAAATTTCATCCAAATCCGTCCAGCCGTTTCAGCGTGAAAGAGTAACAAACACACACACACACACACACACACACAAACTTTCGCATTTATAATATTAGTGTGAAGTATGATGAGATAACATAGCCTTGTCTTATCATGACTCACCACAAACGATAAGGGACCGCGCTAATTAGACACCTGATGTATGAAATAACAAAGCCTTGTCTTATTTCACCACAAACGATATGCCCGCGCTAATTAGACACCTGATTTTTCAATGATATTGATCTATCGTACAGAAACCATGCATTTTTCCGGGATAAAAAGTAGCCTATGTGTTAAGTTAGGGTATAAGCTATATCCATTCTAAATTTCATCCAAATCCGTTCAGCCGTTTCAGCGTGAAAGAGTAACAAACACACACCCACACACACACACACACACACACGCACAAACTTTCGCATTTATAATGTTAGTAGGATTATTATTCTATATTCATTGTAAAAAAATGTATAAACTGGCGACATTAAATGTGACGCAATTTCCCGAATGCTGCCCAACCCAATCAACAGTATTAAAGTCTTTCCTGAGATGGTGAATTAGGCACTGGAAATTTTAGATTTTCGCATGAAAATGTAAGACACCTCTTAAATATTGTCTTTGAGAAGTCTGTGACTCATTCATGACACCAGCCCGTTAATTGTAATTTATGTATATTCTGCAGAGACGGCGATGGGCGAGCGGATGGACGTGCAGCGCTCGCCGGAGACGCCGTACTTGCGCGCGCGCAACACCGTCATGTCCATCATCAACATGCGACTGTTCAAGGCGTGGCTGCAGCCCGACTTCCTCTTCAAACTGACACCCTACGCCAGGCTTCAGAGAGAGAATATTGACGTCACTCACGAATTCGCTGATAAGGTACGACTACTGTAGTCTATACTTAGACCATTTAACACGGGAGGGGGGTACACACGCACAGCACACATTTACCCATTCACGCACACTCCTGCGAAAAATTGTTATGTCACACTAAATCAAAAGCTGCAACACAAACACAAAACGCGCACACAAGCAAATTGTTCATGTACTTCGGCAGAGGGGGATAAATGCACTTGCCTAGTCCCGTGTTATATGGTCTAAGAGTCTAGAATATAATTCTAGTGTTGGGAAAGGGCAGAGACTACAAGCGACAAGTCTCCGTATTGTCCGATCAGTAGGGTTATAATAAGCTATTCCCGTCACAGTTGTGGCGGATATACCACAGTGGGTCGGCCAGATGGAGCTCTTTTTAATGGTCCATATATTTCTTTCGATATTCACGTTCATCCTTCTTCTGGAAATAACCAGCAGAATAGCAGGTCTTATCAATTTCTTTGCATTGATTTTATATCTTATTAGAGTGCTTTACAAGTAGAAGAGATCAATTAGAAACAAATTTAAAGGCAAGAATTTGAAAAAATTCCTCGGGCCAGGATTCCTACCTGTGACCTCTTGCTATCAAGACAAGCGCAGTACCAACTGCGCCACCGAGGTACAAGTCGCGCTACGAGTTATGAGCGCTCGGCGGAAGTGGTGGGGGACTAGCGCATATGTTCACACGCGCACAAAATTACAAAGTGCGATAGAGAAACAATGACTAGTGCAGTCAAGGTCACCGCTCATAAACCATTGCGATGCTTGTACTTAACCTATACCGTTGAATTTTTCCACAATACTTGTCCTTAACTTAACTATTTGATCAAATTTTCTAGTTTGTAATGCACTCATTGTCATAAAATCATTGATTTTATGTTAAATTTTTATTAACACGGTACGTTCTTGAACTTTCCATAGTGTTGCCGTGATAGTTATGTTATGTATGACAATTAAATAATAATTGTTTTTTAAAAGTTAAGAATAAGTAACATAATTTAAAACCTAAATAACAATAAGTATCTGAACTAAATCACTTAAACATTAAAATCACCGGTAAAATCACACTAATATTATAAATGCGAAAGGGTGTGTGTGTGTGTATGCTTATTACTCTTTCACGCTGAAACGGCTGAACGGATTTGGATAAAATTTAGAATGGATATAGCATATACCCTAACTTAACACATATGCTACTTTTTATCCCGGAAAAAAGCATGTCGTTAAACCGAATGACACGCGGGCGGTGCCGAGGGCAAAAGCAATACAAATAAATAAAAAAGATAATTTTGGGCACCCATTTAATAAGACAAATAAAATATGCTGTTTTTCTTCTGGGATGTTAAAAGTGGTAATAAATGCCCCCTTTGTGAATCACGACTATTGACTTTTAGTGTGTTAATATCCTAGGTCAAGAGAAGTGTCTGAGAAGCAGAATACACCGGATCCCGAGGCGATCACTTTCTGGTCACGTAAAATTATACCAGCATAGCTAACATGGACGAAAATAAAAGAGAAGTTTTGTCTCTCGACTGTGCTCATCGCCTCGATAAAACGACTCGTCTTGCATGTCAATTTGTCAAACGTTTCTTGGAGAGACAAAATTTCTCTATTCGTGTCAGCTATGCTAGCTATATTGAAGACTAAAAGAGCTTCTGTTTCAGGTTATAAAGAAGAAAAGAGAAGCTTTTGAAAGCAATGGCTACGTGAACAGTAAAGGTAAGGATTAAGAATCCTACACCAATGTCTTTTTACCTTCCTCTACTAAGCTAATTATTATCATGAATCATGATATACATGTGGCTGAGTGGTAAAAGGCTCGCCTGTTAACACGGTGGTCGTGGCTTCAATTCCCACGCTGCAGATTATTTTTTTCGGTCTGCCTGTTTTGGAAAACCTCGTAGGAATATTGCCAGGGGTAATTTCCTGATTTAAATTGTATAAAATGTTATGTTACACACACGCACATGCTCCTAATCTCAACTACCACTCGTCAGTGGGTTTGAAGATCAAAATGTTAGCGCTGGGCCAGGGTTACTTATTTTTTTGGTGACCGTAATATTTCTTTCATGTTGGCCATGCTGCCTTTACTTTATCGAATACATAGACGGGGAGTAAGTACGTTCGTTCATCTTAAATTTTAATCAACTTTCACCCGGATCGTGATGATATGTCTTCTACTGAAGAGATCTTTGTGACCATACATTTGAAAGTATTCTGTTTATATTGCAGAAGACGGCCACCGACGCGACATCCTCGAGCTGCTGCTTGAAAGGGACATCAAGTTCACCGACGAACAGCTACGAGAGCACATCGACTCAATCACCATCGCTGGGAACGACACCACGGCGCTGGTCATCGCGTATGCCCTGATGCTGTTGGGACAGCATACGGAGCAACAAGAGATGTGCTACCAGGAGTGAGTGACTCTTCTGACTCTTATAAATAAGATGTATTTACAGATTATAAATATTTTATGTTCGAGTGCAAGTGCCACCTATCAACGTGGGTACAAAGGCCGTAAAAAACCTTTGATCGGCTGGAACAAGCATGTGACCGAAGCTCACAGGAGAGCAAAGCTTGAATTTCATGTGTGGGATTTGTGTGGAAAGCCGTCTTCTGGTGCAATTTTCCATGCAATGGTTGAAGCACGTAAGGTTTTTAAGGGAAAACTCAAGTGGTGCCAAAGCCACCAAGAGCAAATAAGAATGGATTTAATAGCAAAATACCATGCAAACTCAGACTTTAAAAGTTTCTGGAAAAGCACAAACAAGCTAAACCCTAAGCCTAGCATTCCTGTGAGTGTCGACGGGATCTCCAGCCCTAAGGATATTGCCGAAATGTTTAAACGCCAGTTTGCAATTGAATCACCGTTGGGATTGGCGTGCCGAGAGCTCGATGCTGAATCCCAGAGTGCAGAACATTTAACAATCATTCTAGCAAAAGATGTCAGGTTCGCAATAAAAAAGATGACAAAAGGAAAGTCGCCTGGGCACGATGGGCTCAGCGTCGAGCATCTACGACACGCTGGTACTCATTTACCTCGCGTTCTCGCACTCCTGTTTAACCTGTGTCTGAGTCATTCATACGTGCCTCCAGAGCTTATGCAGACTCTGGTGGTACCTATAGTCAAAAATAGAACCGGAGACGTATCGGACGGGACAAATTACAGGCCTATTTCCTTAGCTACCATCACAGCAAAAGTTCTTGACAGTGTGCTCAACTCTCATCTGAATAAACATGTCAAGCTTCGTGACGCCCAGTTCGGCTTCCGGCCTGGGTTGTCGACGGAGACTGCCATTCTCAGTTTAAAGCATACTGTCGGGTACTACACTGACAGAAAAACACCGGTATATGCGTGTTTTCTAGATTTGTCCAAGGCCTTTGATCTTGTCTCGTTCGACGTTCTCTGGCAGAAACTAAAAGAGACAACGCTACCATCGGAGTTAGCTTCTCTTCTGAGGTACTGGTATCTAAACCAGGAGAATCGTGTGAGATGGGCGGGCGAGTTTTCAGAACCATATAAACCGGTGTGCGGCGTGAGGCAGGGGGGATTAAGCTCTCCTCTGCTTTTTAATCTGTACATGGATGCGCTGATCGGGGAGCTCAGCAGCACGCATGTCGGCTGTTATATAGACGGTATTTGTCTCAATAATTTAAGCTATGCGGACGACATGGTGTTGCTGGCCCCCTCGGTCGGAGCCCTCCGCCAGCTACTCGCGTTGTGTGAGTCATACGCTGCTTCCCACGGGTTGATTTATAATACTAAGAAGTCAGAGTACATGGTCTTCAGGGCTGGAAATAAGTGTCCCTCATCTGTTCTCCCTGTTATTCTTAACGGTGCACCGCTAAATCGGGTGCATCAGTATAAATACTTAGGGCATTTAGTGACAGATGATCTGAAAGACGATGTAGACATGGAGAGGGAACGCAGAGCATTGTCAGTCCGGGCAAACATGCTGGCCCGCAGGTTCTCCAGATGTACAGATGCAGTAAAAATTTCATTATTTAAAGCTTACTGCACATCATTGTACTCGGGGGCCCTGTGGTTCAGTTATACTAAAAAGGCTTACAATGCTCTGCGTATCCAGTATAATAACGCTTTTAGGGCTGTGCTGCGGCTGCCGCGTTTTTGTAGTGCGTCGGTGATGTTCGCTGAGGCACGAACCGACGGTTTCGATGCCATATGGCGAAAGAAGTCTGCCTCGCTGCTGCACAGACTCCGGGGCAGCCCCAACACCCTCCTACGTGTTATATCCGATCGGTTCGACAATCCGTTTATGTTTAAACTGATTGATCGGACAAGATCACTCTTAGTTATTAATTACTAATATAGAATATGTAAGTGTATTGTTACTAACATAATGGATCCATGTTGTCTGATAAATAAAGATATTATTATTATTATTATTATTACACACCTTCACTCTACATCCATATTACTTTACTAGCTTTTGCGTCCGACTTCGGAAATAAATTAGAATCAGATTCCCCTATGATGGTAAAACGATTTTTCTTACAAAAGTACATTTACACCTTTATGGGGGTTAATTTTCGAAATATCCTTCCTGGTACACCCCTAATCCTAAAATATATGTTATATTCTTTTCAAAAGTTTATGCCAACTTTCAAGTTAATACACACAGGGAATACTATTTTCATTACAAAATTTTGCACATGAGAACCACACAACTGATTTGGATGCGGTATCTGCGATATCTAATCGTAGGGACCCTGGTCAACATATTGTTAAAGGCTATAAGGGTTCATAACATAAAATAACGCCCAAGACGAAAACGGGGCAAAGATCGCATAAACAGAGCCACAGGCAAAGGCTAGTAGAACAATAATAGTCCGGGAGGTACCGTTGCAAATACAAAAGTCATAGTAAGCCGACTGATATTGACATCGATCGTAGATCTCACATGACTGATATGTAAATCGACCGTCAGTTGCTCAAGTAGCGGTGCGTCAGCTGACGCTTGGTTCTGTTATTATCAAATCAAATGAAATCAAAATATTTATTTTTGCAAAATAGATACTTAAAGTATACTTTCTACAAGTCAAAGTTAATTATAACAATATAGGTATAATATATCTTCAGAATATAAAAAAGTATATAATAATACGGGAAATAAAAAATACACCTGCATTAAATAGAGGAATCTAGGAATAAAAATATTATATATACATAATGCAATGAAAAAATAAGTTCATTAATAAAAAAGGGAAATACATACAAAAAATATTAAGGTTGGGCTACTAAAATGTAATAAAGTTATACACCTGCATAAAATAGAGAAATATAGGAATAAAAATATTATATATACATAATGCCTAACCATCCGCACCATTCGATTAGTATTGCTAAGAAGAAGGGCTAGAAACTTAGCAAACATTCCTTTTTTCAAAATAAAACATATGATACAAAATCATATACATAGACTCAAGTAAAGGCATAAAAAATATAAGACTGCAGGAATTAGTCACGAGAAAAAAATATATCTTAGTCAACCCGTCTCATATTGTCTATTACCTTTAACAAAGTAAGTTTACATATTAATTAATTTTAAGCTTTTAGAAGAATCATACAGTATTAAAATATGCTTATTATGAATTACAATTTTGAACAAGATTATTATTATTTATTACACCGTGCTTCATTATCGTCCAAATAATCATTGATTTTATAATAAGCTTTCTTAAGTAGTCCCTGCTTAATATATAGTTTAAACTTATTTTCAGGCAAACTAAGGACCTCCTCTGGAAGCTTATTGTAAAATCTTATACCATGTCCTACAAAAGAGGTACCTACTTTGGCAAGTTTTAATTTTGGAAAAGCTAGTTTATGTTTGTTTCTGGTTTCAACAGAGTGGTGCACACCAAGCCTCGGGAAATTATCAATATTTTTTCTGACATATCTAATAACTTGATAAATAAATTCACATGCGACCGTAAATATATTAATTTCTTTATACTTTTCTCTTAATGAATCTCGGTACTTCATGTTATAAATAATATAAATAGACCGAATTGCTCTCTTTTGCAAGTCAAAGACTGCTACAATATCCGCGGCTCTACCCCACAACATTATGCCATATGACATAATGCTGTGAAAATAACTGAAATATAATAATCTAGCAGTATCTTCATCAGTAATCTGCCTTATGCGTCTAACAGCGTATGCGGCTGAACTAAGTCTACCACAGAGAGCTTCTATGTGGGGACACCACTGAAGACGAGAGTCTATAGTAATACCCAAAAACTTAGTTTCGTTAACTAACTCCAGCTCGGACCCTTGCAAAAATAAACTGACATCTACTTGAATTACATTTGGTACAGTAAACTTTATACATTTAGTCTTTTTTGCATTTAGAACTAAATTATTTGCAGTGAACCAATCAAGAATCAGAGAGAGAGGGTTGAATTAGCGTCATCAAGAATATCATTATGTCGATTCACATTAAAAATAAGTGACGTGTCATCTGCGAATAGAACTATCTCAGATAAGTCTCTAACTAAGTAAGGAAAGCCATTTATGTATATTAAAAACAATAGGGGCCCCAATATGGAGCCCTGCGGAACACCCATTTTAACTAATGCTCCAGATGACTTTACTCTATTAATGTCTACCTTTTGAATCCGGTCACTAAGGTATGACTTAAATAACACCAAAGATTTACCCTTAACTCCATAGTGATCTAATTTACATAAAAGTGTTTCATGATTAACGCAATCAAAAGCTTTTGAGAGGTCACAAAATACACCGAACGCATCCTGCTTTACGTCCTAAGCGTCAAATATGTGCTTGACTAAAGCAACTCCTGCATCAGTGGTTGACCTCCCTTTAGTGAATCCATATTGTTCACTGTGAAACAACTTATTAAAGTTAAAATGAGATAATAATTGATTAAAAACAATTTTTTCGAATATCTTACTAAATACTGGTATAACTGAGACCGGTCTATAGTTGGAAGGGTCTTCATTGTCGCCTGATTTAAAAAGAGGGATCAATTTACTTAACTTAATTAAATCAGGAAAGACACCATCATCTACACATTTATTAAAGATTAAAGCTAAATATGGAGCTATTAAATCAATAATTCAGCTTACAACTTTAACAGATAGGCCCCACAAGTCCTCGGTTTTTTTAAAGTTAAGAGATTTAATTGCTTTAATGACAGTTTGTGAATTAATATGCTTAAAAGCAAATACAGAATGGCACTGAGGCGCGTGATCACACAAAAGATCCTGTCCAAGTCTTGGACTTGAATTTAAGCCTTTAGTTGTCAAGGAAGGAATGTCAGTAAAGAATTGTTCAAAGGCCTTCGCAACTTCTTTATCTCCTGTAAAAACTTCATTGTTAATATTCAATTTTAGTTCATTATTCCGTTTGTTACTCTTCCCAGTTTCAGTATTTATGATATTCCATACCAGTCCTGGATTTGCCATTAGGCCATATAGGCCGCTGCCTAGGGGCGGCAGATTTTAGAGGGCACTCGTTCGCTTTGGTAAGCCGTCAAGTTCGTGCACAATTTATGAACATAATACTCAAGTTACTTGTGGATAGATAACTTATTCGTCTTCGTGGACTGATAGAATTTTCTATCGTTAAACCTCATTTGGGTAAATACTTGTAAGTCCAGCGTTATTTGCCCCGTTGTCTTGTGTTTATACGCATTAAATCGACAAAATTAAATACCTGGATCTGGGTTGTACACCGAGCTTTTGCCCGCCGCTCCGCCCGCGTCGAAGAGATTTTCGTGGAAATAAGGAAAACAAAACAATATGATTTTTTGAACGACTATGTGCAACGGTCACCATGTTTTACCAAACCGCTAATAAACACCAATCAAATAAGCCCAAACTCGAAGGGTCTGCTGTTGTCCGTTGATGAGATCCCGTACCTACCTCCCAGTCCCATCATCAGACCCTGGTTACCATGTTTTGCCAAAGTGCTAATAAATACCAATTTAATAAAGACATGTTATCTAGAAGTCGGCGCTCCCGCATCGGTTTTTGTGTTCTGTACCATAGGGAATGCGCAAACTTCTAGATAAAATTATGTTTCAGGAAGAAAGAAGTCGGCAAAAGTGTTATTTTGGTACCATCGATCAGTATGTGATTACCATTTCAAAGTTTTTAGTGAATGTCTGCTATAAAATTTGAAGTCGGTTATTATTTTTTTGTTAAAAGTTTATTTATTTCACATTTTTTAATGTTGACGGAATAAATTGTGAAAAATGCGTAGACTACAGTGAGCACTATGATTGCTGTCCCGTGGCATAATGTCAATTTTCAAGTTAGGTATATCCTGCAATGAGCACACTAACACCAAGCGATTGCCACCATTGAGAGTTATGTGCTATTATTCGTTAAGGAGTTCTATAGTGATGAGGCCAGGATCGAAGGTCGTTGGGCATCTTGTCAATTTTCAAATAATACCCTGGAATCAGCACACTCACACCAAGTGATTGCCGAAATCTCGTATTATATGCTATCATACGTTGTATGGTGATGAGGCCAGGATCGAAGGTCAGGTAGCATTATGTCAATTTTCAAGGAAAATTTGGCGATCAGCATCCTGGTACAAAGCATTTACCGCAATATCGAGTGATATGCTGTCATCCATTGAGGAGTTCTATGGTGATGAGGCCAGGATCGAAGGTCTGGTGGATATATTTCAGTTTTCAAGGATCACCTTGCAATTAACATCCTGGTATAAAGCGTTTGCCGCAATTTCGAGCGATATGCTGTCATCTATTGAGGAGTTCCACTGCCTATCTCTCTGACTGAAGACTATAATCAGATCACAACCAAACTAAAATAAGACCTACCAGAAAGCAAACTCTTCCAAACAATAAAAAAACCATTTCAAATCGGTTAAGAAATGCCGGAGATATTTGCCTCAGTATCGAGCGAATGCCGTCATTCGTTGAGGAGTTCTGCTGCCTATCTCTGAACACCATCTTCGGCCTCAACCGAACTAAAATGGGACATACCTGGAAGCAAATCCTCCCAAAAAAAAACAAATCGTTTAAGATTTGCGAGAGTTATGGAGTCATACCCAAAAAAAAATACAGTCGAACTGAGATGAGAAGTAATGTGAACCTCCTTTTTTTGAAGTCGGTTAAAAAGCTAAACTCTTTGGCGCTTCTATTTATAGAGACAGATATATTATAATGAAGAACATTAGCTATGACGATATTATAAATGATTTTGTCTTTAAGAAATCCCGAAAAAAAACTGTAATTTTCGTTTCATTTTACACTTTTCAATACCTAGGTACCTAACGTACCCACTTAAACAGGTACGTAAAATTGTTCGTTACTTAAATAGGCCTAGGTAAATAGATGTAAGTAAGTAATTAAGGTAGGTAGAAAAAAGGAGGAGGGGCGGCACAAATTGAGATGGCCTACACTTGAGAAAACTCCAAATCCGGCACTGTTCCATACTGCTTTTACTTTGTTATCAGCCATTTTAAATTTTTTATTCAGAAATATACTTTTAAACATACTAATTTGAAAGTACGTGAGTATATTTTCAAATGTTCAATAAATTCAATATTATTATTGTAGGATTTTATGTCGTACAATTCGTATAAATGATTTCTGCTTTTGTAAATACCTGGCGTTGCTCAGTCACTAAAAGTGATTTTATTACTGTTAGAAGCTTTCCGCAATGTAAACGTATTTTCAAATTCTTTGGAAACTATGTTAAATAGGTCTATTAGACATTCCAGATCTATTGAAAAATATGGAAATCAATCGGCGTAAAATCACTTCCTAAAATGCAAACAAGTTCATGCGAGCAGCTGATGCATCTTCCCCCCTCCACTATGCAGCTGACGATTTTTTTTAGCTTATTATGGCCTCAGATATCTGTGAGAAAAGTTTCAGCCGGCGTACTATGCTTTTTTTTACCACTTCCTCTGCTTCCCATACCCACACCCACCGCGGGTGCGCCAGCTGACGCTTGGTTCTGTTATTAGCCATTTCAGATCTATTGAAAAAGATGGAAATCAATCGGCTTAAAATCGCTACCTAAAATGTAACGCTACCGCCCGGGCTATAAGGATAGGAAGGATAGGTTAACTTACATAACTTACAAAGGGTACATGTGCTTAACTATCTAGTGACGTACCTTATTTATGACGCCTGTAACATACTTAAGTCGTAGGTGGTACCAGATTTATTTATTCAACTATTGTCATGTGTGTGAACAATTGTTATGTCCCCTTATACTATGACGTTATGCTAAGATAATATTTGTTCTTCACTTTATTTTATTTGTCCGTCCACGTAGGACTACCTTAAACTGTATGTTTATCGTTACGTTCACTTATCACAGTAAATTACATAAAATATTTTGCCAATGTACATACGAGTATTTTCATGGAAGTTTCTATTCGTGGGACTACGGTTCAAATAGGGGGATGGGGTAACAATGACGTCACGCCCGGTTGATGTTGTAATTGTGACAATCATGTGTATATTTTTGTCCCGCGCAGTGTAGGTTTCCGTAGTTGTCCAGTACATTTTATAAGTTGGTCTACCAATACAGATCGCGCCAAACTTCTAGTCTGCTCGGAAGTTGCTCTTCCGAAGAACGGCCCTATTGTCTTGGTTACAGGGGACTAAAAGTTTGGCGCGACCTGTACTCGTAAACCTGTAAAGCCTGAGCTACGTTATTTTTCTTTTTAATTTCATTATATAAACTACTTCTGCGAATTTTTCCACATATGGACTCTAACAAAAATCAGTACTTTAAAGCTTAATATTCCGCCAACGGATCCCTAAATCGAAAAATGGTTTCCACACGCCCATAATGTTTTTGAACAACCTATCCAACGATATCCCACACTGTGTGGTGGGCCACACAATGGGATAGACTAGAAAAAAAAATCATCCCCAATTTATGTGTACATATGGGAGACACCCTTAAAGAAAAAAAATGAAATTTATTTTGCCGTTTTGTCGGCGTGATTAATATGTATACCCATACCACATTACAGCTTTCTAGTACTAATAGTTACTTCAAACTTTTATTACCTATTTATTGAACACAGGTTTATAAGATGTTACAAAGTTAAAGCCTTTCTATGTCCTGCCTGTGAAGGCATACAAAATAATAACATGCACAAATAAACATAAAAGAAAAACCGAAAAATAAATCAAAATAATGTTCGAAATGTCAGTGTAAACAATGGAACGAGACTGAATGAGGAACGTGCCAGTGTAGGGGATGGCAACCATAGCGGGATGTGGTCTCCATAAGGGTCTCTTTTACTACATCAAAGTTCTGGTCATGTATCTTTCGAGGTATTTTTGGGGTCAAAATTTAAGTCAACATTGCTAATTTTTTCATGGTTTTTCCAGGTTAGGGAATGGCAACCATATGTGGTTTATTATTATTAAGTACTTACTTTTACTCCATGATAGTCCAGTTCATGTATCTGGTGAGGTCACTTTTTTGCAGCGGGACCCTAGTCTATTAAGACAACATTACTGCGAAGACTACTAACACATAGCTATAAGGGCCCCCGAGGCCCCTGAGCAAGAACGAAGCTAGTTGTACTTATTAAAATGTTTGAAAACAATTACTCTTTGAATTACATAGTATAGTTACACTACTTAAAAAAGAACGAAAAATATAGTTCTCATGGACAAAGCCAATACAAATAGAAAAAATATATATCGTGAGCCCTAACATCTTTATGCAATTTGTACTTACTGTATTTTTATGTTTGGTTATTTAAAAATATGTATACGGCGAGTTATTTATTCTAAAAACCAATTAGTTTACAGCATTAAAAACTTGTGTGGAAGCCCTAGGGCTTCAGCCCCGGTTGCCCTCCCCTAAATCCGGTGCTGGCTATGATTAAACAAGCCATTCTGTTTTCAGACTACAAAGTATCTTTGGAGAATCCAAGAGAGCACCAACAAAGGACGACCTTCACAAGATGGAGTACCTGGAACGAGTGATAAAGGAAACGATGAGATTGTACACAGTGGTGCCCGTCATCGGGAGGGAGACAAACAGGGATTTGAAACTTGGTAAGTCTCTATTTTATAAGAAATTTATTTATATATTTTATCTAGAAATTTAGCATTTCTTTCCTGCAGGTTTCCTTAACCAGGCCCGGATTTCCGCCTAGGCACACAAAGTACCGGCCTAGGGGCACAGCCACCAAGGGGGCCCCGGCCAGGGCAGAGACGGAAATTATAAAAATAAAAAAGAAAATTACGCCCAATTGGCGTGCTAGCGCTGAATCTGGCAACACTGCCCGGTGGCGATACCGACTGAATTAGGCCGGATTTTTCTTGGTGCTCGATTGACCGCCGCTCTATAAAGTGCCTAGGGGCCCTGTATCTCTAAGTCCGGGCCTGCCCATAACCCGTCTGTCTGTTACAGCACAATTATAATATATATTTTTTTACCTCTACATTGATAGTTCCGGATAACCGGCCTGTTGAAAATAATATTCTGTACTCTTTACGGTTCTTATATTTGTTTTTTTTTCTTCCTAGCCAGCTGCACTGTACCAGCGGGTGTTGGCTGCGTGATTCTGTCCTTCGCGATGCACAGGTCCAAGAAGATATGGGGCCCAGATGTTGACAGATTTAACCCAGACAGATTCCTGCCAGAAAACAGCATTAACAGACATCCCTGTGCCTTCATCCCCTTTAGCTATGGCTCCAGAAATTGTATAGGTATATGTGAGACTTGAATACTTTGAGAATGATTCTCGAAAAAGGTTCAAAGATGAAGATGTATCATTGAGCTATGCGTTAAGGAAACTGACTGATCATTTTAGTAAGACAAGTTGGAAAAAGTTGACTGAGGGTAAATGTTCTATAGAGCACGGGCGGACAAGCAGAAAAATGTTTAGTACAAAATAAAAGGGTTTTGCCACTGAAGGGTACCATCTGTTTCAAAAGGTGCTTAATATTACACACCACATTTTTTTAATATGACGTAATGGCAAATTTATTTTACTTTTTCGATGTTCATTTGCTCTCAATAATTCTGCACCTGTCGCTTAGCTTTACAGCTCTACCAGCTAGGTGGGTATTCTTGTTTTGTCGTTAATAACGGAAAAACTAACAAACATAAGAAAACATCAGAGTCAGTCATCAGTTGATACGGGGTTGTCCATTTAATACGTAATCGATTTTTGCCGATTTTCGACCCTCCCCCAACCCTCCTCCTACAATCATTCATCCAATGACCTCACCCTCTCACAAAACTGTTGTTATTTCCGTTACCTGTATCACAAAATTAATATAGTACATTTTGATGCTAGTGCGAAATGAAATATCAACATTTTCGCATATGTATCAATCAAACGACGTTTTTTAATACACCTGCAAAAATTAAATGAAACAATAAAATAAAAGCAATTTTGTTGCAAATCAAAACAGATACATGTCGACAGAAGAAAACGCAGTATCTGGTTGGCGCCAATATATAACTACAAAGACCAATGTCTCTTTCTAAAATCTTTTTTTAATAAGTTCAAAGATAGGTACAATATAATATAAATTATAACGTCTAAAATAGTTTCTAATTTTTAAAACATCTTTTACAATTAAACATATAGGTATACCTATAATATTTAATAGTCAATAATAAGAGTTTGAAAATACTCATCCTAAACAGTTTTTAGTGTATCCGTTACTTCCAGAAATACCAACAAAACGACAAGTAAAACAAGGTTTTCACACAATTGTACATGCTTACTAAATGATGTCGCCGGTTTCCCCTAAATGGCGTTAGTAGTAAAAACAAAAAACACTAGTTCAAAATATGTAATTTTACGCACGCTAAACAGGCATGTAATCTATATATTTCGAATGATATACTGTCATCTGCAGATTAGACCCTCCTTTCAATTGAGGTAATATATGGACGGCTCCTACGCAAGTCCTTAGAAAAATTCAAAACAATTAACCCTGTAGCAGTAGGTTTGAATTTTTTGATAATGTTTCGTAATTAATAATTCTATTAATAATTATTTACAGGTCGTCACTTTGGAATGCTGGCAATGAAAAGTATATTATCGAATGTAATACGAAGCTACAAGATAAAGGCACCGAGTTGTGACCGGCTCAAAATTGAAATTCTTCTCTTTCCGGTCAGAGGGCATCTTATCTCTATTGAAAAACGTTAGTTACATAATTACATATTGTTAATATTTATTATAAACAGGTATAAATAAGGAACTTATAGATATATTATTAGTTTACTGGTATTATACCATTCATAAAACAGTACGAGTAAGTTTAAATTTATAGGAAATAGGTATTTATGTTTTTTCACAAAAATCCATACAAGTAAATTAAGTGTCTGTCTGTGATTTCTAAATAAAGGCGTTTTCTTAAGCTCATATTGTCATTGTTATTTACACGTTACCAAAACCCAAACTCACGCTTTGAACATTTTTTGTCTGTCTATTTGTCTGGGCTAATCTCCGAAACGGCTGAACCGATTTTGAAGGGACTTTCATTGGCAGTTATAGAACTTTCCAGAGAGTTATTTGACATCAGCTGTAACTTTTGACGATTGTCTGTTATTTTGTCCCGGCTAATTTCCGATATAGCTGAACTGATCTAGATGGAACTCTTTCATTGGCAGGTAGAGAATATTTCTGACATTTGCTGAAAACTTTAAAGTAAGAGTCATATTCGCCATTCAATACTGGTTAACTATTGTCTCAATAAAATTAACCGATACCAATGGAAAATCTGGCGTATAGAAAAATTATTAATTTTATTTTAGACTAGCTTAGACTTTCAACCTGTATATTTTAAAACTATTGTCGACAGTTTTTTGCGTGGCTGTTATTTTGTTGATAACCCTCATTACTAATATTACTATACTAATAAGAAAGTAAAAGTCAGAAACACGACTATTGATTATTTTTTCAAAATTTTAAATAAGCTGGATTAGGGGATTGCTACTATACTGCGCTCAAGTTTTTATTAATTTTTGTCTGTTTGCCTGTAGTTATGTACGTGTGTTCCATTTTAACTTGAGAACCACTCAACGGATTTGGATGCATTCTTCTTTATTATTATCGTAGTGTCACGGCTATCAGGGATGTTGACAAAATAACCACCAAGCCGAAAACTGTCATTAATAGTTTTTATCTTGCACGCAACGTAATAGGTAGAATTAGAATGTTAAAATTTTCGTAGAATACGTGTTATACTATGGTGTCTATCATGACATGATAAATAATACATTAAAATATTTTTAAAAGATTTTAAGGGGGGTCCCAATACAAGAAACCTCGAAAAAGTTGCATAAGGTTTTTATTTATAGGTTTAGCTCTTATTTTTAAATTCCTGACCACTGTTAAAAAGGGAGTGTTGTGGGATATTTTAAGGGCTTTGTTTTGGGTAATCTGTAGTTTATTATAATTAGTCTCACACGTGCTACTCCATACCGATGCAGCGTATGTTAGACAGGGTCGAATGAGAGTTGAATATATATTTAATTTTGTTTTAGGACTTAGTTTCGTGCGCCTATTGAAGATATGACTATGTGCATCAATTACTAAATCAATATTATTTATAGGTTTAGCTCTTATTTTTAAATTCCTGACCACTTACCGAGTGTCCAGCTTGAATTTAGACAATATGCTTATACGAAAGTCACCTTACAAAAGGTGACTTTTATTTATACAGCCAAACTAATACTGGTAAGTGATCAGTAACACGGATCGATAACACTTATTGCAGATTTCGCAAAATAAAATCATGTCGTCCAATAGTAATTGACTCGGGGCTGGGCTTGCGTTTGTAAGAAACACGAAAAGTATAATTTACGAATTTCACAAAAAGTGTCATCGAACCTTGTTACTGAGCACTTACCGAGTCTTCAGTGAGAATTTGGCTGCATAAATTAAAGTCACCTTATATTTAGTTGCGAATTAGGAAGCAACGGACCTACTAATTTATTTCACCTGTGCAACGGACTATCCTTATAAGTTAATTTTTACAAACATTTCTGTATTGTCTCTCTCTCTCCCTGTCTTCGCCTTAATCCTATTTACTTGGGGAAGTCCTGCGGTCCAAAGTGTAGCTTTTAAACAAGGATAATATTTGTAATGGTAAATACATTTTTATTATCTTTTAAGATGGCTACATATCGCAAAATATACCACCTGATTCCGTTAACTGAGTAGATATAAAGCATCATCATCATAAGATTTAAAATACATTGCTAAGGTCAGACGTATATCAGGAAGCTTTCTAGACTAGAAAGGCCCATCCATCCATCAGCTTGTTTCGTCCACTGCTGTACATAAGCTTTTCTAAGATTTTGCCACTCTTGGTCCACCTGCAAGAAATGCCCATACTCACACACGCTGGGCAGGGCGGGTTGGTGAGTGCGGTCCCGGAACCCTCGCACCAGTGACGCCCCTGCCCGTCATCAGTTTGTTTTATACAAGATGTTCCTTTTGATATCCCATAACTCTAAGGTTATATTCTATGACTAAAAATAATATAAAGTCCAAGAAACATATGTTCAAAAATGCGTATTTTCGGAGAAATCATAAATAAAGTTAAAAATTAAAATAATTGTGATTGGTGATAGGTAAACTTTCATTGATAATTATGTTCAATCATTCATAATTTAGGAAAGATAATGCGACGTTGTCACACCTTTACGTAAGACCGTAAAGGTGTTCACATGAAAAATCACATTTTATAGAATTATTTTGAATGAAAAATAATGAAAAATTTCGTATGCTATTAAATTCATATACGTGGTCTCGTTGATACCCTGGAGTTATGGGATATCAAAATGAACACGATGTATAAGGCAAGGCAAGTGGGGATTGGATGTATCACCATCAATCGGTCCCAGCAATTACTGGACTATTAAATATTATAGGTATAGATACCTACATGTTAAATTGCAAAAGATGTTTTAAAATTTCAAAACGATTTTTGAAGTCATAATTTATATTTTATTGTATCTATATTAGAGTTTATTATTAAAAAGATTTTAGAAAGAGACTGGTTTTGCAAATATCTTTCTCTAGTATCTTTTGTCGAAGCTGCTTAAAAATCCATATCAGCCTTCTGACTCCTCTAACCAGCTTGTCTATTTGTGGTTTCCAGCTTAGCTGATCATCCACTATAACGCCAAGATATTTTATAGAGTTGACTCTCTCTAAACCCAAGCAAGAACATCTGGTTTGGCCTCCACAGGTATGTACTTTTAGAGAACAACCGATAGGAAGTTTTTTATTTGAGACAATTGAAAAAGCTAGTTACTTTGTTTTGTCTAAGTTAAGCGTAAGTAAATTCGAGGTAAGCCAATTTGAAATCTCTCTTAGTCCCAGTTCAGCAAGGGAGAAAGTCTCAGCCCAACTCTTGCCATGAAATACGATAGCAGTGTCATCTGCAAAGCAGTATATTTTGCCATTGCGTGGTCTGAATTGACAAAGGTCATTGATGTAGATCAAAAACAAAGTTGGACCGAGAATACTCCCCTGCTGGATGCCATAGTTAAATGGTGCTTCAGTGCTATTGTAGGATTCAATTTTTACCCTCTGAATCCTATTTTTAAGATAGTCTTCGAAGATTTTGAGCTGCGTGTCTCTTATACCCAATCTCTCCAACTCATTCACAAGGATGGGGATGGAAACCGTGTCAAAGGCTTTTTTTAAGTCTAAAAATTTCCCCAGACACTTTTGTTTTTTATCCAGTTTTGATAAAATAAAGTCAGACATTTGTGTGACTGCTTTTTCGGTGGACCTTTTCGCTCTAAATCCGAACTGTGCATCTGCCAGTAACTCGTTGCTTTCTAAATAGTTGACAAGTCTGGAGTTTAAGAGTCTCTCTAGAATTTTGATAGAGCAGGGAGAATTGAGATAGGCCTGTAGTTACATACATTAACTTTATCACCATCCTTGTGAATTGGTCGGATGAGAGAGACCTTAAAAGCGTTTGGAGAGATACCATGTTCGAGACACATATTACAGATCCTAGTAAGTGTAGTAACGATGAGATGTATTCCCATTTTCAGAAGTTTGGAGGGAATGTTATCAAGCCCACTAGCATTATTTGTATGTATTTTACGCTGTATGCTTTTTTAATTTAAATTTAATTTAATTTAGATTTTAGTTATTTTTAGATTAGTTATTAGTTTTATTTATGTAAGATCCAGCAGAAAACTAGCGCTATGGTTTTGGCTGTGGCATTAAGCTGAGCTGGACTCCCTTTTCTTAACCATAGAATGTGCCTAATTTGTTAATAATAATTATTTTTTGTTATAACTACTGTGGTTTTATGAAATAAAGCTCTTTTCTTTCTTTCTTTCTTTCTTCTTAGAACAGCTCTCAGGCAAAACCAGGCGGCCCACTATTGCCTGGGACCGATGGATGGCGGTATATCCATTCCCAATTGCCGGGACTTATATAAAACAGACTGGTGACGGGCAGCGGCGTCACTGGTGCAAGGGTTTCGGCACCGCGCTCACCAACCCACCTGCCCAGCGTGAAACAGGCTGGCTGATGGATGGATAGATACATACAAACGCTGCATTGTTCAAGTAGACTTGGAGAACTCGCTCGCTCGTTCAATTAACAAGAATTACTTAAGAACATAATATTTTTTTTATAAAAGTGTTGGCTCCATATATGATTCACGTGCTGGCGTTGACGACATCGTAGCCGCTGATTCTGGCAGATTTATTGCACTGAACCGTGAACAATGTACTGTTTGTTCAAGTAGACTCGGAGAGCTTCGCTCGCTCGTTCATAAAACTATAGAACAGACTTTCAAACATAAAAGTCTCATTGCCTACATTATCTACGAGAACCCGGTTTGCCTCGTGCATCGTACATGAGTTGAAATTCGCGTACATGTACGAGAATTCTCGTACGTATGGCAACTCTGCACTAACCCGTTCAAATAAAACTCGCGTCGTCGCGTCGTAACCTTGTGTAAGCGCGATCACAGATCTTTAGTACTCTGATTTTAGCTGTGGATTTTAGTACATTAAAGGTACACATCCACAGCTAAAATCAGAGTAATAAAGATCTGTGATCGCGCTTTCGATGACACACGCACTGGAATTTTAGCCTGAAATTTTGAACGGCGCTAATTTGTGTGCGTGCGAGTCGGACGGAAACACGGAACATTTTTACCAGGACGGCAATCGCTTTGCATGTGACAAGTGACAGCGCGCGCATCAAATTCATAGAACACACGCACGGGTTTGGCTGAGTTGCTACACTCCAAACGTCATTTCACATATAGGTATATTATTTGAAAAAATTATCTATTCCGTTTTATCAAGAGGAATTCCACCTCAACAACGTGGGTTTTTAAAGGGTCGTTCAATAAACCTTAATCTAATGGAGTTCATAAATTTTGTTATTCTTAAGATGGATAAGCGTAGGCAGGTTGATGTGATCTACACTGATTTTGAGAAGGCTTTTGATCGCGTGGATCACATCATCCTGTTGCGCAAGTTATTCCATCTTGGTATTGGTATCCGAGGCAATTTCTATAGATGGGTAATATATCATCCGGCGTTCCACGGGGATCGCATTTAGGCCCACTTTTGTATTAACGCCTACCTCTACGATATATATTCAGTATTTCAGCATTGTCATTTTCTGCTTTATGCTGATGACAAAAAGATTTTCTTGGACGTTTCAAACGAGGAAGACTGCTGCAAAATACAATCTGATCTCGATAGTCTTAGCTCATATTATAATTGTAACAGAATTAGTGTTAACGTGGATAAATGCGTCCAAATATCATTTACAGGGATCAATTAATAGGCTTTAATTAACCACTCATATAATTTAAACGGAGTTGCCCTTGAGCATGTTGACAGTGTTCGAGACCTTGGAGTAATCCTTGATAGTAAGCTTTCATTCGAGAAGCATATTGACAGTATAGTTGGACGAGCCTATCGTAATCTCGGCTTTGTGTAGCGTGTGTGTCAACCCTTCGATGATACATCTTGTATAAAAATGGTTTATTTTGCTTATGTTCGTAGCATCATGGAATATGCTAGCTAATGGTGTCCTCAATACATCACCTATATTCAACATTTAGAGAAAATTCAATCGACGTTTTTAAAACATTTAAATTATAAAACTAAATTCTTCATTCGTGACCATCTTGCGAACGGCATCAACGTAGGACATTAGAAAATAGACGTAAAACGTTAGATATGCTTAGAGGAATAGAGGATGTTTTTACTAGCGATGCCAATAATCGAGTATATTTCATAATCGAGAACTCACCACTCGAGAGGTTTCAATAATCAAGCGAAGCGAGCGATTCTAGTGAGTGAATCGCTCGAGTAGTTGGATGGGACGAGTTATGAGCTGCGTTCAGTTTAATGATTGATACCACTGGAGGGGTAATTACTCGGTTATGAAATATGCGCAAACTTTACCTCCCGCATACTGTCATACTGTTACGGATGTTTTCAGCGCAAATTTTCGTTTAAGTTGGTCGTATTTCCCCAAAAATTAAGATCTTTTTTGCATTTATTGCACTGCACTATTTTTACAGCAATCTTTGTGACAAAGTCCCATGCCTTCGCCTTATTATATCCTAGCTTTTGCCCGCTGCTTCGCCCGCGTCGAAGAGATTTTCGTGGAAATAAGGAAAACAAAAGAATATGACTTTTTGAACGACTATATGCAACAGTCACCATGTTTTACCAAAGTGCTAATAAATACCAATCAAATAAGCCCAAACTCGAAGGGTCCGCTTATGCCCATTGAGGAGATCCCGTACCCACCTTCCAGTCCCATCATCAGACCCTGGTCTCCATGATTTACCGAAGTGCTAATAAAGACCAATTAAATAAGCCCCAACTCGAAGGGTTTGCTGTTGTCCGTTGAGGAGATCCGACGATAACTTTTTTTTCCGAGATCCGATTATAATGAAATAAAGCTATTATTCTCTTCCAAATAAAGTTCTGTACAGTTGTGAAAACTACATGAAAATCCGTTCAGTAGTTTTAGAGATGTGCGTGAACAAACAGACAGACAGGCAGAAAAGAATTCGAAAAATCGTTGATTTGTGTTCTATTACTCTTTTTTAGTCCCACCCTTTCTATTTCTATTACTTTTCTTCAATGTACAGACCACAGACATAACAGACCGAATATTAATAAAAAACGCATAGAGTCGACTTGAAGCAATTTTAGCTCAGTGACTTACGGGCTCTTTTAGATATAAATATTGCTTTTGTCCAAACAAGATATATACGAGAGATTAGTTTGGGTATTAACAAATATGTTTCAAGCATAAACCAGCCAAAACAACCCATTTTTTACGTTTCTTCGTACCATGTAGCTTAAATGTCACTTGGTTTTTGTATGGAAACTTGCCAACGCTATTTAATCCTTGGGTTTAGTCTGTATGTCTGTGGTACAGACACAGCGTTTTCTACTGTTTTATTATAAGTTAAATAAGTCAATATTGAGTATTGATATTGATTGATTAATATTGATTGATTGATATTGATTATCATAAGTATTGATGATTGATGATGATCTCTCTCATGCATACGAGTGAGCAAGCGCAAATGAACGAGCAGGCAAACTGTTGACATAAGATGAACTAATTACCATCATAATAATATCGTTCGACAGCGAGTGTCCAGTGATTGGTGACGCGGCAAGTGCGGCAACGTCCCAAGTGATCACAGTGTGGCAACGTCCCAAGTGATCACAGTGTGGCAACGTCCCGAGTGATCACATCGTTCATCGTGCGAGTGGGCGAGAAAAAACCGCCGAGTAAACAACAAACCAGTAACTCGAGCTGTCCGAGTTAAGCAAATAATCGAGCAGCTCGAGTAGCTTCTCCCGATCATTGCCATTACTCTAAGGCCATCTACACAGTGCACATAAAGCCATCTATTACTCTAAGCTACGGCCATCTATCAGTCCGTCGTTTGCCCTGGCACCTAGCTCTAGACAACGAAAGATGGCACCTATTTTTTTTAGCGTGAAAGCGAATCCTATCGGTTGACCAAGGAGTGCCTCAGGGTTCTTCTCTCTCAAATATAGCGTTCTCACTACTCTTGAATGATCTTCCAAATGCTTTAATTGATTCGGAAATATACATATTTGCAGATGATGTAGCAGCGGTCATTAAAGCATTATTTTATTATTACATTTATTAGTACATTATTTTTTTATTACATATTTAGAGTTGGAGGTTTGCCTTAATAAAGTTGCCAACCAACTTTCCGATCGGTTCCTTATTAATGGTTTAGTTCTAAATTTGACAAAAACTAACTTCATAACATTCGACCTCTCAGGTCGCAAAAGAGACGGTTTGGCAGTTAAAGTAGGCAACGTTCCAATAAGTCAGGTAGATTCTACACCGTTCTTAGGATTTCATATTGACCGTGCACTAACGTGTAGCTCACACATTGACAAACTCTGCGGTAAATTGGCGGGATCATGTTTCGCACTAAGCCGCCTCTCATCATCTTTACCGCGTGAGTCTGTCCGCGCATGCTACTTCACCTCATTTCAGTCTCAGCTACAGTACGGTATCGAACTGTGGGGCCGCGCTGCGGACTGGGTACGAGTGTTCCGTCTCCAGAAGCGAGCTGTATACGAGTGATCGTGCGCGTGCCCTTGGACGAACACGCCAAGCCTCACTTCATAGCCTTGCAATACTCACGTTGCCGTCCCTACTGATCTTGCAGGTGGCTCTCTACGCCAGAGACAATCTGCATAGATACCCAAAGCTTGGAGATTGCCACAACTACCATACGAGACATGCGAGCAGACTGGCGAGTGTAAAACATAGCTTGGTGAAAAATAAGAAAACGTTAGAAATTATGGGACCTACGGTATACAACAACTTACCGGAGAGTTTAAAAGCCGCACCTACCCTACCTATTTTCAAAGCGAAACTTAAAAACTGGTTAGTCAAGAAGTCGTTCTACACCTTTGATGAATTTTTGAATTGTTATTAACACCATGACATTAATACCTACATATTTTAATTGACATGTAAAATGTATTAACATTTTAATAATATATTACAATTGAATTGACATAATATTTTTTAATTTAGTTATTAATTACTACATATTGAGTTAATTAGTATATAATAACGATGTGTACCGATTGTTGTACTTACTACCCGGTCACATTATCTCGAGACCTGGCGTCGATGACGTCACATCGCGTCGGCGCTCAGATATGGTGCGCAAAACAAGCATCCTCTAGTAGGATATTATTATAAACAATAAGATTTCCAACAAAACAAATATTGTGTTAATTAATTTAATGTAGGTAATATTATTATAATGATATGATTAAAATGATGAAAAATAAATGAAACAATCTTGGTTAAGTGGGTACAAGAAGTGTTTATTACACAAAACTACAGACTAAAAATCTTCTTCAGAATATATGATTGGCTCGATGCCAGTCATTGTCTCATTATCGCTATCGCTATCGCTGATCTCACTGTCCGAACTCTCTTCGCCTAGGGATATAATTATTTCACGAACATTTTCTTCAAGGTGGTCTTTCTCCCAATACTCCTGTTGTAATCTTTCAACGTGATTTACTTCTTTTTTCCAGTCGGAAGGTGTGATGGAATTAATCGCATCTCTTGTTAATCTTTCTATTTCTTTTTCTGACTGGCTAACATTTTTGTCTGCCACCCTTTGCTTCACTAGATTCCAGATATATTCAATCGGATTTAAGTCACAGTGATAGGGTGGCAGACGTACTATTTCCTGACCATTCTCTTTCATTAATTCGTCGATGATATTCCTGTTGCAGCACAGGTTCGTTTAACAACTTGATCTACAGATATTACGAATTGCTTGTTAGCTTTCTCTGATTCAAAGAAAGCGAGAACTTTCAGGATTAAATTTCTTGCTTCACTGTGAATAGTTTTTCCCATATTTGAAAAAACTTTCACTGTCCCACTTCAAAGCAACGAAATAGTAACAAAAATGTCCAAACTAAACCAAAATGTCCAAACTTAACAAAAATGCCCAACGTTGCAACAAAAACAATATTTTAACGTAACAGCAATAACAAAATAACAATAAAAGTCCAAACGTAACAATGGAATGTTTAAAAATATACCACGAAAACAAGTCGACGCGTATCGGCAACGAAAGTGCTAACCGTACTGACGCACCGTGGCGAGCGCGGGGAGGTGAAAGGAGAACGGGGCGGGTGGTTCGCATTCCAGCGAGGTCTCGAGATAATGTGACCGGGTTGTACCTCTACCTAAGGTTCAAGGTTTAAGATATTTATTTCTCAAAAAGAATAAAATTCACTTACATGAGAAACAATAAATTATCACAGTTACAATTTATAACAGCGAACGCTTTAATCGCGTAACAAATAAAAATATGTGGGTAATCCTAAAAAGTGATTAGCTTCACTAACAATGCAACGTTTTGTAGGGTTGTGTTTACAGTGAGTTGATAGGATGAATATTTAATATTATAAGTGCGAGTAGGTTTCTACCAAAAGCTTCTATTAATACACTAATAATTAATTAATAAACACTAGGTTTTAATGAAGTAATGAATAGTCCTTCAAAATGTGACTCTTCAATAGTTTTTTGTAAATAAGCAATGATTTGGCTTCTTTAATATCTTTCGGTAACTTGTTATACATTCGTGCTCCCTCAGCCACTATGCTACTATTACCGTAGTTGGTTCTCTGACGTTGTATGTATACCTCCTTTTGTAAATGACATGTAATGAATATCATCAATAAATGTATGTCTATGTCTATGTTAGATGTTAGGCCTATTTTACAAGATATGTAATTGTATACATAATATGAATATATGATAAATAATCTAAAGCTGTCATGAGCTTGTACAGTGGAGCCCGCAACAAGCTATACACATTGAGTTTATGCTGACCTCTCATTGTACGGGAAGCTTATACAATGAGAGGTCAGCTTATACTAAAAGTGTTTAGCTTGATGTACATATATTTGCAGACAGCTCATGACAGCTGCGTTTAGTGATGGGGTACATTTCAAATTTACATAATACAAAATATCGATTTATTTGACACTTATTATGTCAATACAATATGCAAAAGCAAAATATAAAAACTTACCGAATCTACTTACAAACCTGCCATGAAATCTAGAAAATGACCGGTTTCATTTATTTTTCTAGTTATAGTTTAATCACGAAATAAATAGTTTGGAAAGAGACAGACAGAACCGTACGATTAAGGAGCGTAGAACCCTTTATTTATTAATTTACGATTTGCTGCTATCACTCCTCGCTGAATTGTTAAAAATTGTTGACCCCTTGAGTTTCAAAAAATAAGTACCTAACTTTTGCTTTAAAGCTTTTAAACTTACTATTGCAAAATAACGGCAAAACGAAAATTGTTCACAAAGATAAGGAACGCCAGCAACAATGAAGTAGGTACTTATATTCACTGAGACGTCCGTTGTTGTATTGACACTTACTTACTCCTAAATAATTAATTACCTATTGCTTTGTAGGCCTTAACGCTAGCAAAAATCGATTACTACTTTTCATTATAGCTGTTATTTTTTTTTAAACGAATAAATTACATTCTCAATCCAATCACTTCACTATCATCAACATGGCTGACGCTTGCTTTAGTGAGCGTTTCGAGCTAGGTTATTATTTGTATTCAATTAATTGAAAGCGACATTTGTTTTCTGTTTTATGTTGTATAATATAATCAGTGTTTAGTGAGCTAAAGTAAACTAGTGAATGTTTTTTTACTGAAACAATAGTAAAGAATGTTATAGCAGTGACCAAGACAAGGTGAGTTGGTTTCCAAAATTGAGGTGAACTTTCTTCGTTTTCGTGTGCTTTCCTGCAGTAACATAACGTTAGTAATGTTTTTCTAAATAGGTATCGAAGTCATTAGCCATGGAATTCGGACATCCTCCTCCGAACATGGGAATGCCACCACCCAGTATGGGTGGTCCCATGGGCCCGCCGATGGGCCCGCCACCGCCGCGGCCTAACATGCGCCATAACTTTAGGCCTTTCAACAACTACCAATTGCGCTTCCCTCCTGGAGGTCCTCTCAACATGACCCAGGACGATTTTGATGGTAAACGTTTGCGTAAATCTGTTATGCGTAAGACTGTAGATTATAATGCTGCTATTATGAAAGCTTTAGAAAATCGCGTTTGGCAACGAGACTGGCGCGATCGACACGCGCTTCAACCTGATGCCATGTACACTCCTGATTTGATGCCGCCACCTTCTTACCCCGACAACCCTATAAATGCTGTCACCACTCGTTTTGTCAAAACTGCAACAAATAAAATGAGATGTCCCATATTTGCAGTGGCTTGGACACCAGAAGGTCGTCGGTTAATAACCGGGGCTTCGTCTGGTGAATTCACACTGTGGAATGGCTTAACATTCAACTTTGAAACAATTCTTCAAGCACATGATTCACCTGTGAGATCTATGGTGTGGTCACATGGTGAAGGCTGGATGGTAACTGGAGATCATTCAGGATTCATCAAGTATTGGCAAAGTAACATGAACAATGTGAAAATGTATCAAGCCCATAAAGAAGCAGTACGAGGGATCAGTTTCAGTCCTAGTGATTCCAAAATAGTTACCTGTTCTGATGATGGCACATTACGCATATTTGACTTCTACAGGTGCCAAGAAGAAAGAATACTGAGAGGTCATGGTGCAGATGTGAAGTGTGTCCAGTGGCATCCTACCAAAGCTCTCATAGTCTCAGGTAGTAAGGACAATCAGCAACCTATCAAATTATGGGACCCCAAGTCGGGGACAGCATTGTCCACACTTCATGCTCACAAATCAACCGTCATGGATCTCAAATGGAATGACAATGGAAACTGGCTGATTACTGCTTCCCGTGATCATTTACTGAAGTTGTTTGATATTCGTAAGCTCGGCACTGAAATGCAAATATTCAGGGGTCACAAAAAGGAAGCTTCCAGTGTTGTATGGCATCCCATCCATGAGGGATTGTTCTGTTCAGGTGGCTCAGATGGAGCTATTATGTTCTGGAATGTTGGCACTGATAAAGAGGTTGGATGCATTGAAGGAGCCCACGAGTCAATTGTTTGGACAATGGCATGGCATCCTCTCGGTCACATTTTATGCTCAGGATCAAATGATCATACCTCCAAGTTCTGGACCCGGAATCGACCTGGCGATCTGATGAGAGACAAATACAACTTGAATACCTTGCCACCTGGAGTCCAAGATGACCATGATTTGGATGAACCTGCAGTGATCCCTGGAATGGGCCCTGAAGACAAAGTTGAAATATTCCCCACAGATACTGACAAAGTCATTCCTGGTTTAGATTTAGACACAACACAAATCCCCATGGAGTTAGAAAAGAAAGTTAAGAAAGTACCATATAGTAAGCCTATACCTAGAAACTTCCAAGCACAGTGGAACCATGGCCCGAGTGCTGATGATGCAGCTACTGAAGCTTTAACTCAAGCTCTAGTGGAGTCGGTTCCTGGGGCAGTTCCCTTGCAGAGTATCACTCCAACAGCTATCTTTATTTATGGGAAGCTTATTCCAATTGAACCAGGTTCAAAGTTAGAAAGAGCAATAATGGACGGTCCTATTGCACTTAAGAAGTATGTGGCTACTGGAGAAATAGAAGAGCTTCATGATGTCATGCCGCACTTGGAAGATGACGCTGATGAAGACAACTTCACACCATTTGAATATCCAGAACAAAGTAAAGATGAAAATGATGATCAAGGCAATGATGAGAATGAGGAGAATTATGAAAATTATGATAATTATCAAGATGATTATAATGAAGATATGGACACAAGAGAACATGATAATGATGAAGATTATAACAATTACAATAATGGACCTCCTATGAATAATATGATGCCAATGGGACATGGGGGCCCTATGCCACCAATGGGCAACATGGGACCAATGGGACCACCTGGTCATATGGGTAATATGAGACCGATGCGCCCGCCGATGGGAAATATGGGGCCGCCGATGGGTATGCGTATGCCACCGCCTGGTATGATGGGGCCACCAATTGGTAATATGGGACCTCCTTTGGGACCGCCAATGGGTAATATGGGGCCTCCTATAGGTAATAGGCCACCAATGGGTAATATGTTGCCGCGCCCGTCATTTAGCGACAATGGTTTTAACAAACCACATTTCAATCAAGGATATGATGACCAGTATAATTCACAGAACAATGATGAATACAATGAAGAGTCATTTGAACAAAGCTACAATGATGAAGATGATAACAATGGTTACAACAACGATAATGATAATAATGGAGGCGAGGAAGACGATGGTTACCAGCGAAACCAGAACCAGCGGTGGTCTGGTGGTTATAGGGGTCAAAATCGAGGGAGAGGCAGAGGAATGAACGGCCACCGCGGAAACTGGCGAGGAAATAGTGGCCCACGAGGCACACCATGGAGAGGTCGTGGTGGCGGTTCCAATAGACCCTTCCGAAGAGGTGGAAAACCCATTCCCAACTAAATATTATTTAAACAAAGACTATTATAACAGTAATAAACTGCATGAAGTTTAAAACTCGAGTGTTAAGTGTAAAACATGAAGTGTCTTTATGAAGGCGAATCCGTTGTACATATTTTTTTATTTACAGCTTATATTGTTATTTTAAGGAACTAAAACACAATAAACTTACGTCATGAAAAAAAGGGTATAATGTTTTATAATCATTCTCTTACAGCAGAAAACTGGTGAGTTGATTCCTCTTATTTGTCAAATAATTTAAAATGTTTTCAGTCTACGGATCTTTTTATTTTTCCGTAACAGGTATTGACTGTACGACTCTGAAGACAAACTGGAGCTGGTACCTGCGTGGACATCATCTTTTGCACCAAGTTGCGGCGAAGCATTGAAGACTTCCTCTGATCATCAGTTCGTCATCCCATCACAATTCGAGCCATCAAATGCAGCCATCATCATTATAGTAAGACCCTGGTATTTTTTGTTTTGGTTGAATAAAAATAAAGATTTCAAAAATAAAGAGCTCCTACCCTTACGTTAAGTTGTAGATATAGCGATTTTATGTGGGTTGATGAATTTGAATAAAATAAAGAAAAAAAAAATAAAGACATTCACGACCGCCGTCCAAGGTTATCCTGATCCTATTCACCTTTTTAATTAAATTAGTAGCCTTAATATATACATGTTTCTTCGGCTAACATATTTTAGATTTTTTGTGCTATAATAACTATGTAGATTATATTTTTGTATGCTAGGCATTTTGTTTAACTGAAAACTCTTCAAAAGTATTTTAGTTGCATCATATCTTCTTGCATTTTGTTTTTGTCTTGAAGAGTTTGTAATTTCATGCACTTTGAGAATTTTATAACAAACCGTTCTTAATTGCACAAAAATATGAATTTTACAAGCTATTTATTATTAGGTACCTAAAGACCTTCCTTTATCCTTGGACGATCACTGGTTATTGAAATATGTACGTTATTACAAGTTATTTGCGATGCGATGTAGACATTCAATAAAAACGTTAAAATTAGAAAGGGTTTCATTTGATCGCCCTCTACCTAAATAAAGAACAATTGAGAAATGAAATGCAGTTTTAATTTTTTCAGTTTTTTTTTCACCTGCAACTTGGTGCTGTTGCAGAAATATAAAAAAGGTTTCTCTTTGTTGCAGATGACCTACTTGCGGCGGATATGCTGGCTACTAACCGTATCAATATGTCACGCAAGTCACACAAGCGCTGGCGACAAAAACGCAATAACAGATATGAGCGACAATGCTACAGAACGCCTCGAGCCTATCGGTAGCACGCCAAACTTTAGACTCATCAAACCAGAGAAAGGGACGCAATGGTTCCCCGAGCGAGAGATGAAACTAGATAGTTGCGTGAGACGAGCTAGATGTGAAATGCTGCACAACACTACATGCCTTGGTGTTAGATTAGGTTACGACCACACCAGCGTACACTTGACATTCTACGACAATCAGGACCAAATAGAAACGCAACTGGAGCAATATAGAGAACTGATAAATGTGCCAAAATGCTGGGCAGTAGTCCAGCCCTTATTATGCGCTACTTTTAAACCGAAATGCGAACGAATACTTGGTCAAGATATGGTGTATCTTCCATCGTATGAAATGTGTAAGATCACGTTGGAACCTTGTGCTATACTGTACAATACGTCATACTTTCCGTCCTTCCTGAAGTGCAACGAGACGCTGTTTCCTCCGAAATGTGACAATACTGCACGGGAAATGAAGTTCAATACAATGGGCAAATGTTTACCGCCTCTTATACACACGGACAAACCTCTCCATTTTTATGATGGTAAATTCTCATAACCACTATTGGCGTATAACTGTTAAATCTCTATTTAAAATTTGTACTTGCAAACATCGAGCCCTGTCTTACTCATTTGCTGTCCCAAAGAGACAGAAGAAGAAAACACTGTGTTACTGGCGGCCCTAATACCATGTAACTTAATGCCTTCTCCCATCACCCCCATGTAACTTTTGGCTTTCCTATCTAAGGCACCATATTACTTATTACTGTACCCCTATGTTACTTGTTACGGTTAGGTGGTAGAGCTAATGCCGGGCTCGACTGTGGAGGTACCACCATCTTACTCGGAAATCCTCCCGAAGTTATTCGGGGGAGAGTAAGAGGACAGCTCTCAGGCAAAACCAGGCGGCTCACCATTGTCTGGGACCGATGGATGGCGGTTTATCCATCCCCAATTGCCGAGCCTTGTGACTGGTGACGGACAGCGGCGTCACTGGTGCAAGGGTTTCGGCACCGCGCTCACCAACCCGCCTGCCTAGCGTGTGTGAGTATGGGCATTTCTTCCAGGAGGACCGCCAAGAGTGGCGAAATCCTGGAAAGGCCTATGTCCAGCAGTGGACGAAACAGGCTGATGGATGGATGGATGTTACTTGTTGGTTTCCACACATAACTAACCATGTTTTGCTAATCTTAGAGGCCACGGGTATGTCGATGGCCTTGGTTCTTTGACGAATCATCTTATTTCTGATATGTTCCATCAAAGAGACTCCGAGCATAGCCCGCTCCATAGCCCGCTGAGCGACTTTAAATCAGGGGACTAGGCCTACCGTAGTCGCTGTCCACGTTTCGGCACAGAGTCATGCTTGAATGTCAGGACGCACTGGTTAAAGACCGTTTTAAAACACTGAGGAATGGCCGAGGTAATTTCCCAGATGCAGCCCAACCCAGCAGTATCCTCCTCGTGGCCAAGCAACACTTGTAGATAATATCACAAATAAAATAACTCAGGAATTTCTCTTTTGCACCAGGGCCAATGATGAATGCGAGAAAAAATAATTCAATGGAAAATGGGCGCGAATTTAAATAACAATTATTATTACGATCCAACCCCTGCAACGAAATAGGTTGCATTGCAATTACCAGAGTCAGTCACTGTTCTATAGTGTATTAGAATAATACTATAAGATATCTATGGAGTCAGTACAGTTGCTATACACAAGAATCCCTTAAGGGTGTGTTAGTGTGGTAGTTAAGGATTTATTTTTAAATACTGGGATCTCTAAATAAAGTACCAGTACCTCACAATAAGACTATATTCTGTACTCAAAATACACTAATCGCGTGGACACCCTCGCTGGTCTCTGGCCACTGATAACGTGATCACAGTTACTATTTGAGGCGCTGCACGATTTGGCAACAGGCGGCCACTGTATAGGCACCTCTGCGGTGCGGCGCGGCGGCGGTCACGGATGAGGGGTGCGGGGCGCAACTAGGTGTGTGGGGAGGCCGGATTTCGTTGATAAGAATGCGTAGCCATAGCTTAGAAAAATGATGAAATTTTTGGTGATAATTCAAGGTTTTTTTTTTTCTCGTAATGAAATCGGAATCGTGTATACTTTCATACCATAAAGGGATTCTTGAGTTTGCATTTACACCTGTATATTCTTGCTTCTATTAAGATTAGATTCTTGAAGATTTTCTTGAACTTTTGAATCAGAACTAGTCCTAACTTTATAACCATTTTTACGGGTAACACAATATTCAAGTGGATGTTATTTAAGGTATCCCCGGATGCGGTATACCCTGCCGTGACCCCCTCTATACGGAAGACGAACACCAGCAGATCCACCGGTTGGTGGCGTGGGGCGCCGGGGTGTGCCTGGCCCTCAACCTGTTAACTGTCGCCACATTCCTGATTGACTGGCGAAGTGCGAACAAGTATCCCGCTCTGGTGATATTCTACATCAACGTGTGTTTTGCGGTCGCTTCTATGGGGTATGTTAGACGTTTTCATTATTCAAGGTGGTGAAAGAAGATCTCGGTGCAAAATTTACATCATAATATTGTTTACCTTACTTTGAAATAAAAAGTATGAAAGCGTTTTATAGCAATTCGCGCAAACTGCTTGTTAGGTAACGACATGAAAATTATTCCATTTTATGCGTTACATTACATACCTACGCGTCTGTAATCGCTGGTCGTGTGGAACTGGCCTGTATGTATTTATTTTGTGCTAATACGTACCTCTGTAACGACAGATGGCTGGTTCAATTCGGCGTGGGGTCCAGAGATGACATCGTGTGCTCTAAAGACGGGACCAGGCGGCAAGGAGAGCCTTCAGCTGAGGAAAACCTATCCTGTGTTGTAGTCTTCGTTTTGGTAAGTGAATTGTTACTTCTTACTGCTGGTGACCTTCAGGGCCGATTTATTCAGACGATACATTAACACGAAATTTGAAAAAAAAAAACTTTAAAAACTACAGAATAGTTTTTGACTAAATTAATACCAAAATAAGATCCAAATTGAGACTAAGATCCGATTGAATTATTAAATATGCAAACTTTGCATTGCAAAGAAATAAATTAACTTGAAACTTAGTCAAATTTAAGATATTATCACGATAAATGATTTCCCTTGATTATTTTTGAAGAATTTTAGTTATGGTAATTGTAATTAATTATTTAGGTATACTTTTCAGATTTTCTATACCGCAGTGATACATATAGATTTAATTTATTTAGGTATACTTGATTCCTTGAGTGACGGAGATCAATGCGGGACGAGTCGTGCGAGTGAGTGAGACGCACGTACCCGGGGTCACCAGCGGTGATTGTCTCCTTAAAATAATCTTCACATCATTCTATACCATAACGCTACTATTCTTTATATGTCTTAATAATGTCCTTTTCGGCTACATTTCGAATTGATGGTCCTGGCGGTAACAGCTCATAATAACACACCCGGGTTTCGCCAGAGTCTGTGAAGCCTGACCAGCCTTTGACCACGACCTTTTTCGCACGTTCTTGTCGTACGTGATCCACTTTTCATCACCAGTTATCAGGTTTTTCAAAAATGGTTCGGTTTCATTACGTCGTAATTAAGAATCACGAATGAGTACACGGTTCATTAAGTTTCTTTCAGTGAGCTCATGAGGCACCCAAATATCTAGCTTTTTGTGTACCTAGCTTTTTTCAAATGCGCCAAAACTGTTTTGTGGTCAATCCCCAGTTCTTCAGCTACATCGTAACTACCGATATGCCGATCTTGCTCCACTTTTTCAAAAATGGCATCCATTTTATCCGTAACAGGGCGCCCAGAGCGAGGTGTATCTTTGACATCAAAATTTTCGGATTGAAAACGCTTAAACCAAATTTGTGCTACTCTCACAGACACTGCACTAGGTCCATAAACATCACAAATTTTATTAAATCTAACTAAATCCAATGCTATAACAGCGAAACCGGTAAGGGAAATAATATAAATAAGTGGACAAGTACAAGTGTTTTTCAATCAAAAATAAAATCGTGAGTAGCAGTTTCAATATCAGTACCCGTAATATCCTCGAAAAAAAAATTTTTTTCATAATGGTTTGAAGTTAAATCTCCGCTATTACACCATTATGTAGTGTAAAATAAATAGATTCCACAAAGTAGCACCTTCTCTGAGCAAGAAGGCATAGGTGACATTAATTTATCCAGCCAGATAGACATTTTCTCCGTCTATCGCCCCCTGTCAAGTGAAGGAGGGGGAGACGCAGGCTGTGCTGTAGTACATTTGGTTTATTGTTCGCAGGTGTATTATTTCATGATGGCGGCGTGCGTTTGGTTCGTCATTTTCACATACGCGTGGCACATGAGCTTCCGCGCTTTAGGTAAGGGTAAGTACACACGAATATTTTTTTAACTCAAGTTTCTATCGTTTTCTTTTAGTATAAACTAAGAAGCCTCGAAACTGCTAAGATGTATGACGCGGTGCGATGTTACGCGCTGCCGGTACCACACGTCGATGCGTCCTTGCTGAGATCGGAATTGAAAACCTTTTACCGCCTATCATCTGACGTGCCCCTTCTTACGTCACCGGGAGAAACAGAACTGTGTGTGCGAGCGAGATGTCCTCTAACGCGTAAGATCAAAAGCGGCATGGCTAGCCGGTAGGACGTTTGCAATTCCGACCTGCCGCATTCTATACGTTGTGCAGTAAAGAACACGTCGTCAAGTTATACACTTGGACATGTCTATTCTGAAGGGTATGACTAGGGTTGTTATCTGACCGTAAGTTACAATATCTGACCGTGAGAAATGGTAGTTTACCTATAAATTCGAGTAAGGTATAGTCAGGAACATCGCTAACAAAAAAGGTGAAAATAGAACGCAAAGAGGTCCGAGCTAGTTGGCAAACATAAACAATGGCCAATAGCAAACATGCTTGGCGCTGTCAGACAGGTTAGTTTGTTTCGGAGCTTTAAGAATTTACACGTAACTTTTCACAGTACTAGAGTCCAACTCAGTAACAACATTTAATTTTACGATTAATATTGGAAATGTATTTATTTAGCGCCGGCCCTCCCCCATTATCCAAACCTTTTTATTAGGCATGAGCGAAATAGACAAAATTAAAAACACTACTATAGAATAAGGGAGGATAGTTTCCGCAAAACCTTGCCTAATAGTATTGATTTTTGTACTAAAATAATACATCTTTATCACGGTCACGTTAACTACGTTTCTTACGGTAATTTATCATTTCTGATCGTAACTTAAAGTAAGGTTATAAGTAAGGTAAAGTAAGAAATATACATAGGTACAAAAGCCCAATGTGTACAGCTTGGTGTGTTCTTCACTGTCAATTTTCCACAAAACTTCGCTTTTCGATGTACGGCGTTACAAAGAGACGCGTATTGAGTCATTCGATCTCTAAATCTTCCAGGTGGCATCCAAGACCGCATCGACAAGAAAGCGGCGTACTTCCACCTGGTCGCATGGTCGCTGCCTCTAGTGCTGACCATCAGCACGATGGCGTGCGGGGAGGTGGACGGCAGCAGTATCACCGGCATCTGCTTCGTCGGCTACATGAACCATCCGATCAGAGCGGCCTTGCTGCTGGCGCCGCTGTGCGTCGTGCTGCTGCTGGGCGGCTACTTCCTTGTTAGAGGTCAGGTTGTCTAAACCGGGACTCGAATCTGGGACCCCGCGCTTACCGGACGATTGCTCTACCAACTGACCAGATGATAATACAAACAACTGGCTACCTATGTGCCTTTCCTTACAATACTCGGTTAATACCGAGGCACTTGGTTCGCGCCTAGAAAATAAAATTGCTTTACACTTTGTACAATACTATTACTAAATTAATATTAATAAAGATTGTGTGAAAATTGATCATATTCTTTTGTTTAGGGTTCTGAACATCAAAACGCGGTACAAATAATGCGGTAAATATAGTCGAACTATGCAACATTAAACGTTTTTAGAAACTCAATATAAACAAGCAATGAACTTTTTCTTCCAAGTTATTCAAAGAAAGTTATATTATTTATTTCACGTGATTCATGATTACCATCGGTTTTTAGAGTCCAAATCTCTGCTCGATATAATCAACTATTATACTTGGATTATCCCACTAAGTCCTCTTGGCTATTATTGTAGTAGTGCGTACACACGTAAACCCCGAGAGCGCTACAAATCACGCCACACATACAAAACATGCTTATCTGTAGGCCTACAATGAGTTTTGATCACGATACATGTTAAAGACTGCGTACAATATTTATATGAGAAATTGTGCAGCGCCCCTAGCGGCTCACAAGAGGAACCACAATTTCTCATGAACATTTCTTACTGTAAACGTCACTAGAACCATGTAATACAGTAATGTAGTACAATATCTGTACTGTCCGTTTTGCAGGCGTATTCTCTCTGGTCCATGTGAAAGTGTCGAGCCGCGGCGTGATCTCCCCCCGAGCCAACAACAAGATCCGACAGACGATCACGCGGTGCTCGCTGACGGCGGCGCTCGTCGCGGTCTTCATATGTGTCACCTGCACCTGTCACGTCTACGAGTTCAGGAACTCGGATCTGTGGCTGGAGGCCTTCAAGAAGAACATCATGTGAGTGTTATTATATAAAATAAAATAAATAAAAAGATGTTTATTTGTCTTCAATTAAAACAGTATACAAAAAAAATAACTTTACAAAATAATGACAAGATTAAAATTAAATTAGAAAAAATAAACATACTTAAAAAAGATTACATGAAGACAAAAAGGCTTAAGTTTCGGCATGTAGCTGTTGAACATGCAAACAGCTGCCGAGGTATATAAGGTGACTTTAATTTATGCAGCCAAAAGTGCTCAGTAAAAAGGTTCGATGACCCTTTTTGTGAAATTCGCAAATTATTCTTTTCGTGTTCCTCACAAACGCAAGCCCAGTCCCGAGTATTACTATGGGACGGACGTTAAGATTTTATTTTGCGAAATTAGCTAAAAATGTCATCGAGTATTGAGAGCCTCCAGTATGAATATGGCTGGATAAATACAAGTCACCTTATGTAAACATTTAAATTATTTGTTTCACTTTTGGTGTTTTTTTTTAATTATGCTGTTAAGTTTTTAGAATGTTAATGTATTATCATGGGGTCGCAACGCCTAGAAGTTACTTTTATTTCTCTTTCCTGTCAATAGATGGCGATAGATGTATCAAATAACCAATTTACAAAATTAAAAAAATACGGAGAGCACATTTTAACATTTTCTTAACGAAAAATATTTATTTTCACATTATTGATGGTTTTAAATCTTTTTCGTACCGCTTAAAACCAAAATATTATTACTACATTACCGCCATCTATGTTTTTTTCTCTGCTTTTATGTCTCTAGAATACTACCATCTATGATATAAAATATGAACTAATTTACTGTTGCATTATTTTTGTATAGATGGCTCTAGTAACCATCTTATTAAGCAAAAAACAGTTCTATTCCAATATGGAAAAGAATAAAATAACTCCTTTTTATGATACGCGTGTCCCTGCAGCAAACGCGGGTGCATCTGCGTTTTATTTTTGCATTCGCTAATAGAATTGTATTTTATTTCGTTAAGACTTTTAATATTATTAAAGTAATAAGTATCATAAATCGAAAATTTACCACAGATTTCCACCCCGTAGGTATAACCTCTGTTTAAGTAGGTGTACAAAATATTATAAATAACATTAAAACGATGTTTCGTTCGCGAAATGATGGTTGCCTATTGCAAAAATAAAACGCTTTTTGTTTCGTGCGTGACTTTCTTTTGAGTTTTGTGTGCTCAAGTGCTCAACTGCTCATCCAAAGTTTCCAAAGAAAACTTTTTGCGCGCTCTCTGCATTCTGCATTTTTGTTTCGAATACCGTTGACCAGTTTTCGTTTGAAGGACTCTGATATATCTGCCTACTTATCGACCACAGCTTTAGCTCAAAGGACTTTGATATCTGCCTCTTACTTGGATATTCAGCAAGAACGAAGGCCTGGCCACAGATACTATAAGGCTTATCCTTTTGCATATCACCAGTGACCGCATTATTGGACTCAACAATAATGCCCCCAAACAAGTGCTCATACCTGAATTGCATTAATACTCGGGATAAAAAGTCCATGTTTCGGTTTCCTACAAAAGATGAAAACCGTCTTCCAACATGGATTAAAAACTGTGGTAAGTAAAAATACATTTAATTTTTGCAGTTAGCTCTTGAAAAATTAATAAGGGTTAGTTCCAAAACTCTTAAGTAAAGTAAAATTTTACTTTCTGAAAGTGAAATGATCAGATAGACATGTAAGCACAGATAATACTAGTAATACGTCATTTATTTAGGAATAACATTTTGGAATAGCAAAAAAGGCATTTACCTAAAATGTGCCATATTGGCTATATGCGGACACTGTCTTTTTTATTATAATTGAACACTGTTTTTCAGGGCCATTAAGTTTAACTGTTAAGTGGATTTTCCATTTCGGTTTCCTTATTTTAATTTCTGACAGGGTTTTTTAGGAACAATATGTGAATTGTTAGGAGTTCTTTGGTCACAGTAAATTTCTTACTTCACCCACATGCTTTGGAAGGAACCCTAAATGAAAGTGCTCTTTAATATGAATGTACTACGCATATCATGGAAAATTTAAAGACGGTAAACTGACCATCCTATCCTCACAATTGCCACTGCTCTAAATTCAAATAAAATTGTCATGCGAAGAGCTGTATTGCTGGACTGAAACTGAATCTGTTAAAATTATCCTTAAAGCAAGCCTTAGAATATTCTGATTTTTCAAGAGCGTAACTCATCTGCTTCCTAGTACCCATCTGAGCCTCGAGTGATGCACTGCAGGAGCTTTAATAATAATGCTCTCCTTTCGTTAGATGTCTATATGTTGTCGGCACATAGTTGACTTTTGGTGAAAGATTTTTGATTCCATACTCTACAATCTGCCCATGACATGCCCATACACCAGCTTTAGAGAGTAGAACTGTGAACTGGCCGATGTGAAGTAGGCATAAGAATGAATATGAATTAATTAGAAAGCTAAGGAAAACATCATAACAGATTTTATTTTATTGTATTATTCATGGTAGATCAAAAGTTATGATTAATTTGGAAATAGAGTACAAGGAAACAAAAATTTTAGAAGGTTAATTTAAAACATTTTTTTTCGCGTTTTTGTCGATCAGTTTTAGTCTAGGTTCGTATGTGCATTTTGTCGCAGGACACACCAAGACCAACATCAATTATTGCACAAAACAACTAAATACATTTTGAATTAAAAAATATATAAGTATATACAAGGTGAAATTCAATCAACCGACCAAATTTACACTGGAGACTCGGTTAGTAATCAAGAACAAGGTTCAATGACCCTTCAGGTGAAATTCGGAAAAAAAATTTTTTTTGCCCCGTAGAGCCTGCACTAGGAAATTGTACTTGAACTAGTCCAACCAGTACGGGAGCAAAAAAAAATAGTTTTCGAATTTGGCCAAAAGGATTATTGGACCTAGTTCCTGATCACTAGCCAAGTCTCCAGTATGAATTTGGTCGGTTGATTAAATTTCACCCTATATGTATTTTGTTCTTAGCTAGGGAGGTTCACTGCATCTAAACTCTTTTTTCTTTCAGGTAACATGACAGTGACAAGTTTAACTGAGAGAGAACTTCGAAATCGATACATATGCATCGAACATTTTGATGAAAAATTTATCGTTGGTACAAAAGATATTGCAAGAAGTTTAACAAAATCTGCAGTACCAAAACCTTTTCATCAAATTGAAAACACATCAAGCCCTGAACCGTCAACTTCTATGGGTAATTAAATTAGTGATTATACCTACTTTGAAAACTGTGAAAATTCAAATCTAAGACTCAAGGATAGTAAAATGGATTTAAGATTATAGGAAATTTTAAAAATATGCAGTTCCCAATATATTAAAAATCTATTTAAGAAAATAGTGTTTGTACACAACTTTGCGTTGGACTAGGACTTGGCCAAATTATTTGAAGATTTTATGAAAAAAACATTTCTGACTACGGTAACCTGCCCTAGACTTTTTTTGAAAATATTTTTTCTAGAGGCAAATAGGGTAACTTTTGGGTAACAGGTGTTTTTTAGATGATTCGACCCCGCTGAATCCGATAATGCTTGTCGCCCACTCGAGATTCCGGCGAAAAGGAAGATATTCAACATGGCGCCCGAGATCCTGAAAGTATCATATTTTCTGCTTCCCTAAGCTTATAAACGTGATTTTAACATCAATTTACGGAGTTTCGAGGAAAATTTATACAAAAAAGTAGAAAAAGCATCATGTAGTTAGTAAAAGCATTTTTTTTAGGGTTCCGTAACTAAAAGGTGCCAAAGGGACCCTGTTACTAAGACTTCAGTATCCATGTGTCACAGGAGTTTACAACTTCAGTTGTAATTGGTAGCTAGTGGAAACGTTTACAGAATACGTTTTGCTATGGCCTCTAAAATATATACACAAGAGTGGCCCTCATACCAGAATATTCGAAAAAATTAATCATCATTCTTTGTTTTATCTTAGCATCTTAGTTATACATACAAGTTTAAAAATTGGCCAAATATTAAGATACTTTACATACATATATGTACATACTCTATGATATAATATGAAAATTAGGGTTCCGTGCACAAATGTGGCCGAATAGGCGGTACCATTTCAGCGCCTTGTTTCTTGTTTTTGATATTGCTATGTCATCTGTATTATTATTCTTTACGAGAATGTTTTTAGAGTTCCGTACCTATAGTATATGGTAATACGGAACCTTTTGTGCGTGAGTTGAACGCACAGTTAGCTGGTTTCATATTTTATACTTTTAAAGCTTAAAAATACCAAATCACAAAAATATCGCTTAGCATATTTGAAGAGAGACCAGCATTTTGGCACAGTCATTTGAAACGATATGCATACGGTTGTAACAGGTGGCAGCCCCATGAAGATTGGTTTGAGACACATTGTAGTGCTGACAACTTTTACAGCTTCCTAACTACGAACGTGATTTAAACATTCCTTTCAAAGTTTCAAGAGAAAATTTTATACACAGATACCATAGAAACAGCATTTGTAGTTAGTTTAAGCACTATTGTTTTTAATATTTTTATCATGTTTTTCTAGCTAAAAATTTCGAAAGTTAATAATTTGTGTCATATGGGTATTAAAGCAGAATCCAACAGAGTCAAGCAAAGTTGATAAACAAAATCCAAATCCTCATCATCAAGCTTTATTGTATTCAAAATACGTGATATCGCAGTGCTATATTGGCAATTGTACACGAGTTTTCTTTCTTCTGCCCTTAAAAGAAGTGTTTCTTTGCCACTAGTCTTGATAGATGACAGTTTATCATCTGACTTTTCATTTGATTGACAGATTATGCACAATTCACGATTAAAAACATTCAACGTTGAGTGATCGATACTTCCCTCATCCATTGTCTAAAAAGTAACAGAGTACTATGAGCAGCAAACTCCTATTTGGCCGATGTGAATTGCATACGAGCGCAACGGGTGAATTTAGATCTCTGTAACGAAAACATTTAAAAATTTGTCACTTTTACAGTTTCCACACGACATGCAGTTGTACTTTTGTCACAAAAGTATAACTGCGTGTCGCATGGAAACCATAAAAATGTAAATTTTTTAAATGTTGTAAAATATCAAAACCAATGGTCTCTAATTTTAAAAACCCGAAGTCTCTAGCACTAACCATTCCGGATATACGGTGGGTCAATTCTTTTTTCCAAAGTGGTCGGCCCGGAGCATTCGAAAAAAAACTTCTTATCATGTTGTTTGTTCTACCCATAATTCTTTTTAAAAATAAAAACGCGTTCTGCAATACATTACCAATCTTTATTGAGAAAATTGAATCTGTTATTTATGGGGTTCTGTGAACTTTGTTACTTTTATTAATTAAATCCATAATAAGTTTGCTGACAGTCCCATTGCGCGGTAAACGGTAAAAGAGATCAGAGGAAACGGATAATAATTTATTGCACAATTAATTATTATTATATTATTTCACCTCGAAAATGGGCTCTAGGGGTTTTTTTGGGTCGCTAATCATGAATTCGAGATCCAAATTGAGGAACTTCATATAACAATATACATACATATATAATATATGCAGGTAATGCAGGGGTCAATGCTGACAAATGTTCTTGGAGGTCTAGGGATTACCTGAAAGAAGGATTTTTTCAAACTGTTACCGTTTTTAAATGACAGCTATTTTTGGGTCATTTTTAGGGGTCAAACCTCCTCACTTTTCTCATTTTTTGAAGTAATGTAGGGGTAAATGCTGATGAATTTTCCTGGAGATCTAAAGAACACACTCAAGAAGGAATTTTTCAAATCAGTGCTGTTCCACCACTTTTCCACATTTAGGTCATTTTGGGGGGGTTAAACCCCCTCACTGTCTATTTTTGGGAGTAATGCAGGGGTCAATGCTGATGAATGCTTCTGAAGATCTAGGGAACACACGTAAGAAAGAATTTTTCAAATCGGTGCTATTCCACCACTTTTCCACATATTCCGGCTTATGTACCGGAACAAAAAATACGTCTTCCGACGAAATATATTTTTTTTGTATCTGTGTTTTTATTGCCCCCTAAAACGTATAATTTGACGATCTGTTCCATGTTTATATACGAAAGGATGCCAAAAATAAGTCGATTTCCGGTTATTGACTGTAATGTTTAATATCTCACTTCCGGCCGGGATTTGGAGTGGGCGACAAGCATTATCGGATTCAGCGGGGTCAAATTAGCTAAAAAACCCCTGTTACCCAAAAGTTACCTTATTTGCTTCTAGACTCGTAACGGAAGCTCTTTGTCTTAAATCATATCTAGTCTATTTCAAAACTATATAGTAATATTTTAATTTACCACTACAACTTGCTACTTACAAAATTACGTTGCATTCTTATTGGTATTAATTAAAACTATATCGGTTGTAAATAGACTAAGTTTTTAAAATTTAAGTGTAAAACAAAAGTACGTGTATGTATATGAATGCGTGGAGATACGAGCATGGCGTGGAGCGAAATGCGCCACAACCGAAGTATGGCGCCAGCGTTCCAAATTAAACCTTATTTCCGAGCGTTAAATTCTTTGTTAAAGTCGAATATCTGCTTATACCCTAGGGGTTTGCGCGGTTTGGAAAAGATATTTGTATGATCAGTAGAATAAGTAGTTACCGTAAATGTTACGTATGTATTTAAAACCGGTATATACCGCAAAAACAATAATTTTCATTCCATCCATCCATCCATCAGCCCGTGTTCGTCCACTCCTGGACATAAGCCTTTCCCATATTTTGCCACCTACAACGTCCTTCAGTTAAAAATCTTTGCCAATGAGTTAAATGGAATGTCTGTCTGTCTGTTTGCGTTTTTTTATTATTATCATTGTAGTAACTCTGGTCAACATATAGGCTATAAGGGATGTTCATAAAATAACCCTAAGGCCGGAAACGGGGCAAAGATTTAATAAACGCTTTTATAATTTGAGAACCACTCAACGGATTTAGATGCGGTTTTCTTTATTATCATCGAAGTGACCCGGTCAACACATATGATAAAAAGGATGTTCATAAAATTACGCCCAAGCCGAAAACGGGGCAATGATTGAATAAACGATTTTATAACTCGAGAACCACTCCACAGATTTGGATACAGTTTTCTTTATTATCATCGTAGTTACCTTGGTCAAAACATTAACTACAAGGGGTGTTAATTAAATAACGCCCAAGCCGAAAACGGTGCAAAGATTGAATAAACGCAAATGGAAAAGGCTATTGTTATGTAAATTTATGAGAAATCTGATTCGAATTCATATCCGGAACTCACGCAAACGAAGTCGTGGGCAAAAGCTAGTTTATTATATAATATACTAGCTTTTGCCCGCAGCTTCGCTTGCGTTCAGACAATCTTCGCCCCGTTTTCAGCTTGAACGTTATTTCATATAACACCCCTTATAGCCTATGTGTTGACCAGGGTTACTACAATTATCATAAAAAAACCGCATCCAAATCCGTTGAGTGGTTCTCGAGTTAAAACGGACAGACAAAAATTCCAACAATTAATGTTTTGGCCTCAGTACAGTACCAATAACCCATTTCATTTAAAATTTCGCGAAAATATTTAATGTACAGATACGACTTTTTTACTACTTTATTATTAGTATATAGATTTATATATTCTGTAACAAGAGCGAGTTCTAGGGCCAAGAAGACTTTAAAGTTTTTAATTGTATTTTTAAGTTGCAATGCGGGGGGAAAATCCCTGCTTGCTTAATATCACTTATTTTTAGCAAGTATATTTAATATACTTACTTTGTTTTTTGTTTTAGCTGAAAAGGATTCTCCAAAGGTTTTGAAAGTATTGACCCCAAAAAAAGTTTATTACCGGAATCTATGCCAGCTATCATCACCTATGGGGTCTACAGAAAACATACACGAAGAAGACAACAGGGACTGGGAATTACAAATGCCAAATAAATCGCAAAGATCCAAAGTACCCGACACACCCAAGTGTGAAAAACTAAAAAACACGTTGAAAAACACTACAAAACTACTTAAAAGAAGTAAGCTGTCTTATAACAGACTAAAAAATAAAATAGTAAAAAAGAGTTCCAACTTCGCAAATCACAAATTCAAAAGCGATGCTTCAAAGGTCTTGGCTTTAATGCAATTAAGAACCAAAAAGACTCCATGGACTGAACCTGAAAAGAAGTTATGTATGTCTCTATATTATAAGTCGCCTGCCACATACAAATTTATGTTGGAATCGGGTATTGTGTTAGCCGCTCCATCGACCATTCAGCGTTGGCTGCAAACTACAAGCTGTTTGCCCGGCATAAATCAAGACGTGTTCGAAAACATAGAAAGAAAATTCGAAAATAAATCGATAAAGGAAAAAGCGTGCACTGTCTGTTTTGATGAAATGTCGATACACTCCGACTTGGAACTGAGTGAAAAGTGTGACATAATTGAGGGATTTCAGGACTTTGGCGATGGTGATCGGTCAGGTCAGGAGGCTGATCATGCTCTTGTTTTTATTGCTAGGGGATTTTTTTCCAACTGGAAAATGCCTCTGGCTTATTTCCTTTCATGCCACAGTGTAAAGTTTGATAAACTAGTAGAGTTAATTTATAAAATAATCAACAAATTATTTGAAAGTGGACTTTTGCCCAAAGTTATTGTGTGCGACCAGGCTACAACAAATGTAAAGGCAATAAAGGAGTTGGGTGCGACAAAAGAAGCACCCTTCTTTTTTGTGAATGGACGTAAAATATTTTCCACATATGATACTCCACATTTGATTAAAAATATCCGAAACAATATACTAGAAAACAATTACTTATTGGGTGATAGTGAAATGAGTTTTGATGATATAAGAGCGGTATTTAATATCGACACTAAAAATAAGAGTAGGTCGTTGAAAAAATTGACACCAGTGCACTTAAAACCAAATAATTTTCAAAAAATGAAAGTTAGTTATGCCACCCAAGTCTTCAGCAATTCTGTTGCTTCAGCAATTAAAACTGCTATTGACAGTGGTGAATTGAAGTCTAAAACAGCTCCGCACACTTGCGATTTTGTGAAAATTGTTAACAATATGTTCGATTGCTTAAATTCCAAAAAAAATTTGACAGCAATCCGTTTAGATGCGCCATTACAAAAAACCCCGAAACCCTCGTAAATAAAACTTTAAACACGGCACGAAATGTATTCGAAAACTTGAAAAAAATATGCGTTTCGAAAAAAGGAGAACCTAAATTTACCCGCCCACCCTGCTTTGATGGAGTCCTTCAGACCATTAATTCTATTTTACAATTATCTTTGGAAGAATTTTCTAAGGGAAGTGATACAAGATTTCTCATAACCTACAGGTTTAACCAAGATGTCCTTGAAAATTTATTTGGGGTTTATCGTTTAAGAGGGGGTTGCAATCGCAATCCAACGCCTAAAGGACTCAGAGCAATTTTTAGATCAAATCTATTGAACAATTTAATTAAATTAAAAAACACGAATTGCGAATCTGATTGTGAATATTTTGTTGCATCTGACAAAAATATCTCTCGAGGTAGGGACGATCCAGACTTGCTTAAAAAAAAAAGTGAAATTATTACAACAATACCTTATTGTTCTACACAAAGTGAATCAGAAAAAATAAACGAAAACCAAGTCGAAGCTATGGATATAACTTCGCAGTTCGAAGTCTCAGTCGAAGCTATGGATATAACTTCGACTGAGACTTCTGATGAAAGTAATGTCACACTTGAACAGTGTTCAGTGACTTACTTTGCCGGATGGTTGGGCAAAGTCACTATTCAGCACTATAATTGCTCTGAATGCAGTGAATTGCTTTTAAATAAAAATGTGGATTTAAATGATCCTAAGCAATTACTAATCATTAACAAAACATATGAAAATATTACCACCCCAACATTAAAATCACCAACTGATTTTTTGTATAAGATAATTGATGATTCACTGAATATTTTTGAAAAATACTTTCAATCAGAGAAGCATGTGCGCAGTGTAATAAAACATTTCGTTAACAAAATTTACGAGGGTGTCGATGGCATATGTGATTACCACGAAAAGTCACACATGTATAATCTAATTGAAAAATTAGTTAAAGTTAAAATTCGTGATTATTGCAAACGAAACAAAAAATTGGTAAGTGGAAAACAAAAAGTCAGAATACTACAGAACATGTAATAAATACTTTTTCGGGTCGCTTAAATAATAATGAAACATCATAGAGTTCAGTTACGATTTATGCAAAATGAGGTGCTCAATCTGACTTATTCACCATCGGCATCGTAGAGTAATATCATTATGATGACTTTAAATTATGTAGTGATTTTCTTGAGCAAATATTACATTTAAGCGTGTAGTATTGTGATTAATACTTGCGATTGACACGTGAGATAATATTAATTTTATTGTGAACAGAAGTATTCTACATAAATATTCAAGTGTCTAGAATCGATGTATTTTAAGTTTTAATGAGAGGTATGTACTAGATCGATAATTTTATTTTTCATTTTGACAGCTCGTGGCTTAATTCGAGACGGGCTCGGTTAAAAGTTATCCTGTATACCCAATGGGTATCCATGATAGCTTTTAACCGAGCCCCAATAGTTTTAGAGGTTAAAAACGTTACAAACGTTATTAAAACACATATTAAATGTAAAAAAACAATGGTCAAAAAATTATAAAAAATGTTTCTTGAAAATATAATTTATAGTTATTCTCATCCATCCATCCATCAGCCTGTTTCGTCCACTACTGGACATAGGCCTTTCCAGGATTTCGCCACTATTGGCGGTCCTCTTGGGAGAAATGCCCATACTCACACACGCTGGGCAGCCGGGTTGGTGCCGAAACCTTTGCACTAGTGACGCCGCTGCCCGTCACTAGTCTGTTTTATATAAAGCCCGGCAAAATGTTTCTTGAAAATATAATTTATAGTTATCCTAGTCATACCCATACAGAAAAAGTTCAAAATAGTGGGATCAACATTAAAAATTACTTTGCGCGATCTAATTGTGTTTTTTCGTCTTGTAACCATGATTTTTTTGGATTTTATGGAAATCTTTCAGTGTCTCCAACATTTTGAAAATTAATGGATATAAATTTTAGACGATCATAATGAAACCAGTTTTAATTCTTCAACAATCTATTAAATTATCGGGGTTAGGTTGAAAATCAACATGTATAGTAGGTATGGTGTTGATTCGGTGTGACAGGACTAAACTTAATTTAAGCATTCTGTATTTTTCTTTCTGTATTGAAAAGACAAGGACAGGACTTTTAAAATAATTTTAGTCCTGTCAAATAAGTTACATCATGTTACATTGAATCGACACCAATATCGACGGTTTGACTTGAGAAAATTTACTAGATTTGTTATGAATTATTTTGGCTACTGTGCAACCTCAACGGAATTTAGTAAAAATATATTTTGTGTCATGTTTGTTTTAATTTTAAGGGTAATATAAACATACCTTATTTACAAATTGTTTTATTTTAGATGAAACCAGTTCTGAAATTGCGGTCATTATTAAAAATAAGTTGTAAACCCAATAATGTATAATTTAAGATTGATAGTACCTAAATAATAAAGTTCTCAGTAGAACAAATAACGCAAACTAATTATTTGATACATATTCAAGTGTAAAACAAACGTATCTGAATGCGTGGAGAGGAGACACGAGCAAGTATGGCGCGTAGCGAAATGCGCCACACCAGAGATATGGCGCCAGTGTTCTAAAATAAACCTTGTGTAATAGAAGACAATAGGTTTCGTTTGCATACTACCCTGTTACTCTAAGCGGAATGGCTCGCAGTGTGAGAGGGACGGATTCTGGAAAAACGTCAAAATAATATAAAAAAAATTCACAGTTTAACACTAATTTTATAATAAAAAAAAAACTATTAAATGATTATAGGAAAAATCTGCTTCGATCACGGTTTAATAAAGTTTACTTATATAGGGTGAAATTCAATCAACCGACCAAATTCATACTGGAGACTCGGTTAGTGATCAGGAACAAGGTTCAGTAATCCTTTTGGCCAAATTTGAAAAATACATATTTTTGCTCCTGTACAGGTTGGACTAGTTTAAGTACAATTCCTAGTGCAGGCACTACGGGGCAAAAACATATTTTTTTTCGAATTTAACCTGAAGGGTCATTGAAACTTGTTCTTGATCACTAACCGAGTCTCCAGTGTAAATTTGGTCAGTTGATTGAATTTCACCTTGTATAGAATTTAATCCATAAATAATATGAATCGATTTTTGCTATAATAATCTTAAACCTTGACATATATAAGGTGACTTTAATTTATGCAGCCAAATTCTTACTGAAGACTCGGTAAGTGCTCAGTAATAAGGTTCGATGACCCTTTTTGTGAAATTCGTAAATTATTCTTTTCATGTTCCTTACAAACGCAAGCCCAGCCCCGAGTCAATTACTATGGGAAGTCTAGATTTTATTTTGCGAAATTAGCAAAAAATGTTATCGATCCGTGTTACTGATCACTTACCAAGCCTTCAGTATGAGTTTGGCTGTATAAATTAAAGTCACCTTATATAAGTAGTTTCAGTGGGTAAGTAAATTCCTAGGTACCTACTCATCTATTTACACGCAGGATTTTTTTATAAGGGTTCCGTAGCCAACAAGGAACCCTTATTGTTTCGCCATGTCCGTCCGTCGTTTTACTATGTAGCAAACTCTGAAATCGCGAAAAAAAATCAGCTGTTCTATAGAAAAGTTAAAACCTACTCGACCGAAATGTATGAAACAGCTGATATATTTTTCGCGATTTCAGCGTTGGCTCCATATTAAAGTTAATCGTATGGACGAATACTATCTCCAGTTTCCGGCTCCTGCAACTTCATCTTAACACCTTATTCATCTCGCCGGCTAAGAAGTAAAATAAAATCCCCCCCCTCCCCTACAAAGAAACCCCTAAAACCACTCCATCAACCCAGCAACCATATCATAGACAAAAATATTTTGTCTATGACCATATCAATGAGTCAGTCAGGTCAGTATGATCATCAGAACAAAAATATCATGACGATTCAATTTACTTTCTCGAACTTTGCAAGTCGTTTCTCCATTTGATCACGATCACGTTTTAAAAAGACGAGCGATAATACAACTACGTATTTATACCTACATACACATATGTATGTATGTTAAGCCGATAACCCGTCCTTTTATAATGTTTTTTACCCCATTGTGTTTTTCCAAGGAAACGGGGCTGTTATTCCTTTCTACAGGCGTAAAACCCTATTTAGGATAACAGCAAACATTTGTTATTTATACTACATGTTAATATTAGATTTTAAGCTCTGTGTTTATATAAGTCTCTTGTATCCCCTTTTTACGTAATAAATTATATTCTATTCTATTCTATTCTATTCTATGTTATACGTTTGTGCCGTCTGTCCCTAAGCAACAACGGTCAAAAGTGAAAATAGTCAAACTTGGAATCTTAGTCAGTGGCTATAGAGGCGTTTTTTCGAACGCTTCAAGTCTGACAGCGACATCTATAGTATTTTTTTAAGAACTATTTACTATTAATGATTCCATCTGAACCAAAACAAACATCGTCACGAATGTCGTACAAATCTTTTGCTGAGGTACGTAGAAGCTAACGCTATCTATATTCGGCAAGAGTAAAGTTACTTTAAGTACTAATGCCATCTATTCCAGGCAAGAATTCGGAGCGAATCATTTTGACATAGGGGGTGGGGTATCTGTACTCTAGTATTATATACGAGGGGTGGCTGAAAAGTAATCTACCTGACTATGAAAGAAAATACATGGATTAATAATTTATTTTTTATTTTTCAATATAGTCCCCTGCAACTGAAATGCACTTACGACATTTGTCAATAAGTGACAGCATACCATTAAAATAATAATTATTATTTTGTTCGTCAAAATAGTCATTCACAGCGTCCTTCATCTCTTCGTCTGTTGAAAATCTGCGCCCTCTCAAATTTTTCTTTAAATTTTTAAATAAGAAGTAGTCAGAGGGAGCCAGGTCTGGACTATAGGGTGGGTGGTTGATCTCTGTAAAGCCGTTTTTTGTCAGAGATGACCGCGCCTTAAAGGCCGTGTGCGCGGGTGCATTATCATGCAAAATCAAAACGCCTTTGCTAAGTTTGCCCCTCCTGTCTTCTTTTATTTTTTTGCGTAGCTGGTCAAGTAAGTTCGCATAGTATTCAGCATTCATCGTGGTGTTTTTTGGCAGGTAATCTATCATAAGAATCCCCTCAACATCCCAAAAAATGGTTGCCATTAGTTTGCCCGCTGACAGCCGGACCTTAAACTTCCTTGGTGGTTTTTCCCCTTTAAATTTCCATTGCATCGATTCTTGTTTGCTTTCGGGATCCCACTGACGAATCCAAGTTTCATCACAGGTCACTATTCGCAAGATAGTTTCTTCCTCTTTATCCTTTACCAAGTCTAAGAATGACTGACAACATTCCACACGCCTTTGCTTATCAAACGGGGTCAACATTTTAGGCACCCAACGTGCGCTCACCTTGGACATTCCCAAATGTTCATGAATTATTTCATGAACTCGTTCCTTGCTAATGCCAACATCTCTAGCTATTTCCCACTGCTTAATTCGCCGATCGGCAAGGATCAGTTTCTTCACTTTTTCCACATTATCTGCGGTAACTGCAGAAATGGGCCTTCCACTACGGGGATCGTCTTCTAAGCTCACACGGCCTTGTTTAAACTGCTTTGACCAAAACTTTATTACAAATTCGGAAGGACATGAATCTCCAAACACCTTAAACATGCGCTCTCGGATCTGCGTCGGCGTATTCCCTTCTTTACCGAGGAATTTAATCACAGCGCGATACTCAATTTTATCCATTTTTAATTTTATTGCAACTTGATAAAAACGAAGACGCGCCAAAAAAAAATTGAACTCGTAGAAACAAATAAGTGTCATAATTTTAAAAAAAGGAATAAACAAAGAATACGAGAATATAGTGGCCAGTAACATTTTTTAAACTTTCTTTAACAAAGGAGATTTTATATCAGCCACCCCTCGTACTCTAGTATTATATTATCTGTGGTATTATGTAACATTAGTTAAAATTTAAATAAAAATTTTGATATTAGGTGTGTTGCTGTGATTGGTCGATAAAATCGTCAGAGTAGGGATTTTTTTATAGACGGAAGTTGGAAATTATAAAGGAAAAATTACAGAAATCGAAAGGTATTTTTTATCGAAAATTACAAGATCACCTTTTTATGTAACAAAGCAGACTTGATTTTTGAGAACCCCGGCTTTTCGGCTTGGACGTTATTTTAATCACTTTATTACGTTATTTTAATTTAATTAATTCAACATCCTTTATAGCCTATATAGGATGAAATTCAATCAACCGACCAAATTAAATGAATGAATGAATGAATGAATAAACACTTTATTGCACACAGAACAAGATATTTACAAATATACAAAGAACAGACAGAAGGCAAGGGCGGACTTATTCCTAAAAGGAATTTCTTCCAGTCAACCTTGGGAAAATATAAAACATTTTTATTGAAGAAATTCACATCAGTGCATAGGTACATTCTAAGTTAGTTCTAAATCTATAATCTAATTATAAATATACTAAATACAAATACATACTTAAATACACAAATACATACATACAAATAACCAAGTAGCTTAGTCAGTAAGTCATTCAGAGAGAGGAGAGGTAAAATTTTTTCAAGTGATATTTAAAAGAGGACACAGAAGGAAGATCTTTGAGATTTTGCGGAAGTTCATTCCAAAGCCGAACAGCATTGACCGTAAAAGATTTGGAGAAACGATCAGTGGTATGCGGAGGCATCGCCAGATCGTGGTGGTGACAGGAGCGAAGCGTTCTGTTACTACGGTCAATGCGAAGGACAACTCTTTCTTTTAAATAATTGGGGTAGAGGGGATTGTGAAGAACATTATATAAAAGGGAAAGGATATGCAATTTCCTGCGAAGTCGGATAGGGAGCCACTTTAATCTGCATCGAAACTCGGAGACGTGATCATACTTGCGCAGTCCGAATATGAATCGAATGCACAAATTCTGAAGACGCTCCAGCTTATCAAGCAGCTCTTCAGTGGGATCTAGATAAGCAACATCGGCATAATCCAGAAGGGGAAGAAGAAGAGATTGAGCTAACGTTATTTTCGTATCCAGTGGCAGGAATTTCTGTAGGCGCTTAAGCGAGTGATATGAGCCGAAAACTTTACGACTTACTTCATTGATATGTGGACACCAAGACAGAGTTTGGTCCATCCACAAACCCAAATTCCTCACTATCGTACAGTAAGGCACTACTTCCCCATCAAAAATCACATCTGAAACGTTGAACATGTCCAAGCGGGAGACATAATAGTTACTACCAATGAGGATAGCCTGTGACTTCTTCGGGTTGACCTGCAAACCAAAACGTTGCGTCCAATCTCTAATGGCAATAAGATCAGAGTTAATGGTGTCTACAGCACTGTTTATGTCGTCTAGCGGTGCTGCTGCGTACAGCTGCAAGTCGTCAGCATATAGATGAAAGGAGGAAGACAGAGAGGTAGTAATAGAATTGATAAAGATCGAGAAAAGGAGAGGAGAAAGAACGCCACCCTGTGGGACGCCGGCAGTAAGGTTACACCATTCGGATTTGAAGGTATCGATTTTAACCATCTGCTGTCTACCGCGGAGATAGGAATTGAACCATGAAATTACCACTGGAGATACATTGAGAGACCTCAGCACGCCAACAAGTATGTCGAAGTCGACAGTATTGAAGGCGTTGCTGAAGTCTAGGAGCGTTAGGACGGTAAGATTCTTCTGTTCAATGTTTAACCTTAAATCATCTGTTACATTGACGAGAGCTGTAACAGTGCTGTGTCCTGGACGAAAACCAGATTGGTAAGGATTAAGGAGATGGTTATGGGACAGGAATTCAGCAAATTGCTCATGAACAATATGCTCAAGAATTTTGGACAGAATAGGGAGAATGGATATAGGACGAAGATCAGAAAAAGAAGCAGGGTTAGACTTTTTTGGGAGAGGGATAATGTGGGCTTTCTTCCAAGAACTGGGGAAGGAACCAGAGGACAGGGAACAATTAATAATATCTGCTATTATTGGACAAATAACATCAGAGATAGGCATGAACATATCTTTACTGAGTCCATCGTCACCTACTGCCTTAGTAGTTATAGAGCGAAGAATCTTCCGAACATCCATAGCGGTAATCTCATGGAACTGGAAAGGTGGACAGTCAGTCGACGGGATTGTATTGTTAAGGGTATTCAGGGTATTATATTTGGGAAAGGTAGATAAGAAGGAAGGTGGACTACTAAAATGACTATTGATGGCGTTTAAATCAAAGTTGGAGAGAGGACCGGACTTTGGCTTGCCAACACCAAGGGTTTTTAGGAATTTCCAAAGATTGTTTGGAGGACATTTTTCGATGGATTCGAATATATGCCGACGTCTAGCATGCCTGCAGGCACTATTGCAGCGGTTACGCAACAGCTTGAACCGTTCAACATTCTGAGGAGAAGGATCCAGTCTAAATTTAACCTGAGCCCTATCCCTTTGTGCCATGAGCATCTTAATCTCCGTTGTGAGCCACGGTGCTGGGAGATGTTTTACCCTAGTCTGCTTTAAGGGAGCATGCTTATCATACAGTTCTAGAATAATTTTGTTTAAATGCTCAACCTTATCATTAACTGGAGAGATTTTAGCTATAGAAGACCAGTCCATCCGACTTACATCAGCTCTTAACGCTTCATACATACATTTATGAAGGAGACTCGGTTAGTGATCAGGAACAAGGTTCAGTAATCCTTTTGGCCGAATTCGAAAAAAAAATTTTTTTGCTCCCGTACTGGTTGGACTAGTTCAAGTACAATTCCTAGTGCAGGCATTACGAGGTAAAAAAATATTATTTTCGAATTTCAACTAAAGAGTAATTGAACCTTGTTATTGATCACTAACCGAGTCTCCAGTATAAATTTGGTCGGTTGATTGAATTTCACCTTGTATATGACCAGGGTCACCATAATGATAATAAAGACAGAATCCAAATCTGTTGAGTTGTTTTCAATTTAGAACTGATAATACATACAGAAAGAAAAATTCTAAAAATTATAGATTTGGCTTTAGTACGATACTAATAAGCCGTTTAATTTAAAAATTTCATCAATATATTCAGTGTCCAGACGCGATCTTCTTACTACTTTTTAATATTATCATTAAAGTATTTTTTAATTCGGCGAACAATTTTGACAGCTCGAAAAGCACAATGTTGCCATTTTTCAGCCAGTGCTGCTCATTTATTTATTTATTCAAATTTAAATTACACAGCATTGCAGACGTATCCAAGTAACTGTACAATTAAAGAAATACGATTAACGCACAAACCATAACAAACAAAAACAAGAAAAACATAATTAATAAGCCAGGTGCAACGTTATCATCATCATCATAATCATCATCATCATATCGCTATCATAAAATTTCGGCTACGGGATGCGTTTTTGGAGTTTCTTATACTCGAAACGGTCAAATGACGCAAAATTAAACAAAAATATAACATTACACTTTTACAACCATCTTATTTTAAAAAATATTTTTGTTTATTTCAAAGTGGTCTTTTTAAGTTTATATATGTTACAGACAAAGTGATTAAATAGCGATTATGCATAATGGCTAGATATTATGTAAATATATATTGACTAAATTGAGTAGATAATGTGATAAATTAATCACTTTACCTAGACATTACTCATAATAGCAATTAGGAACTGGTTAAAGTAACAAACCTGCCCTCTTATTGTCTAAGTTCAATATCCATCGCTAGCCTTCAAGAGCGTCGTGGTTGGCCAAAGATGATGTTTGATGTCATTTCTAGCTAATCACGGCGCGTTTGAAGACGATTGCGATGGATGTCGAAGTTACTGGGCCTCTAAAAAGGCCGACTTGGGTGAATCATAAAATGATTTGAAAGTGGGACAGAGTTAGAATTTATTCACCCATGCAAAAGAGACGGCAATAGAACAGAATCATAATATGATTCATCTGAAGTGGCCTTTTTAAGGGCTCTGGTCCTACTCACTTCCCCCCTCTCCTCATTTCGCCGCTGCGAGTCAACTTTGCATAAATGCAGGTGTAAAAACCGGTCAAGTGCTATCCCCCGCGCCGCGCGCCCCCGCGCCGGACAGCACCTAACACCTGCGGCTCCTCCCTGAGTAGAGCCGAGCTCCTCCCTGAATCGAGCCGTGCTCCTCGAGAGTAGAGCCGCGAACACCACCGGACAAGACAACCCAAGACATGCCCATAGTAATGGGCATCGGAAGACGTCTCAGCAAGGGGGCACCCGCCTCGACGCTGAATACCCACGCCCCAGAAAGGGGGATGTGAGACAACCACTTCGTCAAGTGCTAGTAGGACTCCCGCCTGAGGGTTCTGTATCATTCAAATAAATTAATAGACTTGAATGATTTGAATAAAAATTACCAACTTATGAAATGTATCAAACAAAACTGCAGAATTCAGTTGGTTGACTATTACTCGTTAATTTGTAAAGTCTTCTTAGCTGTTATAGTTTTACTTTTAACTTCGTTGTATATGTTACCGGCCACATCTGATTTTAGGACAAACTAGTTTGTCCTAGGCCAAACTATTTCATATATGGTAAGTTCCTATTTTTGTTAAAACTTAAGACGTCGCACAGTGTGTCCTGTAGAACAAGTTAACTGGACAAAATTATTCTCATCGTTTTTGTGACATTAATTGTTATGTAAGCAACACATAACTTAAGTAGCATAGTCTAAGACATCGTTTCTCAAACTATGGGTCGCGACCAATCTCGAAATCCGTAGTAACAACCATACTAAATTATTTTTTGACAAGTGCACACTCAACTGTCAGGATCAATGTTTGAAACAACACTAAAACTTCTTTTACGAATATGAAACTTGCCGAGACCTGTTTTCTTTTGTCTACTGTGCGCACGCGCTTCACAACAGGCCCGTTTAAAGGTTGAATTTAGATAGCTTGATGGCTATAAGGTGCATTTTTGTACATTTTGACTTTCGCACTTGGTATTTTGTCCAGCTGGCTTCTTAGAAGAAGTTAAGGGTTTATTTTTGGAGTCGCTAAGATCTGTATCAAGCACGTCATTGAAAAAATTGAAAACAAACTGTCAAACTTAGATCATCTTATAGATTGGTTAAATTTATAATAAATGTTTGCGATGATGATGACGGTGACGAAGTAATTGAATCTCATTCCGATTAAAAATGTGTTAATGAATACGTATTTTATTTCGATCCATATTTTTAATCTTGCGAATATTTAGACAACTAAAGAAACAGGAGGTGCTACAGGCGATAGTAACTGCTAATTCGATGTACCTATTCTAGTCCAGCAAATCAAAGCAAATCAAAAGCAAAATTCTATCTGTTATTAAAAATATTAAGGAGAAATTTTCAGCTTGCTCGTCAATGGTGGAAAAGGTCATGCTGGTACTTTCTCATTTGGGTCAACATATGTAGCCAAACACTACGTATCCTATACTGGAACGCTGACGGTGTTCATAGCAAACTCCATAAATTAACAGATTTAGTCGTTAATGACCTAGACGTTATTGCTATCAGCGAAACCAAGCTCAGCAGAAAAAAATTTTTCAATATCCCTGGATTCAATTGCTATCGCACTGATAAACATCATAGTGGTATTGGTCAGGGTGTAGCAATTTTAATTAAGACGGACTTAACACATTTCCCTATTACTATTCCACCAACTAAACACATGGAAGCAGTAGGAGTTCAGCTACACTTATCTAGTAAAGTACATACTATTATTTCTATCTACTAGTCCCCTAATAAACCATTCATAACTAAAGATATTGACACGCTCTTGACCCTCGGTCCTCATGTACTCGCCGGCGACTTTAATGCCCGACATCCATCCTGGAGCATTAACACTGCAAATATGCATGGAAATGCTTTACTTGATCATATGCTTAATCATGATTTTATAATTCATGCTCCTTCTCAACCCACTTTAGTCCATTACCAACCAGGTCATCAGCCCCCAACTCCTGATATTGTTATTGCCTCAAATGTTCACAACATAAATGATGTAAGGGCAATAACAGCATTGTCATCAAACCATTTGCCAGTCTTTTTTACAATTGGTGGTGAATTCAAACGTAACCCTCTTACTTACTATCGGTATAGCGATGCAGACTGGGCTGAGTTTCGCTCCTTTCTGAAGGAACGTACCGCTCTTTCAAGAAAAACTATCAGCTCCATTGATGAAGTAGACCGCGAAATCGATACCTTTACAAAATTATTAATTTTGGCTAGAGACAAATATATACCAAAAGTTGTTACTGCACCTAAGCCTCTGAAGTTACCACGTTTTATCAAACAATTAATTAAAATAAAAAATCAGCTCCGAAACCGTGCACAGCGCGAACTTAATAGTACTACACGTAGAATTTTGAAAAACAAAATCAATGATTTACAAAGCAGAATCCAAATTGCCTTAATTAAACAGAATGATAATGCTTGGGATGCAAAAATGCAAAAAGTTGATAATGCAAAAGCGGATTTATGGAGAACCGTAAAGTCGCTTCGAAATAAGCCTGTGGAAATCCCACCTTTACTCAAATCTGATGGCACTTCTACGGTAAATAGAAGAGACCAATGTAATGTCTTAACTTCCGCATTTAACGAAAACATGCACCTGACACTGGACTGGAACGACGAAGGAATTTCCAAGAATGTACAAGATTCTATGAACCGGTTAAATGATTTTTCAAATCCAACACTAAATCATGCTATTCGTCCACATGAAATTTGGAAAATATTAAGAAATTTAAAGCGACGCAAATCTCCGGGCGTTGACGAAATTCATAATTCACTTTTAAAGAACTTGCCTCAAAAATGCATTGTCAAACTAACCAAAATATTCAATACTTGCCTGCTGTTAGGATACTTTCCAACATGTTGGAAATTAGCAAAGGTCATAGCGTTGAAGAAACCTGGTAAGGATAGTTCAATTCCTGCACATTATCGTCCTATAAGCTTGCTACCATGTCTAGGTAAACTATTTGAACGTTTAATTAGAGATCGCCTACTTAGATTCCTCGAGCACTTGTTTATTAACGAGCAGTTTGGCTTTCGGCGCCAACACTCGACCGTTCAACAACTAGCGCGAGTTAGTGAACACTTAGCACATAAATTAAATCTTAAGGAGATGACGGGCATGTTTCTGCTCGATATCGAAAAAGCCTTCGACACCGTATGGCATGTAGGTCTTCTTCATAAGCTCATTTCCAATGATGTGCCCCTAGACTTAGTTCAAATCATCAAATCTTATCTCGAAAGTCGTAGGTATCGTGTACATATAGGGAACGATACTTCTGACTTCTTCCAAGTACCTGCAGGTGTCCCGCAAGGGTCAGTATTAGGGCCTACTTTATTCTTGGTTTATGTCAACGATGTTCCTAAGCAACCGAGAACGCAATTGGCTTGTTTTGCTGATGACACTGCCTGTTTTACGTCATGCTCGGACATTGATTTAGTAATTGATCGACTGCAGCTGTCCATTGAGCTACTATGCACCTACTTTAATAAATGGAAACTGAAATTAAATGAGTCAAAGACAGAAGCAATCCTAATAACTCGTAAACGTCAAACCCCCAATCGCAAACTAGTAATAAATAACTACTTCATTCCGTGGAAGAAGAGTGTGAAATTCTTAGGTGTCCGTATTGACGATAAGGTAAACTGGACCTCACATATCGAGTCACTTCGTAATAAAAGTATTAAGGCTATGAATGCACTTAGCCCTATCTTCAATAGGCGCACGAAACTAAGTCCTAAAACAAAATTAAATATATATTCAACTCTCATTCGATCCTGTCTAACATACGCTGCACCGGTATGGAGTAGCACGTGTGAGACTAATTATAATAAACTACAGATTATCCAAAACAAAGCCCTTAAAAAATCACACAACACTCCCTTTTTAACAAATTTGAAATTGCTTCACGAAAGGATTAATTTTCCTAAACTAAAAGAATTTATTATTAAAATAACCAAAAATTTCTGCATTTCTAAGAATCCTTATCATTCTAACTCATTAGTGTCATCTATAGGTAGATCAAGACTTACCTTACGTCGATAGTTACAACCGTTATCGGTTGCCCCATCACTACATGCTGAGGGTTGACTAAAAGTTGCTACAAACTTAACTAGACCGACATGTACGTTTATAATTCTTACTCATACGACATAGAGTCCATTTTGTATTATGAAATATGAATTATTAGGTTTGTAAAATAATTTTTGCTTGCCCAATGCAAAAAAAAAATTTACATATTTTGTTATGAAGATACCCTAAATATTGTTGTAGCTTTTTATGATATAGTGATATCAAAGTTTTTGTTTAGTTTAAGTTTTAAGTACTTGAGGCCACAAATTGAAACCTTCACAAAAGGTTCATATATTAATGTATTGTGATTTTTGTTTTTGTATGTAGTTAATTATGTGTACAATTCTATTATACTCATGTTATAAGCTTTAAGAGGCGTATAAGCCTACGGAGTAACTCCTAAATTAGTTTAAGTACCTACTTGACAGTGTCTTGTTGTGTGCTACTTTTTGTTTTTATTTAATAAAGAATCCTGAAAAACAAAACAAACAGTCCAGCAAATAAACGGTTTATAATTATGGTATTTTGGTCAGCTCCCTCGATCTAATCGATAACTTTTATTTTACAAGGGAAACGTTTTTTAAAAAACATATGATGTTAATAGAGTCTGTCTGTCCAATAAAACCTGAGAGTAACTTTACCCAGTTTTTTTTTTCAATTTTGTTTCCCTATCTGTGTCAGGTAAAGTTACTTAGCTTTCATTAGATAGACTACAAATTTAACAGCTTCATACGTCATGCTGCAGTAAATATCGATATGTAAATGTATATAATGTAGCTTTATAAGCAGGCCCCGTTTTATCAGAACCGTGAAATAAAAACCAAATTGAGTTGCTCTGAAAAGAGAATATTTTTATTAAACACTAGTTACGTATTTATCTTTTAAGTTATGCATGTTTAATGCAAGTAATTATTAATCTTACCTGAAAAGAGAAACAACATTTAGAGCTATTATTTCACAAATTCATTTACTTATAATATTTTGATGTTTTCTTTGTGATACACTCGTCTGACAACAGTTTACATAACTTTCAAACATGTCTGTCATCCTTCCATAGATTGACGCGTGAAAACGCGGTAAATTCAAATTAAATGAAGTGTCACTTCTTCATTTACATCTCCCCTCCCCAAGAATTTATGTGGATGTGTTCGCTTACATTTTTAATTTTCCTGTACCGGAACAAGTTTTGTGACATGGAAAAGATTAGACTCGGACTTCCTATGCCCTGTGTTTATTTTATAAATTGACAATTTTTCCAAGATTTTATAAGGGCCAATTTTTAATTCATCGAGTTTTTTTCTGTTTAATCGATTACCGTTTTCCACATATACAAAATCTCCTATTTTTAATTCACATTGTTTTCTGTTCTTATCGAATTGTTGCTTATTATAATTGTGTGATTTAATAGTATTTTCCAATGCAATTTTTCTATCTTGAAATAAATCATTTTGTGTTATTTTTTTTTTCAATTCTTCTGGTAAAATATCTATGTTTTTCCCTTCTAATAAATATTTTGGGGAGAATCCTGTCACAGTGTGTTCAGTTTCATTATACATTTTGGTACATTCATGGGCAATAGTCGTCCAGGCCAATTTATCCTTCTTTTCGTTTATCTTACATCTAATTTTATTTACTAATGTTTGGTTTAATCTTTCATTCAAACCATTAGAGAATGGCGAGTTTACTGCAGTGAAGATAATGGGTATATTTTCTTTAACTAAAAAGTTCTTAAAATCTTTTGAATTAATGCCTGGATATTGATCAGATAAAATCATGCCAATTTTATTATTTCCCTGTGGTATTTTTTTAACAAGCTTTATAAAATCACTGGAATTTTGAGTTTTAGATGTCAAAACATAGGCATATCTGGTGAAATGATCTACAAGTAGGTGTAAGTATGTTTTTGTAGAACGAGAGCTACCAAATCCACCAATGGTGTCTATAGATACTATTTCAAAAGGGTAAGTAGCTGGACCTAAGTGAGACATAAGCCCAAATTTACATTTTCCTCTGGATTTGTTTTTTATACAGATGTCACAGTTGTCACAAATTTTTCTAATATTATTAGTTAATTTTTTTGCTGTATAAAATGGCTTAATTTTATTTTCCATCTGTTGTATACCTAAATGACAGTAAAGATAATGTATTTTTTTTATTATTATTATACTAAACTCTTCAGTTAGTAATATTTTTTCCTTTTTCCCAATTGTCTTATAGTATATCGTATCTTTTAATATTAGTTTACTTGTATTTTGTTTTACTCTTTCATTTTTTTTTTGATCATTCTGTATGTCTTCTAGTTTAATAAAGTTTACAATTTTTAAACCTTTATCTTGATTTTCGCACGATTCTAATACAGGGTTTCTGCTCAAACAATCTGCTTCTAAATTGTATTTTCCAGGAGAATATTTTACATCGAAATTAAACTGAGATAAATAATATGTAAGATTTCCCAATTCTTCATCCGTTCTAGCCTTAATATTCATTTTCTCTAGAGGTTTATGATCCGAGAAAACCGTGAATGTTTTTCCTATAAGCCAATGGTACCAGTATTTTACCGCTTCTTTAATTGCTAAACACTCCAGATATATGGCTTTTTTACTTTTTTGGGAGTCATTTAATTTTTTGGAAAAATATGCGCAGGGTTTTTCTTCTCCATTGAGTTGTGGTTGTTTTAAAATTGCGCCTATGCCCTGTATACTTGCATCCGTATAAATATTAATTGGTAGATCTGGATCATAAATTGCCAAAATGGGCTTTGAGCAAAGTAGTTTTTTTATTGTCTCGAAAGATTCTTCACATTTTTGTGACCAAACAAATGTTTGTCCTTTTCTCAACAAATTATGTAAAGGATCTAGTATGATTGATATATTTGGCACATATTTTCCATAGAAATTTATTTTACCCAGAAACTGTCTAACATTTTTTTGTGTTTTCGGAATAGGAAAATCCTTTATGGCAACTAAATTGTCTTTTAGTGGAGTAATTGTATTGTTTTTAATTATGTGGCCTAAATATTTGACTGAGTCCTGCGCAAAATTACATTTTGAAAATTTCAATTTAAAACCTTCCCTTAATATCGCTTCTAATAATAGTGATAGGTGTTTAATATGTTCTGCAAATGTCTCAGAGAATACCAGGATATCATCTATGTAATTCACTGTGAAATCGGATAATTTATGTTTCCTTATTATGCTAGATAATATTCTCTGAAAAATCGCAGGAGAAGTTTTCAAACCAAATGGTAAACAAGTCCATTGAAAGTGGCCTTCTTGAGTAACAAATGCTGTCTTTTGTTTGTCTTCAATTTTCAAAGGGATTGACCAGAATGCTGAGTTTATATCTAGTGTTGAAAAGAATTTACATCTTCTTGTTTTGACCATTAAATCCTCAATTAATGGAAAAGGTTGTGATTGAGGAACCACAATCTTATTTAAATCACGAAAATCTATACATAATCTTGACCTTCTTCCTTCTTCCTTTTTAAAGGCTAATGTAACCGGAGCAGCAAAAGGACTATATGACTCCTCGATTAATTTTTTTTTTAATAATTTTGATATTTGTTCTTCTATTTCTTTCATATCATCAATAATGCACCTATATGGTCTTTTACTGCAATATTTGTCTATTATTAAATCAATATGAGCTTCAAAACCTTTTACAGTGCCTATATCATACTCGTCTTTAGCAAAAAGTGAATTATATTTGCATATCAATTTATCTATTTGTGACTGTTTTAGCAGGTCTAGATGGTTTATTGATATAGAAAAGTTGTCCACTTCTATGTTTTCATTGAAATTTATTTTACATTCATAATTTGTTTCATTTTTAGTTTTCTGAACTATATCCACATCCTTGTTTTTATCATTTATACTTTGTGTTTCCTCTTCGTTGCTACCTGTAAAGCCAGGAATTATTTTTGTATTTTTAGGATTTATTGCTTTTTTTTATCTTCTTCTTTGGGGTTAGGGATACTTTGTGTAATTTTTAAATCCTCATTTTGGATCAATTTAAATTTTTCAATGCAATCTAACCCAATTAAGAAATCATAATCGAAATTTTCTTCATCTATGACAAAAACATTAATATTTTCTTAAATATCAAAAATTTTTATCTTTAAAGTTACCATTCCAATAGATTTTTTTACGCCATTAATCGTTTTTAAGTTTGCTTTTTTTTTGTTATCATTAATTGTGTTTTTCTTTAACGACAATAATCTCGAATTTATTAAAGACACATTCGATCCAGAATCATAGATTCCCGAAGTTTCCAATGTGTCATTTATTAATAATTTAATTTTAATTAATGGCGAAATTACAAGTTTTTTGGATCAATTTCATTTAATTCCGTTTCTAATTCAGAATTGTTAATGCTCCTTATCTGATCCCTTTTTGGTCTATCACCATTTTTGTTTTTAAACCAACATAAGAATTCAGGATGATAACGAGTTCCTTTATTTTCTTTTTCACAAATTTTACACGGACTGACTATATTTTTAACATATTTATCCTTAATTTTACTTTCAAAACTGACTATCTTTTTTTCCAAACTCTTTTTATTCACTAAATATTCTAAACCTCTGATATTATGAAATAAATCTTCAGTTTCATTCAAATCGTTCCTATCGATTTTATCTGCTACAAAATTTGGTAGCCCCGTAGCAATCAAATCAATAAGAGTGGGTTTATCCATTGATTTATTTATCTCCAGTAATAGTTTTTCTTTTTTTAAAGCGTATTCTAGTAATGAGCCCTGTCTATATTTAAATAAAATTGCATACCTGACCGGTGACCAACCTCTGGCTGCAAAAGTCTCACAAAAGATTTTTTTCCATGTTGACCATTCAGAGTTAACCGTATACTTTATAAGCATGGAGCTGTACCAGTCTAGACACGATTCCTCCAAAAATAACCTAAGACTTTCAATTTTCTTAACGTCTTCATCAATTCCTAAACGCACACATTCCGCTTCAAAAATAATCATCCATTGGGACACATTTGACGTTTTACTGTTGAATTTTTCTATAACAAATTTCTCTAACAAATTTTTCATATTATGAAAAATTCTTCATTTCAGCGAAGCTCTCCAGAATTCTTGTTAGAACCTCTTCTGAGACTCCTGAAGTAGAAGCCCATTGTTGTGTTTCCGGTGAAGCTTCTTCCAGCAAATATCCTTTAAACTGCATATTTCCATCTTGATCTATATACACATCACTTATCTCCGATGTCAATGAAATCCATACTTGTCTTTTTTCATGTCTCCGTTGTAGTGTAGCTTTGACTTTTTGAAAAGCTTGTGTTTTTATAATCGCCTCATGTAGTCTTGCCGGTTGGAGCTGTTCCGGGATGTAAAATGTGTTTTTATCGGTATCCGTAATTGAGGTTATGCTGATTATATTTGATTTTGGATCTTCACCAGATTTCACCATGAATTCAAACTTTAATTTTTCCATTGTTGTTAAAAACAGCTGTAGAAATGTTGTTTTATAATGTAGCTTTATAAACAGGCCCCGTTTTATCAGAACCGTGAAATAAAAACCAAATTGAGTTGCTCTGAAAAGAGAATATTTTTATTAAACACTAGTTACATATTTATCTTTTAAGTTATGCATGTTTAATGCAAGTAATTATTAATCTTACCTGAAAAGAGAAACAACATTTAGAGCTATTATTTCACAAATTCATTTACTTATAATATTTTGATGTTTTCTTTGTGATACACTCGTCTGACAACAGTTTACATAACCTTCAAACATGTCTGTCATCCTTCCATGGATTGACGCGTGAAAACGCGGTAAATTCAAATTAAATGAAGTGTCACTTCTTCATTTACATGTATATCATTCCCTACTTTTTTTTTCTAATAATGGCAACACTTATCTGTCAACGGTGTTCGCCGAATTAAAATTCTACTTTAAGTGTTAGTCTTGATTTTTATTCAATAAATAAACTACGCTTTACTTTAAAATATTGTAATAAATTTCGAGTTAAAACCATCGATTTAGTTTCTCTTCTTAATTTTATTTAATCTCCTCCATGCAGATTATGAAATTGGTTTATCCGAGTTTAATTGGCATCCTCCTAGTCTTCACTTCCCGCAAGAAGTATAACAAATGGTACTAAGTAATTATCCTGTTCCCAGTTGTCGTCTAGAGTCGGCGCACGAGGGTGGGTCGGGCAGCGCGCGCGAGTGCGGCGGCGGCGCCCGCCCTTCAGTCTCCGTGCTACAACTGCGACTGTTGAGCGTGTTCGCGGGCGGAGCCTTGATGGCGTCCTGGACGTGGACGCCGGCCGCCGCTGCGTCCTGGAGGAGATACTTGGCTAGGTGAGTCCTAATGCTCCTAGATACCAATATGACGAATAAACGGCACATGGACTTGTTTCACAGTAAGTATACCCGGTGTAAATAGAGTGCGACCATTAAATAAAACCACATACTCTACTGGTCACACTAAACACCTATTCGAAAAACAAACCCGCGAAAATCTTCAGAGAAGAAGATATTCAACTGTAACTGAAAGACTTTATCTCGTAGGAGGAACGTCTATTTTAGAACGCTGCAACGGAATAGCGGTTTCACGGACGACGCTCTCTCTAAACTCGCCCGTATGGCGTTAGGGTATACCCATTTTTGTTTGGAACTCAATTATTTCCCAAACTAAGAGTATCCGCGGGTATGATTCTTGGGAAAAGTGGTTCAGTAGGGTCGGTAGAATATGTGGTTTCATTTAATGGTAGCAGCCTATTTACACCCGGTATTTATCCCAACCCAATTATCAAGGGTTTAATAACACATTTCACAGGATTTAAAAACGAAGTTATTACGTGCAATAAGTGAAGTATATCGTTAATCAATAGCTAGATAGCTTCTAGCTTGAAGTTAGGGTGACGCCCTGCAGTTTTCGTACGACTGCGACTGTTAAGTGGACGACAGCCGCTGATGCGCCGCGCCGATGGATATTATTAGATTGTTCGATTTAAAAGGTAGGGGTAAAGTGCACCAGTAGAAAATAGTCGTAACTCTGGTGAAGCTACTTGACGCATTAAATATGAACGGATTGGAATTTCTTAATAACTATGTTAGGTAAAATTTTATTCCGATTTGCTGGTCAAACTCCTGTCAGCGATGCAGGGAGGCTAAATGCCGCAAACTGTCAACGGGCAGCGGTGTTTTCGGGAAATCCCTTCTATATGTCTAGACAACGACACTCCAGGCATGAGAATTCCTTGCCTGGACTTATCTAAAAAGCGCACCGTTTTTATTGAAATATATAATTATTAAACTTTTATAAACAATGTTTTTTTGTAAACAGTCAAGCCTGACCAGTAAAATAAATAACCTCGCGTCTCGCCATGTCGCGGAAAACTTATAGAATTGATTTCTTCTACTGGCAACACTTACTTTAAAAGGTCATTGTGTCGATTACTGTCATAGTGTAGTGTTGTTTTTTGTGTTGTGTGAGTATGAGTGTTGCAATCATAAAAGTAAATGTGGCACTCCCAGAGCAGGTGTATTATTTTCCTGGTCAGGCTTTACAGTGAAACTGTAAACTGGTCACAGTGGTTTTCTGATACATTTCATAGAGAAAAGTAGTTTGAGTAACCACCAACTTCTCTGTTGTAAACTCATCTTATAAAAGCTGGAAATCATAATGGAGCTACTACCAGGCAGCGAGTTATATAAAAAGTGCATGTTATATTCTAAAGTAGCATTACTTTATACAGTTGAATACATTCTCAATGTAGTGGTTTTCTTATAGCCAAACAATCTATGGGAACCCATATTTTTGTCATTAAAACATGAAATTCGGCATACTTGTTACTTAGGTGTACCAGAGTGGAAAACGCCCGCGATACAGAATACTCCAGTTAGTCTAACATAGCAAACACTATCGAGCTCGATAGCGCTTGATACAGTGCTCTGTCTCACTCTGTTGATCTACTTAGAGAGGGACAGACAGTGTATATCGAGCTGTCAAAGCTTGATATGGTCTACTATGCTAGGTACCCTGGAGGGGATCATTCTTTTCTTATCTGAAGATGATACCACACTTGCCCTAATAGCTATAATTGAGCAGTTTTGAGGCTCAAAAAGGCGCGCGGCGTGAGAAAATTTCACCCCCTGCTCCTCCTTTCAGGGGCTGCGTTCATAAATTAGGGGTCTCGACACGGATTCTAATGCCATCTCTGTCGCACGCGTTGAAAATTATATACGCTATCCTGCTGTCATGTCAGTGTTGGAACCTGACGAAAGTGTTAAGGCCTAGTAGGTCGATCGCACAACGAAAGAGATAAGCATTTCAGCAGAGCGGTAAATCAATAATGCTGTTTTTCAAGGAATAAAATTTAATATAAATTCACACAAGTGCGTTTAAAAAAAATCGCTCTGCTATCGTTTAGATAATAGGTTTCCATGTTTAAAACAGTAATCATTATTATTTTTACTTTATTAGTGTCGATAGACTGCTCGTTTGAAATGAAAAAAATAGCCTTCACTTTGCAATTTTTTTCGATCGAGCCAATTTTTTTCGATCGCGTTTTGAGCTGTTACATCGCCTTGGAAAAGGCTTTGTTTTAAATATGTATTTATTTCAGAACCATTATCTTTTGTGGTTTGGGAGTACTACTTGTCCAAAAACTCAGTTTTTACTACCTACGTCGTCTTAATTAATGAACGGGGGTCAGGAGAGTGACACCTTCTGTATATCGGGCATTTTCCTAAGTAACGAGTATGCCAAGGCTCACGCTTTTATGGTAAAAATATTGGTATGTGGCTATAAAGTCCACGCTAATGGACCGTTTACGTAGCTTGCATAAATCGAATCCTTTTGTGACTAATAAACAAAAATAACAAAAAAATTGCCTTCAGTTGAATCAAAATTTCGACTATTGATGATAATGGATGGATATACGACAAAGTTATGCAACTAGTGAATGTACCACTATAAAAACTTAAATAATATGTCGCCGCCTGATTACCGGCCATTTAGATCACATTACCGAATCCAAGATGCGTGTATTGCGTGTGTTACTAACGTTACTAAAACATTGCATAATATAAAACAAATCATAGAGATTTGTCACGGTGTAACCACCTATATTTATCACGCCTCGCTGCTGCAATCTGATTTTCACTTTTACTTTATGTTGATGTTTCTAATAAGTACATATTTTCTCCGGTTTGTCATTAATCTACCTGTATACAAAACATGCTCTCCCCACTCCATTGACTGTCTTGCTTCAATCAAACAGAAATATTAATTAGGTCTCGCCGTACTTTGATTGTTCTAGGTAGTTGTAGTGGAGTTATAAGGGTCTATTGTAAAGAAAGGTTATTTTTCTCTAGCTGTGATCTCTACGCTAACTAAGTAGGTTTAAGCAAGTAAAAAGTAGAATTAAAACATGATGCACATTATTAAAGCAGATTTTGGTTGTTTTGTTTGCGAATCCTACAGACTTTCCTCCATTCAAGTTACCGCGTTACACGCATATTTTGGTGATATATTTTAAGTACTGTGCTGAACTCTGTTAAAAATATCCCACGTATGTCCACAGAAAATGCGGCTGCAGCGTAGAAGAGGCCGGAGCTCGTCGCGCGCGCAAGCACGAGATCATCGCGCGCGCATACAGACGCCGGGTCGAGTTATCTCAAAGGGGGAGGCTGTCTATCTCGCTGGGGGGCTCCAGGCAAGACCCGGTCGGGCTGTGTCTGGACCATACTGCGCCCATTGACTACCCGGAGGACGCTAAACATGAGAGGTACTTTGGACAGCTGAAAACTTTAAATATATTTATTACAGAGGCTTTTTTATTGCTTGAATGACTTGTTTTACTTAAATGATTTCTTTTAAACAGGCCCCTTGCTATACATAGAATAAAATTTTCCTGAAGGAACCCTCTCAATCCGTCTAAATGATTATAGTCAAGACTTTTGAATTTTGACTGGCCTTTGTCCGCGGCTTCGCCCGCGTTTATTCAATCTTTGCCCCGTTTTCGGCTTAGACGTTATTTTATGAACAACCCTTATAGCCTATGTGTTGGCCAGGGACACCACGATGATAATAAAATAAACCGCATCCAAATCCGTTCAGTGGTTCTCGAGTTAAAACGGATCCTACATACAGAAAGAGAGACGAAAATGAAAAAAATTGAGGTTTTGTCAGTGCAATACTAAAAACCCTTTTTATTATAACCTTTTTACTGCTATATTATTAATATATAGATTTCATTTTCGTTTTAGCGGTGAGTTGTCATCATCGTGGGCGGCCAACCTGCCCCGTTTCGTGCGTCGCCGGGACGCGCTCGTCCTGCCTGCGCACACGCATCACTCCCTCAGCTCAACGCCCGACCGACGCAACTCGCAAGACTCACAGATCAGCATCAGTCTACGTCACGTCTCCGTCGAGTCCAGGCGGAACTCCTTGGACAGCCAGCTGTCGGTCAAAATAGCTGAGATGAAGACTAAAGTGGGCAGAAGGCGCACCAAACACGGCAAGGCCAAACGCAAGGCTCGGGCTAGCGCGCGTAAGGAGTCCACGCCATCTATCGAGAGCCAAATCAGTCGTTATTGGCTGCAAGCTTTGGCGGCTAATAATGATCCTTCTCGCGAAGAGGTAAGGTTCAGTTTCGATTGATAACACAACGCAATTGTTGCATGATTTTTTTTTATTCTTAAAGTAATTTGTGTGTTGAATCCGAATCTGAACTCATATTTTCTCTTTCAGCTCGTAATATTTATCTAAGACAGGTTCAATTTTCAAAAATCGTGTGTTTTTACTACTTTGGGTAGGTTTTTACGCTTGGAACAATTAGTTCTATCGCTTTAATTTTCCATAATAACTCCTCAATGTTTCTTATTGAAAATTAAAGCGAGAGAACTAATTGTTCCAAGCGTAAAAACTTACGAAAGTAGTAAAAACACACGATGATTTATAAAATCAAGCGTAGTTTTTAATTTAATAGCACAAAACAATCACCATTTTTCATTTAAAAAAATTAGTGTGAAATGTATGGTCAGAATTATTGTTTATTTGAAAAAATAAGGACCAATCACAAATTCTGTTATTTTTGCCATGAAAAATATATTAATATTGATAAGACTTTAATGAAAAATAAAACTGTTAAATTAAGTGCAAGATCTCTTCAGAAGTATTACTAAATCGTAAAATGTTCATATTCTAAGTTTATTTTACCAAAATTGAGAGCTGATGGAAAAAAATCCGAGTTCAGATTTGGATTCAGGACCTTATTTAGTATAAGAATAACAAAAATGTATAATCTATCTCTTGTGATTATCGGGCAACGTTTTAATATTGTAGTTTTTAAGAGAATGTTTGAATTAAGGATATCAAATAGTCCAAAGGTATTTTTTTTATTGAAGTGTGATTTGTTTGAGATGTAAAGCATTTAGTTGCGAATGAATGGTATGGTTTGCGTACATTTTTGTACTTGTCAATATGTCAAAACAATAAAAAGACTGATCGGAATCTCGTATTTTTGAAAATAACATGACAATATTATTCTCAGAATTAAAATTAATGCATTTTGTGATAATAATAAACCTCGTACATAAAACTAATTGTGCCATAGGTGTGTAAAGCAGAAATAATCTTGGAATTTGACTGATATTATGTTACGGCTAGTTATTTAAGTATTTGAAGGATATCAAGGAATTTCCTATTTGTAACTTATATTTTTGACATTTCTACTTCTCGTTTCTTTTCGAATGTTGAATGGATACTCGTTCGTATGATATTGTTGGTTTTTGACCATAAACAAAGGTACAAATCGAAAAGTGGTTGTGAAAAATATCTTGTATTAGATGAGGATTCGCAATTATTACTAATCTATCGTGTTTAAAATAACATTTTTTACAACATAATATAATACTGTATATAAAACTGAGATAAAAACCTGGCCGCCGCCGCGCCGCTATCTATTTGTACACAACTCCCATTTGAATGGAAAGTGTCTGTGAAATTAAGTGCCACCAACTTATTTGTACAGTTCGATTACTCGCAGTTTCTTTATACCTCACTAAAAAGAGATGGGCGGATGATCAAACTGCACAGATAAGTTGGTGACACTGTAAGCCCGTGTAAATGTCATTATTGTACAGTATGTACAAATGGGTTTATAACCCAGTTCTCATCCGTTCGACCCACCAAAAATAGGTTATAACTGGGTTACAAACCGGGTTATTGCCCAGGTCTCTACCCATCCCTAAATATGTACGTATTTAGCGAGGCGTTGATTGGAGGAGATTGACTGCTTAGACACTCCATAAACTTTGACGATTATGTACAATGTAGGTGTATAACTTTGTATCTTTACTCATCAAGTGTTGTACTTTTTGCATTTGTGAAATATGACTCTCCTCTTTCTTGTTCGATGAATATTTTTGTAATGTCCATGTTATGGCTACAAGACAATGTGCGATTGGACCTAGTTCTAACCGTCTCTAGGTTCCATCTAACTTGAGCTATCGACTGCACCTAGGTCAAGTCGGTTTGACCTCGGCTTGGTAGCACTTTGTCTATTAGCCGCACCATCTATATCGAGCTTTAATCGTTGTACATTTTATAGATTTGTAATTTTTATATTATTACCAGTTTGGCAATATAATCAATGCAGTGATTTATTATCTACAATAAATGTTCGATCTTCGATTTGGTAATTTTATTTAACCATAATTTTTATATTTAGGAAGAGTTCATTCAATAAAAAAATAATTAACTGTATTAATTTGCTCTTTAATCAAAGCAAAGAAACAAGGCAAGCAACATGTCACAGAAAAACACAGTCCCAGTACAAAAATGTCATGAAAATAATTGAATACTGTCATGAACAAGAATTAATAAAAGAAAAACAAAATAAATGAACTACTTGTGGCAAGATCATGCGATTAAACATTTTGAGCAGGAAATCAATATCTAAAAGTATTATTGAACATACATTATTTTATTGTGATAGTACTTATTTAGTTCGCTTTGTAAATTTAGCTACCTACAGGTGGCTTAAAATTAACCTGTTTTCGAATTTCATGTTGTACAAGTGGAATTATTTTGAACCGATCTATAAATAGCTCAAATAAAACAAAATAAAAAATATTGGACTGCATCATCTGCACGCGCATTTGATTCAAAGAATTACAAAATATAGGGAAAAAAAACGTTTTTTTTTTGGCCTAATGTAAATTCACCAAAAATAAGGTCATTAAATTCTGTTGTGTTTAGAGGTTTGTACGAAATTAAAATCTAGAAATGCTTCAAAATGAGAAATTCTATGAATTACCAGTTTTTATTAAATTGTAGACAAGTTAAGTGACGCATATTTTTTAAGGCATTAACAATCAAAAATAAAATGAGTATTTTTCTTTTTTAAACTTTGTAAAATATTGAATCAAATGCAGGACAGAAGATGTAGTCCAATATTTTTTTTTATTTGAGCTATTAATTGATCTCTTCAAAGTTATACTACTATTAAAATATTAAATTCGAAACAAGTGGCATTTGGAGACACCCTATCTACAAGCGACTCCTCTCAAATCTTCTAGGTCGCATTACCTGGCTGTTAGTTTTAAAAATACTTTTATAGAGATATAAAACTAGCTTTAGCTACCAGAAAAAATAAAAGAGACTAATCGATTGATTCATAGTTGCAATAGACGCAAGATGTTGATTTTTTTTTTACCATTGCGATTGGGACCAATCGATTTGCCTCGTTTATGTTTATCGTAAAAGAATGTTTGCAGCCATTTGTAAACTAAGTAGTTTTAGCAACACATACATTTGCTATATTACGTGTCAGATGATGACACAAAAACAAGCACTATAATGTAAATTATGCAATTCAAGTAGATTTTACAACGTAAGGTACTATTGATCACAGCTGCAAAACGGTGGCAAGGCGTATCTATCGACGGATCTGAACAATACCTTTAACTTTAAGATACAGTGATGTAAAATCGATAACCATCTTCTCGCCAACTTATTATTTTGGAAAACGCAACTTCATTTTCAAATGATCAAACGAATAGTTACATTTCAAAAACTGAAGTTGTTCTTGAACAGTTAACGGTACAATGGTTATCGAATGAACACCCTGAAGTATACGTTATTGTAAAGATTATTCAACGAAAACTGGAGTCAAACGAACACCATGCTAGATCTAGATATCAATAATAAAACATATATCTAGGTACCACAGTTTTCGCTGTACAACCTAAACATTATTATCGACATGGCGGCAGTGCGGGTGAGTATATAAAGGCGGCATATATCCAAATTCATACTGGAGACTCGGTGTGATCAAGACCAAAGTAAAGACCCTTTCTTGAAATACGCAAAATAAAGTTTAGACTTCCTACACTAATTGAGTCGGGGTTGTTCTTGAATAACATAGAGGCACAAAATATTTTTTGTATTTCGCAAGCAAGGTTTGAACCTTGAACCACTTATCGAGTCTCCAGTACGAATTTGGCTATATAAATGAAAATCACCTTATATAAAGTGACTTTCATTTATACAGCCAAACTTATACTGGAGGCTTGGTAAGTGATCAGTAACACAGATCGATAATACTTTTGCTGATTTAGCAAAATAAAATCTTGACGTCCCATAGTAATTGACTCGGGGCTAGGCTTGCGTTTGTAAGGAACACGAAAAGAATAATTTACAATTTCACAAAAAGGGTAATCGAACCTTGTAACTGAGCACTTATTGAGTCTGCAGTGAGAATTTGGCTGCATAAATTAAAGTCACATGTCAGTATGTACTCGCTCGCAATCCCGCCTATCGCGTTCTTTACCTAAATAATTATAGTAAGTAGTTTGATTATCAGAAACAAACAAAACATTTTGAAAACAAACGTTGTGTTATTGTATTTGGTACGAGTGTTTTGCGCGTCCAATTCAAAGTGTGTTTTCAAAGCTGTTTTATTACATACATAGAGATCTTGCTAGTTGTTTACGACTACTTTATCTAGATAAACATTTACCATAAAATAATTAACCCGATCATTATTTAGCCTTAAAATAATTCAACGGTGCTGTTAAGCATGCAAAATATAAAAGATATAATTGAAGATCATTCAAAACAACAGAAATGTAAACGAATACATAAAAATTAAAAAAGTAACACTTAACATATTATTCATCAAAAAGGATGACAATGTTCTGGTTTACTGTACCATAACTTAAAAACTAGAGTCTTAAAAATTGCATAAAATAATAGGAAAACTGCATCTTTGGTGCTTAAAACTAACAGTAAGGGGATCACAAAACATTCGATTCAAAATCATAGGAAGAAATTGTTCTTAAACTAATTTTGATTGTAAACCAAACAAATCAATAATTTTATTATGATACGTAAATTATGCCTACATACAACAAAAAAAAAACAACCTGTGCATGAAAAAAAGCTAAACCTTATCATGCAATAATGGAACCTATTTACAATAAAATAAAGTCTAAAGATACATATCACACATTCGCAGCAGTCTTCTTTGGTGTTTATGATGTTCGTGCCTTGCGTATTTTAGTTTTCTCCGCATCAGTGAAGCCGAGGATGTTCTCAATGGCATTGAGATGACCTTGGTGGTTCTCTGTGTCGGTCAGGAAGTAGTAGATGGCCGACTTGAGGAATTGGAGAGTCACTTCGGGATCTACGGTGGCCTTTGTGCCCTTTTGCGACTCGACAATGCGGCGATACATTGCCTGAAATTAATATCGCATATTTAGACTGAAGGTTGGTACAATGTTTGATTGGGTCATGCATCTAACTATAAAATGGCGTGTCTACTAAAAAATAAAGACAGCTAAATGACCAGCATTCTTCAACTTACAAAACTTCAGGGCACCTGACGCGAAATAAAACTAAACAAATCTAGATTTTGCATGCGACATTATCTACTGATTGCAAGCTCTTTTTCACCTAATATGTTTATTAATATATATAATATATTTACTTTATAATAATAATATTGTTATGTTATTTATAAGATCTATATTCATTATATAGGTAGACACGCACCGACTACCTATCACACGACACAGGTACATCCATCAGAATTCTTTATTATTAATTAATTATACACTAAATAATACTCAGTATTTAAAATTCTAGAGGGCAACATATTTTCTTCATAATAATAATATTGTTATGTTATTTATAAGATCTATATTCATTATAGACACGCACCGACTACCTATCAAACGACACAGGTACATCCATCAGCATTCTTTATTATTAATTAATTATACACTAAATAATACTCAGTATTTAAAAGTCTAGAGGGCAACATATTTTCTTCATAATAATAATATTGTTATGTTATTTATAAGACTATATTCATTATAGACACGCACCGACTACCTATCAAACGACACAGGTACATCCATCAGCATTCTTTATTATTAATTAATTATACACTAAATAATACTCAGTATTTAAAAGTCTAGAGGGCAACATATTTTCTGCATAATAATAATATTGTTATGTTATTTATAAGATCTATATTCATTATAGACACGCACCGACTACCTATCACACGACACAGGTACATCCATCAGCATTCTTTATTATTAATTAATTATACACTAAATAATACTCAGTATTTAAAAGTCTAGAGGGCAACATATTTTCATCATAATAATAATATTGTTATGTTATTTATACGATCTATATTCATTATAGACACGCACCGACTACCTATCACACGACACAGGTACATCCATCAGAATTCTTTATCTACATCTACACTATTATATAAAGAGGAAAGATTTGTTTGTATGTTTGAGGTAAACTTTGGAACTACTGAATCGATTCTAAAGATTCTTTCTTTTATAAAAAGCTATACTATTGCTGAGTAACATAGGCTATATTTTATTTTAATAAAAGTAAGTTTTCAGTTTGAAGTGAAAAAACGCTGCTTAGCTGCTTTATCGGTGTTCCTTGACCAAATGGTTAGTTATACGTGTGAAACCGGTTGTATTTCCATACGAAGAAACTGTATCAGTTTAATCTGACTAAAGATTTCCATCTACAACGATCCTGTCACACCTCTTGCTAATATTTAGCTTGAAAAGTGATTACAGCCAGGTTTATGTATTGATTTTTCCCATACGAGAAAACTGTATGAGTTTAATCTGACTACAGATTTCAATCTACAACGATCCTGACACACTTCTTGGCACTTCGGTAAAACATGGTGACCAGAGTCTGATGATGGGACTGGAAGATGGGTACGGGATGTCCTCAACGGACAACAGCAGACCCTTCGAGTTTAGGCTTATTTGAGTGGTCATTATTAGCACTTTGGTAAAACATGGTGACCAGGGTCTGATGATGGGACTGGAAGATGGGTACAGGATCTCCTCAACGGACAACAGCAGACCCTTCGAGTTTAGGCTTATTTGAGTGGTCATTATTAGCACTTTGGTAAAACATGGAGACCAGGGTCTGATGATGGGACTGTAAGATGGGTACAGGATCTCCTCAACGGACAATAGCAGACCCTTCGAGTTTGGACTTATTTGATTGGTTATTATTAGCACTTTGGTAAAACATGGTGACCAGGGTCTGGTGATGGGACTGGAAGATGGGTACGGGATGTCCTCAACGGACAACAGCAGACCCTTCGAGTTTAGGCTTATTTGAGTGGTCATTATTAGCACTTTGGTAAAACATGGAGACCAGGGTCTGATGATGGGACTGTAAGATGGGTACAGGATCTCCTCAACGGACAATAGCAGACCCTTCGAGTTTGGACTTATTTGATTGGTTATTATTAGCACTTTGGTAAAACATGGTGACCAGGGTCTGATGATGGGACTGGAAGATGGGTACAGGATCTCCTCAACGGACAACAGCAGACCCTTCGAGTTTAGGCTTATTTGAGTGGTCATTATTAGCACTTTGGTAAAACATGGAGACCAGGGTCTGATGATGGGACTGTAAGAATACAGAATACAGAATACAGAACTTTATTCATAACGGTAAGATGGGTACAGGATCTCCTCAACGGACAATAGCAGACCCTTCGAGTTTGGACTTATTTGATTGGTTATTATTAGCACTTTGGTAAAACATGGTGACCAGGGTCTGGTGATGGGACTGGAAGATGGGTACGGGATGTCCTCAACGGACAACAGCAGACCCTTCGAGTTTAGGCTTATTTGAGTGGTCATTATTAGCACTTTGGTAAAACATGGTGACCAGGGTCTGATGATGGGACTGGAAGATGGGTACAGGATCTCCTCAACGGAAAACAGCAGACCCTTCGAGTTTAGGCTTATTTGAGTGGTCATTATTAGCACTTTGGTAAAACATGGAGACCAGGGTCTGATGATGGGACTGTAAGATGGGTACAGGATCTCCTCAACGGACAATAGCAGACCCTTCGAGTTTGGACTTATTTGATTGGTTATTATTAGCACTTTGGTAAAACATGGTGACCAGGGTCTGGTGATGGGTCTGGAAGATGGGTACAGGATCTCCTCAATGGACAACAGCAGACCCTTCGAGTTTGGGCTTATTTGATTGGTCTTTATTAGCACTTTGGTAAAACATGGAGACCAGGGTCTGATGATGGGACTGTAAGATGGGTACAGGATCTCCTCAACGGACAACAGCAGACCCTTCGAGTTTAGGCTTATTTGATTGGTCTTTATTAGGGCTTTGCTTAAACATGGTGTCCGTTGCATATAGTCGTTCAAAAAATCAAATTATTTTGTTTTCCTTATTTCCACGAAAATCTCTTCGACGCGGGCGGAGCCGCGGGCAAAACCTAGTTATTTATAATTATAAATAATACACAGTACTTATTGAAAAGTCTAGAGGGCAATATACGAGTATACCTTTATTTTCAAAAGTATGGTTGTTAATTTTAATTTAAAATCTTGCTAACCTAGCTTCTCAAAATACCAACCTGCCACCAATAACGTCAAAATCGAAGGAATGTTATTTACAACATTACAGCGCTACACGCGTAAGTTTGCCAATTGTCAATTGATGAGATTTGTAACAGTGCCCAGGCATGAAATTTTTATTTAAAGTGGTTATTTCGAGTTTTAAAAATGCCAAAGATGCGAAAAAGTGGCGGTGTTCATGTTATTTTAATATTTCACGATTAAAAGGCATTCGACAGCAAAGCCCTCATTTACCAGTAGCTTTCTCAGGGTCCAAGGATCCAAAAATGCAAAATAAAATGTTGACCTCCCATAGTAATTGACTCGCTGGGCTTGCGTTTTTAGAGAAAACCAAAAAAAAAAATATTACTGAGTACTTACAGAGTCTTCACTTTGAATTGGGCTGCATAATGTCACCTTGTATTTTATGACCCGGATAATCCGTAACGGATTCAAAATGTAAATACTATGCGAATATTTCTTTTTCCGCGTATGCTAAGGGGGCGTTCGGACTTCGGACCCCCTCTCTTATATACACCCATGAGCAGCAAACTTACATGTGTAGGTCTGTAATCTTGTACCAGTAAGAGGAGCTACGAGCACAAAAACTTCCTTACTGGGGCAACAAAGGAGGTTAAGAGGAAGGTTCCGCAAAACCATAATTTATTCTTCCTTGTTTGAAGAATCTAGCAATATTAAATATTTGAAAAAAATTTGGACTTCTGTCAAGAATATAATGCACACTCTTATCCAAACAGAATCTTCAGACGTCATTCCAACATTGTATCATAAAAAATCAAAGATGACTCCAAAAAAAGTTGTCATGTCAAGTTTTAACATTATTTCAGCAAAATCATATTATATTATTTATGAATTAAAATTCTGTATAAACTTTATTAAACTCTGAAACGAACAGATATTTGATACAAACTTCTTTTTTTTTTAATAATAAAATTCGTGATAAATGTCGTCATTTTGTTTTTTTTCCAGAATTCGTCCCTCTCGCACTGCGGGTCTTTCCGCATGGAGAAACAGCGATCAATGCAATCGAAACCTATTCTCTTAACGCGACAGTTTTAATGCTCTATAAAAGCTACCATATAGTATAAAGAGCACACAATTCATCAACATTTCTCATACTTCTTTGACCTTTAAACAACTGATTGGATATATGTCCCATCTTCTATTGTTTACTATTATTCTTTTTTTTTTCAGGCCTGTAAGGGTTAAAAAGGGGGGGTCGTTTGGTGTACTGTGATAGATAAATTAAAAGAGCAAGCAGTTTTTGTTACATTCATGGTACCATTTAGGAAATTTGAAGCTTACTGCATTTCATTAAGAAACGAAAGCGGATAAGCTTTTTCTTTATGTATGTTGAAGTAATACTAGGCAAGTCTAAGACCTAAACCAAAATGCAATTAACAATCGAAACCAGTAAAGGCTATCCTTAAGAATATAATTAAAAAATATATATAAATATGAACAAAATACCCACCTTAAAATAATATTAAAAACCACAGTGGTAAATCGTATTAAAGACCGAAACCAAAAGAGGCTGTTTCAAAAGAAAACTCTTCATGCAAAGCGTTATAAAGAAGCTCAAAAAATTAACTAATAAGGGTTTAGTAAATTTAATATTTTCTCTATACAGAAGTTATGAGCAAATGTTGCTAAAGATGAGAGTTAAATAAGTTAGTTCAATTATCAAGAAGCAATATATTAAAAGCTTAGTTACTGCAATAGAAACTTATAACAAAACAGCGGCAATTTCTGAAATATTTCAATACGTTTCTCCTTGTGCGAGGTATATGAAAGTGACGAGGTAATAAAAAAGAACAACATAATACCTAGTAACGGAGCAGAAAAATATGTATGAAGTCGAGTTGCCACGGAGCAAGCTTTGGCATAATTTTGTAAGCATATAAAAACTGTATTATCGTATAAAATGTCCGTCGTAGACGCACCCAGTTTCTGAACATGGATGAGACCGTTATCTAAAAAGAAAACTTCGTTTTTAGACATGACCGCAACCGCAAACTGGTTATTTACAAAACCATAATAAAAAATTAAAATAAAATACTTGAACTTTAGCAACACTTCCTCAAAACCAGTGTGCTTCAAAGCTAAGAGTGTATTTGACAAAAAAAAAGAAAGTGATCGTGATTTAAAGGCTGTACGTCCGTGGGAAATGTCCAACCTTTCGAGCTCCTAGGACCCATAAGGAAACAGCCTCCTTGGCACTTAGCAGTACTTGTGACTTTGCCGTTCTGTCCGCTGTGTATGCAGAGTCCTGTAATTCACTACATATTAAGCAGGGGGCAGTTATTCGCCACTACATGCACACACTATCGCAGCCGTGTATGTGGTGGTTAATACAAAGTCTGAACGGAAACCTGGAGCCTTTGATTAACTAATTTATACAATATCATACATAAATTACATGAATTGAATGGATCATAGGAGTACAAAGTCTCTTGTTCCACCCTAGAAGACGCCAGATAATTTTACATAAGACTTGAAACAGTGCAACACGATGAAATAAAGACAAATTGTAACAAAAAATAACTTTGAAAACAGCTAGGTAAATTAAAATAAATAATAACAATTAAAAAAAACTTAGGTTTATTATTTTATTTCTTAATAATATTTCAATCTGGCTCCAGGAAAATAATTTAAAAAGTGTTAATGATTAGAGTATCAAAAGAGAAGTATGAAGTAACTAATGATTGAAAGAAGAATGATGTCCATTACAATAGAAAATGCCTGATAAATTAACAACATTTTAATGCTTACGCGATATGACATAACTAACGCATTACTAACGGTAGTTAAGTTGGTGTGTTAGAATCATTGGACTTTTATTTGAATTTAGTCTCAAGTCTAAACAAACTTATACATAAGGCGACATTAGTTTATGCAGCCAAATTCATATCGAAGGCTTGGTAAATGATCAGTATCACGGAACGATAACACTTTTTGCTAATTTTGCTAAATAAAATGTTGTCTTCCCATAGCTATTGACTCGGAGCTGGGCTTACGTTCGTAGGGAATGCGAAAAAAAATTTACGTTTTTCACATAAAGGATAATCGAACCTTGATAATGAGCACTAATCGAGTCTTTAGTATAAATTGGGCTGCATAAATATAACATTTGTATATTATTTTCCGTTCAAATAAGTATATCCAAATTTGATTAATTGTTTTGTATTAATTTATTCATCAGATCTGTGTTTATTTTGTGCCAATCCAATTCAATGCATATGATAGATATGCAGCAAGTTTGGATTTAGATATCACTAATCCGTAATCCAAAAATAATTGAGCAACGTTTTTTATTCGTAGCCAATTACATATTGATGTTATTAGAAGTCATAACAGCAACTTTATTGAATTATTTATTGCACAAATATAATTACTATGTATTTACAGTTAGATAACATTTCAAGGTTGGTTTGAATTCCTTTGTTTTTGGCTTGTCCAAACCATCAGTTTGTATGTATCCCGAATGAGCTGATATGATATACTCTAGACTTTCTTAATTTGGATTTAACTTTGGATCTCCTATATCTTTACAGAATCAAGCATTTTCCAGTGTAAAAAGTAAATCCAGAATGAATTTGATGATGACAACAGTGTTATTCTTCAAATCAAACTCAGGCAAAGGAAACAAAGCTTGAACTTACCCGGACATTCTCCAGCTCGGTCTGTGTGATCTGAAGTTGTTCGAGTAGCTCCTCGACTGACACGCGACTGCTGGATCCCGGTTGCTCTGCATCCTCACCCTGAAACATTGCATTAACGACTTTATGTAATGAGAGTAAAGATTAATATTAGTTTTGTTTGGTTCAAGCTGCACTTTTAATTTTTTGTTTCAATGGAAATCTCTGCCTTTTTTGGTAAACTTGCATTACTGGTCAATAAAACGATAGTTTATAATTGAGATTTTAGAAGCATAATTTTTAGTAAACCTGTATTATATTACACAGAACATAAATTATTATGAAATAAAATGAAAGTAAAATTTAGATTGCAAGGCTATATGATTATTTACAATACATCTGTGTCCTTGTCTGCATAATTATGTATGCAATGCACTGTGTTTTGAACTGTTATCAGCAGAGATAGTCATGGTTTTGCACATAATAAAAGAAACAAATTATGTGAATTAAATTGATGCATTGTTCTAAAGACTTGAATAAAATGAAATTACCTTTTCCAGCTCGAACTTGGCAGCTTCGACCCCCTTGTGGTACATCTGAAGATACATGGACTTGTGCCTGTTCTCTTCTTCCTGGAGTTGTTTACTGGCCTCTTCAAGCTGTTTCTCTAGAACATGAATTCTTTCCTTCGCCTGTTCATAGTTTGGCAGCAACTCACAATATCTAGTATTCACATCTGCCAACTTTTGAAGCAATGCTTCAACTTTATCATTATGCGCCTTCTTCAACTCTTGAGTTTCTCCAACATGAGCTCTCATCAGATCTTCTATCTTTTTTTCATAGTAATCTATTAGTTTACGTCTGTCCTCCTCATGTTCTCCTAGCTCTGTGTTGCAGGATGCATCGTGAGTGTGAAGAGGAATAGATTCTTTGGAATGTAGTGACGAGTTTGTGAGATCATCAAAGTGGCCAGAATCAGTAAAGGAACCTTGCATTTCACTGTTGCGACACCTGGTCGGAGTCTGGTCTTTGAACATAGGACTATCGGTGACATCGAAAGATGTCCGACAGGCATTCTCAAGCTTGGGACTTTCCTCATTAGCACCTTCATCAGCATTTTCTTTGATTGTCACAATTTCACTAGAGTTGGACTTGTCATCAGGTGAGCATATTGAAGCCTTGTAAAGTCTGAGTTCAACTACTTCTTTGGTCAAATGGAAAATTTCACTGTCTTTCTTATCTAAGTCTTTTTTGGCATGGCTGAGGAGGCTTTTAAGCCTACGGATCTGTTTTTGGGCTCTCTGTGTGGGTGTAAGATACTCTTCTCCTGCAAGACCTGCATGTGTCGAGCAGTGGAGAACATACCGCATGGATCGGCCACTAAAGGTGGTCCCATTAAATGGAGCATAGCCAGCATCAATGGAGGCTGCAGTGGCTGCACTTCCATAGCTGTGCAGAGAATCATCATCAGGCAGGTCTTCAGGCGACCCAGGTGGAGTGTGGGCCAGATCTGTGTTGCTAAGCTTCCTTTCCATGTAATGGTCTTGTGAGGATTTCATACAGGGCTTTCCTGATTTATGCTGAATTGCATTGGAGCTAAGTGACTGCAAAAAGGAAAAAAATATTGTAGGAAAGATTTCACTGGTCAACAAGTTTTCTGAAGCAGAAAAAATATTTTGAAATTCTTGCGGAAAACTGTGTGCTGAATCCAAATCTGAACTCAGATTTTTTCTATAGGTCTCAGTTTTTGTGAAATCAACTTCAAGTATTGAAATTTTACGTTTCTATAATGCTTCTGAACAATTTTTTTACGTATTAACTTATTCTTATTACAAATATAGGTATTTTATATATTTATTTTTCATCATCAATGTAATCAATACTTATCAAGGTGAAAATAACAGAATTCGCGATGGAACCTTAATTTTCAAAATAAATAATATTTTGTGAGAGCTTGTTCTGTCTATACATTTCATACCAAGAGTTTTTACTATGAAAAATTGGGTGGGATTGTTTTGAGACATTAAATCAAAAACAAGGCTTGGTTACGTGAATCTTTTTATCATATTATTAAAAAGAACTACTGAGAAGAAGTATTATTGAAAATTAAAGCCGAAAAACTAATTGTGCTAAGCATAAAGCCCCACCAGAAGTAGTAAAAACATGCGATTTTTCAAAATTCAGTGTATTGGACATATATTACAGAAAATCAGAGTTCATATTCAGATTCAGCACACAAATTTCTCAAATAATTTCAATAAATCGTTTATGTGACAGAAAATTTCTACAATTTTGTTGACCAGTGTTTCAGGAGCACGGTTTAGCTATACCAATGATATTGATATAATGCAATACCAATGATATTGATATAATGCAAACTGTACTTGCCAATATTTTACAATTATCGTGTAGGTATGTACTTAACAGAGACAGGGAGAATCTAGACACTTTATTGCAGTTTCTGGAGCTCTAGGAGAAACCGAACATATGGAAACCCTTTGGTATTGCCTCTAGTAGCCATGGCAATGCTTTAAAAATTCAGGAGTGTTTTGGCGCGCTACTTACATGGCTCCTCTGGCGATGGTTGGGCTCCGCAAGGCGGGCCCCATCGCTTCGTTGTTTCTGAGGTGAGTTTTCCGTGATTACTGGAATTAATCGCCTCGTAGAAAGAGGCGACCGCTGCACCATTTTCTCACCGCGCACGCGTAGTGAGGATGTGCGCCGGAAGTTTCCGCTGACATTTCCCGCGCAGCAGTGCTCATCGTGGAAATCTAATCTCCTAATTGAATTCCTGCTCATTTTCTTCAATGATCTACATCAAAGCCGCTCACTGGAAAAACGAAACAGCTGTGTCGCAAATCGTGTGGAAATTGTTTTGTTTTGTTTGTTTTAGGGTTACGAAAAAAGTATCGATACTTGAATGTACTCGATACTTTAGTTACGATACCTATTATTTTCGTACTCGATATTTTATTAAGCATTGATAATTTTCACTTTACCTGATACTTTTATGCGGGAATTGATACGTCTCTAATTTAGAGACATAACGGTAATTTAAAATAACTTTGGAATAAAATATGCACATAGTTTAGATGATATGTCGCGGTGAAGAAGCAATTTTGTCATTATTCCAATGTACTACATTTCTAACCACTGATATTTGTGGTAACTGTAGCATCGACATCATGTTTTTTTCATTGATTATAGAAATCTCGTACTATTCGTGAACTTTTTTAGAAATATTTCATGAGTACCTAATTTGAGTTTTTATGCTCACAAACTTGATTTGCCAACTTTGTTCATATTTTATATGAAGTATTAAAGTAAGTCATACTGGGCGTACCTAAATAGAATAAACATAATTATTAAATTAAACATAATACCTAGAATGAAATGAAATGAAAATGAATGAATGAAATGTTTACCAACCTTCTTAGAAACAAACCTTAAGTGATAAATTATGTCCATAAAAACACAGGATAAGTCACAAGTATATTTAAAATTTGTGAGAACAAACGAAAAATGAAATTTATTATGTAACGCAGTTGTTTCTTTCGGAAAGTTGTCCTGCATGATCAGTAGAATATTTTGGTTTCGATTAATGTTATTTCTTCATTTTTTAGCATTGAACAAAGAAACCAAAATATTCCAAATAGTACTTGATACCCATTAGTACCGATACTTTTTGGTCGATACTGATACCGCTATCGATACTTTTTACATGATTCCAGTATCGAGTACAGTTATCCATACTTATGTTTCTATACGACATCCCTAGTTTGTACAGATATATATTTTTTTATACAACGTTCATGGTACAGATTACAGTTCACTTTTTTTTTGCGAAACGTGAAAGCATAGACATAGGATTCGCTTTGCTTTAAAGATAGGTTATCGCAGATTTTAATCGCGGGGCGCTCATAAATTAGGGGTCTCGACACGGGTTCTAATGCCATCTTTGTCGCACGCTTTGAAAATTGTATACGCTATCCTGCTGTCAGTGTCGGAACCTGACGAAAGTGTTAATTTATAAAAGGCTATCAGAGTCTGGTACTTGCTTTATGTTAAGAGTGTATCTAAATGAGACAAAGACTGAATAACCCAAGGCAAAAAATACAGTACTAAACATTTATATTACGGTATGACGTCAAACCGTAACATTTGGGTTGAAAAATATTTCTTACCTACCGAAATATTACGGTTTACCTAAACTTTTTCAACAGCGTTAAAATATGTTTTGGATGATTTTGAGTTTCATTTTTGCTGCTTGGAAAATATGGCAATGGTTCTGTGCAGAGCGGGGCGGTGCGACGCGGTGTCTGCTGCGGTCAGTACATATCGAAAGTTGCTCCTATTTGGTTTTGTAAAACTTGAAGTATAAAAAAATCTGAAAATATGAATTCTAGTTTTTTTTGGTGAAATTAAAATATTTATTTTGTAAAATAGATACATAAAGTATACTTTCTTCAAGTCAAAGTTAATCTTTACAATATATATCTTTAGAATATAAAAAAATAAATACTAATAAGGGAAATACATACAAAAAATATTTGGGTTGGGCTACTAAAATGTAATTATCACCTGCATAAAATAGGGAAATCTAGGAATAAAAATATGATATAAGGTCCTACAATAATAAGTGAAAATAATTCTAGGGTGGATCATGTACCGTTCACTGATAAAATTCCAGAAGAAGAAAACATTTTTTGCTCAAATATTTTTTTCACTTCTCAGTACAAAGTGGTTCAATCAGCTGACAAATTTCTATGGAAAGATAAAAAAAAGTACGCGAAAGAAATTATTTTTTCAGTGGAACATGCTCTATTAGGAATACTCTATCATCTGTTGATTTTTTTTCACTTTGAATTGTAGGACCTTATGATGATGATGCAATGAACAAATGAGTTGATAAATAAATACGGGAAATACATATAATACATACATTAGCCGCGGGCAAAAGCTAGTGTATGTAAAAATATTATACATACACTAGCTTTTGCCCGCGGCTCCGCTCGCTTCGAAGAGAGTTTCGTGGAAATAAGGAAAACAAAAGAATATGATTTTTTGAACGACAATATGCAACGGTCACCATGTTTTACCAAAGTGCCAATAAAGACCAACAAAATAAGCCTAAACTCGAAGGGTCTACTGTTGTCCGTTGAGAAGATCCCGTTCCATATGGGTGCCTTCCAGTCCCATCATCAGACCCTGGTCACCATGTTCTACAAAAATACCCATCAGCACCGATCAAATAAACTTAAACTTGAGAGGACTCCTAAAAAAACATTTACCAGTGGATGATTGAAACCCCGATGATGAGACTACATACGTACGACTACGCAAGGCGTACATACCTTTAAAGTCAGTTCAGTAGTTCTAGATATTACCCATTATATGCAAACAAACAAACACATCTTTCTTCTTTATATAATAGTGTAGACAAACATTAACGTGAGTTGATTTGAACCAGACTGCGTCAAATTCGATATTTTGAAACATGCAGCGCCATCTAGTGTATTAAAATAAAAACAATTTCAACGCCAGCTTACAAACAATTTCAACGCCAGCTTACTGAGCCGTTATCCAGGATAGCTTCCCAGAGATGGCGTTCTTTATGCACTTGAAAATAAAAATATTTTAGTTATTGGTCTTTGCGCAGTCAAGAAATATAATTTCAACTTTAATATTTTTTTTACAAATAAAATATTTTTTCTGATAATAAAATAAAAGAATAAAAAATAAAAAGTGAAAACAAATTTTACCAGTCGGGGTATGAACCCGCGACGATCGACAATGCTACGGCGGCGAACCTTCCATATGTCTCACTAAAATTCTCATTGCGCTGCTCCCTTTTTTCATAGCGTGATGATACATAGGCTTAAACCTTTCCGAAGAAATGCTTTATCTTTCACTGAAAACTGCATCAAAATCCATTGATTGGTTCTCAAGTTATAAGCGAACGAACAGACAGACGGACAGACAGACAGACAGACGTTGTATTTTATATGTATATAGAAGATGTATAGAAGAAGAAGATAATGCCTAACCATCAGCACCATTCGATTAGTATTGCTCAGAAGAAGGGCAAGAAACTTAGCAAACATGCCTTTTTTCAAAAAATATTTGGTACAAAACTATATTACAAATATATATTTTTTTTATACCCACATATGTAAAGGCATAAAAAATATAAGACTGCAGTAATTATATCACGAGAAAAATGTATCATAATCAACCCGTCTCATATTGTCTATTACCAAGTCAGTTTACATATTAATTAATTTTAACCCTTTAGAGGAATCATACAGCATTCAAATATTTTAATTATGAATTACAATTTTGATTAAGATTATTATTATTTATTACTCCATGCTTCATTATCGTCCAAATAATAATTGAATTTATAATAAGCTTTCTTAAGTAGGTAGTCCTTGCTTAATATATAGTTAAACTTATTTTCAGGCAAACTAAGGACCTCCTCTGGAAGCTTATTGTAAAATCTTATACCATGTCCTACAGAAGAGGTACCTAGGTACTTTGGCAAGCCTTAATTTTGGAAAAGCTAGTTTATGTTTGTTTCTGGTTTCAACAGAGTGGTGCACACCAAGTCTCGGAAAATTATCAATATTTTTTCTGACATATCTAATAACTTGATAAATAAATTCACATGGGACCATAAATATTTTAATTTCTTTAAACTTTTCTCTTAATGTATGTATCTCGGTACTTAATGTTATAAATATACCGAATTGCTCTCTTTTGCAAGACAAAGACTGCTGCTTCTATATACGCGGCTCTACCCCACAACATTATGCCATATGACATAATGCTGTGAACATTTTTTGTTTGATAAACACTTGTACTTGTCCACTTATTTATATTATTTCCCCTTACCGGTTTCGCTGTTAAAGCATTAAAGCGAAACCGGTAAGGGGAAATAATATAAATAAGTGGACAAGTACAAGTGTTTATCAAACAAAAAATGTTTCAAAAGTTCCACCAAGTGCCAACAATCACGAGCATCAACTCTAATGCTGTGAAAATAACTGAAATATACTGATCTAGCAGTATCTTCATCAGTAATCTGCCTTATACATAAGCAAAGTATTGGCATTTTTAATGGAAATAATCTATTATCCAAGAACAAAAAGCAACCTGTCCATTGGTTTAAAGTGTGTATAATCTCACTGAAATGTCTTATCGTGCTCCGTTTATAAATTACATTTCTTATTACAACTTAAAATTAGTTTGATACCTTAAAAATGGAGTCAATTTTTTAAGTTTTCAAGCGAATTTTGAACGTGTTGACATTAAGGCTTGCTTGGCCCATGGTGCACGGTAATCTTACTGAGTGATTTTGAACTTCTGTATGTTGTACATAGTCTACATTAGAACGGTCGCTTCGCGCGCTGCTGGTTCGCATAATTTTCCAGGTTTTTCTGGATTTTACGAAAAAGTATTTGGTTCAGGTATTTTCTAGCTTTATATTTGAAAATGAATTATGTTTTCTTCCTAAAGCAGTAACTTAAGATAAACAACTCAACCTGCTAAAAAAAGTATTTATCATTTAAAAAGGTATCATTTTCAAAAATAAAATATTCGATAGGAGTGAAATGTGTCCAAATTAGGTGGGTGAATTTCACAATTTTTGACCCTATTTTTATGTTACTTTTGCGTAACGGTTACGTAAAAGTAACATAAAAGAACCCTAAAGATGTGGCCATAATTGAGCAAAATTTAAATAAAAAACACATGACCAAGACATCGTTTATTAAAGTATGCAAAATTCAAAATACCAGATCAAACGAATATAACGTATCTTGTTTCAGTCGTTCCCGATATCTTTTTTGTCGCTCGGCAGCAGAAAGAGGCATTATTTCTGGAATAATAAGAATGGCATAAACATATGCAAGTACTGTTACATAATTTACATAAACTGAAATCCCAAGTTTTTAACTATGTACACAAAGCTGAGTCCTTGGGTAAGGCCAAAAACTGTATGAACGCCCCCTTAGCAAATTTTATGTAACGTTACATAAAATATAACATAAATATAACATAAAAGAAACGAAAATCGATGTCTACATAACCTAAAAACAACCAAGAAAGAATCCAAATAATTTCACAGATGTAAGGCATTAGGTAGTTTGTTTACTCTGTAAAGAGCTTTGCATACATGATGATAACAAGGAGTAAGAATACTTACATTCTTTAGAACTCTTTTACACAAAAAATAACACAATGTCTACATTTGCAGCCGCACCGTAGTTGTGCTCTGTTTCTGATGAAAAACAAAATGGTTGCCGCGTGATGATTGGTTCACGTGACTGCGACTTTTTCTTTGGTGTTGCCAGTAATAATTTAAGTGGAGTTTACCAATGCGGATACAAAATCCATGCGTTACGTAATAGAGTAACATAAAAGATAGAAATTCTGGACATTTTGTAAGGAACAATTATTTCAACTTTTTTTTACATTATTAGTATAGGTATTTATTTCAAGAAGTCATTTTGCCTTGTTATAAAGTTTTTTGGAAATCAAGGTGTATCTTAAAATAAATTCATTAGAAAAATCACGGTGCAACTTCTACTGTTTTTCTTTAATATCAAAATCAATACTTGAGATTTGTGATGCGAATAGACATGGAAAGGGTCAAAAATAGTGAAATTCACCCAGCCTGTAACTGTTTTAAGAAAAGAAAGATAAAGGTCCGAAAAAATATGTGTGATGTCTTAAATTGATCGGCAAGTAGTGGACTCGGCAAATTTGAATTTGAATTTTAAATTTGATTATTTTTTATTATATTCCGCTTCCAGATTATTTACTGAGTACATCCTTAATCTTTATATACCGGTAGCAATATATTTCTCTGCCAAAATGTTACGGTATGACGTCAAACCGTTATATTTCGGTACCGTAAAATAAAGGTACCAATTACCAATATATTTCTCTACCCAAATGCACAAAGGAGAAAATTGCTAGTTTCTTATGCCAAAGTGCTACGGTGTCATACCTGAAAATTTTAACTGGTTACGAGAATTTTGTACCGTTTTCAGTCCCTGGATATTTTCATAGAATAAAGAATATTTTTTATCAAACAAAACATACTATTGATATTAGCCGTAATATTATACACTTTCTCCAGACACGCCAGTAGTTTTATAAATTGTAAAGCTCAAAATCGGTGAGCAAAATGTTTGCTAAATCTTTAGTACCTCTATAGTGTACAGTGACTCAATATTAAAAAAAAACCGTTTAAGTGCGAGTCAGACTCGCATACCTAGGGTTCCGTAGTTCGTCAGTCTTGGGAACAGTCAGGAAGACGGTATTTAAAATCTTGCCCATAACTGTTTATGATAACTAAAATAAGAATTGATTGTACCACAAAAGAGAGACTCAAATATTTTATACCGTACTCGAAATAAAACTCGTGGATGAAAAATTTAATTTTGTCATTTTGTTATCGTGAATTTCTCACCCGCTATATTTTTCCTGTAATCCCAAATTACCATGATTTTTTCAGTTTCGGAAATAAACGGGGCCGGGCCAGGGGGGGGGGGGTTACATGATTGATTTTTCGAAATCGGTTTCAGATGTACTAAGAGTATATATTTTTATAATCAACTCTGTAATATCTACAATTTGATACCCAAATTGTATTTATATATTTATTTTATATTTTTTTTAAGTTCTCATTTGTTATCAACTTTTTTTTAATCGCTATATTTTTCCTGTAATTGGCGAGCTATGACCTATAATCCTAATTTTTTTTCATATTTTTCGGTCCACCAGTTTCGGAATAAAAGGGGGCGGACATGCATTTTTTGTGGTTTTTCCAAGATTTCTCGAAATCGATGCCAGTAAATATACTAAAAGAACATATTTTTTGTAATCAACTCTTTTATATCTACAATTTGATACCCATATTGTATTTTTATAAAATATTTTTTTTATTTATTTTACTTTTTTTATATTTCTCATTTGTTATCAACTTTTTCTTAATCGCTATAGTTTTCCTGTAATTGGCCAGCTATGACCTATGATCGCCATTTTTTTCATATTTTTCGGTCCACCAGTTTCGGAAATAAGGGACACATGCATTTTTTTGTGGTTTTTCAAAGATTTCTTGAAATCGATGCCAGTAAATATACTAAGAGAATATATTTTTATAATCAACTCTTGAATATCTATAATTTGATACCCATATTGTATTTTTATAAAAAAAATATATTTATTTTACTTTTTTTATATTTTTCATTTGTTATCAAGTTTTTTTTAATCGCTATATTTTTCTGTAATTGGCCAGTTATGGCCTATAATCGTAAATTTTTTCATATTTTTCGGTCCACCAGTTTCGGAAATAAGGGGGGGACGCATGCATTTTTTTATGTTTATTCAAAGATTTCTCGAAATCGGTGCCAGTAAATATACTAAAAGAATATATTTTTATAATCAACTCTTTAATATCTACAATTTGATACCCATTTTGTATTTTCAAGAATTTATTTTTATTTTTCTTACTTTTTTGTATTGGAAATATTTTGAACAATTTCAAATTTTTAGGTAAGTTTTTGTGGAAAATTTCAAGTCTTTATCTTTAACGGTGCTAAAGTTATGAGGCTGTGACGTACGGACGGACAACAGCGGAGTCTCACCATAAAGGTTCCTTAGTACCTTTTAGGTACTTTATTTATTAACCTAGTATCTGAAAGCAGGCAATATTCAGCATAACGAAAAATACTGAATATTCAGCACCATATTAACAAAAATACTGACGGTAGTTGTGAAGTACCTTTGGGTTTATTTTACAAGTTCTTATTTCCCTCGCGTAAGGTTTACAATCCAATAAAAAAATATTCTACCTATTTAACTTTGTTTGCAGACGCTTATATCTAGTTGCAAAAATCGAGTACAACGTCCGCATTTGTTCTCAATTTAAACGTAGTAACACTCATTGTGTTATATCATATTGATGCTTGCAGCGCCCCGATTTCAAAGCGATTGCTGTGGTTGTATCGAGCTGTCCATAAAACCGATAGCTCCAGCGCTACCCAAAATAGCGATGCTGGCGAACCGTGTTGAACACGACAACTGCTTAGTTAGACGATTTATTACCCGTTGCGTTGTGCTTGCGCAACTATACAAGAACTTGCTATTGCTTGCTTGAAAATTGCAAGAACAAGCACCGAACTATGCTAGCTAGCACAATGAGAGTTTTTTTGGCTTCATTTTGCACGTAATTATTACATTGAACCTACAGTTTAGCTTATTTTGCCCTCGATAAATTACACACAAATTATGTAGGTATTTAGAAAGGTCTGCAACTGTCAAAAAATATCGGTAAAGCCATTGATTTTTAAATCAATGGGTGAAGCAAAATAATTTACATTTATGCAAAAAAAAGTTTAAGCACATTCAGCACACCTCCGACTTAATACCGTCTAGGATTCAATTTTATTACGATATAGGTACAATATAGATATGTTATTTCAGAAAAGAGATGTAGTGACTAGAATATAAAAAGAAATGTTTTGGTGGTTTGGGCATAGGTAGAGAGGATGAATGAAAGTAGAGTGACGAAAGAAATTTATACTGCACAAGTGGAAGGTAAATCCGCCGTAGAAGGACGTATGCCGACCAAATAGGAGACATACTGAAGAAGGGCAAAGTAAAAAGTACCCGGAATAGAAGAGTTTGTATGACTTGATTGATGGATGTAGAAGCAAAAGAGGTGTGTCAGGATCATAGTAGATGGAAATCTGTAGTATCTGCTTAGCTGCCTAATAATGTTTGTTCGACGATAACTCGAGTATCGTTGTTCGGAATGTCATGAAATTTGGCACGCGAGCAAATATGTCAAAAAGAATTTTTAAGTTCCAACATGAGCCAAATCGGTCAAGCGCGAATCGGGTGAGCGTGAGTTCACCGCACGGGGCAAACTACTAGTTATTTCTATACGAATTCCTTTGGCATTTATAAACTTTTATTTCAAATATAGCAAACATTCACAAAAACGTTTAAAATTATTTCATGCTGACCGACGGTACCAAAATAACACTTCCTGAAACACATGTTCTCAAGAAGTCGGCGCTCTCATATTGGTTTTTGTGTTCTATACCATGGGAAATACAAAGTGATTCCCGAAATCTTATTTACTGTCATCCGTTTAGAAGTTCTATGGTGATGAGGCCAGGATCGAAGAACAGGTGGATTTATGTCAATTTTCAAGCAACACCCTGCAATCAGCATCCTGGTACAAAGCGTTTGCCTCAATATCGAGTGATATTCTGTCATCTATCTATTGAGGAGTTCCACAGCCTATCTCTGAAGACCACCATCAAATCACGAACAGACTGAAATAGGTCCTACACGGAAGCAAACACATGAAAAAAAAATAGTAAATCGTTTAATTGAAGTTCTACTGCCTATCTCCGAAAACCATCACCAGATCACGACCAAACTAAAACGGGACCTACCTGAAAGCAAACCCTTCAAACAAAAAAATATTTTCATATCGGTTAAGATATTATAGAGTAACATACCAAAAAAAAAGAAAGAAATACAGTAGGTAATTGAGAACCTTCTCCTTTTTTGAAGTCGATTAAAATAGGATTTGACGACTAAGAGAATAGGATAAGTGACATTATTCTAAATCCAATATGGTGGACACGACAAGATGCCGATTTATTATTTCTGTACGAACCCCTTTGAACATAAGTATCAAAACATAAGATTTGACGGGGAGATTACGATAATCTAAGTGATGTCATTCTAAATCCAATATCTACGCCCTAAGATCGCGGACAATTTTTTTTAACTACCCCCTTAATGTGTTGATCAATTGAAACAGGTCCAAGGTTCAATTACCCTTTCTGTGAAGTTCGAAAAATTATTTTTCAATGCAGTTGATCGTAAATTTTTCTTTTTTGTGTAACAAAATTATGCGGAAACCGACTCTTTATTTCATTTTAAATTTTTTGACTCTATGGTGCATGGTGCAAGTCATAAAATTTAAAAAATTACTTACAAAGATGCAAGGAGGTTTTGCTGTCCAAAAAAAAAAACAATTATTATTAAGTATGAGCGCTCTAGCAATAATTAAATGATGATAAACACCATAACACATAAGATTCTTGATTATCTCATTTAAAAATACGTGTTTTGTTTCCGCAAACAAAAATATTTTTCACATTATTGAAAAAAACGGTACGAAACGCGCGCTCTGCAAATAAAGCACGCCATTTTGTTGTAAATAGGCTTTGGTGAAATAAAATTACTTTAATTTTGTGGTTATACCTCTAGTAATCTCGTAAAATGAGTTCTAATGAAGAAGTTATAGATTTAACTCCTACAAATATCGTCGAAGAAGCCCAAATAGCAAATGAAAATTCTTTGCCGCAAAAATCGAGAATTTCTACAGTGGAAAATGGACAAAAACTGTTCCTCGTTTTCTGAGAACTTTCTTTTAGCATACTTCAATAAACTGGCATCAAGATATAAACCATCTTCATTATGGTCTAAATATTCAATGTTGAAGAGCACCATCAGCTGTAAAAATGACATAAACCTACGAAATTACCACAAACTAATTGCCTTCTTGAAACGACAAAATGATGGATTTAAATCTAAAAATTCAAAAGTGCTTTCTGCAAGCGATATAGAAAAATTCCTAAATGAAGCGCCAGATAGGAAGTACTTAGCAACAAATTCGGTCATTATTCATACTACTTATTCATTAGCTTAGAAGTTAATTCTAAATTAATTTGTTACAGGTTGCTTTAATTTTTGGAATAACTGGAGCATGTAAGCGAGAGAAACTTGCGAACATAAATGTGGATGATATTGAAAATCACGGCGAAACGTTACTAGTGAAAATTCCAAATACAAAGACCAAAATATCCAGATCTTTCACAAATCATGGGCAATTTTACAAAATTGTTAAAAAATACGAGTCTTTGCGTTCATCAAAATCAAAAAGCCAAAGATTCTTTCAAAACTTTCAAAATGGAAAATGTATTGCTCAATGCATAGGCGTAAATAAGTTTGGTGGAATGCCGAAAGAAATCGCTACATATCTTCGATGCCGGAATCATGCACAGGTCAGAGGTCAGTTTCAGAAGGACATCTGCAACCTTACTTGCTGATTCGGGGGCAGATATAACCACTCTAAAACGGCATGGAGGGTGGGCGTCGAATACGGTAGCTGAAAATTACATTTTATTTTAGAATCGGTCTGTGGTTTGTTTGAAATGGCCCCAAAAAACAGACAAAGCAGTCGTCGTCCTGCAGCACCCCCCCCCCCCATAGAGCAGGTCATTGGCTACCCACCTATATTATTGTTTTTGTGTACTGATTATTTGTTTGTGTTTGGGTTTGTAATTTCTTCTTTTTCTTTTGTATTTGCATGTACTTTTGAGAAAATAAATGCTTTCGTATTTTGTATTTGTATTTGTAAGTGATGAAGAAGATGTGTTAACACCTGAGTTTATGAAAGAGAGGGCGGCCTATATAGTAGAAAACTTGCTACCCAACAAATCACGGCTCGTTTACATCAAAGCCTACGATGAGTTCAGCAAATGGAAAAATTAAAATCAAGCTTTGGGCATAATGTTCCAATTTTAATGTGCATTTTAATTAATTTAACTTTCCATTTTCTACATTAAATGTCTATTTTCGCTTAAATTATTTCTTTTTCTTGTGACTACAAGTATAGTATGCAACTCTTGAGTAAAGTGCGGATTTATATTGAGGGCCATGAATCACTCGCGTCGCTCAGGATTCTAACACTTGAACCACTCGCAAAGTCGTGATTCAGTCGTTAGAATCCTTTACTTCCTCGTGATTTTTCTATGGCCCTCGCTTTAAATCCGTCCTTTATTTACTAATTGCATAATATACTATTTTGTGACTTTATACTAGTTCAAGAACTGAACAGAACGACTCGACGTTAAAAAATTCTATCGTTAAAATAGCAAAATTTCCAATTAGAAAAATGAGCAAACTCTCACGTCATCATCGTGTTATGTATGTGCGAGTTATTATTTATTAGTTATTTTTGCTTCATTTTATTCCGAATATTTTTTGTGCTTATGGTAAAGAAGTACAATTAAGTTAACAACTTGTCTAACGATTTTCTTATTACTACTTTTACTAAATACTTATTTTTTGTTTCGAATACTTACTACCCTTTCAAATACTACCTTCTCGGCCGTATCGAAATAATTTATTTTGCACCCCTGTTATGCCTATAAATAAGAAATAATATTTTTAAACTAGCTTGAATATCAATTTAATGATTTAGGAAACCCTTAGTTTGTAAATCATTTAACTTGACCGGTTTTATATTTATTTATTACTCGGCCTAGTTCTATTTAATCAAACGAGTTCTTTAATGAAATAATAATGGCCTTGGATCTTCACAGATTATTAAATGTTTGCCTGGACTGAAACACGAATTTATTAGTTCCACTATGTGATCAACAATATAATTACAGACTGCAAGACTTAATTTACATACAAATAAACAACGTGCGGGTATGTTCATTTATTTCAATCCAAAACAGACCTATAAATAATTTCAGTAATATAATAGACAAACTGCATTTTTAGGGTTCCGTACCCGGAGGGTGCCAAACGGGATACCCTGTTACTAAGCCTCCAATGTCTGTCTGTCTGTCCGTCCGTCTGTCACACGGGTCTACAGCTTTAACCGTAATAGGTAGAAAGTGGAAATTTTCACACAATACGTGTAACAGTATCACGAGAAATAATATACATATACATATGTATACATACTTATAAAAAATAACGTTGGTTCCCATACAAGAAACTTTGAAAAAGTTGCATTATTTAAACGTTATTGGTTTTGGCTCTAACTTAAGGATGGGAACATATAAGTTTTAAATTTAGTCAGATTGTAGGACATAGTCTGAAATAAAACAAAAAATAATAAAAAGTTCCGTTCCGGGTTCCGTACGCAGACGGCGCCAAAGTTTTTGTCAGACGCTACCATTTTAGCGCCTTAATGTTGCTATTAGCATCTATATTGTTGATATGTATGTGTGATGGTACGGAACCCTTTGTGGGCGAATCCGACTCGCACTTGCCCAAATTATTACTTACCAAGTGTGCTACGCGCCACGCCCCGCTTGCTTGCTAACCATATAAGATATTCTTACATCGTACATTTGCTACGCTCAAGCGTAGACGAGATGCGTTTACGCGTGTGGTTCAGTATAATCAGTACAGAATGTGGTTAAATTTCAATAAAAGCAAAAGATTTGTTGGTTTATTACTCAAAATTTAGAAAATTTATTAATGACTGGCCTTTGCCTTCGGCTTGGGCTTTATTCTATGAACACCTTATAGCCTATGTGTTGACCAGGATAATTACGATGAGAATAAAAAAATAGCATCCAAATCCGTTGAGTTATTCTCAAATTAAAAGCGTTTGTTCAATATTTGTACCGTTTTCGGCTTGGGCGTTAATTTATGAACGCTTCTAATAGGCTATGTGTTGACCAAGGTCACTACGATGATAATAAAAAAAGCTCATCCAAGTCCGTCGAGTGATTCTCGAGTTAAAACGAAACATATATATATATACAGACAGAGAAAAATAAAATAAAAGTGGTTTTGGCCCTAACAACCCATTTCATTTAAAATTTGGCGAAATATTCAATGTACAGACACGCCTTTTTTATCACTTTATTATAAGTATAGACATTATTCGACAATAAACTTTCATTAGTTGTATAGTAAAGCGGCTCGGTCCACTACCTAATCGAAGATAGGTCAGAGGCCAAGAAAATAATATCAATTGGAAACGCGTCTTGACCGAAAGCATCTTCCCCAGAATAAATTCTCGTATATTAAATATTGGCCCCATCAAAGAAACGTTAGATCAAGAATATTTATCGACGGCCGAAAACGTGGATCGCCGAATACACTTGATCAGAAGATTATATCAGACACCAATCACATAGTTTCAACAACAAACGCGGTTCTGCAAAAACAAAAGAATTCAGATCATTCGGTGCCGAGGTTTTTGGAAGTTCCTATAGTCATAACTGCATCAAGTTCCTATAGTCATATAACGATCGTCATTTTTTTCATAGTCAATTATTTGCATGTGCTGTAACCGTTTAAACTTTAGCTGTGAAAACTTGCCGAGCTCTACATATTTAGTAGCCTAACAAACATGTGAAGAACTGTAATATATTTTGACTGAAGAAACCTCCATAAGCCTCGGCTCGGCACCCAATGATCTCGATTTTTCTTTGCAAAACCTTGTTTGTATTTGAAACTATTTGCTTGGTGTATCCTTAAACTTAACCTACTCCATAGGTGGTAGAGCTGATGCCAGGCTCGACTGTGGAGGTACCACCATCTTACTCGCAAATCCTCCCGAAGTTATTCGGGGGAGAGTAAGAGAACAGCTCTTAGGCAAGACCAGGCGGCCCACCATTGCCTGGGACCGATGGATGGCGGTTTATCCATCCCCAATTGCCAGGCCTTATATAAAATAGACTGGTGACGGGCAGCGGCGTCACTGGTGATAGGGTTTCGGCACCGCGCTCACCAATCCGCCTGCCCAGCGTGTGTGAGTATGGGCATTTCATCCAGGGGACCGCCAAGAGTGGTGAAATCCTGGAAAGGCTATGTCCAGCAGTGGACGAAACAGGCTGATGGATGTATCCTTAAACTTCGTTAGATCTACCCAATAAAAACTTCATGGGACTGATAAGATCGCACTCTACCTACAAAGGGCTTACGCTTGGCCACACGTAGGTATAGTCTGCTTGGCAATTCCCAAGCAACACCAGCTAGTGTTACAAAAGCTGTATATCTAATTCTTATACCGGTAAAGGCTGTATTAAGTACAAAGCGTTATAGCTAGCAACACAGACGATGTACCCCCGAAGGGGGCACCTAAGAACTCAACTGTAGCGCCAATAATTGCTCTACAATACCACAATTGACATATAAAACCTGCTGGACATAGGCCTTTCCCAGATTTCACACTCATGGCGGTACTCTGTCCTCCTCATCCAACCGCCACCCAAGGTCGTCGATCCAGAGCAGGCACGAGGTCAGCTTACAGCGCGATCTCAGCGTGCCTTGACCAAACTCGAATTAACTCAAAGATTTACACTACACAGTCCGTAAAATATAGCTTGAGCCCTGTGACAGCGGTCAGCAGCACATATTTGATCATGAGAAAGAGAGTTAGAAATACAAACTGTATGGCACTATCCTGTTGCCACAGGGCTCAAGCTATATTTTACGAACTGCAGCCCCGGAAGCCTCATATTAATGGGACTACAGACACCATTATATATCAAAGGGTCGACCGGAGGGTTCTGTGATAGTAGGGAAGATGTGCAATTAGGATGATGATGGAAAGGATTGGTTTGCGTACTGTATATGTATCCTACACACATACGGGCAATATTTATTTATCTACAGGTGGGCTTCTTTTGATGACGTCTATTCAGTGAGGCCGCGTCGCAGGCCGAGTTTCGGTGATGAATCTTTTGGTTGAGTTAACTTCTTGAAATTTTTATACTCGCAGGATTTCGGCCGTAGCGTAGTCGACCTTCAACGGGGGTTTGGGGTGGGAATGCGTAGATTTAATTAATACTTATTAATCTGGCAATGCTTCTTTCAAATTTATTGGTCAAGGCTAAGTGTCAAATTAGTTTGATTTCCCGAAATATGCCTTGACCTGAAATAATGAAATAGTGAACTTCCGAATGTGAACCTACTCACCTCATTAGTATTATTAATTACCAATATTATCTATTGACTTAAAATGAAATTCCCTTTCAAAATTTTCGATAAATTACCGAATTTTAAATATCCGAAGTGTTCATTGTTACCTACACAGCTCCCAGGAATAGAACTTGGACTCTACCAACTAAGTTACCCGCTGGTTCACCTCTTATTGTAAAGTAATTTACAAAGATATTGTAGATAGTAAAGCCGATTCTGATGGCTTTAATTTCAGTTTTTGTGCTGGCAAAACAAAATATTCTTTATTCCATCCATCATGGATGGATACCCATCAGCCTGTTTCGTCCACTGCTGGACATAGGCCTTTCCAGGATTTCGCCACCCTTGGTGGTCCTCCTGGAAGAAATGCCCATGCTCACACACGCTGGGCAGGCGGGTTGGTGAGCGCGGTGCCGAAACCCTTGCACCAGTGATGCCGCTGCCCGTCACTAGTCTGTTTTATATAAAGCCCGGCAATTGGGGATGGTTATACCGCCATCCATCGGTCCCAGGCAATGGTGGGCCGCCTGGTTTTGCCTTAGAGCTGTTCTCTTGAGAGGATTTGCGAGTAAGATGGTGGTACCTCCACAGTCGAGCCCGGCATCAGCTCTACCACCTAAACAAATTGTTCCATAATAGTTCTTTAATGTTAACAACAGAAGCTATATTACTTTGGAAAAATATATGTTGTGGCAGCACTAAAACTAAAATTAAAGCCTTCAGAATCGTCTTTTTATACCTACAATATCATTGGTAATTTACTCGTATGATTAATTATAGCAATATTCATTGCTACCGATTCTATTGCTTTTGTTTGGTTAGTTTAAGGTTTCGGCCTTGCAGTGACGTAATTAGTTTGGATTAGTTTGTCTAAATACGTGTAATTCCATTACAAAGCTAATTAACACAGTCTGGACCGATATATTGACGTCACACGTGTAATAACTAGTTTCAAATTAATCGATCAACAGAAATGTAGCATTATCTAAGCAAATACTCACTTTCTTTTCACGGAAAAAACTAATTGCCTAAGGCCTAATTGATTGCTCGTACCCGCGCAACGGTTTTAATGAGCAGTTACTAACTTTAATTACAATAAATTTTCTTTTTATAAGCCTTATTTATGGATATTTAAAAAGTCGTTATAACTTACTGGAAAAGAGCTTAATTTAAATGAAAAATTAAGGTAAAAATACTTACTAAAGAAAAATCGAGCAACATTGTTAAATTCCATTGCGTTCGGTGAAACACAAACAAATATCGCTATATGTCCGTCCTTTTATATGTATATAATCGTAAGTCACTCTCGTAGTTCGAAACACATAAGTCGATCGCACAATAAACTCGATACAATTGGAAATATCTTCAACATCGCATATTACATAGAGTAAACCATCCACGTTAACTTTTACACTAAGAATGTTGCGCGTTGCGATACTCCGAGTGAGCGAGCGTTTGGCAAATGTTGTGTCCGCGATCCGTGATTGGGTTATTTCTTTATGTTAGTTTAGTAAAAGGTATAGTAGGTTTCGTAATCTTTAAAACGAGGCAATAAAGTCTGTTTCAGTGTAAACTAAGCGCTGCAACCGCAACGACGCCTTCGATAATGGCGTCGACGATCCTTTGTAACGCAACGATTGGTTTTGGTCTCCGAATCAAATTTGATTATTGATTTCTCAAGCTAAATATTTGGTAGGTAAGTCTTTGACAAAAACCTACTATTTTAAGAGCTAGGTACACGTAACCACAAACCAGGGCAGGCTAATGTAGGTTGTGCTGCAATGCGGATCGTGCATGATAGATAGCTATTAATGCGTCATTTTAGGTTGGCTTTAAGCAGGGTTGATATAATTTTTAATAATACACATCGAGGCAGGAATCCCTAAGAAGGTGTTGTAATTTAGAGCATTGACTGTGGTAGCTGGTCACCCACATTTCACCGACGATTATTAATCCACAACAGCGTGTTGGGTGGTGAGCTCTACCGAAATATTTTTCTCTATAGGACAACAATCTATGTTAAAATATAAGGTTACTTTCGTTTATGTAGTTAAGTTTATACTGGAAACTCGGTAAGTGGTCAGGATCAAGGTCCAATGACCCTCTTTGCGAAACACGAAAAATTAGTTTTTGTGGTTCTCTTGTTCAGGAACAACCTCGATTCAATTATGATTTTGCGTATTTCACAGAAAGGGTAATTGAACCTTGGTCCTGACCACTTACCGGTACTTCAGTATGAATTTAGCTATTATAAATGAAAGTCACCTTATACAGTTGTTAAAATGATAACCCTTCTCCTTAAAACGGGGTGTTATACTTATCAATATTAACAACTTTTACTATGAGGCCAAACCTGAAATCGCGAAAAAGAAAAGTTTTAGTAGATATTGAACTTTTCTATGGAACAGCTGATTTTATTTTCGCGATTTCAGGGTTGGCCCATAATAAAAGTTGTTCATATTGATGGATAGAACACCCCGTCTTAAGGAAAAAATTAATAATCTTAACACCCTGTATAGAACATATAAGTACTAATAAGATAATGTTTACTATAGTAAAAATAGATCTGAGTCTCAACGGAATAGCCTGCTGATTGATAGAGTCATTCAAAGGTTGTTAGATTACTGATAATATAGTAGGAGAAAATTATATAATACTAGCTATTGCCCGCGGTTTCGCTTTTGAATAGCCTCTCGAATCTAAATATTTTTTGGGCTAATCATTTTATGGTAGATACGTATTTGAGTTTGACCTTTGGTTCTCATGAAAATTATTTTATACTAAGCCAGACGTCGTGGGTTCAACGCGGTGCACATTAATTTGTGTTCGGCCTGCGTGCTTCGGAATTTGCCCGAAGTACGGCGATAGGACTCACCACCCATCACCTTTGGGACGTAACAATTATTGGTGAAAAGCGGGTGTACTAAGTGTGGAGTGTGACTCGCATATCACACTTCACACTTGGAAACACCTCTGACACCCCACTAAGGATTCATGTCGTATCGATATGTTGTGGTTTATATGTCTGACCCTATGACTGTGTCCCTACGGAACTGTCCGTTCCCAGGAAACAAACAATAGCCTTTGTCCAAGTGAAGAGTATATCAATAACAGATAAATATTTAAAAAAAAAACGACCCCGTTGTTATTAATTACTATGTCCCTAGGGAACAAAGACCCTTGAGAAAGTGCCTGTCCCCAGGGAGAAATCTATAACCTATGTCCAAGTGAAGAGTCGAACCATTATAACAGCAAAAGAATGTTAAAAACCAGTCAGTTGTTCCAGAGATCACCCGCTTGTATTTAATTAATGGTTAAATCCCGAGTTCATTATCCCGAGGGAACTGCCCGTTCCCAGGGAATAACCTATGTCCAAATGAAGAATCTAACTATTATAACTGATACAACAGTGAAAGAATTTTCAAATTCGAATTATTTTCACAGATTGCCTGTGCAATTATAATTTATGCCTATGTCCCTAGGGAACTGCCCGTCCCCAGGAAACAAACTATAGCTAACGAACTTATTTTTATTAAAATTAAATAAAGCCTAGTGTAGCTTTTTATTACTGAAAGAACTTTTACAATCGGTTCAGTAGTTCCAGGGATTACCCATTACATACAAATAAACAAATTTCACTCTTTATATAATAGTGCATATTTAAACTAATATGAGGAGTTGTTCAATACAAGACAGTACCAGGCACTTGCGTTGCGTGCCTGCTACCAATCACAGGAGCACCATTCTCTTGTAAAATTTACTGGGAAATATTTTGGGACAGGTCTTTGACTCTTCATACGTACATTATGTATGTACTAAGCTTACATAGTAGTGTTCTGTATAAAATCTTCCTTCCCGATGTTTCTTCTCCTTGTTCCACTATACCTTATAATAGGAAAAAAATATATTTTTTTTCATCACTAATGCTCTGACGTTAAGTCGTATTTAACTCGAAATGCGTAATGTAAAATCGATTTACAGCCCTAGGGAGGTAAGTAAGTTTGAAAGTCGAACGAGACTCCTATACAGTCGGCAACTCCACAGACGTATAATATAGTAGCACGCCTAACATTAATAATAAACGCATAGAGTCGACGCGTGGAAATTGTAGCTCAGTGAACTTCGGGCTCTTTTAAATATAAATATTGCTTGTTTCCAAACAAAATATATACCAGAGATTATATTCCAAGCATAAGTCAGCCAAAACAACCCATTTTTATACTATTCTTCGTACCATGAAGCCTAAATGTAGCTTATTTTTGTATTGAAACTTGGCACGCTATTTAATCCTTATGTTTGGTCTGCTACTTGGTAATAATTATATGTCTGTGGCCAACTCATATATGATAACAATATTATAGAAGTCAGTGCACTAGGTTAACGAAGTCAATCGTCTAATTAAAAGGTATGGAAAATATCTGTTCTGCTCTGCTTCTAATCTGTTTCTTGTGAGTTATTCCATATTATATTTATATTAACAGGTAAGGAAATGTTTAAAAGAAGTTTAGTTAAACAATGAATTATTGATTTTATTTTTAAAACAATTGCAGCGCGACACGATAGCACGAAAAAGGAAAAAGCCATATTAAAAAAAATGATGACTAATGCATTAAAATTTTCTGCTTGAAAAAAAAAAAAAATATATATCGTCACGACATATGAATCCCCGAGGGGGTGTCAGAAGCGTTCCGGGTGTGAACTGTGAAATTCAAGTCACAATCCACACTCGGCACACCCACGATTCACCGACGATTATTACGTCCCAACGTGATGGGTGGTGAGCCCTATCGCCGTTCTTCGGGCAAAAATACACGCTTTTTAGGGCATGCAGGTTTCCTCACGATGTTTTCCTTCACCGTTCAGCAAGTGGTAAGTATTAAATACTCTGCACATAAATTCCGAAAAACTCATTGGTGCATGCCCGGCCGGGGATCGAACCTGGATAGATTGAGAGGCCAGCGTTCTACCCCTGAGCTCCCGCTGCTATCTGCTTGAAAATTTTGTTGCAAACATATTGTTGTAAGATTTTATGTTATCGCATTAGCGATGAAATGTAGAGTGTTAAACAACACGGGTTTAAGTAAACAATGACCTCCCTTGTATAGCAATCTACTAATAATAGACTATAATAATACTAATATAAAACAATATGTGGGTTTAAGAAGTAATTAACACTGAGTTGACAGTTTAGTATGAGCACAGCTTATCTGGTCATACTATTTTTTGTGAATACGCCTACTTGGTTTTTCAACAACTCTTCACATTTTCACCAAGTGAAAAAAATATCAAGCTATCGACATATCCTATTATTTAATAACAAACATTGCATTCATTTTTCATATCTTTATTTTTCGCTATATCTGAACAGGGGCGGCTTCAGGATAAGTTTTGTGGGGGCACTCTCTACTGAAATCTATATCTTTCTCTATACTAATAATAAAGTAGTAAAAAGTCGTGTCTGTACATTGAATTTTTTTTAAATTTGTTCTTCTGTCTGTCTGTCTGGATGTATGTATTTTCTGTTTTAACTCAAAACCACTCAACGAATTTGTATGTGGTTTTCTTTATTATCATAGCAGTGACCCTGGTCAACATATAGACCATAAAGTGTGTTGATAAAATAACGCCCAAGCTGAAAACAGGGCACAGATTGAATAAACGTGGGCAGAGCCGCAGGCGAAAGGCTGGTGATTCATAAATGTAAAATAAGTATAGACTTTTTTATGTAATTATAGACCTTTTTATGTAATTATAATACAAAATCTAAAAAAAAATCTAAATTGCAATTTTTTTATTAATTATGGGTCCCTTTGCTACTTGAATAAAGAAATTTTATATTTATTTATAAACAAGGATAAGGGTTTTTGCATAGTACTGAAATGTGATACGTGTGCCATGTTGTATATTTTAGATATGTTAATGAAATAGATATAATCGTCTTTTCTCTTATTTACTTGGTGAAATCCGTAAAAAAATTACATCTAAGTATACTACGAAACATAACGTACTTATAATTGTAATTCAGTTCATTTCATAAAATCTAGAAAAAAGCGAAAACAGTCCATTTATACAATTTAACCTGTAAGATAAATCCGAGCTACGACCTAGTATTCCAGCTATTGAACGCAACTCAACAGAGATTAAAGGCCATACTATAATATTACATACACAGACATTCATATCCCCCCATGCGCGCCACCCACCCCCCCTACTTAAATATTCCTAAATCCATCCTTACATCTGATCTGTCGGTACTGGTACTAAGCAGTCGGAAGTGCTCTGGGTGCCGAGACGCATTTTTTTCTTCGTGAACAATTACGACATAGTCTGATAACTATAGTAACATGCTGTATGTACCGGAACAAGATACGTGTGTCGCGTTTTCTAATCGAATTTTCTTTTTATTAGCGAATATCCGCTCAGAAAGCAACCAGAACGTCGGAATTATAATGTTCCTGTGAGGATTCCGAAGAAAAAGAATACTATGCTTTTTACTACTAACATATGGACGCGTTCAACGACTTAAGAGCCCGGTCCGCGACGAAGACAACTTTGATGAAGAACAATATGTTAAATATTTTTCTGGCCTTTACCGTGAAGTTTTCATATTTTTTCATATTGGCCGTCTAAATAAAGGCCTAGAATTTATTTGATTTAATTGTTTCTCTTTTGCGAGTTTTTTTATTACTTACGAGCCCTCTCCGAATCGTTATTCATAATATCTAAGTATCAAAATAACGCGCAAAGCAGAAACAATTGAATCAAATAAATTTCAGATCTTCATTAAGATGGCCAATATGGACTGGTGTATGTCCCTGATTTTTACAAAGACATCGCGGCAATGACAAGATAAATAATTAAAATAATGCTTCGCATCAAACAGACGAAAAATATACGGAGCGTGTTCTTAAGAGGGCGAATAAAGATAAACTACAATTCAAAATTTTAATTTCAGACTCTTCAATTTAAAAATATGTATGGATTTGGACATTATTATTCCAAGAGCACAAAACTGTCCAAAACGTAAAAAACAACATTGCCTCGATATAGAAAAAATCAAGAAGTTACCTCTAGCTCTGACCGTCTTTCTATTTGTATCATGTGTGGTGCAAACTTCTAAACCAAACATTAGGTAAATAATCCATCCATCCATCAGCCTGTTTCGTCCACTGCTGGACATAGGTCTTTCCAGGATTTCGCCACTCTTGGCGGTCCTCCTGGAAGAAATGCCCATACTCACACACGCTGGGCAGGCGGGTTGGTGAGCGCGGTGCCGAAACCCTTGCACCAGTGTCGCCGCTGCCCGTCACTAGTCTGTTTTATATAAGGCCCGGCAATTGGGGATGGATATACCGCCATCCATCGGTCCCAGGCAATGGTGGGCCGCCTGGTTTTGCCTGAGAGCTGTTCTCTTACTCTCCCCCGAATAACTTCGGGAGGATTTACGAGTAAGATGGTGGTACCTCCACAGTCGAGCCCGGCATCAGCTCTACCACCTTAACAGGTAAATAATATCACGTTCATATACACAAGAGCCCCAAATGAGACGACAAATATTTTTGTATAGCATCAAAATCTGGCCCTCTTCCCGTTATAGATCTGGAGCCCAGAACGATGTAGGGACTAAAGTATTGGATGGATTCGATTGATGGTTCTTGGTGGAATATCATCTTGAATAAATTATACACAAATTCTTGTACTTTTATTCCACATATATTTATTTTTATTCTAACTTAGGCTACCGGTTTCGTATTACACATCATCGGGCTAAAGGGACTAAAGGTATAGGAACGCTGAATTAGTTATAGCCCGAAAGAGCACTCCAAAGTACAGCATTTCGGCTCGGTCTTACAACCCATATCGGTCACTTAAATTTTTTACAGCACTCAGACAAAAGTAAAAAAACGAGGTTTGGGACTAAACATATAGGAATCAAGATGAAGGCATTTTAGGAAAGAGGGGTCCTAGGACAATACCAGGCAATGTTTTTTTTTTTCCTCAATTCGGTCACTGTACGAAATCAGACCGGGGCTGAAAATTGTAAATAATGGATCTTGGGACTAAACATATAGAAATCGTGAAACCAACATGGATCGGTAGAACACACTTTACCTGTTACGAAAAAGTCGGTCTTATAAGGCGGATCGGTCACCTTACCCGAATCAGACCACTTTTTATAATGCACCTAAATGTATGAATTTTATTTTTATTGGGTCAAACTTTGTATCCAGACTTCCCAATTTGGGGCTGGGGTGCGGGAGAGGATTAGACCGTTCGGAACCACTCACCCTCACCCCCTAGAGGTGCGGATTTTTCACTATATTTAGGACGGGACTTTATACTATTTTGAAGCTTACAACAATTATGTTATTAAAACAATTGTTTAGTTAAAGGATTTCTGGACAATTTAACTTATTTTGCCAACATACGCATATTGCCAAATACCATACAAAATAACTCCAAAGGCTCAACTACATTCTGCAACTCGCAATACCTATCTACCGGCTTAATTCTGGTTGAAGGATTTCTGGGTTGTAATTTTTCAGGGTTACATAATGTCACATAGGAAAACAATCTGTAGAATGACGCTAAGTGAACCCTTTCATGAGACAAATCTAAAAATAATACGACATATCAGTCACCCATTAAAAAAAATTGGTCTAGTGCGAGTAGGATGTGTGCCCTGAGGGTTCCGTACATATCCTTTAAAACAACTTGAACTTTTTCCATATGCAGTTATTAACGACTGTATTAACTTGACCCGTGGGATCCATTAAATTCTTTATGTCATTTATATTCTATTCTAGGAATCGTGTCTTATATCTCCTTCTATAATTAAATATTGATAATTTTTCGGTTTTCTTATACGTGTTCTATAAAGCCTACTTGTGAACGGAATTTTCGTGACCGGGAATTTAAATTTCTAAGTCAACTAGAAATGCCATGTAGGTTTTCGTGGTGCTGAGTCAATTTGTATTAAACTCATTGCGTAAATTTGCAATATTTTTTTTGCGTTAAATTTGAAACTTGATTTTTTGACAGAACCATGGTGCCCCAAACTTTTGTAGGAGGTAATAGTTTCAACTTGATATCTCTCACAGGGCTTGAGATATTGGGCCTTGACAGACGGATAACAAAGTTATTGTATAAGGTTTCAATTTTTTATTTTGAGGTTCGGAACCATTAAAACAAAATATAATAAAAAACGCACCAATTTTGGGCTCCCACAGCTAGGAAAACGGTAGAATGTTTGTAAAACATACGTCACAGTAGTTGAAGATGGCCTGGCCTCCCAAACGATAATAATTTCATATTTCTTATAAAAATCAATAGTTAACGTAAATACACACAAAAAATACACTTTGACAAGAGCTCGTAAAATATCATATTTCAAAAATATAAGCAACCAATAGTTTTTATGTTAGCCTCAGAACAATTTGAGTTATTGGTCTAAGATGTCAGCAATCGATATTTATACAATTATGAAAAGAATAACAGCGTTAAGTCGGTAGAGAGCAAAATGGAGGGCAATTCTTTGTCTTTATATCCCACAGAGGAATGTTATATCCTTACATCTAACGTCATAAAAGCAAAAAAATATGTAAACATCTATATTTATAAATTCCTTTCATGATGTTGTACGAATATACATAGTTTGCTCCTCAACTAAAAGATATCACAGATGGGATTCTAAAATATTAAAAAATCATTTTAAAATGTCCTCTGAGCTTACTTCATAATTCGTGTGAGTTACATTAGTTGATTTTGTGGATGATAAATTTTAAAGTACCTACATTTATCTGACAATACCAATGACCTTCTACACATCTCATTGGACAATACATACATAACATATATATTTATGACTAAACTAAGAAGGTCCATCCATCCATCCATCAGCCCGTATTAGTCCACTGCTGGAAATAAGCTTTTCCCAGATTTCACCACTCTTGGCGGTTCTTAGTCCTCCTCATCCAGCCGCCACCCACAACTTCCTTCAGCATAGATGTCGATATGAGCTCGTTAGAGCTTTAGAGTTTATCTCTCTGATTTTGACAGTTATTTCAAGGTGGCAGCCAATCATATCGTCCTTTCCATTTAGCTAACATTGTGCCAAGAAATAATCAAGTCTTTCTATTTTGACAGATCGAAAAAACTTCTTTTTTTCTTTCTTCTTTAGCTAACATTGCTACACCTTTCTTATACTTTTTGACGCTTTTGTAGGAAAGCTGTATCACTGACCCATGGAGGTGGTGATAGAGTTCGATAGAACGTGGATATTATTTTCTTGTGCGAAGTTTGTGGAATATATTATGCGTGTGCGAAGTTTTGATCGATTAACAGACCAAAAACCATAAAATGGCAAGGCCTTATAACATTGTGCGACTAAGGCGACTCATTTTTATTTTAAGCCATGAAAGACCAAAAGAGACCTGTTTGTTTATTTGTTGTGCCTCCATGCGTCTCTTTCTGGATCTACATATAAAAATAATTACTCGCTGTTTATCAATATTCTAATATTTTCCAAGTAAGCATACAAGGAACTTTTTTCGAAAAATTCAACTTTATACTTGAGATATAGTCAATTATTTTAATGGCTTTCATATGTACTTTTTGGAGAGGATATTAATTTTTTACGTTTCACATGAACTTCACAACTACATGAAAAATTGAAAATAAACAAAAATTACACCGGATTAGTGATGCTATCATGCTATTTCCAAAACTCTCATTTTTACATGCCTTCTAAAGTGCAACAAGGACTCTTTAAATTAGTCGTATGTATAAAAAGAAGAGGTTACATTAATTCAAAAAAACGTTTTTTTTTCATCGCTACTCAATAAACAAACGGTTCTGTGAACGTGATAAAGTCGATACAGACTGTATCAGCATCTATATCCCGTCTTTTACCAAGTACAATGTTAGCTAGTGGAAACAATTATGATTTACGATAGAGTTTTGGAAAAACATGACAGTCGATACAATACTAACTGTGCTAGCTATGCTGGTCATCGGTCTAGATTTTACGCCTCTGGATACAATATGTCCTTTGAAGCCAAACATAATTTTTGTAACCTTCAAGATAGTAAGAACTCATGCCCCAAATAGTGAAAACTCCGCACCTCCAGGGGGGTGGGGGGGTGAGTGGTTCCAAACGGTCTAATCCTCCCCTGCACCCCAGCCCCAAATTCGGAAGTCTGGATACTAAGTTTTAACCTAATAAAAATAAAATTCTTACATTTTGGTACATAATAAAAAGTGGTCTGATTCGGGTAAGGTGACCGATCCGCCTTGTAAGACCGACTATTTCGTAACAAGTGTTCTACTTGTTCTAAGTGTTCTTCCTTGTGTTCTACCGATCCATGTTGGTTTCACGATTCCTATATGTTTAGTCCCAAGATCCATTATTTCCAATTTTCAACCCCGGTCTGATTTCGTACGGTGACCGAATTGAGGAAAAAAAAATTGCCTGGTATTGTCCTAGGAACCCTTTTTCCGAAAATGCCTTCATCTTGATTCCTATATGTTTAGTCACAAACCTGGTTTTTACTTTTGTCTGAGTGCTGTAAAAATTTGGAGTGCTCTTTCGAGCTATAACTAATTCAGCGTTCCTATACCTTTAGTCTCTTAATCGTTCTGGGCTCCAGATCTATAACTCAAATCCTAATCAAATCCTAGCTCTTATCGTTTTATTGCTTTCCTATAATATCCCTAACCAAGCTACAGCATTTTTCAAATATTTATGAACCATCACGAGATAAAAATGATTTTAAATTTAAGAAATAGGTTAGTATTCAACAAAATTTAAACAAGTCCTTTACAAGGACTTCGGGTTAATAGCATAATTATTTGGTACTCACAAAGGGTATCTGGGTCGTAACCTAATAATACTGGGTCTTTTTTTATGGGATCTTAGGCGTTTGCAAGATATTTTTTTTAAACTTCTGGGCGTTAAGTTAGGAGGCTATAACCGCAATGATATAATGTTAATTTCTAAATCACTAAGCCAAAGTGGTGACCAACATTGATTTGTGTAATAAAATGTATGTAACACACTTTTCTCCCTATGTTGCTAAATGTTTTAATGTCATTTATAATATCCCTCGAGGCGTGGGAGTCAAACCAAGACGCCATACTTTTGTTTTGTTTTCATAGAATTATTTGTTCGCCTTGAGCCATTCACCTCTGTTACAGTTGCATAAACAAAATACCTACTTGAGTTGTAAGTCATTTATACTTATTATAATAAGAATTTAAAAAGGGTGTTATTCGTACCAAGTCAAATAAAATTCAGATAGGTTCTTTGGGGCCCCTTTAGAAAGGCTAAAATGTTTTTTTTAATGTTGATCATTTTTTCTGTCTTAAGGCTCGCGATTCGCAAAAACTGCTGACTAAGGGTTTTGACTGTTATGTATGTAACAAGCTTTTCTGGAATAAACGTTTAAAGATAAACTGGTAAAAAACAGTATAATAGTTCTCCACTAAATAGCGCTATGTGAGGAGGTCAGCGCAGACAAAGTCGCGGGCAAAAGCTAGTTATCTCTTAATTAGAATAGAACACTTCCTTCGCAATATTTGCGTGACGTATGCTATTAAATAATTATGTGTAGTAATGACTCATCCGATTTTAAACTTTATAACAGATTGTGTAAGTTTCAAATTAAGAGACGAGTTATTTTTGTTATTTGAACGCAATTGGTATAAAAAAATACTACTTGATTAAAATAATATGCAGCCGGAGGAAGGCAATTCAAGTTAGATATAAAATTAAAATGAAGTTAAACTTCCTCTTTGAACAACTATACTTTGGAGAATGCCTTTAGGGGTTACTCAAGTCTTTACAAGACAATTAAAGTTTCCCTTACCTTGATAACTGGTGTCTATGAAGAGCGGCCAGTCAGATATTCGTATATCCTTATAATATATTTTTAGATTAGGTACTCTAATAGCGCGGGCGGTAGCGTTGCATTTTAGGTAGTGATTTTAAGCCGATTGATTTCCATCTTTTTCAATAGATCTGGAATGGCTAATAACAGAACCAAGCGTCAGCTGACACACCCGCGGTGGATTTGGGAGTTAGAGGTTGCGAAAGTGGTAAAAAAAAAGTAATAGTACGCCGGCTGAAACATTTTTCAATTGAAAAAAAATCGTCTGCTGCATCGTGGATTCGTTCGTTTTTTTTTCCACTTTCGCAACCTCCTACACCCACACCCACCGCTACTTGAGCAGCTGACGATCGATTCACATTTCAGTCATGTGAGATCTACGATCGATGTCAATATCAGCCGGCTTACTATGACTTTTGTTTTTGCAACGGTACCTCCCGGACTATAAGTGCATTACTTATAATAAAGTAATAAAAAGGTCGTGTCTATACATTTAATATTTTTGCTAAACTTATTAGTATTATACTGAGGCCAAAAATACAATTTTTAGAATTTTTGTCTGTCTTTTCTGTATCTGTGTATATAAGTTCCGTTTTTACTCGAGAACCACTCAATGGATTTGGATGAGGTTTTTTAATTATCATCGTTGTGACCCTGGTCAACATATAGGCTAGGGTATTCATAAAAGAACGCCCAAGACGAAAACAAGGCAGATATTGAACAAACGCGGGCGAAGCAGTGGGCAAAGGCTAGTCTATATATAAAGTGACTTTCGTTTATGCAGCCAAATTCATACTGAAGACTCAGTAGGTGGCCAGGACCAAGATTCAATGACCCTGTTTGCGAAAAACGAAAAATATTTTTGTGCCTCTATACTTGTTCAAGAACAATCTTGACTCAATTAGTATAGGAAGACTTAATATTATTTTCTGTATATCACATAAAGTCCTGACTCCTAACCACTTGCCAACTTACAACATTTTGTCAAGTTGCTAATGATTTTTTTCGTGTTTTTCCCTTCCCTGACAAAAGCAAGCCTAGCCCCGATTCAATAATGGGAGGTCAATCATGTTTTATTTTGCGAATTCGGAAAAAATGTTATCGATCGATGATACAATTTATCTAGCCAAATTCATACTGGAGACTCAGTAAGTGGTCAGGACCAATGTTCAAGAACCAATCTGGCTATAAGGAAAGTCACCCAATCAAGTGCGAGTCAGACTCGCATACCTAGGGTTCCGTAATTCGGCAGACTAGGTTTGGGAACAGTCGGGAAGAAGGTATTTCAAATCTTGCCCATAACTGTCTATGATAACTAAAAAAAGAATTGATTGTACCACAAAAGAGAGACTTAAATATTTTTATACCGTACTCGAAATAAAACTCGTGGATGAAAAATTAAATTTTGTCATTTTGCCATCGTGAATTTCTCACCCGCTATATTTTTCCTGTACTCATTACGTAATCCTAAATTACCATGATTTTTTTTTCATATTTTTCGGTTCTTTAGTTTCGGAAATAAGAGGGGAAATAAAAACATGCATTTTTATGTGGTTTTTCAAGGACTTCTCGAAATCTGTGCCAGTAAATATCATGCACCCTATTATTTAGCGAAGTGAATGCTATTTTTAACCGACTTCAAAAAAGGAGGAGGTTCTCAATTCGACTGTATTTTAGGAGGAGGTTCTCAATTCAACTGTATATATTTTTTTGGGTATGTTACTCTTTAACTCTGGCAAATCTTAACTGATTTGATTTTTTTTTTGTTTGGTAGAGTTTGCTTCCGGGTAGGTCCCATTTTAGTTTGGTCGTGATCTGATCATGGACTTCAGAGATAGGCAGCAGAAGTCTATCAACGGATGACGGCATTCACTCGATATTGAGGCAAATATCTCCGGCATATCTAAACCGATTTGAATTTTTTTTTGTTTGAAAGAGTGTGCTTCCAGGTAGGTTCCATTTTAGTTTGGTCGTGATCTGATCATGGTCTTCGGAGATAGGCAGTGGAACTCCTCAATGGATGACAGCATATCACTCGATATTGCAAAACACTTTGTACCAGGATGCAGATTTCAGGATGTTACTTGAAAATAGGCTTGTAGACAGGGTAAACAAAATATTATTCTATTTAGTCCGTCATTTAGATTATCAAAAAATATTGGGCACGTAGTTTTTATTTTGTCAATCAAACAAAAAATTACAGAGATGAAGCGCGTCAAAGTTTGGGAGTGGGGGAAAATGACGTCACTTTAAGTTAAATTGTACCTAGATGTGACGTCACGCGGAAATTCAGCGGGCTATATATTCATCATTTTTTGTTTAATTGAAAAAGGAAAAAATACGTGTCCAATATTTTCTGATGATCTAACTGACGGACTAATAAAATTTTTTTAGTCATCATGCCTATTGTCATAATCCACCTGACCTTCGATCTTGGCCTCATCACCATGGAACTCTTGAACGGATGACAGCACATAACACGAGATTTTGGCAATTACTTTGTGTGAGTGTGCTGATTCCAGGGTATTACTTGAGAATTTAAAATATGCCCACTGACCTTCGATCCTGGCCACATCACCATAGAACTCCTGAACGAATGACAGCACATAACTCCAAATGGTGGCAATCGCTTTGTGTTAGTGTGCTCATTGCAGGATATTACTTGAAAATTGTCTTTGGACTTTTGAATTTGACACTTCTCAAATGAGGCAATCAGAGTGCTCACTGTAGTCTACCCATTTTTCACAATTTAACCCGTCAACACTAAAAAGCGTAAAATTAATAAACTTTTAAAATGAAAATAACAATTCAAATATTATAGCAGCCATTCACTAAAAAGTTTAAAATAATTATTTACGGACCGATGGTACCAAAATAACACCTGCCGACTTCTTTCTTCCTGAAACATATGTTATCTAGAAGTCGGCGCTCTACTTTTGGTTTTTCTGTTGTTTACTACGGGTAATGCGCCGACTTCTAGATAACATATGTTTCAGGAAGAAAGAAGTCGGCAGGTGTTATTTTGGTACCATCGGTCCGTAAATAATTATTTTAAACTTTTAATGAACGGCTGCTATAATAATTGAAATCGGTTGTTATTTTTTTGTTTAAAGTTTATTTATGGTGGAAAATTTCAAGTCTTTCTCTTTAACGGTGCTAAAGTTATGAGGCTGTGACATACAGACGGACGAACGAGTCTCACCATAAAGGTTCCTTTTGTACCTTTTGGTTACTACGGAACCCTATAAACCCTAACTGACTGGTCTTGCAACGCCTAGACGGCTAGATCTAGAAGAATTAAGGACTGCAGATTCCATGAATGACGATGACATCCGCTAAGAAATAAAGGGAATAGTTTGGCCAAGTGCGAGTCAGACTCGCGCAAAAGGGTTCCGTACCACCACATATTACGGGTACGAAACCCTAAAAACATTATGGTACCCAACATATGACCGCCTTCAAGATCTTAGCGCCATCAATTATCCAAGGCTTATTTTTTCTTATGTAGGAGGAGAGAAGGTCAGAAATTGGTTAAAATTGTCTTATGTAATAATGAACCTCGGTACAAAAAGGTTGCCAAGCTACTCTTATCGCCATCTATTACCTCGGTAAAAGCTATTAAACAGGTCAATTCAGATGGCACTATGGTTAACGCGAGGTTTACTGTATGGGGACCTTTGGGATTACCTTTTTAATTTTATTTTTTATAATTTGTAACGACAAAGTTTGTAATGTTTACAACGGTAAAGGCCATAGTAAAACGTATTCTGTGAAGATTTCAATTTTCTACATATTACGGTTAAAGCTGTAGACCCCTGTGACAGACGGACAGACAGACAAACAGACAGCGAAGGCTTAGTAATAGGGTCCCGTTTGCAACCTTCGGGAACGGAACCCTAAAATTTATCCACGTGAACAACGCCGCAGGGCATCCGCTATTGCTACTATACACAAGTACATATTAATAGCCTTTTACCGCTTCACCCTCGTTTATTCAATCTTTGCCCCGTTTTCGGCTTGGGCGTTATTTTATAAACACTTCTTATAGCCTATGTGCTAACCAGGGTCACATGATGGTAATAAAAAAACCGCATCCAAATGAAACGGATCATACATATAGACAGACAGACAGACAGACGAAATTCTAAAAATTTCCTAGATCATTTAAAATTTCGTAAAGATATTCAATATACAGACATGACTTATAAACGATTTTGTTATTAGAATAGGTATAGAATATTTTTATAAAACAATAATAAAATAATTAAAAAACGCTTAGCCTCATGCAATGGTACTTCACTCCGTCCCGTTTCGACGAGAATTGTTATTCATTGTTATGAATTCAGAGAAAATCAACCGGGACAGGAAAATATTTTTATGAAGATCCTTGGGTAAGTTCTGAAGCCGGCAAAAAGTTTCTCACATGGCATCCCGTTTTCCCATACACGTATATTTTATGCAACTGTAGTTTTGCCATGATCCGTATAATCGATCACAATTTGTGATTCACAAAACCTGTATACGACATGATACAGAAACTGGCTTCTGGCCGCGGCTTTACTCGCACTTGTCTTTTAATAAATTAATCTTTTATTTGCGCGCGTAACGTAACGTAACTATCATCGACAGTTTTCGGGTTATTTTATCGATGTCGCAGTAAAGTAGTTAAATCAGAGAGTTAATTGAATCTCTAGAGAGTTAATTAAAGATCGACATTCAATCAAGTCGCTAGCATTTTGATTTAAATAAAGCAGCGTCGAAAACGTTTAACTATCTGTCTGACCGAAAGCCAGCGTGTTGATTGATTAATAATGTAAAACAAGATGATGGCTCTGAGTTGTTTCGTAATGTTCAAACCTGACCTAACGTACTGTTTTTAAATACATTTTGACCTATCCATTATGCACCTATTTAGTATCCTACTCGGGGACGCCTCGCTCCGCTCCGCTTCGCTCGGCTCTGAGTTGTTTCATAATGTTCAAACCTAACCTAACCTAGTGTTTTTAAATACATTTCGACCTATCCATTATGCGACTATTTAGTATCCTACTCGGGGACGCCTCACAAAGGTCACCCTACCAAAGTTGAAATGCGCCTAGGAACGTTTAGGAAACTCGTTAAACGTTTCGTTCACTCACTTGTCTGACGGAACTTTAGCGACTTGATTGAATGTCGATCTTTAATTAACTGTCTAGAGATTCAACTAACTCTCTGATTTAACTACTTTACTGCGACATCGACACACCTTACAGCCTATTATGTTGACCAGGGACACTACGATGATAAATATGATAATAAAGATAACCGCATCTGAATCCGTTAAGTGGTTCTCGAGTTAAAACGTAACATAAGACACAGACGAAAAAAAATTGGCCTTAGTACAATACTAATAAGCTAATAACCCATCCATCCATCAGACAGTGTTCGTCCACTGCTAGACATAGGCCTATCCAAAATTTGGCTACTCTTGATGGTTCAACACACTCTGGACAAGCGAAAGGCTGTACCTGACCCTAGAATATGAAAAAGCCAGATTTACGAGGGTTCTTTTGACGAAAGTAGGACTATCTTAATATTGGAAAAAATATATTTGATTTATTGATCTTTAATCTAGGTGATCTACTTATAAACAATCTACTAAGATTTATACTTTTGTCAAAAAAAACACGTTTTCCACCCTCTTTTTTTGGCTTTCAAACGTTCGTTTCAAGAAAGCGTTTAAGAGATCATCATGTTTTTTTTTTCATAATAGAAAAATAAAGGTTTTCTACTTAAATTCCGTATTTTTTTCCCTACAGAATATTTCAGTATTACCTAAAAACCCTCCGATCTGCTGTTTCGCGCGTAATTATTTGTATGACGCGTCCTAGACAAATAGGTCAATTAGCTAACCAATAATCGCCTGTATCAAAACCTAATAAAGTATTTGACATTGGACTTTTTGTTTTGGACGGGTAATAATACCGTAATTCAACCGCGGACTGTAATGTACATTATAGCTGATTCTGAACGCTTTAAGTTTTAGTGCTGTCAAAACTAAATTTTCTCTTGGACGAATTAACTAATTAATTAATTAATGAATTAATAAATGAATGAATTAATTAATTGGTGGTTAATTCGTCCAAGAATTTAGTTCATTCCAAAATAATTCTGTAGTGTTAACATTGATGATTTCGACTGATGACGGCTCCATACCGAGGGTTGAAATATATCTAGAAAAATATTTATTTGTTTTTTGGGTTCCGTACCCAAAGGGTAACCAACGGGACCCTATTACTAAGACTCCGCTGCCCGTCCGTCTGTCACCAGGCTGTATCTCATGAACCGTGATAGTTAGACAGTTGAAATTTTCACAGATTATGTATTTCTGTTGCCGCTATGACAACAAATACTAAAACCGGTTAAGTGCGAGTCGGACCTGCGCCATACAACAGACATGATTTTTTTTGCCGTTTTTTTATAATTATTATCTAGTATCTCCAATAAAATAAAGCTTAGAAAAGTACCCAAATCTTTATTCATATAATATTTAAAAAAAAAATACGGCACTAAAACTAATATGAAAGCCATCAGAATCGACTTTATTTTCTCATATATAATGCTTGTATGGTGCTTGGGATATTGTGAACCACAAAACGGACTGGTGCGGTTCTCTGAACGTACCATCAAAGTAATTACTCCTGACCCAATTATCACACTTAATACTATTTTAATACGGGTGATAAGTAGGCCTGCAGATTTTTCTTTGATAGTACATATTATTGCCTATTACTAAAAGTAATAGTAGTGAAGTGACTATTATTATGATAGACGAAATGGCTGATTGCAGAGTCACTGTTTCAGTTTTGATGGAGCTGAGCAAAAAGTTGATTTACTAATTATATCATTTAAACTACACTTGTACAATTTATTTCATTAAAACATTCTCGTACATTAAATAAACTTATCAAGTACACGAACAACTTGGTTTCAGATAAACGCTAGAATCTGGAAAGACCAGCTTCACAACTTGAACATGTTGCAGCTGTAATCCGAGACGACAACCGTTGCCAATTCAAATTTTGAACCATGAGCAATTAATGGAGGCCAAATACGAAAAAAATGTTATTAATTATAACTATACTTCTAGTAATGTTTGAAAAAAGGGGTTTAACAAACGATCGGATAACAAAGTGATTTTCTAGGGTTTTTTTTTTCATTTTGGGTTACAAAACCCAAAAAACATAGGACAGGAAGTTAGTGAACAGTCAAACAACTTTACGTTAGCGACTTAATCATTCGGCTCTTTGTAAAAAGGCTTGTGTTAACGAAACGTTCTTGCTTTTATTTTGAAAGCTTAAAATAACTACTCGCGAAATTGGTCTTTTGAGATCCGCCAATAACCTGAACCTTGTATTTATAAGAACTAATTGTTTACTTGTTACTATTATTTATTTATTTACTCACTCACAACTGCTAAACTCGTATTTTTTTCGTTAAGTATATAAGTTTACGTTTATGTTGATAGTATAATGTGAAATTGTAAATATATTAATATAAATAAATTTCGTCGCTCTCGTTACATACAGGCATATCTCACTTTTAGCAGTTTTAAAGGAAAGTATTAAAAACCTAATTAATTTGCACGGTTGTAATACATTCTATGGTTTGTATGGTAAATGGAGTTTTGTCTATTATAAAGTCTTACTATGAGGTCTTCAATAAAGTTACGTCAATTATAAAAAGAGACCAAAAATAATAACAATTGTATCTTGAACTAATTTTTAGATTTTTATTAGATACGCCATGTAACGAGGGTGACGAATTGTTACAAACTTTTAGAGGCGAAATCAGCCTGACAAAGTATAATTTATGATGATGTCGTATACGTGTAGCTAAATTAAAAACTATATGTAAGGTAAATATTATATTTTATGTTATTATATTAATAAGGAATTTTGAAAATCAAAAATCAATAAATAACCTGAACCCGTCAGATGCATCGGCCGCTGCCAGTCCGCGGTGCTTGAATACGAGTATACATTGAACGAAAAGTTCATCCTATAGAAATCCAAATAATTATTTACATTTCTGTGAACATATCCCTTATCAACTGTTTGTTTACCGTCCTGCGGCAGTCCCGGCGCAAGCGCAGATAGCTCCCAAGACCAAGTTGTAAATGGATTGAAGGTAACACGAGTACAGCTTTGCATGGAAAATTCGGGAAAACACTTTTACGGATCCCGCAGTTATAATGTGTACGGATTTACCCACCTACCTATTTCTCTTGTACCATCTGTGGGTTGACTGCGGTAGAAAATGCTTTATGCATTAAGTCCGCCTTTATTTTTTATGCAATAAAGTATTTATGATAGATGATTTATTTATATTTGCGATAATTTAATTAAATGGTATCATTTCTGAAATGGCTATTATTAATTTTTTGTTATGTTATTTTTGTCTCTAGAAACTAGTGTTAATAAACTTTGGTATATAGCAACCCACGCCCGCTTCGCTCAGGGGACAGGTTTATTTCTTAGGGTTCGTTTCTAGGGTTCCATCCATCCCATTGGCGTAACTAGGATTTGGAGCTGGGAGGGGCCTGGCTCCCGACTCTAACTGATCTGTAATAAGATAATTCTACGTACAAAGAGATCACATAAAAACCCAAAAAACAAAAGAAATAACGATTTAAATTGGATAAAATATATTTTTACATCAATAGCAGTTGTAGTTCTGGGGGGGGCAGAAGGTACGAGGGGGCGTGCCCCTTCCTAATTACGCCTATGTTTTATACAGATATAGATACCCGTACAGTTGTTTACTTGGCTGGCAGCAAATTGGACCAAGTGTAGTAATTTCCTGTTCTGAAATTTGTATATTCGTTTTTTTTGTACCCGTTGCAATGTCTTTTTATACAAAACTAAGTCATATGTACTTTACAGTTGATTAAATGCTACGCAAATAAAACGCAATGTCAGAGTGTCGGTTTCGCCTGAAAATGTATGAACTTATAGCTGAAGATATGTTTTTAAATTTACACGGTAATTATAAAGATTTCTAGGGTACGGAATTCACAATGCTTAGTTTTTATATCTTCCCGCCATCCCGCGACCACGGTACGTGTAATCCTGCTGAAAATAAGGGAAAATATAAGAATGAAACACGGAGTCCTGGGGAGGCAATTCCAGAGAAACAACCGAAATGAGATTTCTAAAACTCGAGCTAAAAATGTATGGAGTTCGATAGATAAAACGGGTTTTTACAATCGAGAAGGCTAAGTCGACAGACTGAGAATGTACATATAATAATGTATATTTCTGAAGAATTACCAAATGTATTTGATGGAGTTCCATGGCTCCGGAGTTCCTTGATTAATGTTTTGGGGTGTGTGTTATTATTATTAGTATTATCAATCACGTCCTTTCATGCTGTAGCACTAAGGCTACACCTGCGTCATAGCACGCTAAAATCTACTATGCGCCCTAAAGAATGTGATCGCACCCGCAGATAACTTTACTGACACTCCTTTTAGCGCTATAAGACGCAGGTATAGCCCTAGAATAACCATGTATGTATGTATAAATGAAGTTCACTTCAAATATACGGAACCTTCAAACTGTGACTGTTCTGTAAGGTAAGGATACAACAAGTTAGTGTTATTATTATTCCGGCCGGTAAAGTGTATGCTGAGAGCTGGTCGGCGTTTTTCTATCAAGAGCTGAGACGTGACGAGAGGATTCCAACTGGAACGAAGTAGAACCTTAACGAACCCACATTCCTGGTGACTGACTTGTTTGTAGGGCCCCGTCGATAGCCGGGAACCATTCTACCGAAGCTCCGGTGCCTGTCTGCATATTTTTAGCTTAACTTGAGACGATGCCGGTTGAGCCGAGACATAGGTATGTCGGATCACGATTACACGGGGATCCCGAAATTAAACCGGAAAGATCAATCAGAAAATGAATGTGAAATAAGTTTAGAACCGCCTCCGTGATGTAGTGGTTCGGATGTGTTCATCAAATTCCACGTGCTCACATTTGCGTTCGGTTTGCGAGCTGCGGAAGACACAGCATGTTATCTGACCTGAGCCATTCCTTTCGGAGGAGTTACCTCCATTTTTCTCTCTGCTCTGCTAATAATTTGATCTTTTGATACGTTTCAACAAAAGTCCATGTTCGCGATATACGGCGATATGGCATCACGTGGACGGGACGTAATAATCGTTGGTAAAACTTGCACTTCCCGGTCCATATTCGTATACAGCGTGTATCGTTAAGTGTGACTAAGCGATTATTCCGTAACTATTAAAGATATCAAAAAAATTTAAACTGATATCAAAAGTACGTTACCTAATCAGTAAAATAGCATCAATAACTTTTGAAAATCAAACGAAAAGTATTCAAAATTTTGACATTAAACACTCCCACACATTAGTATGAGATTAATAAATTATACACAAATTCTTGTACTTTTATTCCACATATATTTATTTTTATTCTAACTTAGGCTACCGGTTTCGTATTACACATCATCGGGCCAACAAATTATTAATTATTTAACATGACAGAAAGAAAACAAAAGAAAACATTTTTAACAAGCAAATATAAAATAAACAGATTAAAAATAAAATTTAATTAAAAATGTTTTCTTTTGTTTTCTTTCTGTCATGTTAAATAATTAATAATTTGTTGGCCCGATGATGTGTAATACGAAACCGGTAGCCTAAGTTAGAATAAAAATAAATATATGTGGAATAAAAGTACAAGAATTTGTGTATAATTTATTCAAGATGATATTCCACCAAGAACCATCAATCGAATCCATCCAAGTATGAGATTAGTAGAAAGGTTTTAGTTTCCTTTTAAAAGGTTATTTTAGCTTAGTACTGATATTAAAAGAAACTGTTTATTAACCAAACAAAGTAATAAAACTATTTTTTAATTCAATAATAGTATATTTATTTCTTAGTAAGTGCAAAATTTTGTATTCCTAGCAAATGTTCGAAGTGACGTCCTTGTTAATCTCATACTAAATTAAATGTATGGGAGTGTTTAAAGTCAAAATTTTGAATACTTCTCGTTTGATTTTCAAAAAGTTATTGATGCTATTTTCCTGATTAGGTAACGTACTTTCGATATCAGTTTAAATTTTTTTGATATCTTTAATAGTTACCGAATAATCGGCTGGTCACACTTAACGATTACACCCGGTATATCTATGATACCCTCTCGGAGATTTATGTCGTGACGATGATGTATGCCAGTATATATTTAGGGGCCTAGGGGCCTAGAAAGAGGTACAAGAAGAATATCTTTTGAAAAAAGTATGCAAGAGATCAAGTTTAACAGCCAAAGACTTTCCAAAGACACTCTTTTTGTGCCTCGTTCTAAGCCCCTGTTGAAACTTATTTGCAGCCAAAATACATACAATTGGCATTCATATCTTACATTGACAGGGAATAAAAATTATTGAAGCTTTGAGGATTTTTAAAATATCGGAAAGCAGATAGGAAAATAATTCAAGACAATCTATTCGCAGACAACAAAACATAATCGAATGAATCAAAGTCCAAAGACCCAAAGTGGCCATTTACTGCCATAATTGGATGTAAGGCTTGCAAACCGGTCGCGCAGCCTTGCCGCCAGTCGAGGCCGCTTTTTGTTACCCCTCGATGTAAACGATCCACATCACTATTGGTATACTCGCCTTCTAAACGAAAGGTCCAAAATGTCTTAAGATGACTCAGACTGAGACATCATTTAACATTTCCAAAAACCTATTATTATTTTATTATGGTGTCCATCGATGTTGAAAGGTTAGTACAAAACAGCAATTTGAAATTTTCTAAAATATTAACAGGAGTAATTATTTACCAGACCAATGTAGAAACTAAGTGATTTATTCGGAAAAGAACAAAATAGTTTTATCTCTCTGAAAAAAGTATCAACAATTTGATTTACAGTCATGTCCTTAAATCCTGATTATAAACTTAAAAATAGTGCATAACGTGTATGAAACTGCACTTAACTAAGTATATAAAAAAACTCACCTACTACGGCTCGTTTTTGTTGTACAACGAAACTAACTGAAAAAAACGAGCAAAAAATCACGTTTGTTGTATGGGAGCCCCCTTTAATATTTATTTTATTCTGTTTTTTAGTATTTTTTGAAAAAATGAAAATTTCAACTGTCTTACTATCACGGTTCATGAGATACAGCCTGGTGACAGACAGACAGACGGACAGCGGAGTCTTAGTAATAGGGTCCCGTTGGTTACTCTTTGGGTACGGAACCCTGAAAATGGGCAGGGGCAGACCAACGCAGATGGAGCCGGCAAAAGGCGAATCTTAAATAAATGTTCACTCATACTGATCGTGTAAGCAGCGGTTGACGACAAAACAATAGAAAACGCTCGTCATTTGCCTCAGAGGCATAAAATTTGAATTTATGATTCCCTGCTATTGACAGAAAACGTCATAAATTAATTCCAGTCAATATTCTTGGTCGAGCGCGCACTCTCTCCGATTTCACGTGAAGAATGAATACAAAGATTTGCATGAGTATTGCTTGAATATATACTAATTAAGAACATCAGATAAGGTAATAAACATCATGGTACACACCAGTAGCCATATGGTGTGTAATCGCGTTTCATCAAGAATTTCTCGAATGCGCCACTTTGTAAACTCTATCACTATTCGAACAATTTTGCTGCTGAAATAAAGTAGGGTTTCAAAATGGTATCTTTGGAATCATCGAACATATTTCGATGTTTGAAATCACAAATTGCTAAAGTAAAGGGTAATTTTATCGTGCTCCCCTCTCAAAATGAGATCCTAGAGTCGCCGATATAATATAAGAGGTGACTTTCGAAAATATCTTGCCAAATTCATACTGGAGACTCGGTCAGTGGTCAGGATCAAGGTTCAATAATCCTTTTAAGTGCTTGGTTTAATTTAACGATTAATAAAGTTAATTTCTATATTATTATGATATTATGTGCCTATTGTTTATTTATCACTTACTAAAAACTTTATTATAGCAATATTATGATTATGTTATTAATTGCAATAAAATCGTTGTTTAATAGTGTGGCAATGAAAACAGGAACATTATCGCATATGTGCAAAAACATTAATAAATATATATATTGCTCTTTTCAAGTATTTTTTTTTGGATATTTGTGATGACAGGCCGTCGTTGACGGCTCCATACCGTAAGCCGAAATAGTACAAATATATATTTTTTACTGTTTTTAATATTAATAAGTATTCTAAACATCAGCAAAAAATAAAATAATAGTGTCTACCTTCCGGATCCTTGCTTACACATTCGAAAGATTGATAGAATACAAAATACATCAAGCGCCATCAGACAAAATTCTGCTTTTCCACATTTCCCTCTCTGCACAGTTACGAGTTCAGGATAACAGAGTTGACCAACTGGAAAAATTTGGCACAAAAAAATATTTGTTAGAAGAAGGAAGAAGAAGGGCTTCAGAACAACCAAAGGAATAGAAGAGTTTACAAATCCGCGACATCGCAAGGTGTAGACGCTGGGGTTTATAGCCCCTGCTTGTAAAGATTATCAACGTATCCAGTCCAGCGAGTATGTAAACCAAGTTTGAAATTATATACAATACACGTACACTTTAGCTTAGATTGCGCTGGCTGAGTACACGGTGTGCTTCCTATACTATAACTTGTTTGAAGTTGTGTTTGTCGCGGATGCAAAAGTGGAGGGTAGGTAAATAACATGCTATAGTGGTATCGCCAAACAGGCGAAATTCCAGCATTGATATGAAAAGTTTGAAAAATTAGAAATTACCCAAAACATTGTCCTTATAAAAAATATATTTTCTCTCGGTGTCCAATATGGGTATTAAAGGACAGATTGTAAAAATATATAATCGTGCTCTAATTTACATGTATTAACTTGGAGAAATATAAAAAAATACGAACATTTTCAAGTTCCACCTGCCTTATCCCCGAAACCGGTGGTGTACCGAAAATGTGAAAAAATTCTCGATGTTAATGGGGTAAAAAAACGACTTGTTGTTTTTTTATTACCATTAAGAAGAATTTGAAAACAACTGATAAAGCAAATATATGTATAAAACTATAGGGGCACCATATTTAAGGTATTAAATAACAAATTGTAAAACATTATAGTTTAGCTACATTACTTGCACCGATTTCAAGAAATCATTGAAAAACCACAAAATATTTTATGCCTTCCTTTATCCGAAACCGGATGACTGAAAAACGTGAAAAAATCTCGAATATATAGTGTTATAGGAAAACTGTGGCGATTAAAAGTGATTCAAATTTTAGTTAATTTTTTAAACTGTTTTATTATAACTTACTAATGATACTGTTATGTTATTTATCTACTGAGAAGAGAAAAGTTAATTTTTGTTTTTTTTTTAAACATTTTAGTTAAGTTTTTAATTCAAGAATGATGTGTATTATTAAAGGGATACGTATCAGATGCACAACCTTCTTGAATATAACAAACAATGTTCAATATGTATCCTGTTCGTGTACCAACTAATCCATGTCCCCACCCCTCCTTGTATCACCAAAACAAGAGGACCGTAAAATATGAAGAAAAGAACATGGTATTACGTATATTTACGTATAATTCCAGGAAAAATATAGCGGGTAAGAAATTTACGAAATCAGTTGACATAAAAAAAATACTACGATAACTACTTTATTAATTACTTGGTACACTTAATTTTTTTTACTATCATAAACACTGATGGATAATTAAACACACGTAACCAGTGCGCGAGTCTGATTCGCACCTGACCGGATTTATTATGATTATTTATTGTCAACCTCCATGGTCTAGTAAAGTAAGGAGGTTTCTGTGGTCGGTGCCAGTGACATAATGAGCAACTCAACCTTAAACGAATTGGTACGTTATTTAATAATCACGTTTATCCAGTTCCATGTTATGAAACAATACTAACGTCGACTTATTAGGGTTCTGTAAAAGAAAGATCTTCTTCGGGTGTTTATTTTGAAATTTGCACTCATAAGACTTCTCGATAGTAATTAATTACTTTCGTGCTAAGTTTAAACAAAAGTACTCCGATGGTATGTTCCAGTATTCGTTGCTAAAGTAAGTGGTAATTAATTACTTTGGTTATCAAATTAATTGCATATAATTATAGTTAAACGGTATAGCCTATTAAATAAATAAAATATAAAATTACATATAGTTATCAACTTGTTACAATTTAGCAAAACAGCCTTTCTAATATTTCCAAAGAAACACAGCCGCTTAAATAAGGCAACTTCATATCTAGCTAGTTTTTGCCCGCTTTTATTCCATCTCTACCGAATTTTCGGCTTAGGCGTTATTTTATCGACATCCTTTATAGCTTATATGTTGACCAGGGTTACCACGATGATAATAAAGAAAACCAAATCCAAATCCGCTGACAGGCAAACAGACAAAAATAAAAAAATTGTAGTTTTGGCTTCAGTACAATATTAATAATAATAACTCATTTTATTAAACATTTTGAAAACTTTTTTACTAATTAATGATAAGAATAGATTACGGCTCACTTGAACACTTATAAAAATAAAAACTAGAAAAAATCTAGTTTTGAAAAAATTCTTTCTTAGCGGAAGCCAGCGTCTCGTTTGGGAACCCACTTACCAAATTCTGAGATTTCATAGCAAATTAATGAGTGAGTGATATTTCGCTTTTATATTTTATAGATGGACATCTTTTATGTATAAGTTCTTTTTAGGGTTCCATGGCTTAAAATGAAAAAAACGGAACCATTATACGATCTTTTTGTTGCACGTCCGTCTGTCAAGACCCTTTTCCTAAGCGAGATATCAAGTTGAAACTAATGCTTCTTACAGAAGTCTGCGGTTTCATGGTGCTGTCAAAAATTTGGCTTCTAACTCAATTTGATAAAAAGTTATTGCCCTTTACGTAATAAATTTCATACAAATTTGATCACCATGAAATTTGACTAAGAAACTCGAGGTTCCATTTACAAGTAGGTCTTATAGCACAGATACAGGAAAGAAGAAAACCGTACAAAGTAAAAAATATATACAATAAGATTTGGTCACCCGTACAATTATGACCGCGCATACCGTTGCTTAACCTCGGTGATTTTTTATGATTTAATTATAAATGTATAGTTTTAAGATTTTTTCCTATATTTTTAGTATTAGACGGTATTACTTGCCTAATTTCATAGTTATAGGTCAACGGGAAATATCCTATGAATTTTGATTCCCCTGTGAGTGTCGAAATACACGTTTTTTGCGGCATAAGAAAGAAAGAAGAAAAAGAAAATATTTATTTCAGACCGAGATCCATATCTTAGTTAGTAACAATGCGTGCTTAAATACTATGTTAGTATCTTATTCTAAACACAAAAAAGAACATAGAAAAGGTAGCAGAAGTCGCTACTGCAGACATCACACAACTGAATTGATGCCTACAATAGCATCCTCCTGGTGAAGTACTATGACTCCACGTGAACCCTATTCCAGAATCCCAGAAGAGGACTGTCCCAACGATCAACAATGCCCTCCAAGAGGCTGTTGGAGCTGCCCCTTAAACGACTCATAAGGGAATTTAAGCCACACGTTTTCGGACTATTGCTGTAAGGCGACGAACAAGGACACGTGGGGCGTCAAGCGGCGCGGTGCGCGAAGCGGGCCGCCCGAAACACAAACATACACCGATGTATGGAGCGTTCAAGGAGAAGTGTTTTCGCACGCGTTTCTTTGAATTGTAGCGTCGCATGCGACGGGGGACGCGGCCGATGAAGCGACGGGCGACGCCGCGATAGCCGCAGCGGGTGAAGTAACCAGTTCTGATCTAGCGGTGAATAAGATACTTTTTAAGTAATAATTATCTTCAAGCAATAGGTATGTCGACAAAGTCGCCCATGATTACAAACATAAATACACAAGTTTGCCCGTTGTTACTATTCGAACACGGCTGGTAGAATGCAAGAAATAAGAAAGCTGCGGTAGCCGCAGCGGGCGCCGCAGTAAACGACGCCGAGTGCGCCGCTGCGGAATTCGCGGCCGATGCAGCGGCGTAAACCGCTACTCCGTACGCCCCGCTCGTTCATAAACGAAACTACTACTATACTACTACACGGTCACAATATCTGTGCACCTGACCTCGTGACGTCATATCGGCGGTCTGGGTACGGTGTGAAAAAAAGTTTTTTCGAGAAATGTGGAGGTAAAAAAAATTTACTAACCTTTTCAAATCAATTTATTATTGATGAAGGGTTTGTTATTAAAAAACAATAATTTTGATTACAAAAACATTTATTATTAAACTCAGTCACTATAAATTATTGACTCTATGCCTGACATTGTATCTTCCTCACTCTCACTTTCTGAACTCGCCGAACTGTCTTCCCCTAGTGATATTAAAAGTTGTGTGATGTTGTCATCAGGTATGGTGTACTGTTTGTTTGCTTTCTCCGATTCAAAAAACTTGAGCACTTTCAAGATTAAATTTCTTGATTCGCTGTGTATTGTTTTTCCCATGACTTCAGTTTAACAGCTACAACAATTTTAATAACAACCAAACCAGTCCAAACTTAACAGTAAACAGTCTAAACTTAACAATAAACATTAAAAAACAAAACAACAATAAAGCGAAAATATCAAAATTATCGGGACGTGTAGCGGCAACGAAGATGCTAACCGTACTGTCGCACCGGGGAGTGCGCGGAGAGGTGACAGGGGAAGCGGGAGAGGCGCCACATTCCAGCGAGGTGCACAGATACTGGGACCGGGTTATAGTTACCATATGTTTGTTTTTACGCGTCAACTGCGGCGGGCAGCGACACGCGTCGCCTCTCCTTGAACGTACCCTAAAGCTATCAGTCTGTGCGCCCGCGAACATTCTCGATGCACTGCAGTATCGTATAAACGGCCGTATCTTTTTTTTACGTTAACCTACTCGCACTTGACCGTTTTTATTTATTTTATTTTCGCTAATATGTCTAAATAAATAAAATAAAATAAATGTCTAGGACAGATGCCTAGCCCTGAATGAGAATGAATACTTTATTTTGCAATGTAGGAACCATCGAAGAAATGGCCGCAGACCTACTTTTCGCTCTTATTACCATTATAATACGGGTGAAAAGTAGGTCTGGCCCCATTTCTTCAAAGGTATATAAATAGATACACTTATCGCACGTTAGGATTTATTAAATAATTACATTAAAAAGAGGAAAATACATTTAGGTTTTGGGTCTTGTGCGTTTTCATTCCATGATATCCGTCAGTATCTCAGGCGCCGTAAGTAAATTATAGAATACGCATGCATTGACGGAACTCTCATAATATTTGACTATGCGAATACTTGATAACTTTTTTGAGCAACTCTACGTTCGTAACTTTATTGTGAGAAGTGCACACCTTGCAATCACGCCGCGTGACTAATTCACTCAAACAGTTACTTGATAACGCAACAGTTGCTGGACTTTGGACCAACATTACCTTAGTTTTTAGGTACGCAAATTTACTGCTGACGAATTTAAAATAAAACAGTCTTTTGTTTCAACTACGACAATACCCGCTACAATCGTATTTAACACTAGCTTTTTGTTATTCGGTTTAACGACATGCTTTTTTCCGGGATAAAAAGTAACCTGTGTTAATATAAGCTATATCCATTCTAAATTTCATCCAAAAATGAAATTTTTCAGCGTGAAAGAGTAACAAACATACACACACTAAACACCCTTTCGCATTTATAATATTAGTGTGAAGTGTGATGAGATAACATGGCCTTGTCTTAATTCTCCACAAACGATAAAGACCGCGCTAATTAGACACCTAATTTTTCAATGATATTGATCTATCCTACAGGAACCATGCATTTTTACGGGATAAAAAGTAGCCTATGTGTTAAGTTAGGGTATAAGCTATGTCCATTCTAAATTTCATCAAAATCCGTTCAGCCGTTTCAGCGTGAAAGAGTAACAAATATACACACACACACACACGCACAAACTTTCGCATTTATAATATTAGTAGGATTTAAAAAAAACGTTAAGACACGTATCCTCAAGGGGTTGTCAGAGGTGTTTTAGGGTGCAGACGGTCACAAGAACAGTCTACACCCGTAACACCTTCTTTTCACCACGTATTAGTGGATTAACCTTTTTAGGATTCCGTATTACGAAGCCTCCACTGTCTGTCTGTCTGTCCGTCCGTCTGTCACAGGGGTCTACAGCTTCAGCTGTTACAGATAGAGGGTTACAACTATCACAGAATACGTGTAACTATGGCCTCTACCACGGCAAATAATAAAAATGAAAAAAAAAAATAAACACAAGGAAGGTCCCGTATGGAAACCTCGAAAAAAAATGCATTATTTGTTTTAGCTATATCTTAAAGACCTACAAGTTTCAAATTTGGTCACATTGTTGTACATAATAAATAATTGAAATTCGGGTTCCATACTCAGGGGGTTTTCAATTGTTTGACAGGCGCTACTATTTCAGCGCCTTGTTTTTTGTCGTCTTAATGTTGTTATAGCATCTATACTGTTGATATGTAAGTTTTTAGGGTTCCGCACCCGTATTTGTGCTGGTACAGAACCCTTTGTGTGCGAGTCTGACTCGCACATGGCTAACTTTTATAGATACACAATATACACATGCTTTTTACAGCAAGAAACCATTTTTGGAACAGTTTTTGAGCTGAAATGTGTCAACAAATGTATCATTCCGGGTGTAATTTAAACAAATACTAAGTACATGTTCTCTTGACTACACTGAACAACTTTTTTAAGGACACATGCCTACCCAAAAATCGTTTTCACTTTTCCTTACTTCCTTCAAACATTAATCTCCGCAAATATGTTTCATAGGAAAGTTGTTTAAATTACCTGTACACAAATGTTTAACATAATGTATCTATTATTATTTAGTAATTTTATTTATTTTAGTTTTTAATTTTTATGCAGGTAGATTAGGTTTATTTGCATTAGGATAATCATTGTTTATGTTATTTAAGTTTCTTCCCATCGATACTTCTAAATCTTTTATACTAATAATGTTTAAGGGGTAACGTTTCGAGCTCAGTGCAAAGTGCATAACATAAGTTTGTTTACAAAGTAGGTACCTCTTTTGTAGGACATGGTATAAGATTTTACAATAAGCTTCCAGAGGAGGTCCTTAGTTTGCCTGAAAATAAATTTAAACTATATATTAAGCAGGGACTACTTAAGAAAGCTTAATAAAAAATCAATGATTATTTGGACGATAATGAAGCATGGTGTAGTAAATAATAATAATCTTATTCAAAATTGTAACTCATAATTAGCATATTGGAATACTGTATGATTCCTCTAAAGGCTTAAAATTAATTAATATGTAAACTTACTTTGTTAAAGGTAATGGACAATTTGAGACGGGTTGACTAAGATATATTTTTTTTCTCGTGACTAATTCCTGCAGTCTTATATTTTTTTATGCCTTTACTTGAGTAGGTATGTATATAATTTTGTATCATATGTTTTATTTTGAAAAAAGGAATGTTTGCTAAGTTTCTTGCCCTTCTTCTTAGCAATACTAATCGAATGGTGCGGATGGTTAGATAATATTTTTATTCCTTTATTTTTATTTTTTATGCAGGTGTATAACTTTATTACATTTTAGTAGCCCAACCTTAATATTTTTTGTATTTATTTCCCGTTTTTATTTATGAACTTATTTCTTCATTGCATTATGTATATATAATATTGTTATATTTTTATTCCTAGATTCCTCTATTTTATTAATTTTTTATATATTTATTTATTTAAAAACTTACGTCTATCATTTATTTATGCAGGTGTATATTTTATTTCCCGTATTATTATATATTTTTTTATTTTCTAAAGATATATTATATTGTTAAAATTAACTTTGACTTTTAGAAAGTATACTTTATGTATCTATTTTGCAAAAATAAATATTTTGATTTTGATTTGATTTTACCTTATTTTAAAATAAAATATATGAAAAAAAATAGTTTCATCTTATTTTGCGACTATTGTTGAATAATTATCAGGGGTTTTTAGCAGAATTTCGTCATTTTATGCATTACGTTTACAACGTAATACAAAAAATTACAAAAATTTTGTAGAAAAGTCTAATTGACACTGAACAATGGTCGCGAAATGCCATCACATTTATTTAGTACATTTTATGCAATAGTAAGAAAAACAATCATAAGTTGTGCATTTTGCACCGAGCTCGAAACGTTCCCCCTTGACTAGTTTTATCTGTATATTACATTATTAACACCTGACACTTCGTGCTAGGTAATGGTAATATACAAAGAGCAAAAGGTGCATTTCGCTTGACATGTAATTGTGTGAGTCAGATCAGATCAGGGGGCAGGTACTTCGCCAAGGTCTACCAGTTTATCTGGCATTAACCCCGACCTTCCTAAGACACGCTTGTATATTAGCATCTCAGAAATCTCGTCTGTTTCTTCGAAAACATGTTTTGTGTACAACTCATGAATATGCATGGGGAACTGAAAAATGTTTTTGTCGTAAATGAGAATATCTGTCATGTGACATTTGCTATATACCGTGTGTAAAAGCAAAGGCAAGAACCCTTTAAGGGTGTGTTAGTATGATCGGTAAAGATATTATTTTAAATACTGGGATCTCTAAATAAAGTACCAGTACCTCATAATAAGTCGATTTTCTTTACTCAAAATACACTAATCGCGTGGACACCCTCACTGGTCGCTGGCCACTAGGATGAGGGGTGCGGGTTGCGGGGTGCAATTAGGTGTGTGGGGAGGCCGGTGAGCTGCGTAGCCATAGCTTAGAAAAATGATGGAATTTTAGGTGAAAATTCAAGGTATATTTTTTTTCTCGTAATGACATTAGAATCGTGTATACTTTCATACCCTAAAGGGATTCTTGACTTTGCATTTACATCCTGTATAGGACTTTTTACATAGATCATAAAGAAATTTAATACTTTGTATTTAGAAAACAAAGTCTCCGACAGGATTTAAACTCGTGTCTCTTTCTGTTATGGATCAATTGATGTTTAAGTCTACTATGACTCCAAAGACAATTCGATAAGTTATACATACATACAAGATTACAAGCCTCATCTGAATTTGAATTCGCAGTTTTGTTTCATACATTTCACAAGTTTGTAATTTTTATTAAAATTATTTAAGTCTATTAACTTATTTGAATGGTACGGAACACTCAGGCACGAGTCATACTCGCACTTGACCGGATTTCACTTTTTAGGGTTCCGTACTCGAAGGGTGCCAAACGAGACCCTATTACTAAGCCTCCGCTGTCTGTCAGCCGTAAGTTGAAATTTTCTAACTACTATGTTACTATGACTACTATCACGGCAAATAATAAAAATTAATACAAAACCATGGGGTTTATTTAAATGCAGAGAAGTTGAATAAATTGCTTATAAATTATTTATTTTTTTCTAGATTTTAATGACGAATATTGATTTAAAAACGAGTATTTTTGTGTAAAACACGAGTTCCCTCGCCTTAACGCGCCTTCCGAAGCACACAGACCAAACACAAATGTACACCAACGGGATTTGAATCCACGACCTCCGGTTTAGTAGGTGAGTATCGAACTACTAGAACACAGGGGTGGGATTTTAAGTTATTAACAAGGAATTTTAAAACAGTATTGTTGCTAGAAAACCCAAATTTACATTAAACAATGGCCGCGACACATAAATCACATTTATTTGAGACATTTTATAAATATTTTTCCAGATTTTTTTTCCTTTTATAGGCTTGATTAACATGTATTAATATAAATTACAGCTTTCTAGTAGTTTAGCCTTTGAGCTAAGCCGCGGAAAGACGGACGGATAGACGGACATGGCGAAACTATAAGGGTTCCTTGTCGGACTACGGAACCCTAAAAAACATGTAGAAATTAGTTTAGTATTTTATAGAGCATTGATGATAACTTTAAAAATAATTTCCGGGAAAGAAATCTCGGTTGGGAAATTTTTGATTGATTTTACGAGTATATCTTAAATATTTAGAGTTAAGTGAAGAATTTTACATTAAACAATTCTTTATAGTCGATAACAATTGGCTTATTTGCAGTGTAGTACTTTATCTATTATGGCATACGAAGTAAAGGCCGATAGAGTCAGTGATAAGAGATAACGTCTAGTTATCATTCTTATCAGATATCGATTGAGATCGATCGCCGTATAAACAGTTTTCGTTATCTGCTGTATAACTCAGAAACTGTAGTTTACACCATGTTCAATACAAACAATGGGTTAAATTATAGTTCCTAGTTTTACAAGGGCTATGATAATTTTTAGGTCTGTTGATTGTACAAGTTTGAAAGAAACTCTCTTCATAAAATTATATAAGGTAATACAATTCATAGTGGACAATAAATAACAGATGATAGAGTATCCCTAATACATTGCAGTGAAAACTGATTGAACCGCTTTGTACTGGGAAGTGAAAAAGTTATTCGATAAAAAATTGTTCGTTTCTTCTTTAATGATACCCTAGAACTATGTTCACTTATTATTGTAGGACCTTGCATATACTTTATCTAGATTGGGGCAAACGGAATCCTTGCAGTTTTGATTATTTTAAAAGTCAAAGTATAAATGAATTTATGAAAATATTTGAACGCGATAAAATTCTGTGATTACCGTTACAAGTTGGTACAATCGAACACAACAACATAAAACAAAATGTCTTCATGTCTGCAAAATAATATATATAGCAACCAGGGTACACAGTATACCGCAAAACGTTGAGAACTGGTCGAGAATGTATACAAAAAGTAAATAAAAAGACTACTCGTTTTATTTGTCGTAATATAATAACTTGGATTGGTCTTTTGTTTTGCCTGAAACCGGTGAAGGCAAGGTTAAAATGTTTAATTGCAGTTGCACGAAAACAGAAAATGTTTTACTTGGTTTTATTTTACATTAAAGTAATTATATAGTTCCTTAAAATAAATTAAGGTTGCTCAAATTTATAGCCTTCAAATTAATTTCAAAATTCGGAAATAATTTTGAAAGTTTTTCTTTGTTTCATTTTCTTTGTGTTCTCAAGCTTTATATTGCTACTGCATATGTGATGTGATGAATAGAGTTTAAATGAGAGTTTTAAATATCAAAGAAGTAAAATAATAACAAACTGTGATACTTTTCAAAAACTGCAAAACTCTACAAATATCTTTTGTCTTACTACGTTTGTGTAGATAATAAATATGTAACATGCAAAATGGCCGTAAAATACGAAAACATGTATCAGTTGCATGTTTGAAAATTTAAATGAACACCAGAAATAAATAAATTCTGAAACAATCTCTACATCTAGAACTCTAAGTTAAAAGTAGTGGCCAAGTAGGTCTATTTTTACCGAGACAGGCCTATCTGCTATTCTCTCCTCTTCTACCAACGTGAGGTTTTCTCCTTGTCGCACTTATTGTATAATACCGAGAGAGATGCCACGTTTTTTGTCTACACTATACCCCAGAGTACGTGACCTTTTTTTCTCTGGCATCGAGTCATCCTGTGGATGTACCGTGGTTGGTTCATTTTTTTAAAGTCATTGCCCTGTTTAATGATTTTTTTACATACATCACGCTGTTGTTAGAATACAAACTAGTTACAAGCTGAGCTGATAATAACTATCTAAGTATTCTAAAGTGTGTGAGGAATTTTAATCGTGGTGTAAAAAGTTTGTACTTCTTTGTTGTGTTACAATTTGTGATATCATACAAATAGGACTTGAACGCGCGTCGATGTCTTTTGTGTGACCATTTGAATTTTTAGTACCATAGGAAAAAATCCTTTGGACATGCCTTCGTTTTAAGAGTATGGCATACCCTAGGAAAAAATGTTATTACCCGTCCAACACAAAAAGGCCAATGTCAAATACTTTATTAGCTTTTGATAGAGGCGATTATTGGTTAGCTAATTGACCTATTTGTCTAGGACGCGTCATACAAATAATTACGCGCGAAACAGCAGATCGGAGGGTTTTTAGCTAATACTGAAATATTTGTAGGGAAAAAAATACTGGATTTAAGTAGAAAACCTTTATATTTCTATTACCTATTTTATGAAAAAAAAATCAAGTTGTTCTCTTATACGTTCTTGAAACGAACGTTTGAAAGCCAAAAAAAAGAGGGTGGAAAACATTTTTTTTTGGACAAAAGTATACATCTTGGTACATTGTTTTTAAGTAGATCAACTAGATAAAAGATCAATAAATCGAATAATATTTTTTACAATATTAAGATTTCGTCAAAACAACCCTCGAAAATCTGGCTTTTTTATATTCTAGGGTCTGGTACAGCCTTATTAAGAGCAAAATTCCCTCGGTTTATCTGCCTCGCCGTGTTTGTCGATAAATGAATTATTCAGAATTTATTAAAATGAAATCCATTTTCGTCTCTTGTTGAAAGTATGGTGATAAAAGAATTGTACGATTACCTGTCGTCACTTTAGAAACTGTGTTAGCTGATTATCATATTCATTATAAATTACTATCAACGACTCCTATTATGAACTAGGCTTTCAATACAAAGTAAGTGCTACTTAAGTACGGTACGACCGAGAGAACAATACACCGCGCGTTTTCGGGTTTCCGTTTGAACGTTACGTTATAAAAGGCTACATAAAATTATAGCCACTAACTCTATCTCTTTCCTTCACACGAGTTCTGTCCCGCTCACACGCTGCGCAGGAGACTACGTCATCGTCAGACCAGCCAGCCAATTGACCGGTGTGCTGCCAACCTTCAGTTTTTCTTTTATTTATAACTCGTGTTGCCTGAGTAAGTTATGCTGCATTTGTTTGTGCTAGTTGACTTGAGCCAGTTCACTTGAGCAAGTAGACTGGCAAGTATAACAAGTTGATTGCACTTCATCGCTTCGCATCGTGTCTCGCTTGGTTTATGAGTAAAAGGTAATTTGAGCAGGTAGGTACCAAATGAGCTACCAGCAGCTATTCTAGCGGTTCCTAAGACTCCCAGTCTTGAGTCGTACTTATCTGTAGCCCCATATTAATTCGTCAGAGATCTTTCAGTCAGCTGCCAAAGCATATTTGGCGACTGCTCTTTACCGAAATGTAGAGAAGTGATAACCCTGAAAACGCTTTTCTCACATAGTTTTGCTAGCTCATATTAAGTTTATCTTGTCTATTATATAAATTATTTTGAAGTCGTTTTAACTAAGGTTAATTTCTTGGGGGATGTTAAGGGCCTCTGGGCCGTTTTAGACAGAGTTGGCCATAATTACATAATAAAATTACATTTTCTATGAGAGTCTGCTATCGTAGATTTGTAATGTTATTGAATTTGACCAGCAAATCGTGGCATAATTTTACCTAAATAAAAACATGGAAAAATGTGCGTTTCTGCGGCCAGTTTATTATGGCTGGTAAGTTCCACAATTTCGTGGCCACTTATGAGATTTTTTTCTTCTCTTTGGTGGGTGGGCATAATCAATATTCAGATTAGTATAGTCAAATTTTCCAGTAAAACTTAATAGAGAATCGTTTTGGTGGTTTACTAGTCAAGATTAGAATAAAATAGAATAGAATATGGTTTAGTAGAGACCGAATAGCAGTCTTGTTTATTTTAGCTACATAATGAGTCGTCTGCCTTTGTGGCCCATAAGTTGGAATGTCTCAATTAATCAAAGAGCCGCTGTTTCTAATCAAGTAGGAGCCCATTGTGTTCGGTCTGCATATTTCAGAATGCACGCTGGGTGTTCATGATATAGGGCTCATCACCAGGGATCGGATTTTATTGCTGCTAATTGATACATTGGATAAGACTTTTTTTACCGGAAACGGATCCGGAAATGAATCTTTGGTTGTTAAAATGTAAAAAAATCATGCAATACACATACAAACTCAGTTACGATTTACCCAAATGCAGTTTTGGTGTTGCCAACAATATTTTTTTTATATTGTCAACTGAACAACCATTTATTGATCGTATTACATAGTATGATCGTAACTGAGTTTGTACGCAAAAACAAACCAAACGAAGTTATAAGAACAGAAAACATGTTTTATTAACCAAAAGATACAAATATATTAATACACTTAAATAATTATACATTTTTAAATATCAATCTGTAAATCATCTTTGGAGGTATTGAAATAAATGTTCATGAATTTTTTTATTATTTTCTTCCTTGAGTCTATTTCGTTTCTCATCCAGGATCTATTTATAACTCGAAACTGAGCGCTCTACATCCGTTGAAGTAACTAAAGCGAGTTTAAATTTAACTAAGTCAGGATCATTTACTTCAATACCTCTGTCTAGTTTTTTACTAAATTCTCGTATTGAGTCCAAATTTAGAATTCGATTCAAATTTTTTTCCAATTTATGGTTAATTTTATGGGACGCACTTTCTAAGCAAAGTCTGACTTAGTTAAATGCTAATAGGGAATCACTTAAACTTATATCACTTTTTGTACCTAGGTAATTCTTTTAAAAGAACTTCTAATTATTCTAAAATTTTCATCTATGAATTGCAATTCATGAAATTATTGCTGGCAACACTGAAATTGCTTTTGGGTAAATCGTAACTGGGTTTGTATGTGTTTTGCATGGTTTTTTAAATTTTAATTACCAAAGGTCCGTTTCCGGTAATAAAAGTCTTATCCATACTAATGAATCAATTAGCAGCAGGAAAATCCGATCCCTGCTCATCACCCACACATAACCTACGAGTGTGGACTGTTACATAATGCACTTTACAGTCAAATACATGGAAACTTCTCTGAGACCTCTTGGAGGATTCACCTCGTGTCGATGTGTACTGAACTGAGTCGTCTATTCACTTCTGTCATTGTCAAGTCAACTCGTACCAGTTTAGTGGTTTGCAATGTAAAGACAGCTCTATACGGTTTAATGAACGGACGGCGGCGGCGGAGGCGCGCGGCGCGCACGCAGCCAGTCGGCCCCGGGCTCCAGCCGCATGCTCGCGTGACTCCACGCATCGCACCAGAGATAGGCCGTATGACTCACCGGTCAACACTCCAACAATGAACGAATACGCCGAGTACGACTGGCGGCTGCATCACCTGCAGAACGAGAGGCTCTGCGACGTCTCCCGCAAGCACCTCACTGACGGAGACCGGCAGCGCGCGCTCGACGGCCTCAAGGAAGCCGTTGACTCGAGCCTCAACCTCGCCCTACGAGACAAGAGCCGCTGTCAAGACGACGCCTTCCTGCGCCGGTTCCTCTTCGCGCGCAAACACGACGTGCAACAGAGCTTCGAACTTCTGGTACGATATCACCAGTACCGTCGTGAACACCCCGAGCTGTGGGCATCGGCTGACGGTGCCGTGCTACGAGCTCTAGCCGACGGACTGCCCGGAGTATTGGAACAAAGAGACAGACGCGGACGATGCGTCCTCATCATGTTCGCCAGCAACTGGATCCCACACGGCTGCCCGCTCCTCTCCGTGTACCGTGCCCTCCTACTCACATTGGAACGAACCCTTGAAAACGTGCAGAATCAAGCCAACGGATATGTCATCATCGTCGATTGGACCGAATTCACTTTCAAACAATCTTGCAGTCTGCAAGCCAAAGTTTTGAAACTGATGATCGACGGACTGCAAGATTGTATGCCGGTAAGATTCAAGAGCATACACTTCATTGGCCAACCGTGGTATGTGGAAACTGCTCTTGCTGTAATTAAACCTTACCTCAGAGCAAAGACGAGGGAAAGGATAGTGCTTCATGGCAACAATTTATCGACGCTACATGACTCTCTACCGCTTGATATTTTACCGGCAGAATTAGGGGGGGAAGGTCCTTCATATAACTCAGAGCATTGGTTGAAAGAGTTCTGCACGGGAGAGAGCTTGGGAACAAAGGCTTTACCGACAGCAGTGACGACGGCTGCCCCAGCAGAGGATGACCCTCCTTCTGCCAAGTTAGACAAAGCATACAAACAAAAAGACAGTTCCTTCTCATTTTTCGGAAACGGACAAAGTGCAAAGTCAGAGTTACTCCGCGATAAGGATTGACCTTTACATGCCGTGATCTAAACATGATTACTATGGACAACCGCTACGCTCTAGAGTGCATTCTACGGGCGTGTCGTATTCGGTTGCGTGCCGTGTATAAGCAGTATGTGATATCGAATGTATTTGCTAATTAATTTTCTAGAGACTAATAAGAAACGCCTAGAGAAAAACTCTTGAATAGAAAGTGGAGTGGAATATAATTACAGTTCATTTATATGGCTTCTGTTTGGAGGTTGATTCTACAAACGTGATTAGTGGAGCTCAAAATTCAACATTTTTGCGTGATTCAATTGATAAGTATGCGTTCTTGGGACGTGGGAGGTGAAACTAATGTGCATGCGCATCCTCCTTGCTCAGTGCACGTAACGGTTCCAAGTTCTCGTTTGGCGCATCCGTCGAGGCGATGTTCCTCTAGATCACCAAGACAAGTAGGAACCAACAAGAATCTTAATAGGAGGAAACATTGGTGGTTTTGGAATAACTCAACTGCCTACGACTCTTCGTGGACTGGTTTTGATGTGGCCCGACATTTTGCAACCTCGCCGTATTTGGCTTTACCTAGTTATTCTTGTAATAAGTTCGTATAAACATATTTATTCCACTAACCAGTGCTTTATAATGCGAAGACAACTTAACCTGACATTACACTAAATTATTTATTTTGTAATCAATCTCCTGGATCTCGCATTAGTGAGGCTTGTACGCATTTATTATCTTAGGAAATATTATGTTCATGAGAATTCTGTGAGTAATGAGGAAGGAAAGGATTAATTTTAAAAACTTATCAGTCATGAAGAAAGTTCGAGAAACATTAGATGAATTTGATATATTACACTGTTGTCATTTAGAAATTATTATAAGTAAGTATTCTATTTGGGAAATCATAATCTTTACAACCTTGCAATGACACAAAATGTTGCCTTTCAATAATATCAACTACAGGTAAATCCGCCTTGACATTTTAAGTCGATTTTCCATACAAAAATAATTGGGTAAGTATTATCTTGATGAGTTGACTCGTTGGATGTGATATGATAAACTTGAATGATGGTTTGATGGATATTTACGAATGTAAAAATAATGTATGCTCTCTTTTTGACAAAAAATAATGTGTGACTGGCGATACAGCAGTTATTGTTGTATTTAACAAAGCATAAATGTATTGTATGTCTGTCCGTAGTAAATTATTTAGTACCTACCTACTGCATGTGACATTTTGCTTTTATTTACATGTTCTGTGTATATTTTGTATTAAAATAAGCATTGTTAATGAAATAAATGTTTTGAATACAACTCTTGAAGAACTCTCATTAAATTCTAATCTAGCCTTAACAATCAAATAATGAGACGACATGGCATTGATTCAGATATATAACCAAGAAACTTACTATTGTATAAAGTTTTTAAATAAAAAAATATAAAATGAAATATCTGTTATGGAACTGGCCATTCTTTATCGTTTTTGTAGATAAAGATGGCGTATCTTGGACAAACTGGTAGTTTCGTTATCAGGAAATGCTAACCTACTTCACACACACAAATAGACAAACGATATGATTTACATGAAAGATGCTAATGAGAAAAGAGCGAGCTGCTTGTGTAGTGATTAGTCGAGTTAAAACAATTCTTTACTTCACAACTGTTATAATGGTGAAGGAAAACCAGTGTTAGCTGCATAGTGTTGCCAACATTTTACGTTTTTATAATTTTAACGGAATATATTACAAACTAGCTTTTGCCCGCGGCTTCGCCCGCGTTGAATTAGTTTTTGTGTACTCCTATAAAATCTGTAAATATTTTTCGGACTTTTACCTACAGTGATCACAATCTGTTCAATAGGTACGACGTGAAAGGGTGACACATCACTTTTGTATAGAAACTTCAAAACTCATTTTCATCCTATGGGAACTGATTTATGAGATAAAAAGTAGCCTATGTCCTATTCCGGTCTAGGACTATGCACATTTCAAAATTTCAGCCCTATCGGTTGAATAGGTACGGCGTATAATATTTATAATATTATTATATTATATATATTATATAGTGGGATAGTGGGATGAAAATAAATAAATAAAAGAGAATTAAAAATGTAAAATATAGGTATGCTTTATAAACACTCATACTAATTTTCAAAATATATTCAAACTTTTGCTTAAAGCTTTTTCGCTTTTGCCCGCGGTTTCACCCGCGTTGAATTACATAGTTTTTGTGTACTCCTATAAAATCAGTCAATATTATTCGGACTGTTACCTACAGTAAACACAGCTGGTGAAATGTGTGGGTTATGCGCCTCTGTTTCTCATTTTGTGTGGCTCTTGGGGAAAAGTAGTTTTTGTCCTATTCAAAGTCTAGAACTACCTATACATTTATGCAAAATTTCAGCCTAATCGGTTTCGTAAGCATGGCGTGAAAGGGTGAAACATCACTTTTCTATAGAAATTTGAAATCTCATTTTCATCCCATGGGAACTGACTTATGGGATAAAAAGTAGCCTATGTCCTATTCCAGGTCTAGAACTATATTCATGTAAAATTTCAGCCCAATCGGTTCAGTAGTTACGGCGTGAAAGAGTTACAAAAATCCATCCATACATCACAACTTTCGCATTTATAATATTAGTGGGATCTGAGTAACCCCATCAAAGATTGTCAACGTTTTTTACGGGGTCTTAGATCAATTATTCTCCAGTCAAACTTCCTTTTTATTTGCCAAGTTTTTTTGGGAACCCTTATAATTATAGGTAAGTTAACAGAGTAAATTAAGTAGACCCACTTTTTTCCGATAAAAGTGAATTAAGAACGACATCGGCAGTATTATTCCCAAATAGAAAGGCTGAAGCTAATATATGGCAACATTTTCTTGAATATGGTTCTCTACACATTACAGCGTTAGCATTACGAAGCACATAATGTACACAAATAGGCTATTGTTTTGAATTACGTTTAGACACATACGTCTTTAGTTTAGTCACTGTTTCCAAACAATACAGCTACAGTGTGAAAATTTACCTCTGTGTAATAGTTAAAAAATTTTTACTACGAAGCAATTAGCATTTTTTTTGCATCTGCGCAATCCGTTGCGGCATATTTTTTTACCAAATTTCTACAGTTATTATTAATTTATTTTAAAATTTGCAGTATTTTTTTAAACTTTTTAATTACCTGCCTGCGAAATATAATTTTTATTTTCCCCTTCAAATCATTTTTTTTTTTAGTTGTTTAGGTATGTGGACTTAAAATACAGCACTGTTTTTGAAGCACATCGAGATTTATTTTTATTGAATTTATGCATATTTACAGATTTTTATATATTTTTTAAGAAAACGTAATGTTATATACCTACACCTCCGTAAGTACATACTTTTCTATTATACTACTTTGTTGCTTACCAAAATTGCTAATATAGATAACAAGTCATGTACGCACATACTGACGCACAATGATCACCCCTATTAACCCTTAAATTGATAAAAATATTTCTAAATTGAAATAACATCTTATCAACAGTTGACCCTCCGTAACCCGGATGGCCAAACAATACTTCTTAGAAACCCGCACGTTCCATATCATCCTAAAAACGCGTGATTTGCTAATATATAAACCGCCAAACTCATTCTAATCATCGGAATCCTCTCTCAGTTGTCAACCCGCACACTTCGTGTGCCTGTCCCTTTGTATTGTTGATTGAAAGTCATACCATAAAGCTGTAACTTAGTCCAGATAGTTTAGTCTGTAAAATTAAATAATAAAGACTTAGATAGTACGTCTATGTCTTTCCCTTAAACTCACTCCCCACAACTGTCTTCTGCTCAGGGCCCGAGCTACGGACATAACATAAATTGGTGTCAGAACTGGTTGGGATATATTTTGATATATTCCCTATTTTGCAGACTACGAGAACTACCAGGAAGTTTGGACAGCTGACCTCAACACAGACAAGGACTTCGACTTCGACAAGTACAGCCGACGGGATATAGAGTTCATGCTCCTGTCATCATAGAACTAATCTCAATTCGGAGTACGTCAAGTTCACCGAGATCGCCGACTGCCACCGCTAGCACAAGCCAGATCACCGACTGCCGACTACTGCAAGGACAACCTACTCCTAGGAGGCCATACCATGTTCCTGCAGAAGACCCGACAACTGTGAGTGACCCTTCTTCATCGGTTTGACGTTGATTCCCCGTCAATCAGATATTCTTTAATTCTATTTTATGGACCTTTACACTAAGTGTCTATTTTTGGCGTCATTTATTATTTTACTTGTTTTTATAACATTATTACTTTGTTGTGCACAACTTCACGAAAACGCCACTTTCGATTATTTTTATTGAATTCAAACTTATATTGGCCACAATTTTAAAATTTTTATTGGCTACTTATTGATTATTTTTATTTGAATTATTATTCAATTTTATTGGCCACAAATTTTCCTCCTTTCCATTTTTACTAATATTGAATTGCTATTCAATTTTTTGAAATTTATTGGATTTATTTCAAAGCGCAAATTTATATTTTAAATTATTAATTCAAATTTATGCTGCAAAGTTATTCTGCGAAAATTCTTGTTATATTCTTTTGCAATTGCGATTGATTTTATATTTTCGCGTTAATAAATACCTTTCGTTTCTTTAAAAGCTTGCGATTGATTTTTCGCGTTATTAAGCGTTACCTTTCGATTTCATTACCTCACTTTCATTAAGTCGTAATCATGACTCTACCCGAAAAAACTACGTCAGTTACTACTAGCCAAAGTGAACGTATAAGCACGGATACTCTTTTAAAATTCATTCATAGTTATGACGGTAACAGAGACAATTTAAGTTCGTGGTTAACAAATTGTGATCGCGCATTTAGTCTCGCGAAACCCGATCAAGTTGCTGTTTTGTTTGCTTATATTCAGAATAGATTAACGGACAAAGCTCAGTCCACTTGCTCCAATTCTATTTTTGAAACCTGGAACGATTTAAAAGAATTTTTGAAAACAAGATTTGGAAATCGAAAACATCAGACCCATTTACTGCTTGAATTGCAGAATTGTAAACAGATGTCTAACGAGACAATTTCCCAATATATTACCAAATTAGAAACATGTCTTAAACGACTACTCTCTGCGATAAAACAGTCTTGTACTGATAACACACTTCTACCAGGTCAAATAGAGTCGACTAATCAGCTTGCCCTACATACTTTTTTGTTAGGAGTCAACAGTCAAATCTCACAAACCTTACGAACTAGGGAACCTTCAAGTTTAAACGACGCGTTCAATATTGCACTTGAAGAAGAAAAATTTTCCCTTTTACAAAATTCTAAAAACAATCAAGGTCGATTTTGCACAAAATGCAATAAACCAGGGCATACAAATTCGCATTGTAGGAGATTCCCTTCTAATAATTCTAATTCTAATTCCCAAATAAATTCCAAACAAAATTTTTCCAAACCTAGTACGTCTAATTTCAGACAAAATTATTCCAAACCTTCTACCTCTAAACCAGTTTACAAAGTAAACTCAGAGACAAAATCGTGCAAGTATTGCAAAAAATTGGGCCACGTCATCGAAGAATGTTTTAGGCTCAAAAATAAAAGTCAAAACCAGCAAACCCTCGAGATGAATTCTTTAAACTTCAACAGTTCTTCGGAAAGTGCCGCTCAGTTGAACTGCCTCCGTGTTCAGGCACATCAAATATAAACATTGTTAAAGGCGACAATCAAAATTTCATTCTTTTTTCCACCAGACATTCTAAATCTGGAATATTCAAACTACTCCTCGATACTGGAGCGAGCGTTTCTATTTTAAAAGCTGACAGCTTAAAACCATCAGTCAAAATTAATAACAGTCATACTGTTAATATTAGAGGTATTACAAATGAAATAAACGAAACGTTAGGATTTGTTAACTTAAAATTTAACTGTTACGAGGGCGCAACGATAGTACATAGATTCTTCGTTATTGACCCCAAGAGTAACATTAATTTACAATTCGATGGCATTATTGGTAATGACCTTTTAAAACCTTTGCTAGCTACAATCGATTACAGTAGGAAAACTGTTTCGTTTAAAAATGGAGGATATTTAAAAATGCACAATTGCATCGATCGAGCGCTATATAAATTAAAGGCTAGAAGTGAAACTCTCATTAAAGCCAAAATTCTAAATCCAAATATAAAAGAAGGACTCGTTGAAAAGGCTGAGATTCTTAATGGTGTATTCCTGTCGGAATCCCTTACTAAAGTCGATTTAAATAATATGGCTTTTGTTTCCATTTTAAATACTCTAGAAAGAGATGTTATAATTGAACAATTAGATATTGTTTTGCAAGAATGTGAATTACCCGAAACAAAGAAATCCAATGGTGATGATATTTCTCTCACACCATCAAATTTTCCTTTTTCTAATGGTGCTGATAACTCATTCAGACCATCAAATTGTTCCTTTCCCAATGGTGATGATATCTTTCTCACACCATATGATTTTAGCATTTGGAATTTTACATCATCCTCAACGAAGGATAGATTAAATAAACTTTATGATCAGTTACGAACTGACCATCTTAATAGAGAAGAAAAGAATTCTTTATATAATGTTTGTAAAAAATATAACTCCATTTTTTATTTAGAAGGAGACGAACTTACATCGACGAACGTTTTAAAACATCAAATTATTACGAGTACGGAAGTTCCAATTCAAAGTAAAAATTATCGATACCCCCATATTCACAAGGAAGAAGTGAATTCCCAAATTAATAAAATGTTAAGTCAAGGCATTATTCAGCCTTCGACTAGCCCTTGGTCTTCTCCATTATGGGTAGTACCCAAGAAGAAAGACGCATCCGGCAAAACTAAATGGCGTATTGTGATAGACTATCGTAAACTAAATGACGTAACGGTAGGAGACGCTTATCCACTTCCAAATATAACAGAAATTCTAGATCAATTAGGAAGCTCTAAATATTTTACTACATTAGATTTAGCAAACGGATTTCATCAAATTAAAATGGATCCGAAAGATATACCAAAAACTGCATTCTCTACTCCTAACGGACTCTACGAATACATTCGCATGCCGTTTGGATTAAAAAATGCACCTGCAACCTTCCAACGTCTCATGAATAATGTTCTAAGTGGCATTCAAGGCCTCTATTGTTTTGTTTACCTTGATGACATAGTAATCTATGCAAATTCTATCCAGGACCATGAGAAGAAACTAGAAAATGTATTTGAAAAACTAAAACAAAGTAATTTAAAGCTTCAACCCGACAAATGTGAATTTATGCGTCATGAAGTCGCTTATCTAGGTCATGTTATCACAAAAGACGGAGTTCAACCAAACCCCGATAAGACCCAAGCAATTGAAAACTTCCCTATTCCTAAAAACGTCAAAGATATCAAATCATTCCTAGGACTAGTAGGATATTATCGTCGATTTATAGAAAACTTCTCTAAAATTACTAAACCCTTAACAAGTTTATTAAAGAAAGATGTTCCATTTAAATGGACAGACGCGCAAGAAAACGCTTTTAATGAATTGAGATTAATGTTAATATCTCCAAAAATCTTACAATATCCAGATTTTAGTAAAGAATTTATTCTTACAACAGATGCAAGTAATTTTGCACTCGGTGCAATTCTCAGCCAAGGTAACATCGGAAAAGATTTACCTATTGCATACGCTTCGCGCACTTTAAATAAGGCCGAACAAAACTATAGCACAACCGACAAAGAGTTGTTAGCTATCAAATGGGCAATCCAATATTTTCGTCCATACTTATATGGACGTCACTTTAAAATTGTTACTGATCATGAGCCCGCTAAATATTTCAAAAGAAATCGAGATCCCGGTAGTAGTAGATTAACACGCTGGAAGCTTAGTCTCGAAGATTTCGATTATGAAATTATTTATAAACCCGGTCGTATTAATTCAAACGCCGATTGTTTATCAAGAATACAAATTAATAATATAAATATTGAATCAGAAACATATGCCGATTTCTTAAATTTCTTCGAAAACCAAAATGAGTTCACGATAAATGATTTCAGTGAATGTGATGACCTTTTATTCGATAAACAACATACACATGTTGCTTATTTAACTAATATTACTTTAGACGAAGAAAATCCTTATTCAATTGAAGCATTCGATAAGAGTAATAACATCGAATCTTTATTACCAAAACAAAATCAACTTTATGAGATATTAAAAAGCGAGACAAATACTCGTCAAATAATTTATCATTGCATAGCTAAATATAATTTCTTTGACAAACTCACTATGAAAGATTTGTTCTATACTTTACGGAACCTTAGAACCAAACTTATTGAAGACAAAGTAGATTCAATTTACGTATCCAACTTCAAGGATGCTTATAGTTCAATTCACCCAGATAAGATTAAACAAATAATTTTCTATATATTTAGAAATCTCAATATTAAAATTCGTATGTGTCATAATAAGGTAATTACACCTGAAGATTCAATGATTCCTACTATCTTAAATGAAAATCATGATAGTACTATTTCAGGACATAATGGCATTGTCAAAATGTACAAACGCATTAAATCAAAATACGTATGGCCTAATATGAAAAAACAAATAATTGATTATGTAAGAAATTGCAAATCTTGTGTTACTAACAAAACAGTAAGGAGAAAAGTTAAAGCACCTATGATAATTACAACAACATCTTCTACAGCATTCGAAAGAATAGCGATGGATATAGTAGGTCCTTTACCCATTACCAACAATGGAAATAAATTTATCCTTACGATTCAAGATGATTTAACAAAGTTTTCACAAGCTTTCCCTATTTCCAGCCATGATGCTGAAACGGTTGCTGAAAAACTCGTTTTATTCACAACATATTACGGTATACCTAAATGCATTTTAACCGATCAAGGTACAGAATTTATGTCAAACACACTCAAACAATTATCAAAAACCTTCAAAATAAAACAATTAAACTCTACAGCCTACCACCCTCAGACAAATGGCGCATTGGAACGCAGCCACTCTACATTAAAAGATTATCTAAAACAATACGTGTCAGAAGATCAAGACGATTGGGACACATATATTCCTTTAGCAATGTTATCTTATAACACAAGTGTTCACACAAGTTCAAGGTTTACCCCACACGAATTAGTATTCGGTTCCAAACCAACTCTACCCAGTTCTATTCCCGATAACGAAAATCAATCAAATTATGATGATTACGTTGAAAATCTTAAATATAAGTTGAGAAAGTCACGAGCTATTGCAAAAGAAAATCTCATTAAAAGTAAAGAATTATCAAAAATTCGCTATGATACTAAATTAAATGTACCTCAATACAAAGAGGGAGATTTCGTCTTATTAAACGTTAAAACGAATAGTAAATTAAAACCAGATTGGCAAGGACCTTTCGAAATTATAAAATTAGACCCCAAAATGGCTAATATAACAATAAAATATAAAAATAAAAATTTAAAAGTTCACTTTAATAGAATAAAACCAGCCCCTAAAAGTTTAACAAAGGAAAAACCTGTTACAGGTTATTCATTACGGTCGCGTACCTAATTTCAAATGGTAGTGGCACGGACATCACTCCCATCGGAAAAAGCACCGGACTATTTTTCGACAGAATCGGAACTATGAAGATTTTAGTCGACGACTGGAAGTTAATGACATTCAAAGATATTAGTTCAATACCAGAAGCCATTGACATAGTAGAACATAAAATAAAAATAACAGAGGACAAGTGTGCTGAATTAGAAGAAATATCGTCAAATATTAAATGTAAGAAACGACTCACTAACACTAGGTTATCGCTAGAAAGGGTCATAGGTCTCTATGATTCCTTATCGCATTTAACTGCTACTAAGAGAACGAAACGAGGATGGTTCGACGGAATTGGTTCCGCACTTAAAACTGTTTTCGGTACTCTAGACAGCGATGACGCTTCTTATTACGATGAAATTATTCAAAAGGTATTACAAGATGATAAAGAAATTTATTCTATAATGAAAAGTCAAATACAGGTTACTCAATCTGCTATACAAAATTTTAATAACACTATTACTAAACTAACAAATAATGAAAAGGCTTTAGATAAAAATTTCGAAATTATGAGAACTTTTATTGATGAATTTAATTCAAGTGTTACTATTATTGCTATAAAATCAACACTAAACAGTCACTTCTCTATTCTTACCTCAATGTTAGAAAACCTAACAGAAGACATTAATATTGTCGTTAATTCTATATTATTTGCAAAACAAGATGTCTTACATCCTGCAATTATTTCTCCCACTCAAATATACTACGAGTTAACTAAAAACATAAAATTTTTGCATCAAAACAAAGAATTTCCCCTACCTCTAAATCTAGAAGATATTCATCTTCTTATTGATATTTCAACACTAGATGTATTTTACATCAATTTTAAACTTGTATTTATTTTAAATATTCCATTAGTGGTTCCTCAAGAATTTGAACTCTACCACGTATTTCCTTTGCCTGTGCCTCACAGCTTTCAGGACCTTACTTTCGCGTTAGTCCAACCTACGAAACGATATTTTGGTGTTACAACGAACAGACATTCTTATGTTCAATTTGAAGATCTTAAAAAGTGTTTTACACTTTCTTCAGAACATTATATATGCGAAGACCTAAATGAATATTCCGCAATATCAAATCCGTCTTGCGAGTCCCAATTATTTACAAAAATTCTAAAAACCATTCCAAAAGAATGTGTAACTAAGTTTATGTATGGCCAGATTGAAATATGGCAGAAACTTACGAATAATCGTTGGATTTACATATACTCTAAACCTACTAAACTTACGGTAGACTGCATGAATAACGAAATTAAAGAATATGAACTAATTAACACAGGTATAGTAACCCTGGACAAAAAATGTAAAGCCTACGCGAATCTCATCCAAATAACTGCAACAAGCGACATCATCACAAATTACACCTCACCTTCATTCGATTTAGATATCACTAAAGACGATTGTTGTGACGATAAAAAACTAAATAGAACAAAACACCTGTTCACCCCCATCAACATCGGTAACGTAAAACTAGATGATTTAAACTTAGCCTCAGTAAAATTACATTCTATAGAAGAGCATATAAACACTCTTCAGAATAATAAATATGATATAAAATCAAAGTCGCATATTTCATACTTAGTGTATTCTCTATGTAGTTTTGTAATATTGTATTTGATATTTAAATATTGTTATTGTAAGAAATGGATAATGTCTTGCTTCTTTAAAAACCCACATAATTCACAGAGTAAATGCTGTTGTATTCAAATATTCAACCAATGTAGCACTAGACAAAACCAAATCGAACCTGTTGTAGAGCTAAGCTCATTAAATAGACTTTCTGCAGATATTCTAGAAAGTAATGAAACTAACCCCTTTTTATCAAGTAGACTTACACGTTCACCGTCAACAGAGTCAAAACGAAAATATACATATAACCTGAATAACTGAAATTTTATTTCCTTTTTACGTGAACATGTAAGATCTTTAATTTTCAATGTTAGCACGAACACATTATGTTAAACACTAAATTGTTATATGGCACAATTTTTATAGTTTTAAGACTTTATTGTTATATAAGATTATGATATTACAATAGCGACGACTAGATATAAGATTTTGTTACTTCTGTTAAATTTAATTATTTTTGGGTTATAAAATGTTATAAAATTTAAAATTAGACTATGGGTAGTAGATTTGTTAAAGACTATTTCTATAGGATATAGAATTGAAACACACCATGTATTGTAATTGTAATACTTTATTGTAAATTTTATATTTTTTATGGTTAAATTGTACTATGGCTTTCCATCAATCTTAAATTTTCTCTCTTTTCTAAACAACACTTCGTATTGTTTACTCTTACGCGGGGAGGTGTTATATACCTACACCTCCGTAAGTACATACTTTTCTATTATACTACTTTGTTGCTTACCAAAATTGCTAATATAGATAACAAGTCATGTACGCACATACTGACGCACAATGATCACCCCTATTAACCCTTAAATTGATAAAAATATTTCTAAATTGAAATAACATCTTATCAACAGTTGACCCTCCGTAACCCGGATGGCCAAACAATACTTCTTAGAAACCCGCACGTTCCATATCATCCTAAAAACGCGTGATTTGCTAATATATAAACCGCCAAACTCATTCTAATCATCGGAATCCTCTCTCAGTTGTCAACCCGCACACTTCGTGTGCCTGTCCCTTTGTATTGTTGATTGAAAGTCATACCATAAAGCTGTAACTTAGTCCAGATAGTTTAGTCTGTAAAATTAAATAATAAAGACTTAGATAGTACGTCTATGTCTTTCCCTTAAACTCACTCCCCACAACTGTCTTCTGCTCAGGGCCCGAGCTACGGACATAACAGTAAGATTCAATTGAACGAGCGAGCGAAGCGAGCTAGTTCTCCGAGTCTACTTGAACAATCCGGAGTTTGTACGTATGTATGAATGTTTGTTCGACGATAATCGAGTATCGTTGATCGGAATTTCATGAAATTTGGCAGGCAAAACGAATTTTTAAGCAAACATGAGCCAAATCGGTCAAGCGCAAATCGGGCGAGCGCGAGTTCACAGTTCGGGGCGAACTACTAGTTATAGTTACCTACAAAACGAACAAAACGTCTTCATTCTAACGCCTTTCGGCCCCAACGGCCATCATGTCGGCGACAAATATGGCCTGCTCTCTGTCACTTCAACTTACCGATTCGACAGGCTATGTATGTCGGTCACCTTTGAACTCCGACGGATGTCCTCGTTTCGGATTCTGTCCATCAGAGTTACCTCAAGCATATAGCCCGCCCCGCTCCATAGCTTAAAGGTTTCGTTTGTGCACTGTAAACTCTGACGCAGGTATTATTTATTTACACATATTACTTCTACATTTATTACCACTAGTACCTATTGTGTGTCATTATGTCTTCATTTCGATCAGTTTTATAATGGTGCGTTTTCCTCATGTAAACATCAGAAAATTCAGCGACCATCCAAACAGTAACAGTCTGTATATCATGTCGACTAATTGTCGGCACATGTATTTGAACTCCTTGTCCGGCAATCCTGAAAACCGGGCGACTATATCTAGGTACCTACCTAAACACTTATCTCATTGTTAGTTTACGGCGTTGCGAGACAATGGGCAATGAGGTGCGCAAAAGCAGCTATCATATCGCTCCAACAACTTATGCTGAACAAGACTCAACTTTATTGCCCGGAAATAGAAGTATTCCAGAGTATGTACGTAGCACGTGGTCATTTCCGTCGCGGCCACAGCGGAAGGAAGGCCCCTGGCCCCTCACCTGGTCATAAATTGTCGTGTTCCACACCCGCAGATCTTCGAGCGCTTGACGTTTTAACAGCTCGTCGTCCAATCACAATCGCCTAAGCATTTAGCGCTCGAATTTCTGCATGTTGTGAAACACGGGTAATATTATCATCCTTTGTGGTCTGCCAGCTTGTACGTCATCTATTTAAATGGCGTGCTAGCTGGTCTGGTACCGTTTGTGCTTCCTGCTTCCCTATTTGTTGGGTTTTACATCGCCACTATCATAGTTTTTGACGCTTCCTTCCTACGAAGGGAAACGCACTTGGAGGGTTTCCGAGAAACAGTCGAAAGAAGATTTAATTTAATTTGAGTCCATGTATTACTTTATTAACCATGTCAACCACACCGGAATTAAAAGTAAAATATACGTATACATAGCCTAAGCATAGCTTTTGAAATGCCATGGGAAAATCCTGCTAGTGCGCAGTAAGTTCTTTTGATAGCTAACGCAATTTTCATCATTTTTAAATTGACACTTACAATCTACTAAATTCTACACTTATACAATGTGAAATTTAAGTCATTTTGTTAACGAAAACTGGTGATAGTACTCGTCCATATGACCAACTTTTACTATGGGGCCAACCATGAAATCGCGAAAAAAAATATTGCTGTTTCATACATTCGGGTCGAGTAGGTATTTAACTTTTCTATGGAACAGCTGATATTTCTTTCACGGTTTCATGGGTGGCCCCATAGTAAAAGTTGTTCATATGAACGAGTACTATCACCAGTTTTCGTTAACAAAAAGACTTCAATTTCACGGTGTATATCCAAAGGTTTTTGTTGATTTGGTTCCTCATTTCTTCCTGAATAATTTAAAACAGGTGATTTTTAGATTTTTTCCTAGACGTTTTGTGTAAGGAATTTCAAGTTTCTAACTCAACTGGAAAGTACCCTTTAGGTTTTCACGGTAGGCCAATTTGAATGAAATTGATTACGTTAAGAGCAAAATTTTTTTTGCGTTGAGTTAAAGTCTGATTTTTTAAGAACACTATGAGGCCGTAGACTTCTGTAGAACTAGAACGTAGACTTCTGAGTATCTCTTGGGCCGAGAAAAAGGTGTCTTGCTTGGCAGACGGACAAACTACAAGGTAATATATCCTGTATGGGGTTTCGTTTTTGAGGTATGGCATGGCACCCTAAAAGACCTGGGTACCTAGCATATATATACACCCGATATACACTGTCTGTCCCTCTTTAGATAGATCAACAGAGTGAGAGAGAGCACTGTATCAAGCGCTATGTAGCTCGATATGGTTTGCTATGTTAGACTAGCTGGGCGTAACTTGAGTGGCCGTAAACTAAAATGAGAATTTTTGTGATTTGTCTTTGGCAGCACCAGTAGGTATAGATAATTAATAATGAATGTGTAGGTATGCACAGGTAGAAATAGAAAACTTAGAAATCATACCGTGAATGATGGCGAGATTACTGTCCGTACATGGCTGGAGCTAAAGATAATTGGTTTAATTTGAGTTCAACTAATGAACCTATTTCATAGAAGACAGGGCTGACATACATGTATGCGGCTGACATACCTAGATTCTATATGGAGCTCGTGGATTTCTACTTTCTATTTAATGACTGTGCATGCCCTCTAACATGAAATCATCATCAAAAAGAAAGGGTACACACGTCGTATACAATGTTCAGGTTCCGTCTAAACGTATGTAATCTGTTTAAAAAACACCTCGTTTGACACTCCACATTTTCAATTTGCGACCTCAATGAGGATTTTCGATATTTTCTGAGTTTAAGGTGTTAACAGAGGATCTCGGTGCAAAATACAAATTAATATTGTTTTCCTTACTTTTCAGTATAAAGTATGCAATAAATGCGTTTTATAGCAATTCGCGCAAACTGCTTGTTATATTTAGGTGATCACATGAAAATTATTCCATTTTATTTGTTACATTTTGATTGCATTACATTAAAACTGTTAACACGCCTTAAATTTTCTTAATGTCCATCCATCCATCCATCAGCCTGTTTCGTCCACTGCTGGACTTGGCCTTTCCAGGATTTCACCACTCTTGGCGGTCCCCCTGGAAGAAATGCCCATACTCACACACACTGGGCAGGCGGGTTGGTGAGCGCGGTGCTGAAACCCTTGCACCAGTGACGCCGCTGCCCGTCACCAGTCTTTTTTAAGGTCTGACAATTAGGGATGGATATACCGCCATCCATCGGTCCCAGGCAATGGTAGGCCGCCTGGTTTTGCCAGAGAGCTGTTCTCTTACTCTTCCCCGAATAACTTCGGGAGGATTTCCGAGTAAGATGGTGGTACCTCCACAGTCGAGCTCGGCATCAGCTCTACCACCTAAAATGTAATACATTAAACTATGTATTTTTTTATGAAGTCTTTGTTATTAATAAACTATTTCCGCAAATTGCTTTAAAACGCATTCATTGCATACTTTTTATTCAAAAGTAAGGAAACAAAATTATGACGTGCATTCTGTACCTAGCTAGGAAAAAAATTACCCCCTAAGAATAATTCTCCAAAGAATAATAATTAAGACAGACAGACAATGCAGTTTCCGAATAATCGTTTCCGTTTTTTAACGGAACCCAATAAATGTGTTGGACAGGACACGTTCTTACATATTTATGATGTCTGCTGTCGGCACCTCTTCATAACTATACAGACAGGTTGTTAATTGTATATAGCAGTCGAAAGGCCACAGGAAACCCGATTTTCCATCGACCCGTGCATCCTACTTTCCAATAATGGGCAGCGAAAGATTCTTAAAGGTCACGCAAAAGTCATGGCCAGGAGGAAAATGGTGTAGATAAAAGTGGCTGGCTCTCGATAGTGTTTGTTTGAGGAAAATTGAACGCAATTTCACTAGCCACCGAAGTTATTTTTTGTTCAAAAAGATTTCTTTATGTAGCCGGAAATAGGTGACCGTAAAAGGCAGTCTGTTGAAGCTTATTGCGGAAGACGCTTGACCAATTCAATGCAAATTGTCCCGATGATTTTAGAAAATGTTCCATTGTTTTTACTGGTGAAGTGGTGACATAACCATCGGTGAAATGATGGGAACATACAGGTGGCCTAAATTACTTGGAATGATATAAATGACACCAAATTTGAGGGTGGTCCAAAGTTTACGTTCGAACCAACGAAAGGAAGAATTTAGATGATTTTTAGGATTTTAATAAGATTTGTTATTTGAAGTACATAAGTCATTTTAAACACACACACAACGTTTACCGCTATTTACTTCGTGAAGCTGAACCTAGGTTTGTTTGAATCTTTGGTGTCACCGTATTTGTTTGTCTTGGCTTTGTAGGTCTATTACGAACACTCCATGGTTGAGAGTATAATAAATAAATGACTGTAATTTGTCCCCTAGTACATCTTGTTTTGATATGAGTAATCCTTCGATGACCCAATGGTTTTATTAATTAATATGAGTTATGAAATTTACTAAAGAGAATCTCTGCTTGTAGCCTAATGATATTATACAATACTAAAATCCTCATTGTCTCAGCCACTCAGGGCCTCACTGCGTCTATTTCATCGTGTGTCGTCCCAAAGTTTCACGCGTTTTATTTTTTGTTTACGAAGATAGTCGATAAGGGCCAAATATCGGTGGACGAACGAACGGTGCACACATCTACATGTCTCGTATCTAGCGTGGAGCCTTACGATTGACACCACAGTTGCGGCCCCAGCATAAGGGAAAATAGCAGACTAAAACCAAATTGCCAGACCCGGAGCGTAGAGACCGAGCTCCACGTAGGGCGAAGCAAAGAGTGTCATTTCATTTAGAATGGAATAAAAATTAAATTCCACATTTAAAAAAGAAGCACAAAATAATTTACAATAGCACAGAAACTTTGTGGAAAAAGGAGGATGTTCAGCATGTGCTCATCGGAAAATCACATAAGCGCTAGCTTTCAGCAGGCTCCAAAATTATTTGTAACAATATAAATCATATTTGACAAGACGACACGAATCAACATACAAAAATAATAATTCTACAACAATACACAAATTTATAAAAAAAATGTACTTAAAAATAATATTACTTGCCAAACATGTTGTAACGTTGATACTTTCTTTATATAATTGTTTGTTAGATAGTTCTCCAAAGAGATTCTTTTAAATGTTACCTGAGAAATTTTTTAAACGTAGCAGCGGTGTTAACTGATTTCTTTTTGAAGCAGCGTACTTAAATCCTCCTTTATAGCCGGCAGTCTTATGTAATGGTATTGCAGTCATTGTATTTAGTGTTACAGATCTGGTAAATCGGTGGACCATTAAATTTTTTGTACAGATAATCAGGTTTCTGATTAAATACCACCTTGTGGAAAAAACTTTCCAGATGTTGCTGTCTCCAAAATTGCATCTTTTTTCTCAGTCAGAAACGGTGTTATTATTTTGAACAGTGAAGAACACGTCAAGTTATACACTTGCAGCACGACATTTCTCTATAGAAAAGAAGGGTATAATAGGTACAAAGCCCAATGTGTATAGCTTGATGTGTTCTTCACTAGTGTACACGCTGTATATAGCCCTCGATGTTTCTTCATAAAGTCTGAGTTGTTATATTTACAATGTCAATGCTATACTTTAAACCTTGTAAATCTAATATCCGTATATACATTATTATTACCCTTGCCTTAGAATCTTTAAGAAACCTTAAATATCCATTATCTACGATCCTGAAACACCTCTTTCGCTTTTTCCTCAGTCATCTGCACCTCTAACATGAAAGACCATATCGAGCTCGACAGCGCTTGATACAGTGCTCTGTCTCGCTCTGTTGATCTACCTAAAGAGGGACAGACAGTGGTATATGGAGCTGTCAAAGCTCGATATGGTCTACCATGCTAGGTACCCTGATGTGCCATAGAAGCAAGACAATTTAAAAAAAAGTCATAGTGTTTTCGCTGTTGATTCGCTCTCAAGCCGCTACGCTACACTGTGTACAAAGCCTTAGATGGAACTCAGATGTTCTTATGAAACGAAGACGTAATGTAACAAATATACTTGTGGTTTACCAGTGGTCGCAGGACAACGTGATAGACCTACTAATTTTACAGGATATCTACTAACTTTGCTCTAGAAGCCAAAACCGCAAGATTGCGGAAGACCCTGCAGCATGTAAAAGCAGCCACGTATCCAGGGCTGTCCAGGGCTCTCCCTCGTAAGTGCTTTAATTAATTATTTTTTCTCCATAAGATAATGCTTGGAGAAAAGTAAAAATTACCGTATTGAAGTTTGTCAACCATAAAAAAACAAATATGGACTATGAGATTATACGACGGGATAAAATTAAAGTCTGTAATTTTTACGGGATTTGACGGTAATGTTTTGGTATACCAACCCCCAACCAAATTATGTAAAATCAAAATAACATTGCATCTCAACAATCTTGGAAACTAATTTGTTCTATATGCTATCTTTTGTACCTATAGCAGTATACGAGTATAATGGTAAAATGAACAGATTATAAGCATTTAGCTAGATCTAAGTTACTTACATGATAGTATTTTATCCCTAAGTTGAGTTGTTGAGAAAGTCGCTGAGTTTCAAAGGTTGTTTAGTGGGAAGACTGGGCATCAGATTCAATATTTATCGTACAATCCGGCCGGTTAACTCAGTCTTCGTCCGCTACGTTAAAGGGAGACGGAAATAACAACAAAGGGAATTCCCTTTCCCTTTGATTCCCTTTGTCGGCATCCCCCACGTCCCTGTATCGTCACGGGCGAAGACTTTGCTGGACTGTAATAACTAGCTTAATTTTGACACACAGTCCAAAGTTTTTGACTCATGAATTAATTAGTAGGTAGAACCTGATTCTATGTTAATTATTGTTTAATCCGACCGGGTAACCCTGTCTTCACCCGCGACGTTATAGGGAGGTGGGAATAACAACAAAGAGAATTCCCTTTCCCTTTGATTCCCTTTGTCGTATCCCCTGCGTCCCTGTAACGTCGCGGGCGAAGTATTGGCTGAACTGTAACAACTAGCTTAATTTTTACACACAGTCTAAGGTATTTGACTCACGAATTAATTAACACACTGTGAACGTAGGGCTCAGTCACAAGTTCGACTAAAAGATAAATCAAACTTTTTGTTTTGACCATTCCCTATTTTGGAGCTAACTTAACTTTCGGACAAAATATTATGGAACAGGGCATGTTGAAAGCTTAAACGGTTGCGAGCCACTGATTGGTCAACAAACTAGAAAACTGATTGAGGATGAAAAAATTGGAAAAGTTTGAGGCCGCGGCCAAAGCCATTTCTTTTATTTTTTATTAATTTATTTAATATAACTTACATGCTAGTTAACATTTTCTTAGCCATCCACGAAAACTCGCAGAGTTTATCTGTGGAGCGAGGCGTTCAATAGGTTTTATTTTTTATATGACGTGTATTTCTAATATTTCTATCTTACTTCTACTCAAATGTGTGTTAATGAAAATTGGTACCTAATATACGTAGCGCCATCTAGTGGAATAAACTGAAGTTTCAGTATTTTCCAAATGCATACATTCTAGTTACTTCCAGGGCATGTAGCTATATAAGAGCAAAAACAAATAAATAAATAAGATAAAATCGATAAAACAAACATTCACAAAACAGAAAAAAGTTATTTTTATAATTATTTTTACGTCTCTCAGCGAATCTGCTATACTAACATTTCTATGATTCCAGTGAAAAACGATTTAACTCAAAAATCCCAACTTTACAGGATAGCCGAAAAACAATATTATATTTTCACACAAAAAAAATATCAGACAAAACAACATTACCTCTATCTCCGGTGTTATAAAAGATATCGAAATTCCAATTAAACCATTTTGTGGACAAGAGAAAAACCGAGCAGTGTTAAGGGTGGGTTATCTCATTTTGTCTCTTTTCAAATTCATTTTAAACCAATAAATAGCGATGATAAAATACTGAACAAAATATACGTCATATTTCACTCTTTTATCTTAACATTTTTACTTACATTTTGCATAGGTCTAAACTATGATATAAATGTAATTTAATTTGAGCTATATTAAGTTTTGGATTATAAAAGTTATACTAGAGATACAATAAATGTCGTGAAAAATGTGATATAAAACAGCCGTCCCTCAAATTATAAAATAATATAAAAACATCCCGAAACCGCGAGTCTACTGAGCGGCCTGCTCCCGCAAAAATTATAATAAAAAATAAAAAATAACCTAACAATATAAATTACACTCTTAAACTTAAAAATAACTACAAATAATACACCTGTTCTAAAATTGACCCCTGCGGCATGGTGCCTATAGACCGGGCGGTAGCGTTGCATTTTAGGTAGTGATTTTAAGCCGATTGATTTCCATCTTTTTCAATAGATCTGGAATGGCTAATAACAGAACCAAGCGTCAGATGGCGCAACCGCGGTGGGTGTGGCTGTGGGAGGCAGAGGAAGTGGTAAAAAAAAAGTAATAGTACGCCGGCTGAAACTTTTCTCACAGATAGCTGAGGGCATAATAAGCTAAGAAAAAATCGTCAGCTGTATAGTGGGGGGGGGGGGGGGGGGAAGATGCGTCAGCTGCTCGCATGAACTTGTTTGCATTTTAGGAAGTGATTTTATGCCGATTGATTTCCATCTTTTTCAACAGATGTGGAATGGCTAATAAAAGAACCAAGCTGGCGCACCCGCGGTGGGTCTGGACGTGAGAGGTTGCAAAAGTGGTAAAAAAAAGGTAATAGTCGCCGGCTGAAACATTTTTCACAGATAGCTGACATCATATTGAGCTGAAAAAAAATCGTCTGCTGCATCGTGGATTCGTTCGTTTTTTTTTACCACTTTCGCAACCTCTCACATCCAGACCCACCGCAGGTGCGTCAACTGACGATTTTTTTTCAGCTCAATATGTTGTCAACTATCTGTGAGAAAAGTCTCAGCCGGCGTACTATCCCTTTTTTACCACTTTCGCAACCTCTCACATCCACAATCCACACCCACCGTGGGTGCGTCAGCTGACGATTTTTTTTCAGCTCAGTATGATGTCAACTATCTATGAGAAAAGTCTCAGCCGGCGTACTATCACTTTTTTTTTACCACTTTCACCACCTCTAACTCCCAAACCCACCGCTACTTGAGCAGCTGACGGTCGATTCACATATCAGTCATGTGAGATCTACGATCGATGTCAATATCAGCCGGCTTACTATGACTTTTGTATTTGCAACGGTACCTCCCGGACTACCAGAACGCTGGCCACATTTCCTCTTTGAATGGCCAAACTTATACGTTGGCCGAGGAATGCGCCAGCCCTCTGGTCACCCGATGTGTCCACAAAAAGAAGTGATAGATTACTAAGTTAAACCATTATTCACCTTTCAGAATCACAGAAGTTCTCCTGGATTCGATTACTAAACGAGAATTGAGGTCATGTTTCTCCGACAAATTCAACACAGTAGCTGAGGTTTCTTTGACCTTATCATTCTGTATAGCAAATGACCATAACCACAAAATGCTCAATGACTATAATCACTAACTATAGCACCGCGGGTAACTCACGATTCAAATTATAGTACGAAAAATGTTGACATCGATTTTATATAACTTGAAATAATGCAGAAACATGGGTAGGTAAAGTTTTTCAGTAGAGCAAGCGGTATTTTATGACTAGAGTAACTGGAATTATATTCGTATTTCGCAAACAGGGTCATTGAACCTTGGTCCTAGCACCTTACCAAGTTTTCAGTATGTATTTGGCTATATAAACGAAAGTCACCTCATACATAATTAATACAATTATTTTGGGGTATTTGCTGCTGGACTCGATCGAGTAAAGCTACATACTATACGAAAAATACAATATTTTTTAGATTCATGCAATGAACAAAAAACAGTTCAGTCTTGCTAAAAGGAAGCTATTGAATCCGTCTTAAGCCTCAGTGGTATCGAAGTTGAATATGACCTCGCTGTCATACCACTAGATCCTAGTGTGGTCTCTAAAGAAGAAGAGGGCGCTGATGAAGAAATAGTGTCTGCGATATTACCTCAAGAAGTTCCTACAAGCATTGAATGTATTTACTAACGACACAGAAGCCGTTGTGGTGACGAGACGACGTCACCATAAGTTCCAAGCATAGCGAGCAAATGTTTCAGAACTCTTTATCCCAATGGCTCAGCAGGAGTAGCCTTTATTAGGATCAGGCGATGTCTCACAGTAAAATTCGAAAGTGTAACTTACTTAGTGTTCACATTAACTTTCCGCCACACAAATGTGGTTTGAGCAGTTCATGGGTCGCGACGATAAGAGTGGTGTGGAGTGGAGATTGGCTGCAAAACATGTCCGCGTTCAGTGGTAACAGCAAAATCTAGTGTTACGTTAATGTTCTCCGATGAACTGCTCACACCAGAGAGATTAAGCTACATTTGTGTGGCGGAAAGTTAATGTGAACACTAAGTAAGTTACACTTTCGAATTTTACTGTGAGACATCACCTGATCCTAATAAAGGGTTACTCCTACTGAGCCATTGGGATAAAGAGTTGTGAAACATTTGCTCGCTATACTGGGAATAAAATAATCAAATGTCCTTTATCAACAATTTTACCTTTTACGTCCTTTTAGTGGGTTTGCTACGATGATTTTGTTACCGTGCAATTATAACAGTACGGGACAAGGACAAAAGAACATGAAAATCTCCCTGAAAAGTACAAAAGAAAGAAAGTAGAGCTTCGTTTGATTATATAGGTTTGATACTAAAGTGGACATGGCTATTGTAAATGGCCAGCTATTAAATGTTTACATGTTTTGTGTAGAAACGAGGAATTTGGGCCAACTGCTATTGCGATGTTAAATTGCTAGGAGCTATTTATTTATTTAAAACGGAACACCAACAGTACACATATGACACATACTTAACAAATTAAAACATAAAACTAAAATCCTAATATGTGGACCAGTGACAGGCGTTCACAACATTCAGTAATAAACAAAGTGGTAAAGCAAACATTACACAAAGCAGATATTACATTATAGACATTTACAGCAAGTAATAATTTTTTTATAATTACTAATACAAAACAAAACTATTAATTAACTAACACAAAAAACACAAAAAATATCTACAAAATGGGAAAATAAGATTAAACTTGTGTTTATGTCAGGGAATCAAGCAAAGGATTAAGCTTTCGTCATCTTCTGTCAAAGGTTTGCTTCGAGATGACTCGGGACACTTTTCAAGGAAACATGAATAACTGTGGAACAGATTTTTGCTATGCTAGAGTACGTTGGCAGCATTGACATACCAAACCATGGACCTCAGGTCTAGTATAAAATTTACCAAAAAGTGTCTTTAGTGAAGTGTCAAAATATTAAGAAACAAAACATTTTAATTTGAATCGTATGTTATTGCTGCACGGCTTTATTTTGATTAACGTGTGATTGACACCATTTTTTAATTTTCAATGGTTTTGACTGTCTTTTGGTTCGGACACTTTTGAGCACAGACCCGATGTCCACTTGGTAGTACGCCAATAGTTGGCAGGGCAAGTTAAGTCAAAAAAGATAGCGCATCGAAAAGCATTGTTTTAAATAATTGTATCACATGTAGCCATTGTACTAAATCGAGTACACCCTTACAACACTCTCGAACCATGGTTATTTTTTTGTCTTTAGTAATCCTGAAATAGAGTTTTTGTAGTAAAATAACTTCTGGTTTTCATTTAGCTACTAGTGGGTCAAGACAAGAAAAAGGATATAAGAATTTATTGTTGCTGTTTTATCGGTCTCTTCCAACACCCACGCGTATGATCGAATCAAATGTGAATTAGATCACTCTATAAAAATTCGAAGTTTAAAAATAATTATGTTTCTTATGAGTCTTATGACTATATAGCAAAATCCATCGCCTGGAAAACTCTAACTATTATTGGAGTGCATTACGAGAAATTCTGCCCACGAAAGGTAAAATTACGGGTCAGAAATTTATTTTTCTGAGGTAATTTTGTTTCTTACTGATTTTTCTTTCTTGTAACGCTCTCTAAACATATTTATTACTATTATAGCGTTAACTATATGAATAAAGCTAAAATTGCTATGAGTAGTTAGGTACTAAACAACTTCTAGAGTTTTTTAGAAGTTTTAAAAGAGTAGTATAAACCTACTCCCTAATCATACATTTCCGTATTCAGAAAGGTTGTCAGTGATTTCGATTTAATAAAATAACCTCAATGTTGACCATGAATTCGGTCAAATTATCACGGTCGTGAACTGATCACGAAAATAATAATACGTGGGACGCACTATAAGTTTCCGGAATGAATATGAAAAAATACTATTAAAGGTACAAAATTAATTTATTGTTTTTCAAAATAATCTCCCTTGGCGTCTATGCACTTTTTCATTCGATCAAACCAGTTTTGAAAACTTTTGTGCCACTCCCCTGTGGTGACCTCTGAAACGTGTTTTTCATACTCCTCGACAGCCTCTTCTGGTGATGAAAATCGTTGACCGCGTAATTGGTTCTTAATTTTTGGGAACAGAAAAAAGTCACAAGGTGCCAGGTCGGGACTGTGTGCAGGATGACTCATGAGTTCTACATTTTTCGTCTTCAAAAAGTCGTTTGTCTGTCTGGCCGTGTGAGAACTAGCATTGTCGTGGTGCAGGATGATACGGCGTTTACGGTTATTTTTACGGAGTTCGTCAATAACTTCCGGCAAACAAATGGTCGTGTACCAGTCACTATTCACGGTACGACGATTCTCTAAAGCAACAGTAGCCACGTGTCCAGTTTTATTAAAAAAAGAAGCAATCATCTGCTTAGATGCACTTTTCACGCGCGCCACTTTGGTTGGTTTCGGCTCATCTTGAAAGACCCATACGCTCGATTGCTGCTTTGTTTTGGGATCGTAGCAATAAATCCATGTTTCGTCACCTGTTACTATGCCCCACACCAAATTTGACGCACCTTCGTTGAATCTGGTAAGCATGGCACTGCACCAAGTGACGCGGTCCGTTTTTTGAGCCTCGGTCAAGTTGTGTGGGATCCACCGCGAGCACAGCTTTCTCACACCCAAATGTTTGTGTAGGATTGATTGTATTTGACTCATGCCTATTTCTAAGGATGCGCGAATTTCATGGTAGGTCACATGCCTGTCTGTTTCAATCATACGGCGCACAGCATCGATGTTTTTGTTGGTCACAGCGGTGGACGGCCGACCATCGCGAGATTCGTCACTGAGATTGATACGACCACGCTTGAATTCTGCAAACCAGCTATAAACAGTCGTCTTGCATGGTGCTTCATTGCCAAAAGCTGTTTCAAGCCGAGCGATGCTCTGTTGAGTTGTCAAATTACACTTAAAATCGTAGAAAATCATACTACGAAAATTTTCCCGAGTTAAATCCATGTTGATGCAGACACACAATTTTTTAAATGGCGCCACAAGGTAAAAACAAAAGACAGTCAGATGAAACAAACTGCATTCTACAGCCAAAGAGTTCTATTTTCAAATGTTGCAATAAATTTTTAAATATTGTTTATGTAAGTGGCCAGTTCCGGAAACTTTTAGTGTTACCTATGTACAATACTGTCTGAATCATGCATAAAAGACACGTCGAATCACGATCAAGACAACTTTTAAAGTAGAGATATAAACATAATTTTATGTGGTGACATTTACAGATGTTAATAAAAGCAAAATGTCAAGTTATATGACATCATAGCCTCATTCAGTTACATAAATATTTCGTGATTATGACGAATTCGTATAGCGAAAGTTTATAACACACTCTCTAAATAGTGTAATGATGATGACTGCACCAATGATTAATTCGTTTAGCCACGTTTGTCTGAAGGGAAAAGTGTTGACAAATTTTTGATGACTGATCAATTGAAACTGACCTAGATCCAACGAACTAGTATCTATATCCTACTGTAAATTGAATCGGAATAGCGTTTTATTTACTCTCTGTTCCTAGACCATTTCTCCGACACAAACGAAAGCATTTCGTTTTCAGGATTTCAGTGCTTGAAAGCGTTACAATTTCTATTAACTTTAAGTTTTCAGAATGAATGCTTAATCATGTGTGTATAGGTATGTTTACATCCTGTTTGAAGGGGTTTGAGACATTTTATTAGAGGTGGGTTTATAGTTGTAATAAAATAAACACTACCTTGATTGAGGAATAGACAATTTCTGTATAGATCCTGTCTGTCCGTCCGTTTGTCGCAGGGGCTTCAACCGGAATAGATGGAAAGTTTAAATTTTCACAGAATACAATATAGTCTCTATCACGACTGATAATAAAATATTTGTAAATTTTAAATTCAAGGGCGGTCTCCTCCATGCAAGAAACCTAGAAAAATTGCATTTTTTAAATGTTTCGGCTCTTACTAGTTTCAAAAGTCAGATTGTAGTACATACCCTAAAGTAAAACCACAAATTTTAGGGTCCTGTTCCCATATTGTGTGGTGGTACGGAACGCTTTGTGCGCGAGTCCAACTCGCTCTTGGCCAAATTATTCTTACTCTGTAAATGATCCTTCACAACAACTATAACAACGCTTTAAATTTGTTGTTTAGGATCATTTACAAAGTAATGCAATAAATTACACAAGTTTGCTATAAAAGCTTAATTGACATTACATTATTGTCGCGTAGTGCCATAAACCACAATTATCTAAAATTGGTGTCGATTCGGTGTAACACACACAACACGACTTAACTTATTTGACAGGACTAACCTTATTTGAAGCGTCTTGTCCTTGTCTATTCAACAGTGTTGCCGTTCTGGTGACTTTGTCGCTAGTTCTAGCGGATTTCACGAGTGGTTAGCGAAAAAAACTAGCGTCTTTTGAACCGCACAGTAGGCGAGTTTTTTCATTTACTGCCACACTCAAACGCAGAGATAGAAAGGGTTTTTAGCACAATGAACATAGTAGAAGGCAAACTCCGTAATAATATTTCATAAAAAACGTTAAACTCCATTCTTCTTATCCGAAACCAACTGAGAATAAAAAAAAAGAATTGTTCAAGTTACGATCTGCCAGATAAAGTCATTGACCAAGTCGGCAAACCAAAGCCAAAAGTAGCTGGCGAAGATATTGGAGAGGCTTCGGCTTCCAGTGCCAGTGATATTTTAACTGAAATCTGGTGGTTGACATCTCTTTTGATTTTGAAATATAGGTACAAGTACCTAACTAGCTTATACTCCTATTCTTTTTTGAATAGGATGATTGATATAATTTTAACTCATTAAAGATAAGTGTTTGTACTGATTTTGTTAAATAAATATGTTTCCTTTTTATTTGCTTTTTTATTCCGATGAAAGTCTCTGTGATTTTTTTGGAAAATAAGAGTATACTTCAAATTAGACAAATAAAATTAAGATAAGGTAAGGTCTAGGGACTTTTAGCGGATTTTAAGACGAAGAAAATTCCCATATCTAGCCTAATTTTTCAGATTACTAGAGACTTTAAATTTTGTGGAACGATAACACTGCTTTTCGATACAGAAATAAATAGACAGAATGCTTAAATTAATGTCAAATAAGTTAAGTCGTATTACACCGAATCGATCGACACCATTGTTTATTCAAAAATAAAAAAAACAAACATAATAAGTTGTTCGTTTGGGAACGAGCCCCGCAGCAACCACTTTAATTAAAACTTTTTTTATATTATTATGAGCGCTTCATCAATACCTAACATTACCCTTTTAATATTCTTACACTACATAAGTACAGAAAATAGTTGAGAAAATCCTCAATGGCAGACGGACGGACACAGAAGCTCATAATAGGGGTCCCCTTTTACCTTTTAAGGTACGGTACCCTAAAAATCTGAGTCGATAATACATGGAAGTAATAAATTATAGCCAACGGTGTTTGTGGTAGTCGCATTGAAACGCAGCATAAAATTGCTCAATCGTGTACAAGAATCGCGTTACAGGCAGAATTGTGGCGACCAGCGACTGTAACTGAGACGCTGCGCATGCGCAAGCGCCGCCGCCGCCGCGCCGGTAGGTATCTAGCCACAAACGGTACTCCCCGATGCGCCGTTATTTAATTACAGGCATTTCGAGGCAATTACTTTAAGCTGATAGGTAACTAACTGAAGATCTTGCAGGGGAAAACGGAAGCTTTTGTTTGTTTTACCTCGGCTGCCTAGCCTAGAGGGACCTTTACGTCTGTATCATAACCAGTTCATATTATTGCGAAATTTTCAATGGAATGGCTTACTTATTAGTACTGTTCTGAGGCACAAACTATTTTTTTTAGAGTTTTCGTTACTCGGTCTGTTCCGTTTTGACTCGAGATGAACTCAACGAATTCCGATGCGCGTGACCCTGGTAAGCAAAACATATAGGCTATAAAAGGTGATGATAAAATAACCGAAGCTGAAAGCTATCGATAATACTCAAAGATTGAAAGACACTTCACGCGAGCGAAGTCGCGATAAAAAGCTAGTTAATTCATCAAAACAACGTCATTGATCGAATTCCTACCAAATATTTCTTGATATGTATTACATTTAAACTAGGTAACAGTGGCGTGCTATGAACTTTTTGCTGGAAAAGCAAAAAGAAGTTAAAATTTGACGATAAAAATAACATGAAAAAAATTTAAAACAAATTTTGTATGGAACCATGTACGGGCAGTGCCTACCCTGGCGTCATACAAATTTTTCAGTGACATTTAAATTTTTTCGTATTAATTTTTATTGTCAAACTTGACCCTCTAATTGCATTTCCAGCAAAAAGTTCAATGCACGCCCCCCTAAGAGGCCAAGGACTATAAAAATGAAACTAATACAATAGGTGTGTCACTTCTTGCATTGCATAAGTACCTACCTAATGCATGAAGCCGCGCATGCTTCTAAAATAAATTCTCTGATGTAAGTATTTTATTAGGACTTCGACAAGCAATTATAATATAAAACGTGACCACTATGAGTCACACCAACCGTTCGAGATCTAGACAAGATACGTGTATACCTATATATGTATGTACCTTTATCTCAGCCGAGGATAGATACAGTCTTGTGATTATAGCCCGCACTAATTTGAGGTCTTAACGTGTTTCTGTAGAAATCACACCGTTTTGTTGCTTGAGGTGCTTGGCATTTTTACATCTTTTAGCACATCATCGTAAATAACATACGGCTCTTTAAAAAAAAATCTAAAAACATTTACTGTAAAAATCTAGACTTATTATTTTCTAGATTTTATTACTAATAATAAAGCACTCAGTAAACAAAATAAATGATTAGAGTTATTACCGCGGGCTTTGCAAGGCTCCGGGGTGAGGGATTCAAGAAAATAAAACGACAAACAAGTACATGAAATAAAATCAATAGTCATTATGTTTGTGAAAAAAACATGAAAGTTGAATTATTCTTCCGTTTTTCTATACAAATTGATCCACTAATGTAATATTATGAACTTTTCAAGGGGGGGGGGGGATTCGAACCCCCTAACACCTCCCTGACTACACCCATGTTATATACCTATGTATATAGTTTTTACAACTTTTGTCTGTCTCTTCCATTTTTAACACGAGAACCTCTCAACGGATTTAGTTGGACGCGGTATTCTTTATTGTCATCGTAGTGACCCTGGTCAACATACAGGCTGAAAAGAAAACTGTCGATAACAGTTTTTAAACATACATTGAAAGGACACTACACTACAAGTCTAGGGTGCCGCAACCTTTCAAATATCAACGGAATTTATAGTTGAAAAATAAAAAAACGTAATTTTGTGCAAACAAAAACTGCCGATCGGTCTTACCTCTCATATGTCCGCTGTATGTGTACTTTAGTCATGCTACGAAATCCTGTTTTTTACTGTCCCATTACGTTTCCAGGGGGGGGGCGCCCCCCCCCTCCCCTAGTTCCGACGCCCATGGGACACTACCACGCGACCGAAGCCGCAAGCAAAAGCTGGTACAATCACAAATATATAAATGCTTGGACAAATTTATATTCACTCTTACTTACTACCCGGTCACATTATCTCGAGACCTGGCGTCGATGACGTCACGTCGCGTCGGCGTTCAGATATGGTGCGCAAAACAAGCATCCTCTAGTAGGATATTATTATAAACAATAAGATTTCCAACAAAACAAATATTGTGTTAATTAATTTAATGTAGGTAATATTATTATAATGATATGATTGTTGTCCAAAAAATACAAAAATGTCCAAACTAAACCAAAATGTCCAAACTTAACAAAAATGTCCAACGTTGCAACAAAAACAATATTTTAACGTAACAGCAATAACAAAATAACAATAAAAGTCCAAACGTAACAATGGAATGTTTAAAAATATACCACGAAAACAAGTCGACGCGTATCGGCAACGAAAGTGCTAACCGTACTGACGCGCCGTGGCGAGCGCGGGCAGGTGAAAGGAGAACGGGGCGGGTGGTTCGCATTCCAGCGAGGTCTCGAGATAATGTGACCGGGTTGTACAAGTATTGTGCATTAGACCGAAACGTTAATTTCAATACCTATTCACAGTCCTGTTAACCGTTACAATACCAGGATATAGCATAATGGTCAACAAACAACCTTCCTTACCCTAACTTGAGTAAATTCTAGCGAAATGTCACAGCTAGTCGCTTCCGCGTCGACGCGCGACGCCTGCGCATGGCTGCCGGAGGTTGTTTTGAAATTCGAACCACCTGCATGCATGGAATGTCGCTCAATTCAAAAGGCGAACGTTCATTTTCGTCCTTGGACGTTCAAGTGCTTTACATCCAGTGTCCGGAAAATCTATTCAGTCTGCTGATTAAATCATCTTGGAATCCTAAACTAAACACGTTTAGCGTATGCATATAAAAAGAACAAGATTCTAATCTTATCACACGATAAGAAAAGTTAAATGTCCAACCGCCGCCGCTTTGCTGAGCTCCATATACCTACCAAAGACGGATTTTAAATGTCTATTAGGTACCTATTTCATTAGGAATCCATACTTTAAAAAATTAAATAGAAACTCCTTATGGTTTCGTATGATATCTCTGACTTCCGTGTGTCTCTCTGTCAAAGCCACTTTTCTCCGGGACAAAATACATATTTATGGAGTTAAATGAATTTTGTTGGCCTTTATCTCGAAATTTTAAATTCTGTAATAATATAATTTTGTAAAAGGGATCAAAGAATAAAATAAAAATAACCCTAGCAAATGAGATATCATATAAAATAAGATAAGGACTCTAAAACATACATACATATACTTTCGCCTGTCTTCCAGAGGGGTGGGCAGAGACTACAGATTTCCATCTGCTACGATCCTGACACACCTCCTTTTCTTCTACATCCTTCAATCTAGTCGTACAAACTTTTCTATTCCTGGTACTTTTTACTTGGCCCTTCTTCAGTATGTCGCCTATTTGGTCGGCATACGTCCAATAATATTAGGACTCTGATATTACATACTTTATTAATCCATACTAAAGTGGTAAAGCTGATGCCGGGCTCAACTGTGGAGGTACCACCATCTTAATCGAAATCCCCCCGAAGTCATTCGGGGGAGAGTAAGAGAACAGCTCTCATCTCAGGCAAAACCAGGCGGCCCACCATTGTCTGGGACCGATGGATGGCGGTATATCCATCCATCCCAAATTATAATTGTATATCCAGCAGTGGACGAAACAGGCTGATGGATGGATGGAATCTATACTATTAATAAAGCCGTAAGAAAGTCGTGCCTTTACAATAAATATTTTGTGAGAAATTTTAAATAAAATGGGTTAGTGGTACTGTAGGAAAACTACTTATGAAAATCTATCATCAAAAATGAGACACGATTAAAATACAGAACTCTCGGTGCGTGTGCAAGTTGCATTCACACTAGCCCTGCACGGAAAATATCTTTCAGGCCCGTGTAGCCCTGTTTGTTTTTTCAGTATTTCTATTCGCTCAGTTACTAACAAGGTATAAAAGAGATGACGTCATGAAATTCAGGTAAAGCCGTTTGTTATTGTTACAAAGACTAATAAAGGTTAATACAGTTTTATCGACAAGGCATCCAAAGACTTACTTGCCATATGTCATCTCTGTCCTCATTTGGCTCCGTCGCTTTGTTTCGGTTAATGAACCGTGACCGACAAACACGAAGTTTACGCTTGAAGTAAGATGCGTTTCCGTACGATATAGCCCAGCGGAAATACTAATAAAATCAATAAAAATATCATTTAATTTCCGAGTTACTTTGTTTAATATTTGTTTTAATTGTACTGATATTTACTAAGTGTACACTTTTGTAACTGATATTGGTCGAGGACTACATATTTGTAGCTGACGTGAATAACTATAGGCTGTCCGAGATATCATGATATGGGTGGCAGTTCAAAGTTGACAGTTACAGTGATGTACCCTAACGAAATATAATCGATTTTTTTTAGTATCGAGAAAGTTAACAAGAGCTATCAAATCGATTTTTTATTTGATTGATCTTTGATTTTCCAAACAATTTTTTGTTAGTTACTAAATTAGTTAAATTAAACGAACCAATAACTCCATATCTTGAGAGTTCAAAGATTTATTTTTTGTTTTTCTCGGAATTTCACCAATAACAAAACAAAAAATCAACAAAAACTGTAACAAACGTCAAAACATATAGCACGTAAAGCAACCGCAACGAAAACACAAACCGCATACAGGATGTACTCATACTGACGCGATCCTATATGATGGCCGCACCGATTCATCGATATATTTTGGATTATGTAGTATCTGTCCTATGGGTTAGCGTTCCGATCCACGCATCACGTAGCAAAAAGACATTTTTATTTACTGAATCTTTTCTTCGTTAAATTTAACGAATACACTGGGATTTTTGTTCCGATTTATAGAGGCATTCCTTAATGTGTTTTTGCAATAATTATTTACATTATTTCTAAAACCTATTATTTTCTTTTGTGCCTGGGTGTATGTAGTATAGGTGAAACGGAAAATTACGAACTGTCACCCATATCATGATATCTCGGACAGCCTTAAAAAATACTAACCACTTTTGTAAACGTTTATATGTTCAAAGACGGTTGTAGAGCAAGCTTTATAATTTTATAACAATTTCAATAATGTAAATAAATATAAAACATTTTTGCAAAAACAAAAATAGAATATGCGTAATTAAATAAAATTTATTTACGATGTTGATTTCGTTATAAAATCATAAAGCATGCTTTACTGCAGCCTTTGAACACATAGACGTTTACAAAAGTAATTCGTCATTTTATTCCTTTAACTGTTTACAAAATACCTATCCCTCGACCAAGATTTGTTAGAAAACATTAGGTTCATCTTTTACATTGTTAACTCTGTCCATTAAAACCTAAAAAAGCGACTCTCTCTACGGCGATGCGGCAACGGTTGTAGCATAGACATTATTGTCTATGGGTTGTAGATACGAGGATAGGGTGTGGCGGTCACATGTGTGTTCACTCACACATAAGTAAGTATGTCAGAAACTGTTCTATAAAACATTTCAAGTCCCACATAAGCCGGTCGAATCTATCTACCCTCTGTAGTATTCTGTGCGACTGCGACATAATGAGAGCCGTTGGGACACGCTCGAGTGCTTGTTTACGAAACTTCGTTTGTTTCGTAATAGTAATAATAAGTTCAGTTGGACACAATACTATATTTACGACCAACGAAAATATCGTCTTCGCGTGACATTATTTAGTTTTAACAAAGTTAAACCCAAGATCCCCATACTAGGTTTATTTTATGGGGATGGTTTATTTCGTCCACTGCTGGACATAGCCCTTTTCAGGATTTCGCCACTCTTGGCGGTCCTCCTGGAAGAAATGCCCATACTCACACACGCTGGGTAGGCGGGTTGGTGAGCGCGGTGCCAAAATCCTTGCACCAGTGACGCCGCTGCCCGTCACCAGTCTGTTTTAAATAAGATAAACCGCCATCCATCGGTCCCAGGCACTGGCGGGCTGCCTGGTTTTGCCTGAGAGCTGTTCTCTTACTTTCCCCCGAATAACTTCGGGAGGATCTGCGAGTAAGATGGTGGTACGACCATAGTCGAGCCCGGCATCAGCTCTACCACCTAATTGGGTTTAACTTTTTTAATTATTTATTTTATTATTTGTCGTGATAGCGGCCATAGTAACACGTATTCTGTTAAAAATTTCAATTTCCAGGTTAAAGGTTTTACGTTTAAAGCTGTAGATCCCTGTGACAGACAGACAGACTTACCCTTCGGGTACGGAACCCTAAAAAGAATTCTCTACTAAAAACCATGTCTACTTATTGTACTAAGTGTAAGAAACTTTTTATGATATGATATAATAGTTTCAAAATAATTAAAAGTCGAGGATTTACGGTTTTCAGGTGTTAAAAACTAGAGCAAAATCAATTACTTTGAACAACACCTATCGACTATAAAAAAATCAATTATTTTGATCAATAGCAATTTAAGAAAAAACTTTTTGCGTATAGTACATTACTTGCATATATTATAATACGTCGTTTGTAGCTGGGAGCAAATTTTTTTAACGTTTTTGCTTTAGATATTTCGTTACAAATATGAAAAATCGATCTCCAGCTTTAACACTCACGTTTATTGTTCTAGTTGATTTTATGCCAACTGTTTCACCGAGTGGCCGTGTGACAGCGTTGTTGGCACAGCAGCGTTACGTCGTCGTCCTAAGCAAGAACGACACTCACCTTGAAAATGCCGAAATTGTCTCGGTGAAACAGTTGGTATATAGTCAACAATAACAATACGTGAGTGTTAAAGCCGGTATTTAATAATTAATAATTCAGTATGTCAGCTCACGTGAGTTTTAATCACAGAACAATAATTATGTTCCGTGGTTTTAATAATATTATAATTTCCTTTGTTTCCTGATGTGATGTTGTGACAAGACGATGCAGTTCCAGGGTCTTTAACACTTTTACGATTGTTTGTGTAGGAGGCAGAGGATGTTTTATATGAATCAGACAGTTCAAACCTCCATATACAGTAAGTAGGTAGCACTCTGCATGACGCACCGGCGCATCGCGTCCATTATAAAAGGCAGTCTCACTGAACAATACTGTATGTCGGTATTTAGTGCAGTAAACCAGCATAAATGTGGCGATATTATCTACACACAATTTCCTCTCGTACATACTATTTTTAATACATTGCGTACCGGATACATTACTTAAATAGAGTAGGTAGTACTGTGTTGTTCTTAGAGTTCCATCAATTAATAGAAACCCCAGCGTGAAAATTCGGGCCCTCCGCCTCCGCCTCCTTGGCATTCATTGCAAAACAAAATTATCGGGTATATAATGAGACGTTTATCTAGTAGCTTTCTACCTACTGACTGTATTTTGAGTTCCGTGCCCAAGGAGTGCCCAACGGGACCCTATTACCTATTACTAAGCCTCCGCTGCATATTAGCCTACAGCTTCAACTATAACAGGTAGAAAGTAGTTTTTTTTATAGAACACCAACGACAAATGATAAAATATTGGTAAAGTTGAAATTCAAGAGGGGATTGGGGACACCCATACAAGAAACCTCGAAAAAAATCCAAATTTTATCGGTAGAGTATTTAAAGGTAGCAGTTTACAACTATAAAGTTGTTCACGTTTTGCGTCAAATGCGGCGAAATCACAAATTTATTTTTCCAGTTCGTTTTTCAATTCGGAGACAAATTTCTCTGAATCCCTTAATTTTAAACGGGCGCTGGTGACGTCAGTCTTGAGTATCGTGATATTCTTCAGCAGCCTTGTGATGTCAAATGGTCAAATGTCACTGTGGATAAACTTGTGAAGATCATGCGCTACGTACTTGGAGACGTCGTCAGGTTGGGTCTCCAGAAATATCTGGAAAATGTCCTGGATGACCTTCTTGGTGTGCCCAATTATTATCAGGCGGATGCACAGAACATTTATAAATCTTCTGTGGGTGGATGGTAGTAGCAGCGGCGACGACGCTACCCGATGCCTCACTACACTACACCGTTCAGTTCAGAAGTTGTTTTATTAATTTATTTAACTAATTAATTACAACGGTTGTACCTATCACAGTAATAAACAATATTACGATTCAAATAAAAATATAACAATAAATATTTAAACACAACTTGATACATTTACAATATTATTACGTTCGCAATAATCAGAGCAAACTCTCAATATTCTGCTGCATGGATCATGAAAGATGTCAGAGTTAGACGAATAGTTGAGGACTAAGTTCAGGCCATTGGTCATTCGGCAGAGAGGGCAGTATGAATACGACACAGTCTTACAATTAGGAACCGCAAGAAGGCGTCGTGTACGAGAGGATCGTGTTGTGGCAACATACTTCCATCCAACAGCTTGTTTCGTCCACTGCTGGACATAGGCCTTTCCAGGATTTCGCCACTCTTAGCGGTCCTCCTGGAAGAAATGCCCATACTTACACACGCTGGGCAGGCGGGTTGGTGAGCGCGGTGCCGAAGCCCTTGCACCAGTGACGCCGCTGCCCGTCACCAGTCTGTTTTATATAAGGCACGGCAATTGGGGATGGATAAACTGCCATCCATTGGTCCCAGGCAATGGTGGGCCGCCTGGTTTTGCCAGAGAGCTGTTCTCTTACTCTCCCCCGAATAACTTCGGGAGGATTTCCGAGTAAGATGGTGGTACCTCCACAGTCGAGCCCGGCATCAGCTCTACCACCTAAGGTACTTGTTAGGGACATATAATCTGCGGGTCATGTAACGCGGGACAACCTATAACTCCACATAATGGTGTAGTAAAATCTTACCATGGGGCCTAGAACGAGTCACAAAAAGATAGTGTCTTTGAAAAGAATCTTCAGCTGTCAAACTTAATTTCTTGCATACTAAAAATCTATTTTTAGCTGTAGAATAGCTTTTTCAGACTCATTCAAAAAACACTCAAATTGCGCTGCTTGGTTTTCGTGACATCATAATTTTTTTCAATGGATTTTTCAGTTGTTTCTAAATGAAAGGGCTGCATAAGCAGATTGTAAAAATTATGTTTCTGCCACTTGTATTCTAAAAACCAAAAAATCATATTCAACACTCAACATGTTTGAGCTCCTCCGGGGCTCCAGGGCAGGTAGGAAACGGCTGAAAGACAAAAAGATTTATTGTACGTCAACTTGTACCATAAAAAAAATTCGCCATTTTCAAAATTCTTTTCATGAACAAGGAACAAACTGGTATTTTGAATGTATAGGTATAACGTTATGAAAGGAGTTTTAAAAATATTAACGTATAATTATTTTTTGCTTTCGTTACGTTGGGCTTGAGGATATAACGAGCAAGTTTGCGTATACAACAATTCCTTCAACCCTTTTCTGACTGGAGGAGACCAAACTTGGTAAGGAAAAAAAATGTTTTTTTGTTTTTTTAGAAAACGAGTAGCATAAATGTAATGATGAAGCATATTTATACAATCAGCTCATGAAGCTCTTTCATTTGACACAGGAAAGGATTAGCTCAGCGCAGCGTTTATCGTGAGGTAATTTTTCAGCGGTAATCAGACTTCTATGTCTTAGGGTTCCGTACCCAAAGGGTAACCAACGGGGCCCTATTACTAAGACTCCGCTGTCCGTCCGTCCGTCCGTCTCTCACCAGGCTGTATCTCATGAACCGTGATAGTTAGACAGTTGAAATTTTTACAGGTGATGTATTTCTGTTGCCGCTATGACAACAAATACTAAAACCGGCCAAGTGCGAGTCGGACCCGCGCACTCGCGTACAACAGATATGATTTTTTTGCCTTTTTTATAGATAATGGTACGGAACCCTTTACTCGCACTTGGCCGGTTTTTTTCATTCGCTAAATATTGTCCCCACTTATGTTAGACTTGTCATCTGACAAATGCGAAATAAAAGCTATTTTTGATGCAAAAAATGAGAGCTTTCTGCACCTCTAGCATGAAGGACCATATCGAGCTCGATAGCGCTTGATACGTGCTCTGTCTATCTGTTGGTCTACCTAAACAGAGACAGAGGGTGGTATATCAAAGCTCGATAATATGGTCTGCCATGTTAGAGGTCCTAAAGTGGATACTTTTACGATCGCGTTTCGGGCATGTTCAAAACTTATACGTCATTTCCGGAAAAACTTAAATCAACGAAGGATAATTTAATTTCTGAACATATGTAAATTGTTGGTATATAGGTAAGTAAACGTATTTTAATCGTTCAATATTTTTATTAGTCAGTATTCATGTTTTGTTAATGTTTATTTGATCGGAAAAATAAAATATAAATTGAAGCGGATTGCCATGGTTTCCTTCTTCATTTGTGATTGATTAGACTACCTAAGAAGTACCCACTTAAATAATTTACGGTTGTATATCTAACACAACACGCTGCTTCATTTTTAGGGTTCCGTAGTCCGACAAGGAACCCTTATACTTTCGCCATGTCCGTCTGTCCGCGGCTTAGCTCAGAGACTATTAGGACTAGAAAGCTGTAATTTGCCATGGATATAAATATTAATCACGCCAACAAAATTGTAAAAAAAAAACCTTGAAAAAAAAAGTTTTAAAGGGTACCTCGCATACACGTAAACTAGGGATGATTTTTTTTCTCGTCTATCGCATAGTGTGGGATATAGTTGGATAGGTAATTTAAAAACATTGTGGGTGTGTGAAAACTATTTTTCGATTTAGGGATCCGTTAGCGAAATATTAAGCTTTAAATTAAAATATTTAGTTAGAGTGGAGCGTAGGGGGGGTATATTAACCGTTTAGCCAGCATTTTTTTAGGATCCGTTAGCGAAATATTAAGCTTTAAATTAAAATATTTAGTTAGAGTGGAGCGTAGGGGGGGCCAAAAGTTTGGCGCGACCTGTACTCGTAAACCTGTAAAGCCTACTTAGCTGTGATAGTTTTCCTTTTAAATTCATTATATATTAACCGTTTAGCCAGCATTTTTTTAGGATCCGTTAGCGAAATATTAAGCTTTAAATTAAAATATTTAGTTAGAGTGGAGCGTAGGGGGGGTACGGCTAAACGGTTAATATATAATGAATTTAAAAGGAAAACTATCACAGCTAAGTAGGCTTTACAGGTTTACGAGTACAGGTCGCGCCAAACTTTTGGTCCCCCCTACGCTCCACTCTAACTAAATATTTTAATTTAAAGTGGAGCGTAGGGGGGGTACGCTCCACTCTAACTAAATATTTTAATTTAAAGCTTAATATTTCGCTAACGGATCCTAAAAAAATGCTGGCTAAACGGTTAATATATAATGAATTTAAAAGGAAAACTATCACAGCTAAGTAGGCTTTACAGGTTTACGAGTACAGGTCGCGCCAAACTTTTGGTCCCCTCCAATGTATGGGATTAGAAGTTGGGCGCAGTCTGTACAAACTCTTAAAATGTTCCGGGCAACTACGGAACCCCACATTGCGCGTGGCCCGACACGCACTTGGCCGGTTTTTGAGTGTACATTTTACACGTTAATTGGCTAAAAAATAACCTATTGTCCCTAAAACAAAATATGTATATTTCTCAATTCGCAACAATACACGACCATATTTCCACTCTCCTATAGCAGTACCTACGTTGTATGCAATGCTTTACTGAAGATAGTACAGCTGATTGTTCTTGTCATCAACTTGAGCGAGTTAGAACTCTTAGAACTATTAAGTATCTAGGGGTAGTGATCGACAGCTGCCTCACCTTTAGTGAACACATCAAGTTATCACAGCGTACCTGAAAATTAATGGCTGTTTTTAAAAACGGCAACGGCAAAATATAATTAAAATTTATATATTTAGCACTTTGCCAATCTGTTCTGCAATACTGCATAGTAGCATGGGGAGGCGCAGCTAAGACTCACCTCCTAGTTCTCGAAAGAGCTCAACGAGCCTACTTTCCGAAATTACCGATTTCCAACTGAAGACCTGTATAAAAATTGTAAAGTACTTACAGTTAGGCAGTTGTTCATCAAGCAATTAGTTTTGAATAAGCACTCTAAATTACATTTTAATAAAATCGCCTATGAAAGCGAGCGAAGAAAAGACAGAATATGTCATACATGTATACTGTATTTTCACATCGATTTTCTTGTTACCTATATGACAAATTATATAATACTATAAGTAAAGAAATCGAACTGTATCCTCAAAATTACCATAATTGCAAACTTAAATTGACTGAATGGTTTCAGAAATTAAATTACCATGAAACCGAGGCTTTGCTTGCCTCGCAAATCTAAGTATATAAGTACCTTAATTTTGTTTTCTTTTTCTAAAAGCATACTGCTCATACAGAACACCCATACATAACATACAAGCACTATCTATCACACATTCTCAATAACTCACACTCCCTCAACACTTACTAACATACTTGTAACAAATTATAGTGTTATGTTAAATAGTGTTTATATAGTTATTAGAGTGCGTTACAAACTACCCAGCAAACAATTTGGTCGTGTAGCCAAGCGCCTATACGTCTACTGATTTTATAAACGTTTTATTACAGTAATTTTGCTTACACTTTGTCTTATAGTGGTACATAATCGGTCTGTTTACTTTTCTAAGTTTCTTGGCATATAATAATGTCTTAAAGACGTATTTTCGTCTATATTATCTATCTTACACTTATAAACTAGTCCTCACAACGCCGTCTATAAGCCTCGTTGGCGTGTAACGGTCACGGTTGTGTCGGTTATAAAACGTTTTTACGTTCAGTGGTCGTTTTTACGTTCAGTGGTCGTTTATACGTCGTGATGCTAATCATTATAAAACAAGCAGATGAAGAATTACGATTGCGTCTTTTATAATATATGTCCTCCAGAGAGCTTATACGCCCGCTATACGTCACCTAGACCGGTAAATGTTTTCAAATAAACTTTTATAAAACTTCCACTAATTTGAATGTGTACAATGAGAAAAATATCTTTTTGGCTTCATTATAAAATAGCATTACATAAGTTTAAAATACGGTGAATTGTTTTTAAATTTGGTGATAATTGGAAAATATTATGCTGTAATTAAAACGTTTGGGGAAATAATCGAGTTTATAAGGTAAGTAACGCAATATTATGATGACAGATCACCGTAAAATTGGTCACAGAAAGTAAGATTATTTTATATAAGTGATATTGTAGGGGTTTTTTTGGGTCTTTATTGAACTTTTTATTTGACGCAAATGGTTTGTAATTTAGTTATTAATTAAAATAATGTCTATAAAATATCGATGAAATGGAACGCAATTTTGTTCATTTTACATAGTGTTGACACTTGGTTGTCCTAAATGTACCCCCCTCCCACCCCTGTGGGGTGTCTCTTTGTAAGACCTTTACCAACCATTGCATTAAATCTTATTATAAATCTTAATATTATAAGATAATGGCTGGTTTTATATTTTTTTTATGAGCCCTTATTTTACTGCAAAGTGTTTTAAAAACCCTCGTAATCGGACATTTTTACTGAAGTCAGTCATGGGTAAATACAGATATGTGTCTTGCTTGAGTGCAAGAGTAAAACTCCCCCTTGCCAATTCTTTCTAGTTACGGAGAAAAACAATCCCCAAAATTTGACATTTTTACTCTCCTAAAAATTAAAATTTTTAAATATCTCGATGTTTATAACAGGCCCTCAGAAAGTATTTCGAAAAAAAGTTTTTATATGTGGGAGACTGGCCAGTTATAATGTTTTTCGAAAATATGATTATTTATAAGTAAAAATAGGTATGTTCTAATTTCAAAATTTCCCTCCACATTTTTTGCGAGCTAATTCAAAGTATTGTCTCGCTGAAATATGGATCTGCGCCGGGAACATTTTAGAGCCATGATTTTTTACGATTTCAAGTGTCGCCTGAAACCGGATGAATCGTACGATAGACTTCAAATGGCATTCATGGATGAAAGCCCTGCCAAGGCAACCGTGTATCGTTGGTAGAACGAATTCAAGCGCGGTCGACCAACTTTGGGGAATGAATAAAGAAGCTGTTACCGAAGAAAACGTGCTGGCAGTGAAAAATGTAATCCAAGACAATAGGCGAATTATATATAAGGAGATTCAACACATATTGCAGATTGGATCGGGAAGCGTTCACGAGATTCTACAGTGGCGTGCATAGGATTTTTAAGTAGGGTAGGCACAAAACTGTCCTTATGTTCTTTGGACGTATTACAGCGAAAATTATGATATAACTCGCACAGGTGTCTTTCTCTTGTCCAAGCTCATTGGCAAAAAACCTCTTACCCCATTATCAACAATTAATCTCCGACTACCTACGCATGAATCCACTATTTAAAAACGTGTGGTGCCATCTAATAGCAAGTAGTGCAAGTAATCATGACAACGTAGTTGCTTCGCACAGGCGTTGCGTATTTTAATGAGAATGTGTGCGTGCTTAGCGCGAGCCGCTGACGTAATGGGAGTATAGTTACAGATGCACACATAGAAAATTGCCTTCGAATTTTAGTTATGCGTGTTGCCACGGTAGCGCGAGCGCTGCGGAGCAGGCAGGTAGGTATTTCAAAAAAATGGTGTAGCTTACCTGATTATAATATTGAAATAGATGTGTGTACCTTCCTATATTTAAAAAGGTAGTGGTCTAGTTATCTAATCCAAGCCCAGGGTAGGCATTGCGTATTTGCCTATATGAGATGCACGCCACTGAGATTCTACACAGCCATCTTCGCGTGAGGAGGATAGTACCACGCTGGGTGCCGCACAACCTCACCTATGCTCAGAAGTCAGAAGCAGGCCTGGGTAGAATAGTTCCGTGATATGCTAAACAAATTGGAAGCAGGCTCGTCTCGGCGTGTTTACGACATCATTACAGGTGATGAGTCCTAGATTTATCAATACGACCCAGAAACCAAGCGCCAGTCGACTGTTTGGGTGTTTGAAAATGAACCAACGCCTACCAAAGTGAAGCGATCTAGAAGCGGGGGGAAGATTTTGTCGCCGGAAGATGCGCTGGCTGCGTTCGAGCAGGCTGTAAGCGAGGTGTCTGCGGTGGAATGGAAAAAGTGTTTTGAAAACTGGTTTAGACGCATGAAACTTTGTATAGAGGCTGGTGGAGAGTACTTTGAAAAAATAAAAAAATAAAATGTACTTATAGAACATTTTTTTTTAGTTTCGCAAAACTTTCTGAGTGTCCCACGTAAAATTTCAATAGCTTTTTGTATGGCTACTTAAAAGGTTTATTAATTGTTCATTTTGTGCTTTGTTAAATTGTCTTAAGATTCAAGTTACGCCCGAGAGAAATTTTATTTTGTTTTTCAGTTTAATTTTTTTTTCTCCCAAAATCTGTGATTTCTGCAATTTATTTTAACAGAAATAGATAACATGGTATACTTTATTCTTACTAAAAAATAACAATTTTTTAAAAACCCCTTTTAGAATATCGCCGGCAATAATGTCGTGTTGTAAAGTATTGCTTTTGGTTTTCTTAAGGCACTTACTATAGCCTAGAGAAACTAAGCTTTTGGTCTTGTAGACCTATAAAGGGCATATAACACGGTACAGATTAAAAGTTTAATTAAAAACTCATAATGCTAAAGACTTACGTACTTACGTACTGTTCATATTATTTTTTCAATGTCAATATGGCCACTGAGATTATCTAATAAATAAAGCGTCACCGCCACCTAGCAATTTTAATTTTAGGTTAGGCTACGCTAGCATATTAATAAGATACCCCGTTCTATAATGCTCCCATTGCAGACCATTACCCGCCATTCAGGCGTATAAACATCGCAGAAGGTATCATTATACGCCCAGTGGACACAGCGACGATGTATATACGTCGACTATACGTCTAGTTAGACTAAAATATGCTTATACGGTGGGGAGACGTATAAAGTGGACCCAAATCCCATCCTGATGACATCTTTAAGTCACTAATACGATGACCTTATAAAACAAGGAGACTGGACGAGGACATCTACCGAACCACTAGATTGTTTACTGGGTAGAAAAGATAAATTAGAAACAAACGTATTTATCTTTTCTAGTTTGAAACGCAATCTAATAATAATATTTAGGGTATTCCAAAGCGAAATATACCTATATCTACTCATATAATTATAACAACAAGCAGGTATAGCAGAAAATCGTATACTACTATTTTACCGTTCGTCGTACCTTTGGCATACATACCTTGCGTACGTATCGTACTATTTTACAACTTGACCCTATGTCAATATTGATTCCACTGACACATATATTCAATACCAGCATCTCAACTGGAATCTTTCCATCATGCTGGAAGACAGCTGCAGTAGTCCCCATCTTTAAAAGTGGAATTAAAACTCAACCCTCCGATTTCAGGCCAATTTCTTTGCTTTGTGCATTCTCTAAAATTCTAGAAAAAATTATTAATGCACGGCTAATGCGTTATTTGGAGGTAAATAATGTATTATCTGTCGCCCAGTTTGGTTTTCGCCAAGGGATGTCGACAGAGGACGCTGTTACAAACCTTTTGCAAACAGTTAGCTCTGTGTTAAACGAAGGCAAGTCTTGCGTGGGCGCCTTTTTGGACTTGGCCAAGGCGTTTGATACGGTGTCTCCAACTATTCTGCTGCGCAAGCTCGAATGTCTGGGTGTTAGAGGAGTTCCACTAGAATGGTTCGCAAGTTACTTAAAGAGCCGAAAGCAATGTATTAAAATAGGGCAACACATTAGTAACTCTAGTTGTATTTCTTATGGCGTCCCTCAAGGTAGCATCCTTGGCCCAACCCTGTTTATCATCTACATTAACGACTTACTAGAAATGTTTGGAGAAAAGGGCAACGTCGAGATATTCTGCTATGCTGATGATACCGCGATCATAGTACATGAAAAACAGTGGAATCTCACAATTCTTCGCACTGAAGAGTGCATGACGGATGTGTCAAGGTGGCTGAGAAGTAATCTGCTTACACTGAATACAGAAAAAAGTAAATTTGTATGTTTTTACAAAACATTAGCTTCTCAGCCACCGCAACACCTAAAATCCCTTAAAATTCATGCTCAATTCCATGTTACCCAAAATTGCAACTGTCCAGAGATTAAAAGAGTCGATACAATTAAATATTTAGGGATCATACTTGACGAAAAACTTAATTTTAAAGCTCACATCTCAAACCTCTCTGCTCGAATCAGAAAACTTATTCCAGTGATGAAGCGGATCCGACAAGGAGCTCCAATGGCCGTGATAAGACTGGTCTATATCAGCCTTTGCCAGTCTCTGCTTCTCTACTGCATTAAAGCTTGGGGAAATGCTTCAAAGACAATATTCATAACCGTAGAAAAAACACAAAGATCAATACTCAAAGTATTACTTAAAAAACCATTTAGGTATCCGACTACCATTCTTTATCAGGAGTTCAAGGTACTAACAGTTCGCCAACTCAATATTTTGCGAGCCTCACTCACTCAACACCAGAAAACAATTACATCCATGCAGTACCCTTCATTGTTGAGTAGAAGAATTTACAGAGCTGTCGTCCCATCTGTAAAAACCGTTTTCGCTGGGCATTTCAGCAATGTTAGTTTTCCTTTTATTTATAACGCCATTTGCAAACTTACAGGCATTAAATCATCGTCAGTTAAGGAAACTAAGAGGACTGTAACAATTTATCTCTCCACATTGGATTACGACGCTACCGAAGCATTACTTCAACACCCCACATAGAGAGCCCATTAATTAATTAATTATTTAACTATTTAATTATTTATTTATTAATTATTATTATTATTATTTATTTCCTTAATTATATCTATTTTATATAACACATATCTATTCTATCTATTAAACTAGTTTATTTACAAGTATACCTATGTACATTTATACATATTTTATACACACCTATACACACATTATAGTATAATAATATAAATTTTAGTAGACATGATAATTTTCACTGTTTAAACAAGAAAATCTATCAAAACCCTTATCATAAGCTGGTAATCCTATTTCTGGATCCCGCGTGACAAGCTTGACTTAGTTTGGGGTCCACTGTAAAACGCAGACACTTATTTTCTCTCTTTGTTTGTTAGCCTAAGGATTTTATCTTATTTTATAACATGTTTTAGTGTAAGTTTTTTCGAGTAAATAAAGAATTTGTATTTGTATTTGTATTTGACCCCCTAAATGTATCAACTCCGTGCTCGCAATAAATTATAAAGATAATTCTAATTGCGCTTATTAAAACAGTAGTAAGAGTGCAGTTGTATCGTATTTAAGGATTTTTATTATTATCATATAAAAGTAATGTATAATCACATCAGATACATTTCGAAATATAGTGAATTCGTAAATTTTCGAGATATTGTTTTTTTGTTCCACAAGGACGTATTATGATCAGTAGCGATATGACATTTAGTGACAGTTAGTATCGATAGGCGATAATTGTCGTTTACAAATTGACTTCGGGATACAGGTTGGGGTCAATGCTCTCTATCGCCGTGCTAACCCGCACTGACTATACCTCGACTACTTCGAAAGAGGTAGAAATATCCGATTCTTAGGTGCGAGTGAGAGGGATCATTCGACGTAAACAAACGTTTAAAATTTGTAAGCCTACAAAGGATTTAAAATTAATTTGTGAGCCTACAAAAGCTATGTATACGAAAAATCCGAAAATACTTTTTAAATATTATTATTAGAGTGCATTATAAACTAGAGAAGATAAATTAGAAACAAATGTAAAGACAAGAATTTGGAAAAATTCCTCGGCTAGGATTCGAACCTGCGACTTCTTGTTATGAAGACAAGCGCGCTACCAATTGCGCCACCGAGGTACTTACCTAGACCGTTGAACTTTTTCACCACACTTGTCTACCGAATATTTTTGTAACTATTTGATCTAACCAGCTTGTAATGCACATACTGAACGCTCACGAGGGCGTTAAGTGACCCTAATTTATCTTCTCTAGTTCTTAATGCACTCTAATAATAATATTTAGGCTAACTCACCCATACAGACTTATTAAATTTTCAAACATAATTTAATGAACACCCGCATCCGTAGAGTGATGTACAGATTGTCAATTAAGTCTAGAAAAAAAATGATGGCGCTTCAATCGCTTATGTGGCAATACTATACTGCGACCATTTTTTTGCCGTGACGGTCTCTGTGAGCTTTGTTAGCTAAGGATATAGTTAGATACAAGTGTCGCAACGGTTTATGAGCGGTGACCTTGACTGTGCTAGTCATTTTTTCTCTATCGCACCATGGATGAACGTAATTTTGTCTATGATCGCACTTAATAATTTTGTGCGCGAGTGAACACATGCGCTAGTCCCCCAACACTTTCACCGAACACTCAGGCACGTATCCAGACTTTTGTTTCGGGGGGGGGGGTGGGGGTTTATTCATTGAACCAACAACGTTAATACAAGTGTCGCAACGGTTTATGAGCGCTCGGCAAAAGTGGTGGGTGCCTAGCGCATGTGTTCACTCGCGCACAAAATTACTAAGTGCGATAGAGAAAAAATGACTAGCACAGTCAAGGTCACTGCTCATAAACCGTTGCGACACTTGTACCGTACCTTTTTTATTAAAACGTACTATAACGTACTTTACAGTCATGGGCGTCGGAAGGGGAATTCCCCTGGAAACGGAATGGGACAGTAAAAAATAGGATTTCGTAGCACGACTAAAGTACACATACAGCGGACATATGAAAGACAAGACCGATCGGCAGTTTTTGTTTGCACAAAAGTACGTTTTTTTATTTTTCAACTATAAATCCCGTTGATATTTGAAAGGTTGCCCCACCCTAGACTTTCGTCTTCCGACGCCCATGTTTACAGTGGTTATCAATATAAACATTCCCGGTCCCGTGTATGTCACGCCAAAGTTCGGGAGGGGGATAAATCCCACCTATCTCCCCCTGGATACGTGCTTGGCGACACTTAAAGTACTTTTATATAAAACTTAATGCCATTTATTTGTAGGTTCGAGCATGAAATAATAATTAAGAGTTCATTCTGATTGTTTATTCATTGTTCATTCATCAACCGCACCTTTTGTTTAATTGCACATAAGATAAGGTCGTCCACATCCAGAAAAGGACGGCCTCTCTTATTTTTCCCGGGTGTCGAAAAGCTCATGTCACCGCTTTCACCTTCTTTGACGATTCGTCGCACCGTGCTTTCAGATTGTCCTGAAAATAAACACAAAATTAATTTTTGAGGATGCCAAAAGGATCAAAACTATACAGTCTCCACATAAAAAAACGTCAGAAGAGCTTTTTAAATTATTTGTAAACATAACCTGCAAAATTAGAATAAAATGTATAAAGCAGGTCTTTTATGTGTATTTATAGGCTTGGATAGGATTTATTACACTTAATTAGGTCATAATTGATACATTCACTGTAATTAAATACCTGTAATAACAGCAACTAGTTTGTACAAGTCATCCAAATCAGTTAAAACTGTTCCTGCGTGATACTCCGCCAAATACCGCTAAAATACGTGGTATATGACCTCTCTTGCACCACTCTTTATAGTTTTTCCCATTATCAAGCACTAAAATGTAGATTTTTCAATTTTTCTATCGATATCAATACGAAAATCACGAAGAACCTCTAAAGAAAGAAATTTTCTCTGTGATTTGAATGAAACTGACAGCGACAGTTTGAGAGTTGCCATATGAAGAGAAAATAATAGTTCCGCTTTATTTAGGTAGCGTTCCAAATCACTTTTTCAAGATTAAAATATTGCTCGCTCTCGGAGAAAAGTAGCTCGATGCTGGTTCCCAAACCTAAAAGTAGATGTTTTGGAACCAGCATCGAGCTACTTTTATCTGAGAGCGAGCAATATTTTAATCTTGAAAAGTGATTTGGAACGCTTTCTAGATTTATTGACATTCCCTAAGCCCGCATCAACACGCGCCATACTTTGATACGAACGAAACGGAACGTACCCATCCATAGACAGCTGTCAATAGAGATGTAGTTCCAACCAGGTAAATTCCGGTTTAGGGTAAATTTCCGATAACTCAATATTTAATCTACCTGAATCAACGACGGGTATTAATTCGGGTTAAATACCCCTATGTTTTTTACGATTTTTACGTGGTACATTAGGCGTTATCTTACGGTTTTTATATTACTCTAGCTTTTGCCCACGGCTCCTCCCGCGTGTTATTCGGTTTAACGACATGATTTTTTCCGGGATAAAAAGTAACCTATGTGTTAAGTTGGGGTATCAGCTATATTGATTCTAAATTTCATCCAAATCCGTACAGCCGTTTCAGCGTGAAAGATTAAAAAACACACACACACACACACACAAACTTTCGCATTTATAATATTAGTGTGAAGTGTGATGAGATAACATAGCCTTGTCTTATTTCACTCCAAACGATTAGGACCACGCTAATTAGACACCTGATTTTTCAATGATATTGATCATTTTTTCGAAATAAAATGTAGCTTATAGTATAAGCTATATCCATTCTAAATTTCATTCAAATCCGTCCAGCCGTTTCAGCGTGAAAGAGTAACAAACATACACACACACACACACACACACACGCACAAACTTTCGCATTTATAGTATTAGTAGGAAGTAGGATTATGGACCATGTTTTACAGTTCATTAGTTCGTACCGAACAATAAATAGGAAAAAAATGTCATTTATGGCCGTTTTATTTGCTGTAACCAATTTTTTGACTAACGAAAAAATTGTGTTTTTTAAATATAAATAGCGAATTTTATGTTCACCCATTCCCAAATAGCCGAGACAAGTGTTGCTTATTTTAAAAGGTTTTGTTTTCAAAATAAGATTTTAAATTTATGAAAACATTTTTGTTCTTTTATTTATTATTGAAAAGTTAAAGATATTAGTGTTTTATTTCTGAATTTGGTTGTTTCTTAATATTTAAAGTCTATTTTACCAGAGTACCAACAACGTATTTCATATTTACTCTTTAATTTAGTTACACTAATAATAATTTCACCTGCATAGATACCCAGGTTGGTTTTTTACCTGGGTAAATTCTCATTTAGAATCTTTTCGTTAGATTGCTCTAGCTGTCGATAATAACTGTCACTGTCATTCATTTCATTCTTTTCCTTCCACTTCCACCAGCAAAAAGTATTAAAAATTAGTTATATTATTATAAGCATTTGGTCCAATTGGTCGTTTAACGCTCTCAACTACAAAATTGTACTATTTTATCGATAAAGTTTTATGGGTATAACAACCAGCAGAGTGACGAAAATGGCAAGTTCTCCTGAAATCCAACAATTTATTAAGGAGGCCATCTCCAAAGACAAAGTTGTTGTTTTCTCAAAATCATACTGTCCTTACTGCAAACTGGCTAAAGATGTAAGTTTTATTAATTATTATTCTGTTAGAAACTTTGTAGAAACACTGTCAGAATAGAATTTCACCATATTAGAATATAACCTCCATAAAATTCCAAGAACTTGTTTTTATGACTCATTTTTAGATAAGTACCTACAATATGGTTATTGATAGCTGATGACTGGTGGTTTGTTTTACGTAAGTAATTCTCTCGAAATTACAGGTTTTTCAAAAGGCGAAGCAACCAATTGCTGTGATAGAGTTGAATGAGCGGGAAGATGGTGATGCCATACAGGACAACCTTGCTCAAATAACTGGATTTAGAACTGTAAGTATGCTTACTTGTTGAGAATCTTGAAACTATGAAAAAAAAATCACAGTCCACACTTTGTACAAACCCTTCACTGATGATCATTACTGATGGATAGTGCGCCCTATCTCCTTACTTCAGACACAAATGAACCAACAACATCAACTCTGTGTAAGCAGGCAAGCTGTTTACCACTCGGCCTTATAGGTGGTCTGAAATTCTAATATCTTGTTTAATAATCTACTAATAGAGGCATGAAGTGGGCAATTCCATTGAAATTTCATTGTTAGGGTGGAATTGCTAAAGTGTCATTTGACATAATTTATCTTGGGAACATCTTCACATGACCTTACCTTGTCAATTAATAGCATGGACGGTCCATGTTAATAGCGACTTAACTTGTACAATTCCTAAGCCACAATTATGCTGGAAGTCTTATAAATCATAATTTATTCTAAACTATGATAGAAATTAATTTCTATATTTTTAAAGACTTGGCGATTTATCCATTGCAAGGAGATAACAAATTAAATTTATATCACTGCGGCCTAGAAAATCAGAAAAGTAAATCTGGACGTGAGGAGCTCTGAACCGGGATTCGAACCGTTTGTTTTATTCGAACCCAGGATCCCAGTTCAGAGCTCCTCACGTCCAGATTTACTTTTCTGATTTTCTATACCGCAGTAATATAAATTTAATTTGTTATCTCCTTGCGATGGGTAAATTGGTGTTATATACCAAAACTAATATCTGGGTTTTCATTTATATCTTTGTGGTTTTTTGAGAAGGTTTAGAAGAATCACTATCTAATTGATGATGATGATTAATGATCATAGTTATTGTGAACAGGTCGAAATTAACGAGAAACAGGCAAACTAAGTACCTATGTATGTATCTAGTTCAAACGGGGCAGAATTGTGGGCAAAATGTATTGTACTTAATAAATATCCTCTGATCTACAGCTATTTATGAAGTATTGTTTTATTTAATGATTGAGGTACTGGCTTTAGTTTAGTATTGATATGGACTCCCCCAACTCACAAATAATCAAGGAAACTTTTTGTTAGATAAGTTAATGGATTAGGTTTGCCAAATTACGTTTTACTATTGATTTTCTAGTCCTGTAAACCAAACTTAATAGTACATTATGATACAAGTGTAATGTCTAATGCTCAAACGTTTCATACGACGTTTTTCAACACACTTGCGAGGAAAAATAATAAAATTTCACTGCTTACTTTTCTGATTTTCTATGCCGCAGTGATATAAATTTAATTTATAATTTATTCTTGCGATTGTCGTCACTTGGTGAAACTTAGAAAACATCATAATTAAATTCAGCTGTACTTGTTTCAATCATCCAGCATAACACTAGTGAAATGAGTACAAGTGAATTTAATTATGATCTTGTAAATCAAATTGTTTTTAAAAATCAACAATCTTAATGGTTTATTAGATGTAGTTTCACAATTTTAAATAGTTTTCCTTACATAGTGCAGAATGAGACACCATATTTTTTATGTTTCAGGTCCCTCAGGTGTTTATCAATGGCAAATGCATTGGAGGTGGCTCCGATGTGAAGGCGCTGTATGACTCCGGCAAGTTAGAGTCTTTACTTATTGGTTAACAAGTAACTAAGATGGCATTAGAAAATAATGAGGGCATTAGAAAATAATGATCAAAACAAAGTGTGATTAATTAACTATAGTTTAAAAATTGAAGTGATGATATTGTTTATTACTTGTATTGTTATTGATACAATTTCCTTGGAATGAGTTAAAGGAAAGATTTGTAATTTGGCCTTTACATAGAGACAGCAGTATCTATTGTCAACATATTGTAAAAATGTACTTAAAATTATGATGAAATGTTATCATCCAACATAAAAACAACAACAATTACAGATAAAACATTCATAATATAATCACAACCATATAAATAAGCACAATGATGAAAAAATATAAATGGAATACATAAGTTAATACTATGTAGTTGTTAATAAGAATCTGTTCATTTGTACAAATCACTTGTAGTTGTTTATACTGTTGTAATTATTTTTATTGATAGTTATTTCATTTAACTTATCACTAAAGATTTCAGTCTGTGCAATAATGTTTATGTTTGTTTTATTATAAATTATTTTTCGAGTTAAAAATTATATTTTCAAATAAATGCTTTGCAATACAAAGATGAGGTTCTTACTAGTATGTAGTATTTTCTTCACTAGTATTAAAAAATAACTCCTAATGGGGTTATTCTAATAACTCCATTATTCATAATTCTAAATAGTTAATAAAATACATTATTTTCTAAATGGAAAAATAACAACCTAATGGGAATGAAATGGAGCTTGTAATTTGTTTGACTGTACCTACCTGTACATTTATTATTAAATTTCAATTCATCAGACAGGGTAAAGATACCCTACCTGCTTGATAAATTGATGAATCAATACTTCTTCGAAAACAAGCTTACTCCGAATTATATTGGACTTGTAAAAGACAACCTGAATAATTCATAAGTCTTAATTCGGAATCCCTATCAAGGAAATTACACCCCGACATCATTCTTATTTCTTTATCCAGATTGTGGAAGCAAAATCACAGAATGTTTATTGTAATTATGCAAATAAGGTTCAAATCTGTCATCCTCCCTTGAAGAGGGCGCGTACAATCAGCCCGAATTAATTCTAGAGATCCCCATAAATCCTTCAGCGAAAGTCACTTGTCCCCTTCTTAAAACGGTTTATTACGCACACGGGATGAAAATATCATGCCCACTCAAGGCCACTACGCGCAGCCTTCGAACCTGATAACGACCTATACGTAGTAATATTATACGTCCTATGTCATTGATAAAGGCTCCCTTTTCGCGTGGCGATGCTTCTAGTGCGAATTTAGATAGTAAAGTGCGACAGAGAGGGCCGAAGGTAAGGCGCCCCTCACCAGTGTCCGCCCTCGCGAAAAAGCTCGCAGTTTCGCGCGCCCTCCGATAGTCGGCGCTGCGAGGCCGCCCTAACTAAACATGACAATATTATCGCTTATTTTGTCGAGATTTATGTAAACAAACGCTTAAATTGTTTATTAAACATTTGTTAACTTGTTCGTGACGTTGTCCGGTGCGTGTGGAGTCGGTTATTAGAGCTGTTTGCAGTTTTGTTCGTGAAACATGTGACCCTTAGTTGCGTGAGGGTGGACGCGTAAGGTAAGTACAATGTTTTGTGCAAGTACATACTGACTGAATTTATATGTATTGATAGATAGAATATGCTTTTTCTTTGCAAACCTGAATAAAACAATGCTAGTTTTTAAAGCTTTGTAAACGTAAGTAGTATTTTTAATTATGCACTTAGGCACGAGTTAGGTATAGTTTTTATTTTATACTTACTTACCTTTTTAGGGCACGCAAGTTTCACCATTAAGCAAGTAGTAAGTACGTATAAAAATACTTGCGCTTTGCCTATCAAGTAATTTTGAAAACTAATCGGTGCATGCCATGGACAAAATTCGAACCTGGACCCTCACACTGAAACTTTGATTATAAGCTATTGCTGATTTTCATCATCGTTATTTATCATAATCCACAGCCCACTGTTGTATCTCATGCTCCCTCTGGTCTCTTGACAGCTTCTGGCGAAATCATCATAAATACCTTTTTTATTTCCATAATTGCACACCGAGAAAAAAATCTGGTATTATTAACCGCCAATTTAAACAGAAACATGTTGGTACATATGTGACGTCTATATTCATTGTTCAGTTTACTTGAACAATCAAGTTACAACAAACAGCCTTTTGCTTACTACAATTCAGGTAAACTTGACTTAATTCTGTTCTTATTAACCAGGATTTTATTAACAATACGATCTGGTAATATTGTAAAAAAAAATCTCGGTGCAACTGCAAACTTTATACTTCATTTAGTAGCGGGATGATAAAAAAGTCTGTACAATGTTGTAGAGTTTTACTATACCTACATGGGTTCCATCAATACGCTTCTCTAGTTAACACGAAATTTCGCTTCATTACCTTAATTAGTCCGAAATTAATTAATTTAGTTTGTTAGGGTTCAGTAGTACCTGAAAGGTAAAAGGAACCTTTATGGTGAGACTCCGTTGTCCGTCCGTCCGTATGTCACAGCCTCATAACTTTGGCACCGTTAGAGGTAAAGATTTGAAATTTGCTACAAAAATAGCATACACAATAAGGTGTAAAAAAAATCTAACATTTTTAAATTGTTAAAAATATTTCCATTGCAAATGTGAGAAAAATAAAAAATAATATCCTAAAAATACAATATGGGTATCAAATTGTAGATATTAAAGAGCTGATTATAAAAATATGTACTTTTGCTATATTTCCTGTCACCAATTTCGATAAATCTTTGAAAAACGACAAAAAATGCATGTCCCCCCCCCCCCTTATACCCGAAACTGGTGGACCGAAAAAAATGAAAAAAATCCGAATTATAGGTCATAACTGGCCAATTACATGATAGCTATAGCGATTTAAAAAAAATTGATAACAAATGAGAAATATAAAAAAAAAGTAAAATAAATGAAAAAATATTTTATAAAAATACAATATGGGTATCATATTGTGGATATTAAAGAGCTGATTATAAAAACCTATACTTTTGCTATATTAACTGGCACCGATTTCGAGAAATCTTTGAAAAACCACAAAAAATGCATGTCCCCCCCTTATCTCCGAAACTGGTGGATAGAAAAAAATTAAAAAAGTCATGTTGTTTTGGGATTATATCAAGATAACAGTAAAAATATAACGGTTGAGAAATTCACGATAATAAAATTTTTCATCCTCGAGTATTATTTCGAGTACGGTATAAAAATATTTGTGTCTCTCTTTTGTGGTACAATCAATTCTTTTTTATGTTAACATAAACAGTTATGTGCAAGATTTTAAATACTTTTTTCCTGACTGTTCCCAAAACTGTCGAATTACGGAACCCTAGGTATGCGAGTCTGACTCGCACTTGACCGGTTTTTTTGAGTTGTCAATGCCACAAGCAAACGTACAGACAGGCACCGAAGGGGGAAGCTTTGCTATAAGGGTTTCTGTTTTTACGGAACCCTAAGAACTGATGATTAATCATAATAATGTGCTTACCAAAAGCTCTTTATTCTAGTTTTATTAAAACAGTGTAGTTATAGAAAGCGGACCTACGTAGAAAACGAGCATGAAAGCATATTCATTGTTAGCGCCAGAAAACAATGGCAAACAACGCCACTCACCGAATTAATAATGTAAAAATAAGGGCGCACTGGATAAAAATACTAAATCGGGCTAAATATTTCTTCGGGGTAAAGCTTTTTATAAATTGTATAAAAAGATCTGGTTATGAAGATAGGCTATTTAAAAAGATTTTACGTGAAGAGTTACAAGTCAAAACAAATCTAGCGAATGCCGCTGGGCTATTTTTGAAGTGGATGCTTCTACGGTCGCATTTCGTTTTAGTTGGGGAAAGAAGTCCCGCAAATCGAGGCATTTTCGTATTTAGTACTTAACAATAAAATCACTTTGACAGGGGAGTTCTTTCGTGAAAAGAAGTTTAGGATAAGCCTATTGACTGATCTGCCCATTTATTGACAGGTGCTCCGTGGTTGACAGCGATTGCGCTGCCGTCATATCTACAGTTATCTACTACTAGTATGCATATTCCTTCCTCTTTGTGATTCAATAAAGAGGCGACTTAAGAAGTATGCACTTAAATAATTTACATATCTCTGACACAAACCCCTGCTTTTTTATAGAAGGCGGATTTAACAAAAATTAAGAAATAAAATAATTCCAATATTTTCCAACGCCCTATTTTGGCGAATATATTGTAGTCATTATAAAGGAAGTTTAACACTTTTTCATTACGATTCTAAAAGACTTCTCAATCGCACAGCTCGTTCACATGAGTACTTAGTTCCAGTCGAATCAGAGATAGGGATATACGTGGACGCACTATAAGTTTCCGGAATGAATATGAAAAAATACTATTAAAGGTACAAAATTAATTTATTGTTTTTCAAAATAATCTCCCTTGGCGTCTATGCACTTTTTCATTCGATCAAACCAGTTTTGAAAACTTTTGTGCCACTCCCCTGTGGTGACCTCTGAAACGTGTTTTTCATACTCCTCGACCGCCTCTTCTGGTGATGAAAATCGTTGACCGCGTAATTGGTTCTTAATTTTTGGGAACAGAAAAAAGTCACAAGGTGCCAGGTCGGGACTGTATGCAGGATGACTCATGAGTTCTACATTTTTCGTCTTCAAAAAGTCGTTTGTCTGTCTGGCCGTGTGAGAACTAGCATTGTCGTGGTGCAGGATGATACGGCGTTTACGGTTATTTTTACGGAGTTCGTCAATAACTTCCGGCAAACAAATGGTCGTGTACCAGTCACTATTCACGGTACGACGATTCTCTAAAGCAACAGTAGCCACGTGTCCAGTTTTATTAAAAAAAGAAGCAATCATCCGCTTAGATGCACTTTTCACGCGCGCCACTTTGGTTGGTTTCGGCTCATCTTGAAAGACCCATACGCTCGATTGCTGCTTTGTTTTGGGATCGTAGCAATAAATCCATGTTTCGTCACCTGTTACTATGTCCCACACCAAATTTGACGCACCTTCGTTGAATCTGGTAAGCATGGCACTGCACCAAGTGACGCGGTCCGTTTTTTGAGCCTCGGTCAAGTTGTGTGGGATCCACCGCGAGCACAGCTTTCTCACACCCAAATGTTTGTGTAGGATTGATTGTATTTGACTCATGCCTATTTCTAAGGATGCGCGAATTTCATGGTAGGTCACATGCCTGTCTGTTTCAATCATACGGCGCACAGCATCGATGTTTTTGTTGGTCACAGCGGTGGACGGCCGACCATCGCGAGATTCGTCACTGAGATTGATACGACCACGCTTGAATTCTGCAAACCAGCTATAAACAGTCGTCTTGCATGGTGCTTCATTGCCAAAAGCTGTTTCAAGCCGAGCGATGCTCTGTTGAGCTGTCAAATTACACTTAAAATCGTAGAAAATCATACTACGAAAATTTTCCCGAGCTAAATCCATGTTGATGCAGACACACAATTTTTTAAATGGCGCCACAAGGTAAAAACAAAAGACAGTCAGATGAAACAAACTGCATTCTACAGCCAAAGAGTTCTATTTTCAAATGTTGCAATAAATTTTTAAATATTGTTTATGTAAGTGGCCAGTTCGGGAAACTTTTAGTGTTACCTATGTAGTTATTCTGTGACAAGGCTGACATATGATATTGGTCTCATAATTTTACTCGATCAAGGGTGTACCAAATTTTTTTTGTTGGTATACAACATTAAACGACGGTATTGTGTGAAAGTACATGGCTGAAAACGCTTTTTTGTTGGGATGTATCGTACTAATATTATAAATGCGAAAGTTTGTGCGTGTGTGAGTGTGTGTGTTTGTATGTTTGTTACTCTTTCAAGCTGAAACGGCTGAACGGATTTGGATGAAATTTAGAATGGATATAGCTTATACCCTAACTTAACACATAGGCTACTTTTTATCCCGGAAAAATGCATGGTTCCTGTAGGATAGATCAATATCATTGAAAAATCAGGTGTCTAATTAGCGCGGTCAATATCGTTTGTGGTGAAATAAGACAAGGCTATGTTATCTCATCACAATTCACACTAATATTATAAATCGAAAGTTTGTGTGTGTGTGTGTGTGCTTCACGCTGAAACGGCTGTACGGATTTGGATGAAATTTAGAATGGATATAGCTTATACCCCAACTTAACACATAGGTTACTTTTTATCCCGGAAAAAAGCATGTCGTTAAGCCGAATAACACGCGAGCGGAGCCGCGGGCAAAAGCTAGTTTAAAATAAACATGTAAAATTGAAGCAATATATATTTCAAGCATTTATACGTGTCGCAACTGTGACCGAGTGGTAGAACGCTCGTAGAAAAAACGCTTCCCTAGTCACCCGGAGTTCGTGGGTTCAATCTCCGTGGTGCACATTATGGTGCATACATACCCTAATTTAGCAACACGATGTGTGTCGGTACAAATATCGACGGAAACGGCATTGAAATAACATTCAAATCAGCGTGCATTGCAAAGTGGCTGTTACGACGATCGCTGCGTCTCTGGATAACGCAAAATAGGAGATAATAATACTTTTCACATGGACGCTGTGTAAGGAAAAAAAATTTTGAACAATAATTTTTAGGATCTATATTATGGTAAAATAATAAATATTCCTTAAAGTGAAATAATAATTAAAATCCCTCCAAGTATTCTAAAGGAGTAAGAAAATTTTGTCAAAAGTAAAGACAATTTTTTTAAATTAATAAACATGAAACTTTTTTCTGATTATGCCCGGCATGTATTTTTTTAAGTACTTATCTGGACTACCCGAAGTTATAGGAGGAATCGGCCTTCAAAGAAAGGTCCCACTATAGACATTCACATAATTTGTGTTCGGTTCTGTTGCTGTTGGTTCATTTGAACCCGAAGTACAACGATAGAGCTCGCCACCCATCACGTTTGGGATGTAATAATCTTTGGTGAAAAGTGGGTAGTAGACTTGTTGACTTGCATTTATTTCACAATTCAGACTTGGGAACATATGTGTAGATGCTATGTGACGCCTTGGTGATTCTTGTTGTATTTTTTATTGTTATTTGTAAATTCATCTTTCTTCTATTTATTTACATGTTTATTTTTGTTATTCATAAATTCAATGTGTTTATTCATGAATGTAGGTAGTATTACATTTGTTCTTACGATAATTTATGTGCTCTACACTCTGCCGAAAGGCAGATAAAAATATTTTACATAACATTTTTAAACAGCATGCAATCACATATTACAGTCAATGACACGGTAGCGTACGGTCTATAACTTCAAAATTAAACATCTAGGTAAGGCAAGGGTACTATTTTCGTATTCAGTGATGAAGATTCTATAGTGCATAGGGGTCAGATGCATTTCCGAAAATTTTGACTTTTTTCGTATGTGCCGCCTCTAAAGTGATATGAGTATGGGTCAAAGCAGCAGGTAACATGAATTGCTGGGGCCGCAGCATCAGCATCCAAGCTGGGGCCGAATTGCCAGAAACCTACAGCTCACGTTCTCACGGAACGATACCTAGAACGCCTAGAATAAACATACTTCTTGTAGAATTATCTGCTTTGTTGCCATGCAGCGGTCACCCGCATCTCATAGGCCATACACCGCTTTGCCACTTTTGCATAATGTGAGCATGACGCTGGACTGCAGCGCAGCATTCATAGCGGGCACTCACAAGATCCACTAGTGCTATAATTGTAGTTCTTTTTCAAACAGGAGTACTAAAGTGGGATGATACCTAAGTGCGACGTGTATCTAAATATCGGCTGACGTGGTCTCAGCATTGCTTTTACACGAGTTAAATACCTTATCACTGAGTCGCCCGATAACCTAACAGTTTCTCGTTTTGGAGAAACCCCGTCTATTTTGTTTATATCTTCTGTGTTATCAGTATTCGGTCAAGAGTCACATACTAGTTGTTTCACCCTACTAAAACTGCATCCGATCTGCATCATTGTCGTTGTTAAGACACGCTCTTATCGCGCACACAATGCCGTATGTGCTTAATAGGTATGTTTTACCTGTATACTAAAGTTACAAACTTTTGACCTGGTTTTCCCTATGAATGCCCGGCATTTATATTATGGTGTTGCGAGCTAAGACAATGCATCGAGTACAGCAATTAAACGTTGTTATCGATGTCCCAAATTGGTAGCGTAATTTTTATCGTAGGTATGAGATACGATCTATAGTGACTATGTGAACACGTGAGTGACTCCCGGGGCCCCAGTATGGGAGCGCGGGATGAATTGTAAATCGTCTATTTTCATAAGGATGGAAGTTTGACTGACGTGGTCCAAGAATATTTTAATATTCACTCGTTTATTTTAGGAATGATCCGATTACCGCGCCGAACGATAACCCGCACGCGAGGTTGTGGGAATTCCAAATTGATATTATCCCTATATTGTTTTCTTTATTCGGTACGATAAACAACTGGAGTGGTATAAATTGCTATGCGGGCAGTCAGTGGCTAGACACTACACGGTCAACATTGCTGAAAGAACATCGTATAGACTTAGGAGTCCCGTGACATCCATCCAGAACTCAAGATGCAGTCCCAAGACAGAATACTCAGTTTCCCGGTGGACACCTTCACGAGGCGCGGGCCTTCTATACCCGAGGAGGCCCCTTTCAGCCCCGGCGAAATTCTGCAATTCAATAAAGCATACAAACAGTTTCTTCAGGCGGAACGACAGCTGGACGACCTGACTTTCCTTAACGGGAAGCCATGCCCCGTCCGCTACAACTTTGATCCGACGAGGCCAGAAGAAGATCGTCTGATGGTGAACTGGGACTGGCTCATGCCCTTATTTTGGGGGCCGCCGCCAGGTGAGAGGGATCTCGTGAGGGTGCCCACTATACTGGAGTTTGTTGAAAAGAAGATTCGCTTTTCGAAGTGCAAGGCGGTCGCCGGGGACACCTGTTCCTGCGGCAAGAGGCCTAATGTAGTGGTACCACCGGGACGTGAGTGCAGGATCCCACAGCACTTTCATCATTTCTGCACGGCGCACGTCTCTGCGTGGATAACCAAGTACATGGTCCCGGCGATTCTGCTGAAAGAATCCCAAGAAATCTTCAGAGAGGTCATCCAGAAAGTGCATGAAGGTGATCCGCAAATCTTACTATATTATTCGACGGGTGACCGGACGGACACAGAAATGTTGCTGCAGTCGGCTCGCAACATCAGTGATAAAAGTGCTAAATAGTGCAGCAATGCTGCTGCAATGTGACGTTCGCTTATTAAAATAAATATTTGTGTTTATAATATGTTTGCAAAGCTCCGTTATCACAAACTATGCTTGGCATATGCTTATCATATGTCTTGAGCAAGGCCTGAGTGTGCATTCGCCTCTGAGTACGTGTATCTGCGACGTTTAGGTATGGAGCCGACCATACAGGAATATGAGACGTCTAAATAAGGTTTTTCTTAACTTTATATCCATGAATAACTGCATGTAAGCCGCAAACAGTATTATGACAAAGACTGGCGGCAATTGGCGTTACATCTATAACTCCTTATGAACCGATAATACGTATGACCACATGGCACGCTCTCGTTTAAATATGGAACAAACTATGTGTCACTACTCAAAAGATAGGTAAATATGATAAGACGACGGGACCTTCATCGAAATATTATTACAGGCTGCCGGCCGAACGTAAGTAGCTCCAGCGTATTACGGCAACCCACGTTTAGTTGGCACTGTCTTGAAATATTCGGGAAAACCCGTGCTATATTCATTTTATGATCTGTATCCGACTGGCGGCGTGTATTTCGAAACGAAATCAAAACTGATGAGTGACCATAGAAAATTACCGGGACATACACGTGTGCTTCATACATGTATACACCTCACTTATACTTAAGATTTGTCATTGTATAGCTTTCAGGTTTGGTTAGACTATAACGATGTACAAAACATCATTCTAAATATGTATACTTTTCATGATTCCTGTAATGTTAGGACTATGGTATGACAGATACCTTACCTAAACACTGCACCGTACCTACCTATCGCTGCATAGCATGTCGCGTCGCCCCTCTATCGTGTTACAAAGTGTAGTGACCACGGTTATCTATGCATGGATGTAGATTGTACAACATCTTAGTGGATAGAACTAGTATCATGAAGGAAACTGGTATGTCGTGACATTTGTAAGTCGGCATGCATTTTGAAATGAAATAAATATGTATCGGGAACAAGTTTTTTTTTTTATTTTCAAAAACAAACACTCACATACACAATATACTTAATACTGATGTACACAAATACCTAATACTTATTATATAAACAAATGATCATATCTATGACTAGCACTACTTCGGCCGGTTGAGAGTTCCACGCCACGATGCCTGCTCACGCAAAGCTAGTGCATACTGCATCAAGTGCCTGTCCAGTCGCCGCTGCTCTGCCTTCTGACGTTTTCTCTCCTCACGCTCCAAGTCTTGTCTGCGCTTTTCTGCTTCTTCTTCCGCCCGCTCTTGCTCCTTCCGAGATTTTTCCCCGTTGTCTCGATGAACGGCTTCTCCAGAGTTTCCGCTCATGGTGGATGATGATTTTGTGAATGATGACATGGTGATTTTGTTAAGACTGATCGATTGTACACAGCCTTGTGATTATGGCGAGTGTATATGTGCTAATGATTGATTGTATATGTACTTTCCTCCATTTATACTAACCCGAAAACTACCTAACAAGGACTCGTTGTTCCATAATTATCGCGAATTTTTTCCCACTTGAATAAGCTCGTTATAATGAGGGATAATTCAAATACCGTGACATCATGGTGTACCGCAGTAACGACAGAATTGATAAGCAAATTAGGTAGAGAAACGTATTTTGTGGTAAAATGGCGCAATATCGATGATGTCAACGGGTAATACATGCATATATCGGCAATACCCAGTTATTTTCAGCTGAAAAGGAAAAAATTGATAAGGATAATGCATACAGTTTTACATTTTATTACGGGAGTCATATCATACACTGTGTTAACTTCTGTTAGCTAGCACAATCATGCTCCGTATGGAAAAAAGTATAGGTAAGCTTCAGTACGTGCTCGTTACGGTACAAATGCAACCAACGATTGTTTCAACTCTAACTGCAAGCACCCCGGCATGCTGAGTATGCACGCAGTCTTGCTACGTGACCTGCAGTCTTACTCGACTATGTTGTATGTTCTTCGGATGTTCGGCTCCGACAAGCTATCCCACTACAGCGTTGCAGCGTGCACTCATGTCCGCAAAGCAGTTTACCAAGCGAACCCGAGAGACTTGGGTTTTTGTTGAATCGTCCATGCACACCATCGTTAGGTGATGAACACTTAATTACCTCGGCAGGTGTACCTGTACACCTTACCGTAGGTATGCCTTACCATAGGTATGCCTTACCGTAGGTATGACGTCAAACCTTATCGAACAATGGTGTATTGTTTCATTTTTCCGAACTATTAATATTTCAATAAACCCCACGGACAGGATGAGATCGGTTAATTAAGCCCGATAACATATTTAATTGAATGAGAGGAAATTAATATAAATACCATTTAAGTTCAGCGATAAGAGCGTTATCGCCGTCGCGGGTGGCCGTTCTAATGCTGTAAGAATTTACTGATATGGATGTTGCTACCTACAACCAATGCTACAACAAGGTGCACTTACAGGTTAACAGTCAAGAGTTTTTGCGCTCATATTCACAGAGACCTAAGGTTAGGCTTGAGACTAGGTCTCACTTTTACATAGCAAAACCTAGATAGAACTCAACAATCATATTTTTCCTGAGACCATGCACTGTGCATCAGAGTCGTTGCTCCGCTGTATACATTAGTAGCATCCCCCCTTTCCCCTTGTCCACCATTTTTTATTTTCACCCCGTACGCTCTTGTGTCACTGACTGTATATTATTAATTAAAATTAGAAACTTAAAGAGCAAATTTTTATTCACATAATTAACATAAAAATGTTGTTTTATTTGTTACTTATTATCAAAATAAACCTAATGGTTATATAGGTATATTTTTTTAGGTTAGGGTGTCAAATAGATAATGAACAGAACTAGGTATTTACCATCACCCCACACAATACAAGACATAAATTTGTGACACAGCTTCGGAGATGTGTGATGTGAGTCGTAGTCGTAGGTATTTTTTCTTTAAGGCGGAACGTTTCGAGCTCGGTGCAAATTGCACAACTTACGATTGTTTTTCTTATTATTGAATAAAAAGTACTAAATAAATGTGATTTCGCGACCATACTTTAATGTCAATTAGGCTTTTCTAACAAAATTTTGTAATTTTATGCATTACGTTGTAAATGAATGTCCACACCAACTTGAAACACGCTTTTAAGTTTGTGTGGACATTCACGCTAATTATAATCCATAAAATAACGCAATTCAGCTAAAAACCCCTGATAATTATTAATCAATAGTCAAAAAATAAGATGATACTATTTTATTTCATACATTTTATTTAAAAGTAAGATAAAAAATCATAAGTTATGCATTTTGCACTGAGCTCGAAATGTCTCCCCTTAAGGCACAATATGTCCATCGCACAACGAAAGAGATAAACATATCTGAAAAAGTGTGTGTCCTGTTTTTTAATTAATAAAATTCAAATATAAACGAACACGAGAGCGTTTGAAAAAATGTTTTAGATAATATGCTTAATTGTTTAGAACAGTCATTATTGTTATTTTTACTTAATTAGTTTAAATAAACAAAGTGAAGGCGCTTTGCATTTTTTCGAAGGTTTTGGCTATGCTATCGTCTTAGACAAGGCCTCGTTTATAGAACGTTATCTATTGTAGTTTGGGAGTACTACTGTTTTAAAATATATATTTTTTACTACCTATGTCGCCTTAAGGTGGTGACGACGGTTCTAGTTCCCAAATTTTTGTATAAAAAGTTTTAAATAAATATGTTTAATGGTACTACGCGACAATTGTTTTATGTCAGTCTTTTCTAGTAAAGTTGTGTTATTTTATACATTCATTTGTAAATGTATCCAAAAAACATCGTAAATTTGGGAATGAAAACCGTCGCAACTACCTTAACTCAACCAAACAAAAGTATGTATGTCTAATGAATTTGCTTTTCAGGAACCCAAATGCCTTCTGAAGCCAAGATGAATGTTTTAACAAGATTTATGGATACCGTAACCAAAGTTATAAATAGGCCCCAAAAACCTCATTCGTGGTACTAAACCCATACAAGCAACACACTGCATAGAAACAAAGGAAATGGCTATAACTTAAGTAATTCCAAGTTGATGTAGATGTTATCGCTACGCAACTTTTGTTTGCTTTGATGGATGATTATGATGAATGGCAACAATATGGGAGGGAATTTGTTCCACGAGCGTCAAATTGGCTCCGTCGTGTTTACATCGGACCGTTTTCTTCGGCCTTTTGTGAAGGCGTTCCTTATCGGCGTGGCTGAGGATGGGGTAGATCTAGATGGGTAGGCACTGAAGGCAGCGTCGTCCTGTAGGTATAAAGTCACGACACCCAGGCGCCGCCGTTCAGACCGCTCTCGGCTTTCGTCCCGAACACCGCTTTTCCCAGCGCCGGAAAATCGCGCGAAAACCGCGCCAAAACTTTACGATTTACCCCAAGTTTCGTGATAGTGACTGTATCATGTTGAGACATTGTTAGGTAAGGTGTTCCATTTCCAAATACGTAAATGTTGTATGCTTCTTTATGTTGTATGCTTCTTTATTTTCTTTCAGTTTTATGATTTTCCGAGTTAAGAGTTGCCGATGCAGCAGGGAACATCAAAGTGAGATTAATATCGTTCAAGAAAATAAAACGGAATTTATTAGGTCTTCCGTACGCTCACGAATTCAGTCAGCAAAATATTTATCTACCTCTTCCTGCAATTTATATCTACAACAGGAAGTTGGTTTGGTGGTTGAATGATTAAACGCGATGTGGCTACTCTATATTTAGATACGATGAGTTAGGAATAAAATTTACTTGGTAAGGTTTTTGACACGGTTTGTTAATCAATCTTCAGATAAATAATCCGATCGCGTTCTTTATTAGCAGGATAACTCATATCTGACATGGGATAAATAAGCCAACACTAATAACTGAAATTTAAATTTGTTTTTTATTGTAAAAATATTTTATTTTGGTACTATACATTTTGTTTTTTGCACACAAATATTTCAGAGAATCAGCTAATTGTGCCTCCATATTATCCTTATCAAAATTTCATCTATTTCTTCAAGTTTCATTCAAATGTCAATTCAATTAATCAGGTGCTACAAAATATTCTACTTACTGATTTTGTGCTTAGTATAAATAATAATAATAATAATAGGTATAACCTATGAAGTTGCTGAAATTTCACAACAGATTAATGATTTCATCAATAGCTATTTCCATTAGGTATTTGTTTTTTGTTTGAATGTTGATTTCAAGGTTTTATATCTCCGTATTAAATTTCGTTTTTATTTTCAGTCTAATTACTAAAATTACGTCTTTAAGGACAGTTCGTCTTAAGTGTTATCCGTTTTCATGATAAGATTCGTAATAACTTTTAACAGATGACAAGTTTTAAAAATTTAATTATAGTTCCTGTTAGCTTAATGTTGTCACATTCATATACAATTTGTTTTGTAAAATTTGGATTTGTAATTCCTAAAATAAAAAGAAAAACGTTTGTCCTGAAAACTGAGTTTTCTTCAAATTCTATAATGTACAGTCGCCTGCAGATCAGGATACCTGTTTTTACACGATTTCAGGCCTTATGACAGCGTCGTAAGAATTACTAAAATCCGCTTAAACGTCTCAGACAGAATAATCTGAGTTAGGGATTTCTATGAGTTTGACAATCTAGCAACCGTTTTTCTAGTCGTTCAACTTATCGTTTTTCCGTCGAACGTTTCCCTGTGTCGTATGCAACATTGTACAAATTCACTTTATATACCATCACAAACAATCAAATTCCCACGGCTTTTCATAAAATTCCTACCTATCCAATATAACAATAACTTACCCTTTCTTTTGATGGTATTTGATTTTTTCTTATAAAAATTATTGAAAACGAAACAAGTGTACTCGTTTCGACAGCCTTTATATTTTATTTTAGTATATTTTATTTTGTAAATGTCTTAATTTAGAGCTGTATCTAGCCCTAGCCCTTGCCTTTCTTCGGAGAGTATTGTTCTACAATTCGTCATAATAATAAAATTCTTTATTGCACACTATCAAATTTTTGTACACAGGCGAGCTTAATACTATTTAGTATTTTCTACCAGCTAACCTTTGGCAATGGGGAAGTTGTTGGGGGTAGTGCCATGATGTCAGAATAGTATAGATACAATTTTAAATATTATTTGTCACTAAAATACTCAATAAATTATAATATTACACTACATCCTAATAAACATATACAATATTAAGAGCTAACAACATAATGTGATAAAATACATACACTACTTGCAAGTTTACATACATAAGTACCCAAAGACTCGTCGATAGCTTTCAAAGATTCGTAAGCCTACGTACTATAATTTGAAGAGTCAGCAGAGCAAATGATTTTTTCTGTTAGGTTTATCATTTGATGTGCAACTGAACAACTCCAGAGAAAAGCTGTCTCTATGAATCTATAAATGATTGTACGTAATGTATCATTGCTATAGTTCACGTTATTCGCAATTTGATGGTATCTATACTTTTTGTGAATAAAATGGCCGAAACAATATATAAAAAAACTAAAGTAATTTTATAAAATTTTAAACTCTCGCGTTTCGTACACATTATAACGTTACAAACGGCGACATTTTCTTAAAAAAACCGGTCAAGTGGGAATAAGACTCGTGCCCTGAAGATTCCATACATACCATTTCAAACACAAAGTTATTCCACCTGCAGTTATAAAAGTAATTAGTTGGTAGGAGTAGATTATCTTCCTACCTGCTGACGACACAATGTTTACAAGTATTAATAGTATTAATACAAGTATTAACAATTTTTATGTTTGACATTAAATCAATGTAATTTGTTCTACTTAGGTACAAATTATTCTGTAATTGTATTTTATTAATGTTATTTGTAAGGTTTTGACATATATTATATTTAAGTGTTGACATGTCATGAAAATTATGAATAAAATGATTATGATTATGATTAACTTGATACTTATAATTAAACTGGTCAAATTAAGTTGGACCTAAATAACTTCTTAACATAGATCATTTTTTTTTTTTATTGCTTTTGCTATAAGACCATAGATATCCTAACAATATCTACTTTATGAACGGAATTTCAAGTTTTTAAGTTAACTGGAAGTGCTCTATAGGTTTTGATAGTGAGCTAATTTCTATAAAATTTACGAATAGAATAGAATGTAAAAATAAATCGTGGAAAACAATACTTTCTCGTATGACACAAACAATAAATACATCCTTTAACGGAGATTCAGTTAATTTTACAAAACAATAGAAGATTTACGCGCGCTTTCAGAATCACATAATATACAAGGTTAGTTTCTCAAGAGGGCGTGGATGGCTAAATCCAAAACTATAGAGAATAGCGAAAACTACTCAAAAGGGTGATTAAAACCAAAACTGCAACATTCTATCTAAAAAATATTTTCCCGGCCCGGGAACTAACCGGTTGATTAAACGGGGTCCCCGACCTAAATTAGCAACTCGATTTGTGTCGGTACAAATATCGACGGAAAAGGCATTGAAATAACGTTTATATTAGCGCGCGCGGCAAAGTGGCTGTTACGACGATCGCTGCGTCCCCAAATACCACAAAATAGGCGAAAATTGTAATTTTCACATGGACGCAATAGACTAACTAAAGTGCACATAATCTTTTGTGTTACGAGTATACACATTTATTAGGTTTTTATTTTAATTCGTATGTTCATGTCTTCCTTATATTAATATACTCATAATTTTTACAGATTATTATAGTAGACTAGAATAGTCTGTTAACGTGTTTTTATATTACGTTTGTTTAGCCTAGGATTAATGTACACTGGGTTGTAAACTATCAATAAGCTATATTATATTTGAAATAAAGACCTTTGAAAAACAAAACAAACAATTATTAATTCGAACATTTTATTTGTGTAATATTTTACTTATCAAATTCTCTAACCATTCGTGTTTTGCTTGAAAATTAATAACGTCAATTTGAGGTGTACATCTCGGACGACAAGGCGTCCATTGGGGATGCATGAAATCAGTAAATATTTCTAACTTCAGTCATTATTTCGAAAGCAAATACCTGAAGGTATTGAAAAGTTAGAAAATAATTGATTAGTGACACTGCACGGCAATTTATTGGAGATAAGTGCAGTATTTTTTTTTATGTCTATATACAAACGAGTTAAAAGGAAGGAAGAAAGGGCTTCGCACAGCATGTCGCTGGGGGACCCGTCTTAAAAAAAAAACACTATATTATTGCACCACCTGATAGTGTCGCTTAAAGGATACAATCCTGGGGAGTAATGTCGATCGGCAAACTAAAGGAAAAGGGAACGAGTGAAAATGGAACATTGCTGTGCCTGTACAAGGTCCATAATGATCTAATAATATTAATGTTTTTCACCTGTGTATATACATTATGGAATGCAATAAAATATATGAATATGAATATGAAGACCGACAGACAAAACAAAAATAACATCAAATTTCGAAAAAAAATGTTCTATGTAGAGACATCACTTTTTTACTACATAATTAATAGTATAAATATGAATAGTATAGATTGCTATGTTAAGCTTTTACTGAGATTTAAAGTAAATCTACAAAGAAGTTATGCAGTTATTTAAGGGTCCATGCCACCTAAACGTGCCCCACCGTATTGCTGATTCATGACAGAAAATATTTGTTTAATGAGAAATAAATAATCACACAAGTTGTCGAAGAGTTGTATTACAACCTAATTAATTTGATTTTTGCATAGAATTCATAACAAGCTAAAAAAAAATCTAAAGTCACTAAAAATCACGTAAAACTGCTCTTCGCGTTCTTCCCATCGACTGTTTCTCAGATCATTTTGGAAACTGAAATTCAGTCACCTGTTAGTTAAGAGTGTACAGAATGGTGCGATTAATTTTTTTTTTTAAATAAAAATTGTTACTTGGTGTATTTATCCATCAAACATAACCAACTTTTGCGTGCGATTTCCTCATACAAATTATGATCATAAATTATAATCATAATAATTGATTCTTTAGATCGCGCGATGTTTCGGTTGTCGTAACAGCCACGGCTCAGAGCGCGCTATTTTAAACAATAATGAAACGTCACAGAGTTCAGTTCTACTTGACGCTAAATGAGGTGCTTAATGTTAGGGAGAACGGGTCCTTAAGGCGACAAATACTGCCAGTGATCCCGGCTATGTGCGTCTCACTCGCACGACTTGTTCCGTATTGATATCTCTATCGCTCGACGGGGAATGAAGTTGCGAACGCGCTAAAATATAACCAAATAATTAATTACAATTATCACAACTAACATAATCTACGAACGTATCCTTGGATAATCGGAATTCGATGGTGTATTTATGTTTCCGACACAATGATACATAAACTTGGGGCTAAACATTCACTGTGCGTTACTTCCAAGAAGTGGCCGAAGGCAAAAATTCTGTTTAGCTCCTTATAAACAGTTTATGCACAGTTGAACTTACCCACTCACTCCATGTTAATGGAAAAGAAGTGAGGTAAACCCGTTTTATCAGCCTTTCATGTTAATAAGCGGCAGTACATTGAAAAAAATCTTTTCTAGACCAAGAGTGCAGCGAGAAGCTCTGAGTGGTTATTTGTATTCAGTAATGAGGAGCTTATAACGAAGTATAGAGGAAATGCTTCGCATTTTTGGTTAATGTTCTGAAGTGCCTTTTTAGAGTTCCGTGCCCGAAGGGAGCCTAAGGGACCATATTACTAAGCCTCCTCTGTCTGTCTGTCACAGGCAATCGTAGCCAGTTGAAATTTTCACAGAATGCGTGTTACTATGGATTCTTTCACGATAAATAATAAAAATAAAAAATAGATTAAGCCCGAGGTGTACAGTAAATTAATAATTTGTATTTTTATAACGCTCTACGAGTTTCAAATGTGGTCAAATTGATGGCCATACACTAAAGTACAACAATTATTAATAGAAAATTGGGTTCCGTACTCAGAGAATATTGAATTATTTTTCAGGCGCTAATATTTTAGCGCCTTGTTTTTTGATGCCAAAATATTACTATGGAAAATGAAATGTTGTTATTATGCACAGTAATATTTTTAGGGTTCTATACCCGTATTGTGTAGTGGTACGGAACACGTGTTTTAATTTTTTTTTATTTTCATTTATTAACTTTTAATTAAATATTTAAATGGATTATTGCGTCTCGCATGGGTTCCATGTTGGGTATTTCGTTATTTAGTTTTGCAACGTGGCTTTACGGAATGAGGTTCACAGGGTGAAAACTATTTTATCATTTCCCTGTTTGTTAAAATGTACCACGGATACGTAATAAAATAAATGTTGACTAAGATTTTAAGAAATTAAATTTATATCATTGCGGTATAGAAAATCAGTACAGTAAATCTGGACGTGAGGAGCTCTAAGCCGGGACTGGAACCCGGGACCTCTGGGTTGCCGGGCTCCTCACGTCCAGATTTACTTTTCTGATTTTCTATACCGCAATATAATTTTGATTTTTTATCTCCTTGCGATGGATAAATCGCCAAGTGTTTAAAATATAAAGAAATTTATTTCTACCATAGTTAGAATTTTAGGGAAATGGAGTATTTATTATCTTCGTAGTTCCACTCTCAATTTAATCCCGTAAATAGTTACTAAGCAAATACTGCTTTGATATTGTTCGATAAACTGATTAATGTATCATCACGTTAAATCTCTATTTCTATAAAATGGGTTTGTAAACTAGGTAAAATAAGTAAAATAGGTTAGGTGGTAGAGCTGATGCCGGGCTCGACTGTGGAGGTACCACCATCTTACTCGCAAATCCTCCCGAAGTTATTCGGGGGAGAGTAAGAGAACAGCTCTCAGGCAAAACCAGGCGGCCCACCATTGCCTGGGACCGATGGATGGCGGTATAACCATCCCCAATTGCCGTGCCTTATTTAAAACAGACCGGTGACGGGCAGCGGCGTCACTGGTGCAAGGGTTTCGGCACCGCGCTCACCAACCCGCCTGCCCAGCGTGTGTGAGTATGGGCATTTCTTCCAGGAGGACCGTCAAGAGTGGTGAAATCCTGGGAAGGCCTATGTCCAGCAGTGGACGAAACAGGCTGATGGATGGATGGACACTTACTTATAAAATGGCCCTTATTGCAGCGTTCTTAGGGTCATAATGCAGCGTATTAAACACACGTGCTTTTTACTTTACATTATCGCACTAGTGTTTTTTACCTCCACAGTCGAGCCCGGCATCAGCTCTACCACCTATTAAGCAAGTGTGTTGAAAATGAATTTTCAAGTTTCTTAGTCAACTGGAAGTAACCTCTATAGGTTTTCATGGTGAGCCAATTTGTAGGAAATTGATTACGTAAAGACAATGATAACTTAATGTCTATATAAATATATATTATTCTAGTTAAAATATGCACATAAATGAATTAGCAAGATATATTTCCAGTCCTTCTGGACTCGGCATCAGTTGCATTGACAATGACAAACAAATAAACATAAATATGACATGTTAAAATAAATGAAAAAAATAAAAAGTAAAAACTGTCGTTTTGTGTGTCTGCTACGCAGTACAAGAAGTCTAGATTTGGCTCGAGAGGTTAGCTGCGGTTTGATTTAATGTTGTTTATTAAGGCCTGGTCCAAAATGGGCACTAAGCGACCAGATGAATGAAGTCTCCCATGTGCGGAGCTGGATAGAAATTGTGAAACACTGGTTGAAAGGTGAATTGTGAATACGTGTGTGGGCCGGTATCGCGATTTTTTAACAGCACTATAGGGCCGTCGACATCTGTAGGAGGTATTAATTATTAATTTTAACTTGATATCTCTCATGGGGCCCGAAAAAAAGGGTCTATATAGACGAACAACAAAGAACCCTAAAAGTACGCAAAAATGCTAAAAGACTCCTCGAACTTTTTCATCCCATAACACGATGCATTAAAAGTCACATCCATATTATCGGTGACTGAAACCAAAGTTTTCACGCGGAAAAAATTTATTAATTAAGAGTTGTTCGGGAGGAGCTCATCAAAAATGTATAGAATTCGTATGATTTGCATAAAAGTCATTTTATTGCCTCGAAAGACAAACAGAATGGGATATTAGCTGAGTTGGAACTGTAGGAAGTATTGCGGTTGAACGGAGGGCGGGCGGGCGGCGAGACGTAGATTCTACTTATTGCACATTTATAGCATTCCTCTTCGTTTTGTACCAAATAAAAAGCCCTCGAGGCAAGAGAAACTAGAGCGTTGAAAAGAACAACAAAACAGTTTTAATTCTACAGAACTTATGTCATTGCTAGGAGTGAGGCGCCAGGCGCTATGGCTTTGTGATTTCAGATCTCTTTGCTGTTAGTTATTCGAAGGAATTGAAATAAAATGTATTATTGGAAAACAGAATTGTTATTAAAATATAAAATAAAAACATGGTCATGACATGAATTCTCAAGGGGGTGTCAGAGGTGTTTCTGAGCAAGGGCTGTGAAATGCAACTCACACAAACGTTTCACCGACGTTTTTTACATCCCAGCGTGATGGATGGTAAGCCCTATCGCCGTACTATGGGAACAAATGTGGACCTACAGTTTAACGTACCTTCCGAACCACGCAGAGCAAACACAAATCTGCCCCAACGGATTTGAGCTCGCGGCCTTCAGATTAGGGGCCGAAACCATCAAACCACTACACAACAGAGTTTTTTTGTTAGATTTTGTATTTTAAGAGAAGCTTTGTACAACAGGCTCCTTATATGAGATAACTTTCGTTTATATATAGCCAAATTCGTACTGGAGACTCGGTAAGTGGTTTGAACCAAGATCCAATGACCCTGTTTGCGAAATATGAATTTTTTTTGTTCCTCTATACTTGTTCAAGAACAACTTCGGCTATTATAGGAAGTCTAACTTTAATTTTGCGTATTTTACAAAAAGGGTCATTAAGCCTTGATCCTGACCACTTACCGAGTCTCCAGTATGAATTTGGCTATATAAACGAAAGTCACCTTATAAGAAGGTGGGTTACTTATGTTACTTAGAAAGCCTCGATTGCAGGTCCACTGGGAGTATAAGCACAGAGTTTTCACCGCCCCATCTACTTAAACACCCATCAAGAATTCTAATGAGTGGCGTAAACTTCGGCAAAGAATTCAATGAGCTTGCCGTAATTATGTCGAGTAAGTTCTCGCATTCATTAGACGGTGTTCCGTTAAATATTCATCAGTGTGGGCGCTACAACGACATTTTTACTTTGCCACCCGGTAAAGCCACACAAATTACATGGAAATAAGACCTGCCCTTAAAACTTACGGCGTGCCTTTGAGAAACCGTTAAGAGCCTTAAGGACACCGCCTAAAAAGCCCGCCCTGAATAAGTTTTAAGTAACTGTTCATTTGTTTCAGATGCTGAACCGGACGTTACTACAAAAATCCCGCAACGCGGTTTCGTTCTACAATACAAGAATAGTACAAAAATATCGAACTTAAAACAGAAAAAAGCTGAGAATATTTTTACAAACGCCTGTAGAATAAGAGAAAAGTAGTTTGCCAAATAGCGGCTATTTCGCTGTAATATATTTTGGTACGCTGACGCTATCGCGGGTTTTATAGGCGAAAACAATGCCAGAGGTACTCATAAAGCATCGGTATCTTGGAGGTTGTGATTTTTAGGGGTGGTAAGTGATAGGGGGCCGGGGGGATGTGTGAGGATAAGGAGGAGGTGAGGAGTGAGGCGCGGGACAGTCCGAAAAGGCTGTGCTGGTCGAAGCGGCCGCCGGCGCCGCTCCCGGACACCAGGGGGCTCTGCTGTGCCAAGCTGCTTAGGAAGAATGGAAAGCCAAAAAAGGTTAGTAAATAAATCGGGTTAAAGTTATCTTTAATACATGTTTTTTACATGAATATATGACTATTTTGATAATAAATTAGTCAGAAAATAAAACGCTTGGTTTTCATAGAGTTTGATGCAATTGCGTCATCTATTTAGATCTATATCTGTGTCGAGAATGTTCAATCTTTGTTTAATTTATTGTAAAAATAAGTAATATACATAAATAAAAGCTCAATGTTGCAGTTTATATATTTATTTCAACTTAATTAGGTGTGGTTTTAAACGACTTAAAGAGGTCTACGAAATTTCATCGCTTGCTACGCCGCGCCGCCGCCGTAGCAAATAATAATGTGATATTTTTACAAGATTTGTCACGCTACAAAGCATCACCAAGTATTTAAAATAAAATATCTGCTTTAAAAAAATTTATTACTAGAGAAGCTGAAGTTGGAAACTCCAAACTGTGGGGTTGTAGCAATAATTTCGTCAATATCCAACCACAATTTGATATGTAATCCGCGAAGTTCGTCAAAGGCAACCACAATTTGTCTCGATAGTCCCTCATATTTCAAGGTAGAGTGATCGTAATGTAGACCAAGTTAACCCAAGTTTAAATCAGGTTTGGGTCGCGGTGGATGATCCCCGAGTTCTGATGAACCACTTCTATCTCTAAAGAAGCCATGTTATTTGATATATTTGATAATACACTTGGTTTAGATACAGCTTGTTTTGTATTCATACTGTTTAGTTAAAATTCACTTTGACTCCTGTTGCGGAGGCATTCATAAGTGTATTTTTTTCTGAATTTACTTGCAATGTAGATATTTGAAGGTAATTTGTGACGATTGTGGTGTGTAGTACTATCCAATTTCAACCACAAGATAGTGGAGACTTTGTATCCGTTTTCATATTACCTATAACACATTAGCTGATTTTAAAGGCTTTATATTAAGGTTTAATGTTGTCAAAACTAACATTTATTTATTACCATATACCTATACTTAGAACTTAAACGAAATTAATAAAAGCTAAGTAAGCTTGCAAAAATTATAGTTTTGACAGCACTAATTAAAATTTAAAATCAACATTAAAATCAGCTACATATAAATCATACTGATAAAAGTATGTTAACAGTAATATTTTTATTTACGTCCTACCTGCTACTAGATAAGGAAAACGACTGCATGCTCAAAAAACATTTATTTATGTCGTCTATAGTCGTTATAGTTTTGGGCCGGAATGATCGTTGAAAAGTGGGATTGTTTCAATATTCAGTTGACACTAAAAATCTGCTATAAATCTCATATATTTGTTTTTATCCAGTAATATACTGGGTGTAAATAGACATGTATCTTTAAATGACATAGGGTCAGTAACTAAATTGGGAAAATCTCGCTAAGCGGATAGGTACTTAAGAGACGAATCAGCCAATCACAGCGCTGCATTTCAAAGTTAAGCACTGCCTTACTCGAAATTATCAACAGTGAAGTCGGGTGATAATCTATTTATCATAATGACAGGCTCGGATTTCGGCCTACGCCAACAAGGCACTGGCCAGGGCGGTGAAGGCAATGTTATGCCGAAACCTTTCGATTTATATAGGAAAAATATCACTTACATTTATATCTACTTATAACGTTGTTTCATTTATTCTGTTTCTTGGAGGCTTAAGAGCCTCGAGTGTTAAGTGTCCAGGGGCTCTGGATCTCTAAGTCCGGGCCTGCCGGGCCTGCATACTGATCAACTTTCCCAAAGAATACCTGCCGAAATAAAAAATTATTTCACACGTTTCTCACTAATTTTGAAAACCTAGTTAACTAGTTATACATTTTGTATATGAAACAACATAATCATAAGCTATTGATACGGGTTATGTGATTTCATTTAAAGATACCCGTCCATTATAACACTCCGAATAAGTAGATGTAAGCTTGGCATGAATTTCCATGTAAGCTTTGTATGAATTTTTATTGTTTTAACTACAAACACAAATAATTTTCTATTAAAACTTCTATCCCCTTGTTTCCCTCGTTAAAAGATGATTTTCCCAAAACGTTTGTAAAATTAAAAGGCTAAGGGCCGCTTGCATGACCTTAAAAATAAGCCCTAAAAACTATTTAGCGTCTTGCACAACTTCATTTTAGTTGCTAATCACATTTAGCGAGCTGTCAAACATAAATGCCCAAAAACGGCTGTTTAACTTTTTACTTAAATTAAAAGTTTCGTGTGACTGACAACAAAAGATTTAGAAATGGATTTATATTATTGAGCAAGACCATTATTATTGACTTTAGACCAAGCTTTTTGTTTATCAACATGTTTCACTGCATCTGATTTCTTGCACTCGATAACTTTTCCGAAGGTCTCGATGGAAGTAAAAAGGAGCATTTGCTCTTTCTTTGTAAAATTTGGGCCCCGAATTCGAATTCCATTCTTCCCTTTAGTGTTTTCGTTCATTAAATTCATTTTCAACACAAAATTTTAACCTAACTAAACACAGAGACGAGAAGAAGGAAAGAGAGTTTTTTTTATTTCCTTGTTGTGACATATCCGGTTCAATTCACGCAACTTTTCTTGTCCGAAACGAAAAAAACTCGCTGAACACGTAAAACGGAACGTCGGAACTGCTTTACCGACGCACTGATTCAGATTAGTTGAAAAATTCCAGTAACAATGTTGTGCAAGACGCTACAAATTCCATTTAAGCTAAATAGATATTCATGGTTAGTTAAACAAAATTAGTGTTAAATTAAATGAAATGTTGTGCAAGTGGCCCTAAGCCGGTTTTCATGTTTTTTTTTTATTTTTACCCATAAAAATATCTGATTTTCGATACAAACTCCTTTTATCCCTTATTTCACCCCTTAAGGAGATGAATGAATGAAACACTATATTGCACAAATAATCAAAATAAAAACGCAGAATACAAAATAACAGCAGGAAGAACAGGTTAATTCCTCAAAAAAAAATCTTCCAGTCAACCGATGGTATTGGGAAATTAACGTTTTAAAATTAAATTAAATGCAAAAATAGAACAAATTTGAGCTTATTATTTAAATATATAGGTACTATTACTTACATATATCTAAAAGAGGACACAGAAGGAAGGTTTCTGATCTGAGGGTTTGCGGAAGTTCATTCCAAAGTCAAACTGCATCGACCGTAAATGATTTTGAGAAACGATCAGTGGTGTGCGCAGGTATCTCCAGAGATGATGACAAGACCGAAGCCGATGATTTTACCAAAAATGTTTAAGCATATCATTCCTAATTTTTTACCAAAAAGCTAAATACCAATTTTTATGGTTTAAACTATAAAAATAACGAACTTTTAGTAGTTAGTAACCTTCATCCCCTATTTCAACTCCTGACCTGAGGGGTTATTTTTCGAAAAATCAGTCATGGTATTTTCATATATTACATACTCGTATATAGATCGGTCAGATTATATTGGGTACCTTACAGATAAATGAAAAAGCTTTACTTCTCCCGGTTATCTCCCTTTTTATAGAGTTATACCTCTATGTCGACTCGTATACAGTTATTATTCGGTTTCGTATCGCCCCGAGATGTAACTTTTGCAAGTTCAGCAAAGTTCTGACAATTGTGAAGACAATGTATGTACATTGCGTTAGGGATCATAACTAGCACCGCAAAATAGTAAATAACTTGGCGAAGCAAGCCGCCAAGTTTACTTACATCAAATTAGTTCCCGCCGCACGCCGCCACAGCGCTGCCGTCGCCACTTCTTCAACTTAGATGAGGCTCCTTGGGGAAAACAAATGAGGGGTATTCTTAATTAGAGGATGATAATAATAAACTCTGATGTGGTTTTGTTCAGCCAGAGGAAATAACATGGAATATGTTGAGATACCGAAAGTACTTCTGTACTGTGTCTTCATACACGAACTAAGAAAACCACTACATAGATATTACAGTTTTTACTATAATCTAAGAAAAAGAAGTCTACGATTTATCCTTATTTTAAAGTATCCATTCATCAGCCTGTTTCGTCCACTGCTGGACATAGTCCTTTCCTAGATTTCGCTACTCTTGGCGGTCCTCCTGGAAGTAATGCCCATACTCACACGCGCTATATTTACACTAAATTACTAAGGCTATATTCATAAAACATGTAAGTTGAACGCTGCCTTTGACTTAGTAGCTCTAATAATATCAATTAGGTATTTATTTTCAACTTACTATGTTCGGGCTCTGTAAACAATACAATTAAGTAAAGCAGCAAAACCTAAACAGTGTTTCATTAATCACTCAGTAAAGTAAGCAGTGATAAGGTCGGGTTTGTGCAAAGCCAAATTAATGATGCAATTGGGAAATTTGTCGTATAAATTCGAAACAAAAACACCATCCCTTTTACTTATCAGTTCATTTTAGGACAATACTTTTTAACTTACTCATTATGTATTTGTAGTTATTTAAAGGTTCCTAAGGAATATGATATCATAGATATCACTTTTAAAGTTTTAATGATTTAAATCACTAATGGTAAGAAATACTGATTACGAGGGTTATTATTAATATAACTTAATAATTCATAAACTACCAACGGTCCTAGTAAGTTGTATTGTTTATCGTATATCGGTAATATAAACAAAATATACTTTTTTTTATTTGCTTTTATGTACCTTTATAAATATAAATAAAAAATAAACAAAAACTTTGTTTTAAATTATCGTATTATAGTCATCCATCCATCCACGATTACGAGTCGTCATCTCGAGACGTCTTTAAGCGACATATTATTTCAATAAAATTTATATTATTTTTAGTATTTTTACTTAGTGTGTTTAGGGTGACGTCACATTTTATAATACATCTGCATCTTTTATTGAATTTACATTATGCATGAAGTCATACTGAATATTTTTTTAGTAACTGTATCAAGTGTGGAATTTAAAGCAAAGAGAAAAGGGCATTGCTAAACAAAGATCTAGTATTCAAAAGCTCGAGAAAGCAACTGAAAATCTCCGCCCAAGAATTTCCGTAAGGAAATATTTCTCTTTTAAATCAAACAGACGACATCGAAGACTCGCAGTCACCGTTTTGCAATTCTAAATTTGGCAAAGAGCTTTCCAATCCCACTAATGTGTCTGCATCTAGGAGTGCTGCCCGGTGTACGTACGTACCTTCTTCTTCTACTGGTACCTACTGAGAACGTCGAAGTGAAGATAGGGTTACATTAGAAGCGAAACACAAGTTAGCGAGGTATCACTGTATGCCCGTCTACATTATTCGAACTAGTCTGGTTTTTTATTGTAATAATATATAGGGTGACCGGTAATTGCTCTTATTCCTCTCGGGGGAAGAAACTATGATTAATTTGGAGTGATTTTACCCTATCCCTTGGGGGTCGCAAAATCCGCCATTTTCGAGAAAATTTACATTCTTGTTTCAATTTTTAATTCTTTGTTATCGTGATTTTAGACATGCAACATAGGATTTTGCAATTGTTTGAGTGATTTTTAGTTTTAAGGAGATCGATCAATCAGTTCACGCCAAAAGATTTTTTTCGGCGTTTTGTATTTGCCAAATTTCACAATTTTATAAATAAAACTAGTGTTTTGCGTGGTGCGCGGGCTGCAAGCAGCCCGCGATTATTGTCTATGCCTATTGTTTTTTTTTTATTTGCGTTTTTTTTCTTTGAATCAGTGACTTATTGGACTTGTACTACAGTGAAGTTGGAGGTAATCGTTTTAAAATCCGTGATTGACAGAGGATGGGATGTGTGTCGAGTGTCAAAACCTGTCATCGGTTGGAAGATGTGTGAAAAAGAGTCATTGGGCATGTAGTTGGACTCGCCCGCGCACCTGCGGTGCGCGACCTCGTCCCTCGGTGAACGGTAGGCTCATTTTTCTTTGACTTTATGACTCGGCCGCGCACCTGTGGTGCGCACCCTCGTCATAATTCTGGAATATCTGACCTCCGGTAGCGGGCGCGAAGCTTGTTGTAACAACACAAAGAGCAACCTTGAAAACGTGTGGAAACTGAGTTTCAGGGCGATCGGTTGAATAAACGCGATTGACATTGTTTTGACAGTTGTCAAATGTCAAAATTTGTCATCGGTCGGGAAGAGCCCGTGATACTCATCATTCGAGTGCAAACCCGGAAGCGCTACCACCATCCGTTCCGAAGGTATAGCAATTTAAAAAAAAAAATGTCAAAAATGACAATTTTTTTTTGCCAAATTGTGGCCGTTTTGATGCCATTAACTATGGTGAAAACCGCGTAGCGTTCGTTTATTTAGCGCAACCGTTCTCGAGATAATCCAATTGCGCGGATGTGGCCGACTCGGCCAATTGTGGCCGAAATTTTTTTTTGCATATTCGGGTAGATCTCGGCGAGCCCTTTCAAACGGACCCCCTGAACAGGGGTCTATCTTCATTGGTTTGGGAGATATGGGCCGAAAAAAAATGGATCCCTTGAAAAGAAAGAGATTTTTTTTTGGACCCCAGGGGTCCGAGTTTGAGGGTTCCAAGCCAAACCGTCATGGAGATATGGCCAAAACAAAAATTTTTTCGCGCCTCGGATAAAATTTTTTTTTAAATGAAAGAAATCTTTTTTCGGACCCCCGGGGTCCAAGTTTGGGGGTTCCGAGACGAACCGTCGCGGAGATATGGCTAAAAGAAAAAAAAAATTTAAACATTTTAAAATATAAATTTTTTTTTTCGGACCCCGGGGTTCGTTCTGAAAATTTTGGGGTCCGAAAATGTCATACTTGACCGAATATTCAGTATGAATTTTTTCCCATACAAATACGGCAACTTTCATGGATAGTACTAAAAATGCGGGGGGGGGCTACGAAAATTTCGACCGAATATACAGTATGAATTTTGTCCCATAGGAATACGTCAACTTTCATGGATAGTACTAAAAATGCGGGGGGGGGTTACGAAAATTTCGACCGAATATACAGTATGAATTATGTCCCATACAAATACGTCAACTCATATTGATACTACTAAAAATGCGGGGGGGGGGTTACGAAAATTTCGACCGAATATACAGTATGAATTTTGTCCCATAGGAATACGTCAACTTTCATGGATAGTACTAAAAATGCGGGGGGGGTTACGAAAATTTCGATCGAATATACAGTATGAATTTTGTCCCATACAAATACGTCAACTCATATTGATACTTCTAAAAATGCGGGGGGGGTTTCGATCAAAATGACCGAATATCCAGTATGAATTTTCCAAAACGACCGAATATTCAGTATGAATTTTGTCCCATACAAATACGGCAACTTTCATGGATAGTACTAAATATGCGGGGGGGGGTTACGAAAATTTCGACCGAATATACAGTATGAATTTTGTCCCATAGGAATACGTCAACTTTCATGGATAGTACTAAAAATGCGGGGGGGGTTACGAAAATTTCGACCGAATATACAGTATGAATTTTGTCCCATAGGAATACGTCAACTTTCATGGATAGTACTAAAAATGCGGGGGGGGTTACGAAAATTTCGACTGAATATACAGTATGAATTTTGTCCCATAGGAATACGTCAACTTTCATGGATAGTACTAAAAATGCGGGGGGGTTACGAAAATTTCGACCGAATATACAGTATGAATTTTGTCCCATAGGAATACGTCAACTTTCATGGATAGTACTAAAAATGCGGGGGGGGGGTTACGAAAATTTCGACCGAATATACAGTATGAATTATGTCCCATACAAATACGTCAACTCATATTGATACTACTAATAATGTGGGGGGGGGTTCGATAAAAATGACAGAATATACAGTATGAATTTTGTCCCATACAAATACGTCAACTCATATTGATACTACTAAAAATGCGGGGGGGGGTTACGAAAATTTCGACCACAAAGTCATACAGTATGAATTTTGTCCCATAGGAATACGTCAACTTTCATGGATAGTACTAATAATTCGGGGGGGGTTACGAAAATTTCGATCGAATATACAGTATGAATTTTGTCCCATACAAATACGTCAACTCATATTGATACTACTAAAAATGCGGGGGGGGGGGGTTCGATCAAAATGACCGAATATCCAGTATGAATTTTCCAAAACGACCGAATATTCAGTATGAATTTTGTCCCATACAAATACGTCGACTCCCATACATAGTACCAAACATTTGGGGGGGGTTGTTAAAAAACGTCCGAGTAGCCAGTATGAATTCCTTCCAGCAATAGGCAAAATTCCTACCGGGGGGGTAGGCGAGCTGGCTGCGCCAGCCCGCCAACTCCCCCGGTAGTAATTTTGTACTCGCTGGCTGCGCCAGCTCGACAAATCCAAATCCCATACAAGAATCCTATACAAAACAGGGTTAGGGAAAACGACTGAACCCCCCCTAAAATTAAAAAAAATGAAAATTTTCGATTTTATCCCCACTCAGAATGACATGTTCTACCACCCCCCCCTACATCATATTAGCGTAAAACCCCCCCCTCTACCCAAACAACCATGTCAATGAGTGAGTGAGTCAGTCACCGTATTGCAGCTATATATAATGTTAATTAATAATTAATTAACAAAGAATGTCGATTTTCTCGAAAATGCCGGATTTGCGAACCCCAAGTGATAGGGGTCAAATCACTCCAAATTAATCATAGTTTCTTCCCCCTACAGGAATAAGAGCAATTACCGGTCACCCTGTATATATTATAATCTTTATTGCATATTGCTTTTTTATTGAACAAAGTCATGATCCTCATAGATCATAATCTAATGAAAGAAAAATGTCTAACGCATATTGTTTTAATTTTTATCATTGACTAATGGAATCAGTCAAAAGTGAAAAAGAACGTGAGAATTTATTTTCGTTGGCGTAATAAGTGCAGGGGCGTATCGAAAGGCCAACTCAGAATCCTTCTCGTGGACGAGTATAAAAAAGTATAAAATAAGAAGAATCACTTATGATAAATAAGATTCCGGCACGAAAGAAGAACAGAAGATTTTTAGATAAGTGGTATCAATAATAAATTAACTCTCTATACTAATAATAAAGTAGTAAAAATGTTGTGTCTTAACATTGAATATCTTTGTGAAATTTTAAATGATATGAGTTATTGGTATTGTACATTGTACAAAACAATCTTTATTGGATTTTCGTGTGTATGTATATAACATATATGTGTATGTTCCGTTTTAATTCGAGAACCACTCAACGGATTTGGATGCGGTTTTTTTATTTTCATTGTAGTTAAGTGAAAGGTGGTAGAGCTAATGCCGGGCTCGACTGTGGAGGTACCACCATCTTACTCGGAAATCCTCCCGAAGTTATTCGGGGGAGAGTAAGAGAACAGCTCTCAGGCAAAACCAGGCGGCCCACCATTGCCTGGGACCGATGGATGGCGGTATATCCATCCCTAATTGCCAGGCCTTAAAACAGACTAGTAACGGGCAGCGGCGTCACTGGTGCAAGGGTTTCGGCACCGCGCTCACCAACCCACCTGCCCAGCGTGTGTGAGTATGGGCATTTCTTCCAGGAGGACCGCCAAGAGTGGCGAAATCCTGGAAAGGCCTATGTCCAGCAGTGGACGAAACAGGCTGATGGATGGATGGATAAGTGACCCTAGTCAACATATAGGCTACAACAGGTGTTCATAAACTAACGTCCGAGCTGAAAACAGGGCAGAAATTGAATAAACGCGGGCGTAGCCGTGGGCAAAGGCTAGTTACCGATAAAACAATACATCGTAGATAGAAATCCAGATCGTTTTATTATAACAGCTCTAACTGTTAATACATTTTCTAGGCCTGGAATACCTGTTTACAAAAATAAACAAAGTTTGTCAAAGTTGTATTGGAAAGGCTAATTGAATGGGCGGACTTAGGCATATTTTTATTGATTTAACGTATTTGTAGTTTATTTGTATACACTTTGTTTTATGAATTGTGTTACATTTATAATTTTTTCCCATATGTTTTATTTATGAAAGTACTGTGTCTTCATACATTTACTGAAATATTATAATGTAAGCCAATTTTTTTGTGTTTATTTCGCCATATTACATTTAGTTTCAACTGTTTTTTCAAATCAAATGAAATCAAAATATTTATTTTTGCAAAATAGATACTTAAAGTATACTTTCTACAAGTCAAAGTTAATTATAACAATATCTTTAGAATATAAAAAAAATATAATAATACCGGAAATAAAAAATACACCTGCATAAAATAGAGAAATCTAGGAATAAAAATATTATATATACATAATGCAATGAAGAAATAAGTTTCATAAGGTTGGGCTACTAAAATGTAATAAAGTTATACACCTGCATAAAATAAAGAAATATAGGAATAAAAATATTATATATACATAATGCCTAACCATCTGCACCATTCGATTAGTATTGCTAAGAAGAAGGGCAAGAAACTTAGCAAACATTCCTTTTTTTCAAAATAAAACATATTTTATTATTATTTTAGATTAAAAATAACGGGTGTATAGCGTACGAATATTGCAAAAATACATGTACGTTTCAATTTCCATCGTACGTCTGTGGTCAGTCGGTACGCGTGCCGTTACGGTTTTAAAGCGTTCGGTGAAGGAAAACATCGTGAGGAAACTTGCATGCCCTAAAAAGCGTGTAATTGTGCCCGAAGTACGGCGATAGGGCTCACCACCCATCACGTTGGGACGTGATAATCGTCGGTGAAACGCGGGTGTACCGGATATGGATGTCACTTGCATTTCACAGTTCACACTCGGCCACACCTCTGACACCCCCTCAGGGGTTCATGTCGTGACGATATGTTTATACCTATAGATAGATTTGTTCCGCAAAAGTATCACGTTATGTTGTTTAGAGTATACGAGGACGGAAAAAATACCCAAATTAGATTTTTATTCGTGATAAAACCCCAAATTAAACGTTTTTTTATCCCCCCAATAAAACTGAAATAAAATACAGTACTTTACTTAATATCAAAAACTCTGTCCTAAAATGTCGAATTCACCCCCATTTCTAGAATAATTTTTAAATCTGCACTCAATTAATTAAGCTTTGCATAATTAATTCGGAAAAAAATAATTCACTGCCCGCCTCTCAATTCCTTAAAAAGTGCTGAGTTTGGAATTAATAATTAAAAAGTGTTTCAAATCCTTTGTGGGACGAGGTGCTGACGAACCAATTAAAAACTTGAAGAAAGTTACCTTCTAAGCCAATTTAAAACAGACTAAGCTCTTTTAATCGATATTGATTAAATGTATTTTTATTTCAGTGATACATTTTATACTATGTAGTTTACTTTGGATTATTGACAAATCGAAAACCCATTGCTTTCGTCCGGTTTCAAGCATCTGTTTAAGGCAAATATGTCCATCGTACAACGAAAGAGATAGATATCTGAAAAAGTGCGCGTCCCATTAGTGCGGCGAATCAAGAAAAGGTTAGAATGCTGTTTTTAGTGAATAAAATTTAATATAAAATCACACGGGAGCGTTACAGAAAAACGCAATTCTATGTTTAAGATAAAAGGTTTATATGTTAACAACAGCCATTATTGTTATTTTTACTTTATTAGTTTGAATGGAGTACTGTTTGCAATTTTTTCGATGCAGCGAATTTTTCTCAAACACGTTTTGAGCTATGCTAAAAAGCCTCCTTTATAACAGGTTTTTTTTTCAGAACCATATCGATCTTGGATAATAGATACATTATTACTCTAAGCTATCTATTGTAATATGGGAGGTCTACTGTTTAAAAAACTCATTTGTTACTACCAAGTGGCCTTAACGTTGTAATAAAACATAACCTTAGAGATAAACATCAAGTTTTCAAACACAACAAATTTGCTCTAAGAAACGAAACCATGCGATTCTTTAGATTTTTTGATGAAATGGCAGACAGTTACTAGTCGAGTATACATATATTCAATAGCTTGACCTCACAACCATGTTTTCGCATTGAAAAAGTGACCTCGATCCTCGTTCCATCAAATATACGTTAGTTCATGATTTACATACTTTCCGTCGAGTCAGAATTCATAAAGATATAGTTAGCATACGACACGAAGGGCCAAATGTTCGGATAAGTAGCATTACATTAACATAATCTTAAGATTACGGACTATCTTGAGAAAGAACAGTATTAAAATAGTAAGCAGGGTTTTGTCTGTACGAGTATACATTGTCAGCAGGGGGTCTAGCACGCACCGTCGATATAGTGTCTTTCCATCATACTTGCTCTCTCGCACAATGACAAACGCGGTATGTGTGAGAGCGCGTATAGAACAGATAGACGCTGTATTTCTAGCGCGTGCTAGCTACGCAGGTCTTCTAACAAATAGATAAAAAATATTAATATGATAAAAAGGTATCTCTGTTTGTATGATTCAAATGAAACTTACTGAATGAATGGTGTAGCCTATGCTCTGAAGACATAGACAGAGATTCTTTATTTGCTTGTGAATATGTACAAAAGTTATTGAGATATTAAAGTTTCCTTAGTCAGCTAATTATCGTAGCATGCAAATGATTAAAGGTATATTTTACTATTAACTAAAATTATATTAAAATGATCAAATTTTATCAAAAAATTTAATAAAACGTACACACATTATAATATATTTTATAGCACACCGTGCGTAAAATGACCGCTTTACGCACGCTGCGCTTGCGTTAAGTCGGCATTTTCCCCACTTGTGCTATAAAATATAATACGATACTCGTGCGAGAAACTTTTTCTCGACTCGTGTGATTGCAGCACTCACCTTCGGCTCGTGCCGCAAACTCACACTCGTCAGAAAACGTTTCATCGCTCTCGTATCGTAATGTACTAATTGTTTCATGTTTATAGGAAATCCTTTAAACTGTAAAATGAGCGCTGAAGAAGCTTGAATATTTATTTTTTAAAGCTTGAAGGGAATAGGACAAATGATGTGGCTGGTTTCCCCTAGATGGCGTCAGTAGTAAAAACAAAAAGCACGAGTGCAAAATATGTCATTTTACGCACGCTAAACAGGCACGTAATCTATCATATTTTGAGCAGGTGTATTAAAAATAATATTTATTTACTCAACAAATTATAACATCTATTATAACACCTATTGATACGTCCATGTGTCAACACCACAATAACATTCCTTTACAATTTGCCGATTAGTTAAGCAAGAAGATGGTTATATCGCGGTCAAGAGCTAATTAATAATAAAACTCTCAAACAGTCGGTCACAGAAGTCGGTTGCCATCTATGGTTGCTATTCTCCAAAAACAGATAAAAAATGAACTTCCAAAATAACATTTTTTGTTTGATAAACACTTGTACTTGTCCACTTATTTATATTAATTTCCCTTACCGGTTTCGCTGTTAAAGCATTATCAAACCTTTGATAAACTTTGATTATAAACCTTTGTTATTGCTTTAACAGCGAAACCGGTAAGGGAAATTAATATAAATAAGTACAAGTGTTTATCAAACAAAAAATGTTTCAAAAGTTCCACCAAGTGCCAACAATCACGAGCATCAATTCCAAAATAACCTTCAATCGGTATTGTGAACTATGTATTTACGAATTGTGCCGTCATTTCAAGTGTGAACGTATCCTTAGATAAAAGGATATGTATGTTTTCGATGATAGGCACTCGGTTCAGCAACTGATTTTACGATACAGAATCGGGGGGCAGGTCTACATAGTAGAGCCAGGCCTGGTTACTTCACTTAAGTTGCGACCGTACTACGTGCAAAAATCGTAGATTTGCCGTCGAAAAAAATGTAGATTGTAGAATATTTGTATAATGTGACGTCATCCAAGCATCAAATATCTGTTAATGTAAATTTTTTTATCACAGCTTAACTCAATTCACTTATAGAATGGTGCTGGTTGCCTACCCTCTTTTTTATTGTTTAACTTTTATAACTTCTTGTAGGTTGTTAGTATAATTATAGTTAAGTAAACCACATGTAGTAGCAGATCGAATAACTCAATACCGAGACAAACCAATGTCATGATTTATTGGTATCGATTGGTCAACTTGTCAAAATATTTTTTTTTGTATAGATGATATGAAATGAATTGGTTCAGCCGTTCTTGATTTTATGGCGTGAACAGAGAGACACCTAGATTTTGCATGACTTTATTATTCGTGACTGATCCAGCCACCAGCGGTCTAGTAGTTAGACCGTCTCAATTATAATCCGCAAGCCGTAGGTTCAAATCCCGTTGAACATTTTGTGTTCCATCTGTGTGCTTATATATATGGAATTTTCAATCGCCGGTGAAACGTGGGTGCACGAGAGTGGACTGTTACTTGCACTTCACGCACTCGGAAACACCTAAGACCCCCTCGTGATTCATGTCGTGATGTATAAAACAAACCTACATACATTCGCGATAAAATGAAAACCTGCATTTTTGAGTTAAGCAATAAATAAGCTTCCCCTTCTATTTAAGTAACTTTGTAGCACATACCGTGTCAGTAACATAGGTGTCCGCGCTCTTTGTTACATTTTCTAGATGCTTCAAAACTTTTTCGTTCAGAGTGTAGAAAGACAGCTGGCCAGAGGGCATTCCAGTTTTTTGTTCAAAAAATATTTTCTACTGTGGCCTCTAAACTGAATTTTCCATTTTGTCCGTTTGTTTATGATTGAACAAGATGCATTTTATATTCGATAAATTTAAGGTGACTTTCGTTTATATAGCCAAATTCATATCGGAGATTCGGTAAGCGGCCACATTTGACTATATAAACGAAAGTCACTTTATATAAATAATTTATTTAGTGTGAATAAAGATATGTTATACTCTTCCAAGCTTTATTTTATTTCCGATACTTGATAATAATTATAAAAAAACAATTCGACGGATGACGGCTCCATACCGTAGGTCGAAATATATCGAACAAAAATATTTCTCATTGTTTTTTATAATTATTATCAAGTATCGCAAATAAAACTATTTATTTAGTAAGTATGTATATAAAAACTGTATAATTTACATAATATTGTGCAGTTTAACCAGAACCAAAATAAAACCTTTTCAAATTAAGTTTAAATTATAGACTCTCTTTCATCAAAAAAGGAAAAAAAATAGCTATTTATCTCTGTTAAAAGATTTTTGCATCCAAATTAACTTCTGTGTGTTTCTTTTCCGAAACGAAAATATAAGTCAGTATAGAGAATTTAGTTTGAAAGTAGTTTAGTTTATTTAAACTTCTTTTAACTTAAACTCACGCAGATTAACAAGCTTTGTTTTAGATACATCAATACCTTATCAATACCGTGCTACATAGTTGTAAATGTGTCCGATTCTAGTTTATATATGTATAAGGTGACTTTAATTTATGCAGCCAAACTCTTACTAAAGACTCGGTAAGGGCTCAGTAACAAGGTTCGATGACCCTTTTTGTGGAATTCGTAAATTATTCTTTTCGTGTTCCTTACAATCGCAAGCTCAGCCCCGAGTCAATTACTATGGGAATTCAAGATTTTATTTTGCGAAATTAGCAAAAAGATTTATTAAATTCAATTCAAAACGTTTATTCTTATAAATACAAAAGGAAATTTGTTTCATAGCACCGCCAAACTGCAGGGCAGTTTATTGGCAGTTGATGCTCTCATTAAACTTTACAATAGAGGTACGCACTATAAGTTTCCGGAATGAATATGAAAAAATACTATTAAAGGTACAAAATTAATTTATTGTTTTTCAAAATAATCTCCCTTGGCGTCTATGCACTTTTTCATTCGATCAACCCAGTTTTGAAAACTTTTGTGCCACTCCTCTGTGGTGACCTCTGAAACGTGTTTTTCATACTCCTCGACAGCCTCTTCTGGTGATGAAAATCGTTGACCGCGTAATTGGTTCTTAATTTTTGGGAACAGAAAAAAGTCACAAGGTGCCAGGTCGGGACTGTATGCAGGATGATTCATGAGTTCTACATTTTTCGTCTTCAAAAAGTCGTTTGTCTGTCCGGCCGTGTGAGAACTAGCATTGTCGTGGTGCAGGATGATACGGCGTTTACGGTTATTTTTACGGAGTTCGTCAATAACTTCCGGCAAACAAATGGTCGTGTACCAGTCACTATTCACGGTACGACGATTCTCTAAAGCAACAGTAGCCACGTGTCCAGTTTTATTAAAAAAAGAAGCAATCATCCGCTTAGATGCACTTTTCACGCGCGCCACTTTGGTTGGTTTCGGCTCATCTTGAAAGACCCATACGCTCGATTGCTGCTTTGTTTTGGGATCGTAGCAATAAATCCATGTTTCGTCACCTGTTACTATGTCCCACACCAAATTTGACGCACCTTCGTTGAATCTGGTAAGCATGACACTGCACCAAGTGACGCGGTCCGTTTTTTGAGCCTCGGTCAAGTTGTGTGGGATCCACCGCGAGCACAGCTTTCTCACACCCAAATGTTTGTGTAGGATTGATTGTATTTGACTCATGCCTATTTCTAAGGATGCGCGAATTTCATGGTAGGTCACATGCCTGTCTGTTTCAATCATACGGCGCACAGCATCGATGTTTTTGTTGGTCACAGCGGTGGACGGCCGACCATTGCGAGATTCGTCACTGAGATTGATACGACCACGCTTGAATTCTGCAAACCAGCTATAAACAGTCGTCTTGCATGGTGCTTCATTGCCAAAAGCCGTTTCAAGCCGAGCGATGCTCTGTTGAGCTGTCAAATTACACTTAAAATCGTAGAAAATCATACTACGAAAATTTTCCCGAGTTAAATCCATGTTGATGCAGACACACAATTTTTTAAATGGCGCCACAAGGTAAAAACAAAAGACAGTCAGATGAAACAAACTGCATTCTACAGCCAAAGAGTTCTATTTTCAAATGTTGCAATAAATTTTTAAATATTGTTTATGTAAGTGGCCAGTTCCGGAAACTTTTAGTGTTACCTATGTATACTATAATATTATTTACAATTAGGGGAACACTTAATTTTGATTTAATAAACACAACGCTCTAATAAGGAATTTGTCAGCTTTTTCTTAAGCACAGGTTTGGTAAAATTATTATTTCTAATATCGGTTGGAAGATCATTGAGAATTAAACTAAATATGTTCTGGTTCTTGAGCCATTGTAATTACATATTTTAGGAACGGTTAACTTTTTGTTACTAACATTTCTTGTAGTTATTATAAGGGATTTATACTCATTATTATTAAACTCTTCTAACAGTATTAAGTAATTTAACGTTTTCATGGACAGGTAAGATTTTACAAATAGTATACAGTCTATCAGTCGATCATTATCGATCCGTGTTACTGATCACTTAACAAGCCTCCAGTATGAGTTTGGCTGCATGAATAAAATTCACCTTACATAGGTAATTGGAAAGCTTTACGAACTAAATATTATAGAAACAAATTAAATTATAATGCCTCAAGATCCCTTCCATCAAACAATCGGATGGAACGCAATCCGGTGACCGCGTTGTTTATCCGGGTAATTCTGGGGAATTCCCGGTATAAATCGTGGCTAAAAGTATAAATTGTGGGTAAAACAGGGGCGTGGAGAGCGATAACTTAGCCCGTAGCGTCGTTAAACGATCTACTCAACAGTTTATTTGGCTCGTGTTAATCTTGAAAATTCTCTACAAGTGAGTTTTATTACAAGATTTTTTAGTATTTGAGGTAATTTGGGCCGTGATACTAACATTGTTTCGCATGGTCCTTTTTATTTTCAAATTCTGAAACATGTCTGTGAATGTATAACGTATGATAGTTATTTTTTCTTGAATACTCATTAAATTATACGTCGGCCCTTTTTTATAAACTAACATAGACATTATTTACAAAACCGGTCAAATGCAAGTCGGACCCGCCCACCAAGGGTTCCGTAAAAATTAGTAAAAGTTTAAAAAAAATCTGCAAAAAGATTTGGTCACCCGTACAATTATGACCGCGCATACCGTTGCTTAACCTCGGTGATTTTTTATGATTTAATTACAAATGTATAGTTTAAGATTTTTCCTATACTTGTAACATTAGACGGTATTACTTGTCAAATTTCATGGTTCTAGGTCAACGGAAAATACCAATAATTTTGATTTCCAAGTCAAAGTTTACGTTTTTTGTAACATAAACGGCCGTATCTTTTTTTCACGTTAACTTAGAAGTTTGATTTTTTCACAGCTTTAAGGAATTGTGAATTTGAGTATATGGTTTGAATTTCAACTCGAAACCTTTACGTGTTCTCGAGATAAAGGGTCTTGATAGACAGACGGACAGACGGACAAAAAAGCGATCCTATGAGGGTTCCGTTTTTTTCTTTTGATTTACGGAACCCTAAGAACAGTCTTTTTAAATCTACGGTCATGTTCCGTCTTTATCTTTACAGTGTTTTAAAGTACCTATAGATAAAATAAGCGTAAAAAGAATTTATCTTTAAATAAAAACAGAATCGCTTCAACTGTTATATCAATCGTAGTTTCCACAAAGTCCAATCTAACGTACAGAATACTCTTACGAACGTAAAGTTTCCAATATCAAACAATCAGTAGCATCCTCCTTCTGATGGGTACTACTTGGTGGAAACTTCAAGGTACTCTTTAAAATGCACGTACACTGCAAACCACATACCATGTTCCACAAATTACGGCATAATGGACCCTTATAATACGCAATAAGGACTCTAATAGGGTGTTGAGTGGTATGGACGGCGCAATCTTTAGCTGCTGATGCCAGTTCAAACATGGAACTTCTAACTACTTCTTCTGTGAAGTTCTTAAGTGATCGTCTTGCGAACAGATGCTACAATGTTTTGTTCAAAGCACACTTTTTAGGGCTCCGTTGGAAAACGAACCCTATATTACGAAACCTCGGTGTCCGTCTGTCGTCCGCTTCCAGCATGAGTGGTTGGCGTGTAGTGCCATTTGTGGTGAACGACCTTAAACATTATGAATAATATGGATATATGTATACCTGGGATCCCGGGATTCTAAAATTGTATAGATTACCTATACCTATTTACTTTATAGGTAGCGATATTTTGCTTTAATTTTTAATTATTTCGGCGGAATAATAATTATATTATTAATAATAATAAAATCGTGCCAAGAAATTTGCCGGGGCTTATACGTTGCTGTCAAGTAACAAATTTATTTCCTTTTGAATTGATAATTAAATGCGAATCCCGGAAATCCTGGAATAAGGGCATGTCCACGTTATGCTAGCATTCATGAATACTACCTGCGCCGACCACTGAGCATAACGTAAAATCTACTAGGTTGGTTCTGCTGGTATTTATCATATAGGGACAGAATAACGCTGGCGGGAACCGGAATATTTTCTGTAGTTATTGTCAGATTTCGAAAAAACATACAGCACTCCAATTGCCGTGTTTCTACGACGCGTACGAGAAGTTGCCTTGGAAACACGAGGTCTCAAGTAAGCGAAGCTTGGTATATTTGTGTTTTTATGAATTATCATTTATAGCACTTTCTACGTGCCAACTTTCATAGTGCTATAATAAGTTGAAGCTGCCTTAAACTTTCTATAATTTGGCGTGTGGGGAGTGCTTAACAAATACATTAAAAAAAACTTATCAGCTGGGCGTGACTTCGACCTCGCGTACGCGTTATATAAATACGGCAATTGGGGTGCTGATTTATCATTGAAAATTGATCACAACTGCATCGACGGAATCCGTCATTGTACGTAGAACGGAAACTAAAATAGAAGTAGCAAAAAATATGCTAAAAGGAAGAAATGTGCTGATTCCTGCATTAGTAAAAATAAGAACAACACCGTCTTAAGGTCTTGGGTCTTGGTAAAATATTTTTATTTTTTCATTTAAGGGGGTAACTCTTTACCTCGGTACAAAATGCACAGCATAATTTTTTTTCCTTACTTTTAAATAAAAAGTATACAATAAATGCGTTTAATAGCAATTCGCGCAAACTGCTTGTTAATAGTTAAGTGATCATATGAAAATTATTCCATTTTATGTGTTAAATTTTGATTACATTTTTTTATTGAAAAGTAAGAAAAACAATATTATAATGTACATTTTGCACCGAGATCCTCTGTTGCCACCTTAAGTATGTCGTGCTTTGCGCAATGCTCAGCTTAAATGTACCCAATAAGTAGCCCACGTTGTTGCAATCACAAAAGAAGGAATGTTCAACAAAATGCGATAAAAAGTTTTCAATATCTTCCGTTTAACCGTTGATGAATTAATTGATGATGAGTCAGCACTTTCAACATGACCTTCTTTGCCAAAAATCTTTTCCTTGTAAGAAATTTTCTCATCATTTTTAGCTTTCCAGGTCCTGATGCTTGATGTATTTCAAATATCGAAGACACAGAAAATTGTAAAAAGCGCTCGTCTCGCCACCAGCTGTCTTTTCTTCAGTCTTGAAGTTTGAGAAGTATTGAATGATTCAGATAGCGACTGTTGCTCTGTGAAAGTCGTTTGTGATATGTGCCGTTTGTGCTATCTTTGTTTGAGAATAGATCAAATTAGATATCGGAGCTTTCTTATTATTATATTAGATAACACCACGAAAAAAAAATCTAGTCAAGCAATATGATCACATATTGGATGGATTCGATTGATGGTTATATGTGGAATAAAAGTGCAAGAATTTGTGTATAATTTATTCAATATGATCACGTTGCTGTAATAGTGACGCTACGAACATAAATTCGGCAACTGTTCTCTAATAAAAAAACACTTGGCTCCACACTATTCCACTTATTCAAATATAGTCTCCATATATAATATAACTACCTCCGTGGTCTAGTGGTGAGAGTCTTGGGCTGTCAACCCGCAGGTCGTGGGTTTAATTCCCGCGGAAAACACACATAGTGGAAAGTCACTTCGTGAATTGTTCTCAGTTTGGTTAGGACATTGCAGGCTTGAATCACCTTGTCTGATAAGTAAGATGTTTCCGTGCTTCGGAAGGCACGTTAAGCCGTTGGTCCCGGCCACTTTCTAGTAGGGTGGTCCTTACATAAGCCACGTCAGAGGCCGTAAGGCGGTTTAAAGACTCTGACACCGGGGCTTGTCGGGCCGACAGGTCTTGCAGCCCACACGATAAGAAGAAGAAGAGTATAGTCAACGCACTTTCTCTTAAAAGCCTCCGTCTAATTAATCGAAAATCTGCTATTCTTAAACAATTTAAAAAACGTGATGTGATATCGATATGTCGTGTTAGTTAATAGACGACTATCTCCCATATTTTTACTACAGCAGATATTTCTTTACTTAATAGCCTAATAATTCTATATAATGGATTTGTTTTCAAATTATACTGCAGAAACAGAATAACTATGTATATAATGTCCATATTTTAAGAACCCTAAACTTCAGAGCCCTGCATAGAATTAGTTCAGGCACTGTAAATTAACGATTCTCGACGTTTTGATGGGTATTACCGTATATCGTCGACGATAGCGCGGGAGGGCTCCGCGGCGTAGCGCAAGAGGGCTTTACGGCGTAGCGTGGCGTAGCCCGTAGGCGCTACGAGCTGCGAGAAGAAACTTCAGATGTATAGTTTATAAACCACAGGTTGTGGGCCGTTCGGATATAACTAAGAGCGGAAAATGTATTAAACTATCCTCAATGTTTCGTCAAGCATTAAAGCTGAAGCTACCAGCCATGTTGAAGTTTTAAACGTAAACATAATCGTCAAGACATGAATCCCCAAGGGATTGTCAAATTAATCAATAAATGTGAACTATAAAATCCATGTCACAGTCCACACGTGGTACACCCGCTTTTCACCGACGAAGATTAGTCCCAAACGTGATGGGTAGTGAGCATTATCGCCGTACTTCGGACACAAATAAACAAACAGCTAACGTGCCGAAGCACACAGACCGAACAAAAATGTGCCCCTACTTGGTTTAATCCTGCGACCTCCGGAGTACTCAAACCACTACACCATCGCCTAAATATCTCAGGTGCAATCGATCGCTTACCTCCGTTGGATAACAATCTACTATTTATTCGAAAATAATAAAAACAATCTCATGTTGTGCGTTTGGGACCCTGCACAACCACCTTAAAATTATAGAAATGTGCTATTGTTGGCATCACTTTAACAAATTTTCAGTAAAATTTTATCGCGTTTGTATGTGTCAGATTGTACTTGATACTGGCACTTAAGAAGACTGCCATCACCATAAGAAAAAAACTTTACTGGTATTTACATTGAAGATATGTTACGTACCATTGTAGAGTATTTCGTTAACCACGTATAAGTCTGGTTTAGATTTCCTTATCTCTTGCAGCCATTTAGGTCAATTTTATTTGGTACCTAAAATATTTGATTTATTATTTAATATATATAATTGTTACTGTACAATAAAGATAAATCACAAGATAAATCACATTTCTCTTACTTACACAGAAAATATTAATCACAAATGCTCGCACAAACGCACTGACTTAAAAACCTGTTTATAAAAAACTAAATATATGTATATTTACGTATGTCTATGTCAAAGAAACTGTAACTCCATTCTTCTTTTTAAAAGACGTAGGTTTTAATATGCCCTCGGCGGCATTCTCCGTACGACACGCAGCGGGGTAGCGGGGTAAGCCTGCTCTCATCTCCCCTCGCCCCTCCCTACTCTGAACGATAATACGTTTGAAAACGCTCTTGACTTAAAAACTAGTCAGACTTGGGAAAATGCAGCTTGTTTAGCTCATATAGGGATAAAACTATAACTTGAAACGGGTAAAATAAAAAAAAGGTTAGACGATATAATATTTATTATTAAAATAGCTTCTAGTAACTTTAATTTACCATTAGGATTAGATCAAGGGAGTACGAACTGTATAAATACGTATCAATACATCATCAAAAACTACAGTGTATGTTTGAAGTAAAAAAAACGATGTTATGTATGTTACGGGTAAAGCTCGAAATCGGGTAAAGTCGAGAAAAAAGTCAGAAATAGGTGCGACGACGAGCGAAGCGAGAAGGAGCGTTTTAGGTTGATATGTTAATAAACATTGGGCGCCGAGCAAAGCGGAGCGGAGTGACGCGACACCCCCGAAGTTTTGTATAACATTACCCGGGTAAACCTATGTTTACCCTATCTTCTACTATTACCCATAACATATATAACATATATTATGATGACACCGCAATTCTGTGCTGTGATTGACACGGCTTAGATGACCAATCAGCGACTAAAATTTCTCATTTTGCTTTGGACTAGTCGAAGTATCTCTGCCATGCAGCCTCAAATACTTCCACAGAACACCTTCTTTAATAAGTAAATGACGATTATGCTGAACAATGTTCCTTGCCTAAGCTTACGAGATCAAACAAAATAAAATAACGTGTTTTCTTTATCCCATTTTTCGTGAAATTGTTAGTTGAACAGAATAATTTCAAGCGAAGACGATATTTTTGATGGTCGTAGATAAAGTATTGTGTCCAACTGGATATAATTAGCCGATAAGGACACTCGTACCGCTTATTACGAAAGGAACGGCTTTCATTATGTCACATATTGTAATTATTGCCCTTTGTTTTATGAATAAAAAGATTCTTAGATAGAACCAAGTTCATTTTGCTACTGACGCGCACGCTCTGCTTGTCTTTACTGCAGTAATACACTCATCTCACCAAAAACAAAGAGATCGAGTTCAGTACATAGACAGTGCAGAATCGTCGGCCTCGCCAAAAAGAAGAATTGAGGGCAAATTGGGTGCCGAGGCTTATATAAACGAAAGTCACCTTATATACAATGTAAATAACGTACAACAAGTAACCTAACCAACAAGTAATTTCAACAGTGGCGGCCCTTGGCGTCGGCGACGTCGGCGACCGCTGGCGGCCTCGAGCCTGGGAGGGCCTCGCAAAAAAGTTTTACAAGTTATTTAAAGTTCAGTTACTCGTATTTATTTTCGTACGCGTGCGCGAGTGAAGTGAGTGAGTAGTACTACTTTACGGGTATCCAGAGTCCGTCCGTCTGTCTGGCTGGCAACACTTGAAAAGTTCGTGTATTTTAATTTCTATTTGTGCATTAATTTTTGTCATCATTTGATTGGCAATAATAAAATTCGTTTACTCATACATTTATAATTCGGCTAATGTAATTAACGGTTTCTCTTTGACTGGGAAATAAAAGAGTCCTCGCAAACCTGATGTCGCCGACGTCCGCATGTGGTCTAGCGCCACCACTGTATTTCAACAGGTGAACTTATTTTAAGTCATAGATTAAATATCTACGTGTAAAGCTACAAAGCCTGAAAACTACCTTGAGAGGGTGCATTATTCAACCTGATACACCACCCACGTCTGGCATTACACGTGGGGAATCTATCATGATTGCACTTTTGGTACCGAGGCGGGAAACACCGAGGTCGGAAGACTATAAATTTAAACCCATAAGGAAATCTCAAGGCAATTATAATATTTGGATCTAGTTAGTTTGCGGAGGTTTCGGACATTAAATAGCACATTATAGATGACAACAACAGAAATAACACCATTTTTTTTGGGGATTCCGTACCTGAGGGTGCAAAATGGGACCCTGTTACTAATCACTGTCTTTCTGTCCGTCTGTCACCGAGGTCTACAGCTTCAACCCTAATAGATAGCGAGATGGAATTTTTACAGAATACGTGTTATTATGACCTTTATCACGGCAAATAACAAAACTTTTATGCGAGGTTTGAATCATTAAAGCCAATTCTGATCCAATCTCTTAGTTTTAGCGCTGTCTAAACTAAATTTCATTTTATTCCAAAATAGTTCTTTGCTGTTAACAACAGAAGCCATATTACTTTGAAAAATTTCAAGTATTTCCTTCAGAATCGACTTTATTGGAACATGTACAATAAACCTTGAAAATTCGTATTTTTACGTTATTTCAAATATAAATAATAAAATGTTATAAATACAAGTTTCAAATGAGGTTAAATTGTTGTTCGTACTCCGAAGTAAAACAATAAAAATAAAAATTATGGTTCCGTACTCAGGGGGTGCCGAAATGCTTGTCAGGCGCTATCATTTTACCGCCTTGTTTTTTAGTGCCTACATGTTGCTATGGCATCTATGTAGTTGTTATGTATCATAATGTTTAGGCTCCCGTACTCGAATCGTGTGGTGGTACGAAACCCTTTGTGTGCGAGTCGACTCGCACTTGGCCAAATTATTTACGTTGCTTTGCAATTTAATCGTTTAATCTACATGTGAGTATGTACTATCGAGGAAAAAAAAGGTCAAACCAAATATATCCCGACAATTACGTCCTATAGTAAAACAAGCATTTACTTTTCCGTTGAATTAAAATTGTTCATAATTGGCCCATTTTTAAATAGCAACGATCTATAAAATTTATTTTATTTACCATCTAGCCGCTCAAAATAAATTTCCTTCGTACTGTGTTTTCCAGCACCAGTTTCGCAACCACCTCGAGCCTTGGCCCACGTACCCCAGTCCTCACGGGGAATCCCTCACGATTCTGGATTGCACGTCGATTCTATTTCACAACCCCCCAGATCTTTAGTTTGCTCTGTTTTTATTTGGAAACAGACGATTTTTCAATTTCAGGCTGTTGATTTGATAGTAAACAGAACATTGCTGAAGTGGCAAAACTTTAGTTTTCAATGCGGGAACTGCTAGATTTTATGAAAATATCAGAAATCATACAATCACAGCTATTTTGTTTTTCGCGCAATGGGTGAATACGTTTTGTATAGAAGGAGGGTAAAATTACGAATGAAGAAAAAGAAAGAAGATAAATTTCTTAAAAAATCTGGAAAATTCTTAGGTCATATATTTAATCTTACTAAATAGTAACTATATCCAACACTTGCAACTTAACACTTCATTATTTTGGTGAGGTTTGCCGATGTTCAGCTAGAAGAACATCACCAATATGTTTGTATTGTATAATACGAGTATATATTATACTAGCTTTTGCCAGCGGCTCCGACCGCGTATTATTCGGTTTATCGACATGCTTTTTTCCGGGATAAAAAGTAGCCTATGTGTTAAGTTAGGGTATAAGCTATATCAATTCTAAATTTCATCCAAATCCGTCCAGCCGTTTCAGCGTGAAAGAGTAACAAACATACACACACACACACACACACACACACATAAACTTTCGCATTTATAATATTAGTGTGATTCTATTCTAGATAATAAAAATCTTTTAATTTTCATTATCGCTGATAATATTAAAACGATAGATCACCGTCCAGTTCGTGGCTTGAATCCATCTAACAACAACTGCTCAAATGACACATCAACCGGCATATTGACGTCAGCATATTTTTAATTGATGTCATTTTTGTTAATTTTAAATAGTTTAAAAATAAATAAAGCTATACTTTATTTTTTTCAACTAGGTAACAAGTTTCTTTTTACTTTTTCACACTTCAAGTTTTACGAGTGTAATCAATTTTATTTTTATGCGATTTTCCGGAAACCATGAAATTACTCATACGAGAGTATATATATATATCGATATCCTTTCAATGATTATAACCACAAAGCTTATACCTTTCACTTATCCTCAAGGATGTTCACAGCTCAACCCTCATCCTCTCCCGATATCTCCGAGTCATCCTCGAGAGTCGCGCGAAATTGAAATCGTTCGACGCTACGTGACTTTAAACTGGAAGGCAACCATCACTCTCTCTAGTAGGTGTTATCAAAAGGAGAAAAGGGGACAAACTTATACGAAGCAGGCAGTGGATTCGCTCACGTTTTAAAAAACAGCCTTGCTTTAATGGTGGGTTGAGGTAAAAGGAAATCTCGAATAATATTTACGTTGTGATTGCGCTGAGTTTGCGTTACAGATCTCGGTTGATCTTTTTCAGTGGAGATAATAGACATGGCTTATCATATCAGATTATAAAGGAAGGTCTCCATTTCACTTTTTCCATTTAATGTTTTTTTAATATTGTCCTAGTATCACTTACGTATTTGGAGTTTTATTTAAAATGTTTCTCTATTTAAAATTAGTAATTTGATGATTTTATGAATTGTCAAAATTTAATAATTATTGTATTTAAGGCTGCCTATGAGGTCAGATTCAGCACCTCGTTTTGCATCAATTAGAACTGAGTTCTACGTTTCCTTTTAGTTTAAAATAGCGCGCTCTCAGCCGTGGATGTTACGACCACCAAGAAACACGCACCCACAAAAACCTGCGTTTTTATTTAATAACTCTGCTTCTAGATGAAGTGTTTTAAATATTCTAAGACGAGCTGAATATTTCATTTGTTAACTTGTTTTAAATACAAACTTCAAGGCTGTATGATTTAAGGAAGGCCCTTTAACACTTGAAAAACGGGAAATTTAGAGGTAACTTCGTCAATTTTTTCTATCAAGCGGACTTAAATATTTTGCGTTTTTTCTAAGATGAATCTATTAGCCTTATAGTCTACTGTCTATATCAATTAACCAAGTTACACAATATGATATGCTCATTTGAAATTGTGCATCTAGCCTTATCCGTATTTAGAGATGTCGATGTGTAGGTTACCGGTTAAACCTGATTTTAGGACAAACGGATTTGGCCTAGACCCAGAACGGGTTGTCATAAAAAAATAAGCACGAAGGTTATGTATGGCGATTGTACCACTTCGTAAACTTCTAACCAAACCGGCTCTCTTCTACACTGAAAGATTTTCTAAAACTAGTTTGGTTGCCAAACTAGTTGGTCCTAAAATCGGATTGTGCCGTTACATATGCATAGAGATAGGTTATGACAACACGTAATACTGGCTTGTCATTTCGTCCTTTCAGTCACTAACAATAAACCTATAAAGTCTTCCATGTATTTTCACGTTGCTAATACACAACACTCTCGTATTTCACTCACCAATCCACCAAAATTCATTTGGCTCAATCCAAACACTTGGAGGGTATTCTTCCGCGAGGATCGGCAGACGAGGACGCCATTATCCCATCGTCGCCAGCGAGTGGGCTCGTGTGCAAACACTGTCACCCCAGCCTCTCTGCTTCTATATATCGCACCACATTGGGTGTCACTAGAACTGGAGGATTATCATCCTTATTACATTGTATTACATTGTATTCAGACTTTTGGAATATCTGGATGTTTAGACAGGTATTGTGCATGAAAATGGAATAGTAATGTCATGTAGTATAGTTTCACCAATACTTTCATTAAAACATTTGTTTTGTTTAAATACCAGGTCGAACGGCGCTTTTAGGGTTAATCATTATCTAAATATACAAATATATGTACAATACCAGACTGTTAACGGTATAGTTACCAATTCAGCTAAACTAATGTCAAAGCAGGCGCAGCCCCAACTTCATATTTTTTTAATGAGATTTTAGAGTAAAAAATTTCAGATTTTAATCAATCGAATATTATTTTTTGTCTAAAGTTGTCCAACAGTACAATTTATTAATTTCATTAATAATTTTTTAATTTAATTTTTTAAATAAATATATTTTTTTTCCTATAAAATCGATCCAGCGGTTGGGGAGATGATCGTCGTTGACGGCTGCGTCTTCTGTTACTAGCAATGTGATTATCAGCCCATCATAGTGATTATGGCACATCAATATGCCTATTGTGTAAAACCGTTGTCAGTCGCTTACGCTTTGGGTCTTTGTCCATTAAACTGCTGATGATATCTAGCCTAGATTAATCTAATCTAGGTGAATGTAGTTTAGATTAATCTATCCTAGATGATTCAAATTCAACCTGGTTATCTTTCAACTAAACAATATACGGTCGAACGTAAGTACCAGACTTTAACTCTCATATAGCATCGGAAATAGCTCATCCAAGAGCTAAAGCATCTCTCGCCGCAGCGAGGGTGGTTGGTAGCACTGATTAAATTCCGATTTAGCTGTTTGTCTGTCTGTCTGTCTGTCACATAGTTGTGAGGACCCATCACCAGTTGCATATTGTGGAAGTTTCACACCTGCATAGCTTTTGCAAAACATTTGTCGCAAAGTTTTGTAATTAAGGTTGTATAGTATGATTTGATTTTAATGAAATTAATGTTCAAGTCTTGTCTCACTTTGTCATTCCTGGTTACTGGTTGCGTCTGGTGCTTACTTGCTTGTTTGAATTAGCAAACACAAGAGCGCGGGAAAACCATTCGACATGTTTATTTATATGCTCGTAATATACATACATTATATATGTATACAAATGTTACTATTCAGAATAAAAATGTATTAACGAATATAATAAGGGGAAATATTAACTATAAAAATAATAATAAAAGTAAGCCTTACTTAAATTAAATATAAAATAAAAATATAGGAGTAAATAATAATCGTTATGCAAGAAATACAACAAAGTTGATAAATAAATAAATTATAAAGAATTATTGTTGATACTAAAGGTATAAATAATTATATTAAATAATAATTATTATGTATGTATTTAAGTATTAGTATTCTTATTTATATATAAATATATTTTAGAATATGATTTATATAAATATTTAATTATTAACGGTGAAGAAAAACATCGTGAGGAAACCTGTATGCCCTTAAAAAGCGTGTATTTATTCTCGAAGTACGGCGGCGATAGGGCTTACCACCCATAACTTCGGGACGTAATAATCGTCGGTGAAACGCGGGTGTACCGAGTATAGACTGTGAACTGTGAAATACAGTTCACACTCGGAACACTTCTGACACCCCCTCGGGGATTCATGTCGTCGTGACAATATTTATTTTACATTTTTTATTTTCATTATTCATAAATGTGCACATTATGTATGTCTACCTATTTGATATCTTTTTTCTAACCCCCACAGGTAAACTGGAAGAAATATTTTCTTAGAGATAAGTTTGCTTTTGTAAATGCTTATTTGTTTAGTTTTTATTAAAAATTGAAAAAAATAAAATAAGTACAATAAATAATAAGAAAATAAACACAAGTACGTAAAATAAATAAATATTATGCCAAACTCCGCCCGTTTTTAATTTTGCTAAAAGTAGGGGTAAAAAACTTAGCAAGATCATGTCTTTTCTTTTAAAATATAGTTTTCATTTGTACTTTTACCTAAATTAAGTAAAGGGATAAAAAATACAAGACAGGAAAACATAAATTCATGAGGAAAAAAATGAATATGTTGTCCACTTGTCTCACTATAGTAGTAAGATTACACATGAGCAAGGCTCTTTTAATAGTGACTATACAAAATGAACTCGTCAATACGAGAACAAAAATGAGGATAGTATAACAAATGATTTTCATGTTCTGTTCCGTTTTCAACACGAAATCCTAAAAGTAGCAGCTCTTATCGAAAGGAAATAAGTGGGTGCATACCAGAGCTCATTCTTTTCAAAAGCGTTAAGTTCTCAGTAACTAGCATAGTTTGCTCTAGTCTCGGAACTATTTCCATTTCCTTCAGTTATTCACATTTCTATTTCTTCATCATAATAGTCCGAGAAGTACCGTTGCAAATAAAAAAGTCACAAGTAGTAAGCCGGCTGATATTGACATCGATCGTAGATCTCACATGACTAATATGTGAATCGACCGTCAGCTGCTCAAGTAGCGGTGGGTTTGGGTGAGAGGTTGGGAAAGTAGTCAAAAAAAGTAATAGTACGCCGGCTGAAACTTTTCTCAACAGATAGTTGACATCATACTGAGCTGAAAAAATAGTCAGCTGCACCGTGGAGGGGGGATGATGCGTCAGCTACTCGCATGAACTTGTAAAAAAACAATTAAAATAAAGTAATAGTACGCCGTATACAATTTTACTAGGTGATTCTTTAAATAATTAAAAATACGAAAACAACAATCAGCTTCACGGATAACGGTAGAAAGGTCGTCAGCTGACGCAGTAAAGTTAATAGTACATTACGATACGAGAGCGATGAAACGTTTTCTGACGAGTATGAGTTTGCGGCACGAGCCGAAGGTGAGTGCTGCAATCACACGAGTCGAGAAAAAGTTTTTCGCACGAGTATCGTATAATATTTTATAGCACAAGTGCGGAAAATGCCGACTTTACGCAAGCGCAGCGTGCGTAAAACGGTCATTTTACGCACGGTGTGCTATAAAAAATATTAGACCATTTTCCCTTTAAATCCATATTTGGAGAGTAGCTGACGCATAAGGGGGGCCTCCAGGATGCAGCTCAATATTTTTTTTCAGCTCAGTATGATGTCAACTATCTGTGAGAAAAGTTTCAGCCGGCATACTATTACTTTTTTACCGCTTTCGCAAACTCCCACACCTACACCCACCGTGGGTGCGTCAGCTGACGCTTGGTTCTGTTATTAGTCATTCCAGATCTATTGAAAAAGGTGGAAATCTATCGGCGTAAAAACACTTCCTAAAATGCAAAAAAGTTCATGCGAGCAGCTGACGCATAATCCCCCCTCCACGATGCAGCTGATTATTTTTTTTCAGCTCAGTATGATGTCACCTATCTGTGAGAAAAGTTTCAGTCGGCATAATATTTTTTTTTACCACTTTCGCAACCTCCCACGCTCACACCCACCGCGGGTGCGCCAGCTGACGCTTGGTTCTGTTATTAGTCATTCCAGATCTATTGAAAAAGATGGCAATTTGTCGGCGTAAAATCACTACCTAAAATGCAACGCTACCACCCGGGCTATAACAAGTTATACGAAAGTTAGGAATGGTTTAATTCTGTACAGACGTTGTTTTATTGAAAATTAAATCGGTGACGTGACATTTATTTAAACGGCCAAATTAATCCTGTAGGCTTGATAAGTATGTCTAAGTAAGTATAAGTATGACTGATCGATGACACTTTTTGCTAATTTCACGAAATACAATATTGATTACCCATACCGTAGTTGACTCTGGGCTTGTGTTTGTGGGAAAAAGGAAATTAATAATTCTCAAATTTCCCAAAAAGGGTCATCGAACCTTGATACCGACTACTTACTGAGATAAGAGTATGAATTGAATATGGCTCCATAATATATCACTTAGCTTTTCAAACGGGCGTGGATAGCTAAATCCGAAACTAGGGAATAGCGAAAAATGCTCAAAGGTGTCTCGGGGCCGATTTTGATGAAACCCAAAATTGCAGAATTACATGATTTTCAAAAAAAAACGTTCTGTTTCGAAGATATTATGAAAAAAGTATAAAGGTGACTTCTAAATATGCAGCCAAATGCATAATGGAGACTCGATGAGTGGTCAGGACCACTTTGACTCAATGACCCTTTTTGTGAAAAACGCAAAATAAAATTTGTGCCCCTATACTAAATTACAAACAACTCCGAGTCAATGAGACTAAATGTTTTTTTGCGTTTTTCACACAATGGGTCCACACCTCGGTCCTGACTCCTGACCACTTACCGAGTCTCCAGTGTGAATTTGGCTGGGTAATTAGAAGTCACCTTACATTATATTCGACTTCGAAAAATGTATCGATGCAAGAATCAAAATCTTTTAAGCCTTATTTGAACTTTCTCTAGTCCATTCCTTTTGTGCCCTTCTATTTTCGCAGATAGTTATTTTCAAATATTCAATAATAAATTATACCGGGTGAAAATAAATTGATATCTTCAAATAAAATCACATACTTATCTGAACAAATTTCATACACAAACATACCCAAATGTAAATTTTATATGGGCATTTTTTTCTGTTTTTTTTTTGTATATTCCTTTCGTAACATTGTTCAGTATCATCAATGTGGTTCATTTAAAGATACCTGTTGTCCATCCGGTTAAACATTTCATGCAATGTGTAATTATAGCAACTGTTACGTTATGGAGGGTCTTTTAATACGAGTGCCATTTTTCGGTACAAGCGTAGCGCGTACCGAAATAGGTGGGCACGAGTTATTAAAAGACCAATAACGTACAGTTGCATACAAGATTTTATCTACAAAGGAAGAAAGGAAAACACAGAAATAGACAATTATGTATTTTTATAGAAACTTAACTACATACTGACTATTGTTTATTTTTATGTAAATTTTGTATCGTACAATTATTAAAATAAACAGGAATTGCAGAATTACAGGCTGAACTTATAGATGGGCCTGGAGACATGCATTGCAGTACATTAATTAAACTTCGTTTAATGTATTTTGAGATTTCCTCAAAATATACCAACACGACGTTTTCAGAAAATAATGTTCTTGGAATATTGTTACGTTCCCGCCATATCACGAAATCTTCATAACATTTCTGATGTCTTGTTTTTCTGGTAGTAAATTTGTTATATCTGGTGGGGTATTTTCAATATCACTTGATGTAGAAGACTTTTTTAATAAAATTTGGAATAAAAATTCACGAAAAAATTTTTTCCCGCGTCCACCTTTTTATTTTATTTTTTTATTTAGTCTTTATTAGGTATAAGGCAAAGATCTTGTAGCCGCAACAGCCAAATAGTATACGATAATGGTGTTCTGAGCTTGTTCCATTTTTAAAAACATCATTTACATTGACTCGATTTCGAAGTAATATTATAGGTACCTGGCTGTATGTTCAGAATGTCTTTGCTTGTGTTTTAGAATTTATGACGATTCGCATAATGCAACCCGATGTCGTTATTGATATCATAATTAAACCGCTGTCAATTTTGTAATTCGAATATAACGAAACCGAAGTAGATAAAAATAATAATTCATCGTACACATATGCAGGAAATGAAGATTGTGTTTTTGTATTTTTTTTTCTTGTGGCTTGAACTAGCAGCATTGACATTTTCTAACACTATCCAGTATTCGGTATCGATTTTACTTTTAAAGTTCTCAGTGACTTGAGTAGCTCTCAATCAGGCCAACAGGAATAATGTATTTAAATCTATCTCGGATAGAGCTGAGGAAAAGGTAATTAGTTTGATTGGAAGAGCCTTATTGGAATTGCAGATGAGGGGAGAGGGCCCTGTACAGAAATACTTGTTATTTGACATTACTTCTTTTGTTTGACAGTACTTATTTTATTTATATTCCATCCATCCCTCAGCCTGTCTCGTCCACTGCTGGCCTTTTCGAGATTTCGCCACTCTTGGCGGTCCTCCTGGAAGAAATGCCCATACTCACACACGCTGCGAGCGCGGTGCCGAAACCCTCGCACTAGTGACGCCGCTGCCCGTCACCAGTCTGTTTAGGCTTCGCAATTTGGGATGGATATACCGCCATCAATTGGTCCCTGGCAGTGGTGGGCCACCAGGTTGTGCCTGTCTGCGAGCTGAGCTTTTACTCTCCCTCGAATAACTTCGGGGGTGTTTGCGAGTATAGTACATTACTGCTAAGACCAGGAAATAAGCAATCCTGGACGAGTATTTAAGTTAAGGCTGCGCCGAGCGTACGATGATTAGACACCTCGCTCTGTACTCTCGTGGTCATGTTTATCGTGGTAAATGCTGCCCGGCCATACTAATAGTGGTAACGCAATAAATCGTATTTAAATTGCCAGGCAATATTTCTAAAATGTAAGACGGACAAATTGTAGTTTATACTTTGGTGATTGTTTGAAATTAAGTTTGAGATAAAATTCCACAGTTAAGTTGTTAAAATGACTTAAACACCAATACGCCTTTGTTACATTTTGGGCTTGGTTTAAATAGTTTTGTTTTATGAAATATAAATTATTTTTAATTTTTGCTTCGGATAAAGTGTACATACATTTTTTGTGATACTAAATATGTGTTTCTTATTTTTATTAATGAAATATTAGTCATTAAATCAACTTAACCATGATTGCCGATTTAGCTTATTTTCGCCGGCACACCCTTAAAAGTCCGAGTCCGTAGGGCGAGGAGATTTATATACGAAGCCAGGATTGCTAATTCATGGTAGAAGCAAGCATAGCGCTTTTCTCAAAAATAAAATGAGACATTTTAATTTTTTTCATGATAATGAGTTATATCAAATATAATAAACTGACTAGGAAATATTAAAAGTTACTTACTTACTCATATTTGGGCGATCAGTCATGTTTATTGTCATTGATTTCTCCAGCAAAGCATTAGTGGAGTAAAATCTATACCAGAGCCCGCTTCTGAACATTTTTTGTAATTTATTTGCACAAAATACTTTCATTTAAAATTTATAGCAACATAAATTCCTGCTTTTACTCAACTTTTACTCAACTTAGTTCTCCTCAAAATCAATCCAGATGTTAAATATTTATGTCGTTAGACATTTAGAGAAAGCGGATCGTTGCAAAAATCCTATGATTTTTGCAAAGTTTCGGGTGATTAGAAACTGTTAAGATCTAAGGGTCGTCGCGCTCTGCTTCACTTCGCTTTGCTCCCCAAATGTATTTATGTGTAAACCTAATACGTTCCTCCTCGCTTCGCTTCTCCTCGCTTTGCTCATCATCGCACCTATTTTTGACATTTGTTGAAAAGCTACCAAAGATGGTTTCGAAGATCTTTTGTAGTTTCCAATTATCTGCACCTTTGCAATCATCCTAGGATTTTCGCGTGATTAACTTTTTTAGGGTTTCATGTCCATCAGTCCGTCCGTCTGTCTGCGGCTTAGCTATTGGTACTAAAAAACTGTAATTTGGCATGAGCATAATACACATTAATCACGCCGACAAAACAGTAAAATAAAATCACAAAACATTTTTTTTTAATATTACCTCCCATGCACGTAAATTGGGGATAATTTTTTTTCTCATCTATCCCATATCGTTAGATAGGTCGTTTAGAAACATTGGGGGTGTGTCAAGACTATTTTGCGATTTAGGGATCTGTTGGCGAAATATTAAGCTTTAAAGTCTTAGAGAGTAATAATCTATGTTGAAAGTGCAAATTTTTATCAAAGTGTGTCCCCCCCCCCCTCCCCCTGCCGGCTAAACGGTTGTTTATGGATATGTAAAAAAAAACACAGAAGTAGTATATATAATGAATTTAAAAGAAAAACTATCACAGCTAAGTACTGAACTACGTTTACGAGTACAAGTCGCGCCAAATTTCAATGAAATGAAATTGAACAACCAAATTAAGCTAATGTGCAATAAATACAATAACTGCAAATTTATAGAATGTGACGATTACAACATGTGCTCCAAAATTAATACTGCTATTGATTTTATAGATTACCACGACAAATACTTAAATTTTAATAAACATGGAATTAACAAAATACAATTATACACTGAAGAGAGACAAGATCAAAAATCTAAATTTATAAATAAAGGTACTATCCCATACTATTTTCAAAAAATCAATAAAGAGGATAAAACTAAAATAATAAACAATAAGTTACTATTAAAAAAGGGAACAATTCCTTACTATTTTACCATTTCTCAAAAGCCTATTGAAACTAAAGAGATATTAGTAAATGAATCAAAAAATGAAAGACAATTTTTTCGTCCCGAAAGAAAAGATAAATAAATGCTCATTCAATATTCTTCATCAAAATGTCCAAGGGTTTTACAGTAAAAAAGATCAATTAGAGATTTGTCTTGATGATTTTGAACGTAAGAACATGTCTCTAGACGTCATTTGTTTATCTGAAACATTTGTAAAAGCGGGAGAAGAATCTCTATTACTACTTAATAATGGCTATAAGTTAGCGGCAAGTTATTGTCGTAAAAATTTGGATAAAAACCTCAAACCGAATCGAAAAAGAATAAACGAAAGGCGTGGGGGTGTATGCATTTTTACAAAAAATAATATTGAATCTAATGCTCTTGACTTAGACCACATTTCTTGCGACAAAATATTTGAATGCTGTGCCATTGAAGTTGCTCAAATAAAAACATTATTGTTCTGTGTTTATAGGATACCGAAGTTATCAAAGAAAAATTTAAAATTATTTTTTCACAAACTTGAAATTTTATTAGATAAGTTTGCAACTGGAAAAAAAAGGGTAATTATTACTGGTGACTTAAATATTTACACATTGACTCCTGATAACGTTAACACAAAACTTAAAGATATAATACTAAGCTACAACATGAAATTTCACATTTCGAAACCAACAAGACAAAGCTCTTGCCTTGACCAGATTATTAGCAACATTCCTGAAGCTGTAGGCACAATAGAACCATTAGGTCTGTCAGATCATAACACTGGTCAAATATTAAGCTTTTGTGTTTCTGATAACCTGCAACCCTTACAATACTGGTATGTTTATAAAAGGGACTATAATGCATAAAATGTAAGAAAATTCTATGGAAGCATGCAAAGTATTTCCTGGTCAGAAGTATACGAAGAAACTGACTTTAATGAAGCATTTAATAAATTTTATGAAATCATTAATCTGTTCTACAATCTATGTTTTCCTGTGTATAAAATTAAAGTTTCAAGTAAGAGAAGTAAACCGCAATGGATCACCAAAGGAATAAGAAAATCATGTCATAATAAAAGAAAGTTAAGATTCAATTATTATAAACAAAAAACGGAACATAAAAAGACTACTTACAAAAACTATACAAAAATGTTAAAGAAATGCATTGAATGGTCTCACAAAATGCGAAGTAAAAAGTTTATAGATTCATCGAAAAATAAATGTAGGGCTGCTTGGGATATAATAAATGCTAATACCAAGTCTTCAGATACAAAAAACAATACTATTGACAAAATTAAGCAAAATAATAAAATCATTTCAAATCACTCTGACATAGCAAATCTTTTTAATAACTACTTTATTGATCTTTGTAAAATTAATACAAAGACAAATGACAATGAAATGACATCCAAAAATTATACAATTGATATTAATAACTCTAGTTTATTTTTAACACCGACTCATGCAAGGGAGGTGGAAAAGATAATCTACTCATTGAATAACACTAACTCAGTTGGTTATGATGGAATTTCAACCAAGATAATAAAGATTTGTGCCTCTGTATTTGCACCAGTGCTGAGTCATTTAATAAATGAATCTTTTAGGCAAGGAAAGTTCCCAGTAGCATTAAAGAAAGCTATTATAAAACCACTCCACAAAAAAGGCAATAAAACTGATATAAGTAAATATAGACCTATCACTTTAAACCCTATCGTGTCAAAAGTGTTTGAAAAAGCAATGCATAATAGGCTGACAAATTTTCTTGAAAAATTTAAGATAATAAAGACGGAACAGCATGGCTTTCAAAAAAATAAATCTACAGTACTGGCAGGTTTTTCTTTAGTAAAAAGTGTATGTGAAAAAATTGACCAAAAAAAACCTGCTTTTGTTGTTTTTTTCGATATGACAAAGGCATTCGATTTTGTGAACCACGAAAAGCTATTAAACAAAATCGAAAAATATGGCATTCGTGGCCCTGCTTTAGAATGGCTAAAAAGTTACCTTATTGATAGAGAACAGTGTGTAGAAATAAGTGGTGTAAACAATAAAGCGGACACCATATCTTATAGGTCATCGTTCAGAACGAATAAATCAGGAGTACCCCAAGGAAGTGTGCTGGGCCCACTTTTGTTTATATTGTTTATAAATGATTTAACAAAATGTACAAATTACCAAACCGTATTATTTGCAGATGATATATCATTAATAATTACTGGTGAAAAAAAAAACCTTGAATATGACACAAATGAAGCTATAAAATCCATGGTAAAATGGTTAGACGCAAATAAATTAGAAGTAAACTTATCAAAAACAACATTCCTACAGTTTCAGAACTATAACAATACAAAAGAACCACTAAATATTAAATACGGAGACACACAAATTGGGGAATCAGAAACTGTTACTTTCTTAGGGATCACGTTAGACAGACATTTAAACTGGAAAGATCACGTTGACAAAGTCTGTAAAAAAATAAATAAATTCGTATTTGCACTTTATAGACTTCGAAATGTGGCAAGTGATGAAATAGCCCTTAATGCATACCATGGATACATTGCTTCGGTATTAAGATATGGCTTGATTCTTTGGGGAAATTCTACCGATATTGCAAGAGCTTTTGTAGCACAAAAAAAATGCATTAGAGCAATATGTGGTGCAAAACCACTTGACTCATGTAAGCCCCTATTTAAAAAACTTAAGGTCCTTACCCTGCCATGCCTGTATATATTTGAAATGTGTAATTTTGTCAAACAGCATTCAAACTTATTTACAAAAAAAAGTGACGCGGATGGTTATAGATTGAGACAACCAGAAAATCTAGTGATTCCTAGACAGCGAAGCGCTCTTTTCTCTAAAAATTGTTATTCAATGGCCGTAAAAATGTATAATTTATTGCCAGAATATACGAAGACATTGCCGGAACCATTGTTTAGGAGAAAACTGTTTAGCTGGCTCATTGATCGAGGTTTCACTGTCAAAGAATTTATGAATTATAATAATTATAAGCATTATGATAAAACTTAAATTGAAAAATGTATATAACAATACTATCCTGACATTAGTTCAATGAAATTGTTATGACATGCATGCCGAGATTATTAATAATTGTAAAGACATTGTAATTTAATTGTATTAAAGTATTTGTATACCTCCTGCAGGTGAAACATGCTGAACTGTTATTATATTTAACATCTTTTGTAAACCATGTTTGGAACAAATAAATATTTCTATTTCTATTTCTATTTCAAGCTTTTAATCCCGTCTAATATTAACTTACACGGGGCGATTCGTATCGGCAGGAACAAAATGTATGGGTCGTCCTTCGGAAGAGCGACTTCCGAGCGAAGTAGAAGTTTGGCGCGATCTGCATTAGTAGATCAGTCCGCATATTGTGTAGGATAAACTACGGAACCCTATACTGCACGTTGCCCGACACGCACTTTGCCGGTTTTTTATTATATAGCGACATATAAATGTATAAAAAAAAAACATTCAGTGATCATGAATTTTTCTGAACTACAAAGCCCCCCCGTCCTTGGAAACGGAATGTGACAGTAAAAAATAGGATTTCGTTGCACGACTAAAGTAAACATACAGTGGACATAATTATGAGAAACTAGACCGATCGACAGTTTTAGTTTGCACAAAAGTAGGTTTTTTTGTTTTTAACTATAAATCCCGTTGATATTTGAAAGGTTCTTTCGTCTTCCGACGCCCATGAAAGCCTACAAACTCGGGCAGGGAGGTTGTCAAATCAAATCATTAATTAAGTATATAATTTACACTTATTACAAGTGAAATTATAATGTATAAAAAACAATATAACTGAATATAATACGGGAAGGAAAAGTGGAGGGTAAAAGAAATAGAAGAGGCCCAGGAGATCATCCATGGATCAGGTAAAAAGAGAAGTAAATTTCGTGTCGTACTAAGAAGGCGGAGTGCAGAACTGAATGGAGAAGACTTCACAAACAAGAGCACAGCTATTGAGTAAAAACGAAATAATACGGGAAAATACAGTAAAAGTTAGGGCTAGCTTGAATTGAATAAATTAATACACTTGCATAAATTAAAAATATAGGAATAAATAATGAATGTGATGCAATTAATACAATAAAGTTGACATACCTTTAGATAAACATTATCGAGGGCTTTAACCTCAAGAAATACTTAATATATGATGTTTATTTCATTGTAAATAACCAACACATAATTTTTATTGTTGTGAAAATAAATTGCTAAGACTCACAGTTCGTGTATAATATTATGAATGGAAGAGGCGAAAGAGGTGTGCCAGGATCGTAACAGATGAAAATCTGAAGTCTCGGTATATATATATTTTAGCTACACTTTCCGGTGCAAATAAACAACCAGTCGAGAAAAGCGCGTCATAAAAGTTAGATATCGAAAATACTCGTATATCTAAATTAACACCTTCGAACCTGAAAACGGTAGCAGAGACGTTTAATACCCAACGTGACCGACCATCTAATAAACATTTTTACTGGTGCGCTCGTAACTTAGTGACAATAAAATGTTATAGATTTTGTTACATAAAATAAACCACAGACAAAGTTTTCATAGAATATTTTTATGGATCTTTGTAAGAGTATTCTATACGTTTCGTTGTAGTTTTTCGATTCAGTTCAATACTTTTCTTTTATAACATTGTTATGGCTTTTTGTGCAGCGAAGTTTGTTGGGGTTCCTTATTAAATAAACAAGTGTGGCCCGCGATAAAATCTTTACATGTGTAGTAAACATTTATTCGTAGAGTACGTTGTGAGAGAAAATACAGAACTTCCGAGCCGATCACTATCTATTCGAGTTTGAGTTCTTCTAGACTGCGACATAGAAACATTGAAACATAGTCGATGAACCTGCGAAATTGCATTGAAATTCTTTAACTAAAAATTTGATAAATTTATATACATTATTATTTATTTCACATTATTTATGAAAAATATATATTTTTTTCTGGCCTTGTGATTGTCGTTTAGAAAAACGAAAACTGAATCGGTTGAAAAACAGTCAAGCATTTTAATTTGAAAATTCGGTTTGGAATCAGGTGTTTGTTGCAATCCTTTTCCGCATATTAAAACAATTTGGCGTCGTTGGGTATTTTCTAGAATTCCCACTCCAATTTAGTCCAGTTTTACACTTCTCGACAAACAGATCAGTTTGTACCTACTCGTTCATATAGCACGCATACCTCGTACTAAAGTTGGCGCCGCTCTGTTTCCCCCCATTTTACATTCAGTCTCCCGCCAAGTGAAAGTGATTTTCATTGTCCTTCCTGTTTCCCGCGCTTTTCGCTGTCAAATAGACGACGTAGGTTCTCTTTTTGTAATGCCAAAAGTCCATTATGCTAGTGTTAGCAATGTTTTTGGCCTGATTTTATTGTACCCTTCAGCTTCTACAAAATTGGACGTAAATTACCCTATTAAATTGTTTAAAATATTCTAATAAAAGGAGGCAATAGCTTACGAGGATGATTTGAAACACGAGCGAAGCCCTACGTTTTTAAATGCATAGTGTAAGTGTGAAAACAATATCTAAATACTCCAAATGAACTTTAGGCGGGCATTCTTTTTCTCTGCACGTAATTTGCAAACTTGGTGGAACTCTAGTCTATTCTTGGCTACTAATATAGAGGTAGCTCGGTCTGCGTGTTCCGATGGATCAATTTTTTCCCGGAGTACATCGATATGCAAGTGTGGACTGTGACTTTAACTGCACAGAGTGTGGATTTAGAAACACTCTCACACCCCCTCGGGGATTCAACTTCCATGACGATGTATTATATTTTTTATTTTAAACACTTTATTTTAAACTTTGTCTCACACACAAAGTGTTGAAAATAAACAGTTTCAGTTTGGATTAGACTGTCTAACAATTTCACGCAGCGCTTAGCAAGCTGACTCATTTGTCTGGAATATGATGCTCTGAAAACACATTATCAGGCTTAAACTCTGGCGTATGAAAATCTAGTTGAAATATACCTGGTTTATTAAAATTTTGTGATATCATAGTGGCTTTATTTACTGGTTTAGTTCGTTACCAGTTCTATTTATTTAATTTATCAATTTTTATACTGACGGTCATGGAGAAAAACAACATAAAAAATGTCATCACGACTTGAATCCCTGCGAGGGTGCCAAAGGTGTTCCCAAGTACGAACTGTGCCAAGCCATGGTTGGTACATCCACTTTGCTCCCACGATTATTCCGTCCTAAACGTGACGTTTGGTCATGGATAAAATTACTATTGAACATTTTAGTTTTAAGATTTAAAAACAAGCAAATATTTATTTAGATTTAAAGTTTAGCTATTTTTCTTTACAAAGAACTAGAACGAGTTAAGCCCCTCACCAACCGACACTAAGCCTCGCTTTTCCGGTACATTGTTTCGACGAAAAATTCCGAGCCTCTAAAACTCCGGCCCTTATAATTCAGTGCACGTGACCACCACTAATGAAAGACTTACTTAAGTCAACTGCGCCGGAGACGCGAATTAACAAGTTTGAAATACAATTTAGTCCTTAAACGAGCTCGACTCGACGAAAGAAAAAAAAACTTCGTCATTTTCTTTTCGCTTTTTAGGGACAATGGAAACTTTATGCCGTTACGCAATTTGTGCTTTTAGGTAACAAAGTTAGAGCCTGTGGTCGATAAATTTATCGACGATAATAGGACCCTTTGAGTAAAGGGACCATTGTTTTTGGTGAAACTATTTATTTATATAAAATAGCTTTTTGTTTTTATACAACTTCAGCTATGGATAACATGATTAATGATGAAACACTATTACTCGTTTCACGTTTCATAATATATTTTTCATTGTGATTTGTGAAATATATTCATCATGCATCATGTTACTGTCAAATTTCACCAACTGCCAACAAACGCAAGATAGACAAAAATTTGAATAATTGTAGTTTTGGCCTCAGTGCAGCATTAACATTGGCAAAATTAACCAGGTTAGTTTTATAGTTTTCCGTTTTACATACATAATATCAGATATACTTAGAGATGCAGAAAACTCTAAAAAACGTAATAAACAAACACGTGACGAGTAAGTGCATACTCTTAATAATGTTAATTATGATTATGAATAGGATCTGGATCTAGCACTCAAAAGGTTTTGAATTATAATTATTATTTAAATCTCTCCCTTATTTGTTAATCCCGGGTTCATCTGACGAATCCCCGTCCATATTGTTGTCCCTCTACTACAATATTAAATTTTGGGAACCCCGTCAAAGTTACCTCTGGAAGCCTTTGGCCAATCTTGTAAGGGATACTCTTACAATAAATTATACCCAAAATTGTGACCGCCACAGAAGAGCATGTCTTTTTTTGTTCAATTAGTCTAGTCATTTCATAAAATACTTTGTAATTCGTCCGTCCCGGCTTGTTGTAAAACTCATCTGCGGTACAAATGTACAATTAAGAAAAAGTGGTCAAGTGCGAGACGGACTAGTGCATTTCAGTTCCGTACCAATTCATTATTTGTAAATCAAGGAAACTGCTAAGTGCCGCCTGCGTATATTTTAGTATCCAATAGGATATTTATTTTCTACTTGAATATGTTAAAAATATTGATAATATTTACTTATTAAGGCTACATAGGTAGTAAAAAATAGATTTTAAAACAGCAGAACACCCATACTACAAAAGATTGGGTTCCGAAAAAAAAACAAGTTGTAGCGGGCCTTTCCCAAGTCGATAGCATAGCTCTAAGCGCAACGAGCTATATATGTATACCCTAAACGTGACAGAGAAAAATACGCTGCATCAGAAAAAAATGCTAAGTGAAGGCTGTTTTTTCAGTTCAAAATTGTAGTCCATCCAAACTATTAAAGCAAAAATAACAATAATGACTGTTTTAAATACATAAACCTATTACGTATTTAAAACATAACACCCGTTTTTATTAAACGCTCTTGTGTGAATTTATATTAAATATTATTCACCAAAAAACAGCAATATCCAATATCCAACCTTTTCTTGATTCGCCGCACTACTCGGACTACTTTTTCAGATATATTTATTTCTTTCGTTGTGCGATCGACACAATTAGAACGAAGTTTTAGTTTACCGTGACGTTTAGCGCACTTGCCGTGAAAGCAAGAGGTCGCAGTTTCGAATCCTGATCCGAGGTATTTCTTCAAAATACTTATCTCATTTGAAATTTGTTTCAATTGATCTTTTCCAGTTCGTAGTGCCCTCTAAATAATATTAGAGTATCCAAAGCGATGGATTTCGCAATAGATAATATAATCCTTGTACTGTTGATTTCATCGAAATCCGTAGAGCCGTTTTCTAGACCCCGATTATAAATTTACAAGTATTGCTCGTTTAATAGTATTGGAATTATCGCTAAAACAATAGCAAAACAATGCATTGCAGTAATGATTTTATTGTGAACAAGGTCTGAATGAAACGTTTTCATAGGGAACCCTAAAAGCCTTCAGTCGGTTCGTACCTCACCGCGCGGCTGGCGGCTGCTGATTGCTAATTTAGCGACAAAGGACGTCTCACAGCAAAATGTTGAATATTTCTCTCACAAACTAGCTATTTTATATGCAACTACGGCAACACCGAAAAAGGTTTTGGTTTTATTCGAGTAGAATTAGAGCAACGTTTTTAAAGGATATAAAAATACATTTATGACTATATTCTACGTATTTTTTGTGGAATTCGAATTTTGGAGAAGAGCAAAGTATATTTACCACAAAACACTAGAAAGAGTTTTATTTTTAAAATATATTTGCCCCTTAAAGGTAACAATCAGAAAAATATGAATGCATTCATGAAAAAGTTTGGTATAATGATTTGCTGGAAAGATTGTTCCAACACAGAACACGTCGCATGATCGGAAATAAAATTAAATATAACAAAACCACATATTACGTGTTGACAATTAAATAGTAGAGTTACTGAACTATGAAAATAGTAGTTTATGAAACTGGTTCATAAAAAGATTATTAAAAACACGAGTGTAAGTTTAAAAAACGAGGCGTTAAGTAATAAATAAATTTCTTCGAAAACTATGGCGCAACAAACAGTTCATCCATTGACAGACCGAGTCTAACGCACCGTAAGCCATAGACAATACCTGGCCGAAAATAAAGTGAACTGTAACCTCGTTATTGTTTTGTACGTATTGGAGAACATTATATAAAAAACCTCATTGGTATTTGATATTAAACCTCAGACATGGCTGTATGGGCTAAGTTCCCTTTGCCTTCCTAGTTAGTATCACATGTACTGTAATCTCAGAAAAAGTTATTTTATATCATTATGTTGTTCGGAGACCTATTACTAAAATTATTTTTTTTTGTGTTTATGACTTTCATGAAAAATATTTTTCATTATGCCAGTAGTTTTGAGTTCGTAATGAGGATTGTACGACATGAGGTTTGATAAAACATATTATGTGGTCGATAGTTAATATAAAATAACAATAAACTCAACAACTTAGAAGTTATTTTGTTTGAAAATGTCATCACTTCCCGCGCTACGGTCGTAGCACCGCAACGTCGCGGTGTAGCGCTACGATTGTAGCGCTCTCTACGAGAGGTAGACTAACTTAAATTGGCTGAAGATAAACTTTCATATCTTCGTCAGTTTGCAGTCTTAAGTAGGGTTTATTTGTTACATTTTGTAAGGAAATCTTCACTATCATAATGAACATAAAAGTTTTGTTGTATTATTACTAGCTCAATTGACAAAGGAGGTTTATTCCCAACTTCATCACACTAAAAAGATCTCCGGCAAAATAATTATTGTCAAGGCCTCTTAATTGATTTTTATATTATACTAGCTTTTGCCCGCCGCTCCGCCCGCGTGTTATTCGGTTTAACGACATGCTTTTTTCCGGAATAAAAAGTAACCTATGGGTTAAGTTGGAGAATAAGCTATATCCATTCTAAATTTCATCCAAATCCGTCCAGCCGTTTCAGCGTGAAAGAGTAAACACAAACTTTCGCATTTATAATATTAGAGTGAAGTGTGATGAGATAACATAGCCTTGTCTTATTTCACCTCAAACGATTAGGTCCGCGCTAATTAGACACCTAATTTTTCAATGATATTGATCTATCCTACAGGAACCATGCATTTTTCCGGAATAAAAAGTAGCCTATGTGTTAAGTTAGGTTATAAGCTATATCTATTCTACATTTCATCCAAATCCGTTTAGCCGTTTCAGCGTGAAAGAGTAACAAACATACACACATACACACACACGCACAAACTTTCGCTTTTATAATATTAGTAGGATAGGATATACCATTTTTATACGGTCTTAACTTTTATGTCAGTGAAATAAGAACTGCCATTGAGACATCCGTAACAAGCGAGTACCCGAACCTACTTCGATATCACGCACGTCCTACCCTTTCAAACCGAAAAGACGAAGGAAATACAATTTTCAATTGACTTGTTTTGATTCCACCACGAAAACATTCCGTGTAAACATGTTTGTGTCAAAGGAGACCTGAATATAAATGTACTACTAGTATTATTAAGACTTCAGTAAAATTAATTACAAGTCATAAACCATGCTGTAATCAAAGAACCATTGATTACAGTGTAGAGGAACATTACCTTTTGTGATAATTACAGAGTAGAAGCTCTGTTGCGATATTTGATACGAGAGCTAACACAATTACTATTAATTTTGTGGTAGAAGGTAAAAAACAAAATGTAATTAAATGCTACTTAATGAGATCGTTTCGGAGTTCATTTAATTTTATGCAGAAATATTTTTTTGGGATCTTAATAGCTGTTTTAATTTTGTATCAATGTTGTAGTTTATTTTGTTTAGGATTACGATTACTAACATAATATCTTTTTTATATCAGCTACCCGGCTAGAACTAAATCCTACTCTTTACACAACAAATAACTGACTCCATTGGACCAAAACCTTTCTTATAAAAAGGTACGATCATTAAAAACATTAGGAGAAAATTGAAGGGAAACAAAATTGTAGCCTCGATTTGCATTCAGGAAGGCTAGGAGGGGTCCCAAATCGAATTCCTGACGCTTTTTTCGGACCCGGACATTCTGATCTAGATAGTGTAACTTACTTATAATTTTATTGGATATTTTTTGTTGGGGAAATAAAAGCGCTTCTGCTTGGTTATGCCCATATAAGTTATTTTTTAAATATATTTTATATTTATGTTATACATAAAATACCTACCACTGAATGAGTCACTCAGCACGAAATCTTCTGAAATTATATTAATATTTATTAAGAGTCTTCAAACTTGAGGTATTATAGGTTTTATGTTTTATAGCTAAATACATCGTTTTATATATTCTAATTATTATTAAAGCGCATTACAAACAAATAGCTATTTATGCAACTGTTACGTTATAGACGATCTTTTAATACGAGTGCCATTTTTCGGTACAAGCGTAGCGCGTAGCGCATACAAGATTTTATCTACGAAGGAAGAAATAAAACACAGAAATAAACAAATAAGTATTTTTATAGAAACTTAACTACACACTGACTATTGTTTATTTATATGTAGATTTTGTACTGTACAATTATTAAAATAAACAGGAATTGCAGAATTACAGGCTGAACTTGTAGATGGGCCTGGAGACATGCATTGCGGTACATTATGTTAACTTCGTTTAATGTATTTTGAGATTTCCTCAAAACATACCAACAAGACGTTTTCAGAAAATGATGTGCTTGGAATATTGTTACGTTCCCGCCTTATCACGAAATCTTCATAACATTTCCCATATACATGTCTTGATTTTTTTGGTAGTAAATTATTTGTAGCCGCAACTGCTCTATTTGTTATATCTGGTGGAGTATTTTCAATATCACTTGATGTTGAAGACATTTTTAATAAAATTTGTAATAAAATTTCACTCAGATATTTTTTACCGCGTCCACTTTTTTTTATTTAGTCTTTATGAGGTATAAGGCAAAGATCTTGTAGCCGCAACAGCCAAATACCATACGATACTTTTGTTCTAAACTTGTTCCATTTTTAAAAACATCATTTACATTGTCTCGATTGCGAAGTAATATTATAGGTATAGTAGTACCAACTTATCTGTAGAATGAACTAGCTTATTCCGGACTTGTCATTGGCTAATATTCAATATTATCTAACCAGATGTGCTAGTTCCGCCATTTTCATTCTACAGATAAGTTGGTACTACTGTACCTGGCTGTCTGTTCAGAATGTCTTTGCTTGTGTTTTAGAATTTATGACGATTCGCATAATGCAACCCGATGTCGTTATGGGTATCATAATGAAACCGCTGTCAATTTTGTAATTCGAATATAACGAAACCGAAGTAGATAAAGATTTTTTTGCACGAAGGAAGAAACTGATAGTTGGTGATAGTAGGAAATGCGCATTTAATTCCTATGGTGCATGACCCATTTCACACTGTCGCGAACTTTTAAATGTTGCAATGCTTATGCATCATAGAAGTTAAAAGCACATTTTGCACTAGCAACAAAATCGTTCGCTGCAAAAAAAAAATAGTTATTCTTTAGAAAAGATCAATTAGAAACAAATTTTAAGTGAAGAAATATTCTAAAAAGTTCTAGGTTCGAATCCTGCACCGAGGATGCTTGTAATTTATTTCTAATTGATCTTTTCTAGTTTTTAATGCACTCTTTTGATAATTAGAGGTATAGTTTTCTTATACCAAACAGACATCCGTTAAGATATAGTATTTTTTTAAATTAAAATCATTGGGATGCGATACAGATGTTAAAGTTTGTTACTCTTACAGTGCAGGCGGAGCCGTCAACAAAAGTCTAGTATGTTAGAAATAGAAGCGAAGAACCGCTTATAACGAAATCATCCTATCATCCTTGAAAGGAGAGGAATCGATAAGCTAAGAAAAATTACCCCAATATGACAAAAAATTCAATACATATTTTTATATTTCTCATTATTTTAATAAAATACAGGATACTAACTTAACGCTACAATAAAGTGAAAGTAGAAAATTACTAAATTTTTTTCGATAAAAATTGACAAATAGAGGTCAAATTGGTTTTTTTTTTTAAATTATACCTTTTTTATGTATCGGGCTTTTTAGTCATGAGCGCATTTTCTTAGCATGGTGGTTTTTTCACATGTAGTTCTCACGTTTCACGTCAAAAAATATAAAATACAAAAATTAAACAGCTAAAAATGCGCTAATGTTTAAAAAACTCGATTAAAATACAATTTTCCAAACAAAGCTATTCTGATATAAGATTGTCGATTTTTTAGTAAAAAAACGTACCTGTAGCGGTTGTCAAGTAAATTCCTTATATCTATTATACAAGCTCATACTCATACTACACAAACTTCCGCAAAGAAGAATTTTTAGAAATTCCAACTATGAAAGTGTGACACAGGCTGTCCAAGTCTATTACTATCCCAGCACGAGCGAAACCGTGGGCTAAATTCTAGTATTTGAATAAATGGTATGTTAACAAAACCTTTAAATAATACCAATACAATATTACTGTAACATCTAAAGCTCGTAACAACACACAAATGCAATTTCATGTGTATAATGCACATTTCCAATGTTATTTTCCGATAAACATACTTTTATGGCTTCTGTGAGATTCCAATGTGCAGTTGTTTAACAATACAGTGGAATATTATGTAGTGTATTACTCTAAAATAATGGTTGCAATAATACTGCTACAAATATTGAAAAATCATCGTAAAAGAGAACTTAAATGATTTATTTTCTTTATTTATATCCATTTTGTACGTACACTATAATCGTGTAGCTCTGTTTATCTTTTCTCTGAACGAACTTGTGAGCTTGACCAAATAAAATGTAATGTTATGTAATTTCGCTTTTACGTGCACGCTCCATGAAACTTGCGAACCCAATGCTATCGCAGCGCATGCGTTGCGGGCACAAAATTAAAAACGTGTCACAGGAGAACTAAAATTTTGGCAATACTGTGAATTTTATCAAGAACATAATTGAGTAAAATAAATTTAGATTATCATTTTCGATGCGAAATTAGTTTTCTTTTTTACCCAAAACAAAAACACATTCGGTGACAACTTCAGTAAAAAAAAACGTAAAATTGACGTTTTTAGGGGTTTGTTTGACAAGATATGATTCAAACCCGATTTTTAGTTCTAATTTGGCATAGACAAGCTTGAGCGCCTACAAAATCTGTGCATACGTTTCATCTTTGAGCTTCGTAAATATGACCATGTCTCTGAATTTCGCACGCAGCTGAAATGGCTCCCCATTCGTTTTCGTAGAAACAGTCACATCCTTTCTCTTCTCTTCACTGTCCTTAACAATGCTTCTGCACCCAATTATCTACGGAATCGTTTTACTTTCTTATCTGATCGAGGCAGACTGCAACGCCGTCAACCACAAAAACTTATCGATACCTACACATGAAACTGGTTTTTACTCAGACTCTTTTACTGTGCATGCTGCTCGATTATGGAATCGTCTACCAGAATCCCTTCAAATCTGTCGTACTCTTAACACGTTTAAAGCTAAACTTACTCACTACTAAACTTACTTACTACTTAACTCACTACTTCAGTGATCTACACTACTAATTTTTACTCTATTTATTTTTGTTCATTCAATACAGAATTATCCATGACTTTTCATTATATATATGTAATGTAAATTTATGTATTTATTTATATATATATATCTATTCTTCATATATCTCTTGTGTAAGTGTATGTACTCGTTTATTATAGGATTAGGCATTACTTAATATTAACTCTATGTAGTTTCCCCCAGTTTATTTTACATTTACATGTTCCCCTCTACATTTTTCTTTCACATCTGTTCCACCCAAAGGTTGCCTGGAATATATTTCTATTAGCAACAAGTGCCGCCTTTGTACAATATGAAATTGTTTCTTAATTTCTTATTTTATGTTTTTGTGTAAATGTACATTAAGTGTAATAAATAAAAATAAATAAATAGATCTAGATAATGTTAATGGACTTAGCATAAAATATTGTAAAAACACTCCATAGACACCTCGCAATTCTGTGTATGCTTTAAGCTTTCGCGATTTTCACACATTATATATTTAATAATGGCCTGTCACGTGACGATGGTAAGAGACCCGACGGGATGTCATTGATACCCTGGAAGAACGGGAGGTCCCTGGTGTGGGACGCGACTTGTGTTGACACAGTTGCTCCGTCCCACTTACAGGTGACCTCGTCACAGGCCGGGACGGCGGCAGCGTCTGCGGAGGAGGCGAAACGGCGCAAATATGTATCCCTTGGCGTAGGATACATATTTGTGCCTTTTGGCGTTGAAACCCTCGGGCCGTGGGGGCCGGGAGCGCGGCAGCTCTACAAAGAACTGTCGTCGAGATTGGTCGACGTTTCCGGAGATTCCGGAGATCGCATACCTCGGCCAAAGAATTGGCCTAGCAATTCAACGAGGTAATGCTGCCAGTATCCTGGGTACTCTTCCACGTGACGACAGCGATTTTGGCTCAATTTTTTATCTACTTTAATTAAATATTTTTGCTAGGTAGTTTTAGTTTAGTTTAGTTTATTTCGTAGAATAATTTAGTTTTTTATTAGTTTATTTAAGTTTTATTAATTAAAACACACATTATTAACTTTGTATTGGGGTCTTACTCGCGATAACTAACAACATACCTTAATAGATATGTGCTTGACGTTTCGACGCCTCTGTAGGCTGTCGTGGTCACAAGCTAACACGCTTGCAGTGTTACATCACAAGCTAAGCAGTTAGTTCTGATCACTAACCGAGTCTAAAGTATGAATTTTGTCGGTTGATTTAATTTCACCCTGTATTATGTATTAGAGAGGTCCGTCAATTTTTTTTCGTTATCTCTTTTCGTTATTCGAACTTTTTGAGTTTATCGTGATCAGGATTTTACGATATGAGTGTAGTTAAATATTATCAACGGAGTGCATTACAAACTAGAAAAAATCAACAAAAGTTACGAAAATTCGGTGCACAAGTATGGTGGAAAGATTCAACGGTCTAGGATTAGTATACCTCGGTGGCATGGTCGGTAACGCGTTTGTCGTGATACTTAACAAACTTCACTTTTAGCAAAAAGGCACAAAAGTATCTCGAAATAAAGACAGAACTTGGAGACGAAGTTTGCAACAAAAGCTTCGATTGCGAGTGGGTATTTGACAGACGAAAATGAGTTTACATTTATCTTCTTGAGCAACAGACGTTCAATGTACGTAAATTGAGTTAGAACGTCGGGATGAGACGATGACGACACGTCTTGAAAAAATGCAACAGGTCAGTAAATTTTATTTAAAACTACAGAAAATCTAAAACAAGTTTTTTGCTGTAAGTAACTCATCATGATAAACTCAGAAAGTTCGAATAACGAAAAGAGATAACGAAAAAAAATGTATAGACCTCTCTAATACATAATATAGGGTGAAATTAAATCAACCGACAAAATTCATACTGGAGACTCGGTTAGAGATCAGGAACTATTCAGTAATCTTTTTGGCCAAATTCGAATGTATTTTTTTGCTCCCTTACTGGTTAGACTAGTTCAAGTACAATTCCTAGTCTAAGCAGTAAGGAAGTAAAAAAAAATCATTATTCGAATTTCAACAAAAGGGTATTGAAGCTGGTTTCTGATCACTAACCGAGTCTCCAGTATGAATTTAGTCGGTTAATTTAATTTCACCTTGTATAAACGTACATACATGCGTCGTGGACTGCTAGTTTTTTTGCGCCCTAGTATAGGTAGGTTATTAATTCAATGTTTACTGTGTTTCTGTTATTTAAAAGTTTTATTCTGGGCAAAAATGTCTCACAACAGTGATCGAGTAATAGAGCATCGAAAATGACGGACGGTTTCATAGCAGCAAAATCAACAAAAGCTTGCGACAAAGCTTTTATGGATTGAAAAGTAAGAAAAATAAGTGGATAACTATTGCATGAGTTTAGATAAAGTAGTTTATTAAACTGCACATAACTAGGTACTAAAACTACGCCTCGTTTTTTAAACTCACACTCTTTATGTATCAGTTTCATAAACTACTATAAAAGCGATGGATTTTGTTATAAAAACATAATCTAATCTACTTATCGGTATACGATTGGTTACGAATATCAAATTGATAATGAAAACTCTCAAGAAGCGGTTAACGTTAAGCGGTAGCTCAGGGGTAGAACGCTGGCCTCTCAATCTTGAGACCCAGGTTCGATCCCCGGTCGGGCATGCACTAATGAGTTTTTCGGAATCTATGTGCATAGTATTTTTGTTCTTACCTAATACTCACCACTTGCTGAACGGTGTAAGAAAACATCGTGAGGAAACCTGCATGCCCTAAAAAAGTGTGTATTTGTGCCCGAAGTATGGCGATATGGCTAACCACCTATCACGTTGGGACGTTATAATCGTCGGTGAAACGTGGGTGTGCCGATTGTGGACTGTGACTCTCAAGAATTTCATATTTTAGTTTCTCAACAAAGTGATATTTATTTGCCAATAGCGCAAAAACGTACGTATTTTACAAATTATGCATAAACAGGAAAAAGTTCAAGTTAATTCTGGCAAAATTTCAAATGCTTTCATCAAGGGGTATTTATTCAAACTTCAATAAAGTATAAAATGCTCTAATAAAACCACAGCACTAGTCAAAAGACATTTATCACTTTTTTAAGTAAACCGTAATACTGGAAACTTTTCAGGCTATATTTCAAGTAATACAAGAATTTCCAAGTCAGGCCTTCCTTGGAGGCTTTTCTCAGAATTTATTGCGGACTCACCAGAAAAAACGCGAAAGAAAACTTGCATGAATTTTCTATAGGTACCCATGTCCTTGTTATATAAGGGTTCATGCAGTGTTGCCGTATTGGAATATAATATTTATTGCTTTAACTAACAACATAAAAACACACACAAAATAAAATATTTATATTTTTGTAAAAATAAATCTAGAAATAAAAAACCATTACAGATATTAGAAACCGAATATTGATGTCTGCTAAATATGATTATAAGAATGGCAATTACAAAATGTAAAAAAGGCCAAGAACGATAAATCTTGAACATCGTCAGAGGTGGCAACACTGGGTCCATTGTGCAACTCACAAAGGGTTAAGACAAATCATATTACCGACGCGTGAATTGTAAATTGGGCATTATTCGTTATACCTCGCTGCCAGCCGCCGCGGGGCAGTGAAGGGGGTATAGTGTGGATAGAGCCATTGTGATGAACATTTTAAAGATTTTATTCCTTTTTTTTTCTTGTTTGAGTTTTTACATGGAATTTCTTTTGTTATTTTTTGTGTTTCCGTCTGGCTGTCAAATATTTACAAGAAGTTAACGAATATTTTAAATATTTAAACGCAAATATTTGCGTTTAAATTGAGCAATAATCGTTAACGCCAAAAGAGACTTCTTAGAAAATATATCAAGCCTAACAGTGTAATAGCGGCAACTAATTTAACTAAGTCTTTATTTTGGTGTTTGTAGTTATAGCGCAAAAAGCGAAATGATTGATCGTGATAAAATATTATAAAATTATGATAAGCTTTATTTGAGTATTTTTATTTGCATGCTTATAAGAAAATAACTTTGAATCATTATATTTGCTTGTCGATTTTATCCTGCCAGTGAATTATTATTATTTACAAGACACCACCTTATACTCAATGTATATAATTAACTACATAAAATCACATACTATGATTAAATAATAATAATAATAAAATAATCGAAAAAATAATCGATCTTTTTCGTCAGTAGAACGACAAAAAATTTACTGCAACATAAATGCAGCCGGGCCTTTAAGCTGAGCAAAAATAAATCCATCTAAGATTTCAACAACTCAATAGAAACCCAAATTGCTTTCCCAATTTGTACCATCTCACTCCAAACATACCAAATAATAACAATGACGATGCAGCCTCTTTATTGGCTGTTCGTTTTGGCCTCCATTCTCCGAGCAATCAAACCAATGCCGTCAGTAATTGGCGCCCAGCGGGGCCTTAACGAGAGATTGTGGGCTCATGCTACAATGTAAAGGCTATTTTTATTTCCGAGGGTAATTTGTAAATAAAGACACATTTGATGAAAATCGAAAAATTACTTGAAATTGGTATTTTGTTGGTTCTATAGTGGATAAAGTTCAGATTTAACTGTAGAGACGGCTGCTTGCACAAATTTAGCTTTATATTTAACGTTTGTGCCAAATGCTGGATAGGGCTCACTACCCACCACGCTGGAACATGAAAATCGTCGGTAAAACGTGGGTTACTTCCTCGGTGATTCATATCGTAACGATGTATTCTACGTTTGATAGGTCGGTTAAAACGTGGGTTTACGAAGTGGACTGTGATTTGAGACTTCAGTTCGTGACGACGTTTTTTTCTGTTGAATCTGCGACGAAATTTCTTAAGATAACACACAAACATTCACCCTCTCATATCCAAAGGCAAAACTTACATGTCCAAAATATATTTTATAAATATTACTTTAATGTATCTATAATATTCTGTACCTACTTTTGTTATGTATAATTTTTAATTTTAATTTAATTTAATTTTTCATTTGATTTGTCTCATCTTTTAGTGGACACATCGGGTGATCAGAGGGCTGGCGCATTCCTCGGCCAACGTATAAGTTTGGTCATCCAAAGAGGAAATGTGGCCAGCGTTCTGGGCACCATGCCGCAGGGGTCAATTTTAGAACAAATTATATTATTTGTAGGTAAGTTATTTTTATAAGTTTAAGATTTTATTTTATATTGCTAGGTATTTTTAGTTTATATGGATTTGTAACTGAGTAGTAAATAAAGCTTAGGTGGTAGAGCTAATGCCGGGCTCGACTGTGGAGGTACCACCATCTTACTCGTAAATCCTCCCGAAGTTATTCGGGGGAGAGTAAGAGGACAGCTCTCAGGCAAAAAACCAGGCGGCCTACCATTGCCTGGGACTGATGGATGGCGGTTTATCCATCCCCAATTGCCGGGCCTTATATAAATCAGACTGGTGACGGGCAGCGGCGTCACTGGTGCAAGGGTTTCGGTACCGCGATCACCAACCCGCCTGCCCAGCGTGTGTGAGTATGGGCATTTCTTCCAGGAGGACCGCCAAGAGTGGCGAAATCCTGGAAAGGCCTATGTCCAGCAGTGGACGAAACAGGCTGATAGATAGATAGATGAGAGTAAATAAATTTCTAATTTAATTTCTTTTAGACACATAAGTAACCTGATGTACTCATTTGGGTCGAGTCTAGATCTTACAAAACAATGAAAATTAGGGTGGAAGCTATAGTGCACCACTGTATGACTTGTACTTCTGTGAATGAACTTTATTTTATTTTATAACATCAAAAATCTGATTCCAGTAACAAAATCCATATTGTTATTTGATGAGCTTCATTCAGTTTCAATCCGAGACACAGTGGGGGTCGAAATCAGCCCAGTATCGTCTCATATCGGCCTTTATTTTTGTATCTACCCTTATTCCGACTAGACGCTCATTCATTCGCAATTTTCTGTGACAGTCGGCCCTTAATGATATTGTGATTGCACGTGTTATTGGAAAAGTGGTTATTACGATACAAATATACAGTCGTTATTGCTGGTGGAAACGGATCTACTCCCAAAGGAATAATACAGCCATATAGCTAAAATATGGGCATAATACTTTCGTGGCAAGAAGGTGGACAATCAATTAAAAAGGCTTTCAGGGGATGATAAAGAAAACTACAAGGACTAGATATAAAATGGAGCTAACAAATATCCTTTCCTCAAACATTATTATTTCGTTACGAAAAACGCAATTGTTTGAAATAGGCGTTTCTTTCAAAACACAAATAAGTTTTTTTTATATTTTGCAAAATGTTTATGATGTTGTGATTTTGAAAATGCTCCGGAGTTCGTTCCCAAGCTTATGATTGTTTTTCTTATTTTTGAATAAAAGTATTAAATAAATAAAATTTATGTACCGCAATGATATCAATTTAATTTATTAAATAAATGTGGTTTATGGCATTACATTATGCGAAAATAGTTTGATATCGATTAGGCTTTTCCAGCAAAGTTGTTTTCTTTTAATGCATTACTTTGTAAATGATACTGCACATCAACTATAAACACGCTTTAAAACTTGTATATGTTACCGTCTTTCAGATAGAGCTGAAACAAATAAAAAAATTGGCAACTGTTATGAGGTTTTTTGTATGGTGTTTAATTTTATTTTTTATCTATAGCCATGGTAACACGTATTCTGTAAAATTTCACCTGGTTACCTAACTAGCTTTAAAGGCTGAAGCTGTACTATAGATCTCCTTGACAGACGGACGGATGGACAGCTGACGCTTAGTAATAGAGTTCCGTTTAGAATCCTACCAAGTATCCTAAGTTGAATTGTATCCCATTTAAGATGGCTCGTTTAACATGTTAGCATCAGCAGTTGGTAAGCGGAATAAAAGGGTAACAATTAATTTACTTAAATGTGGCGGTAGCTCCGTCATATTCCTCAATCTTGCCAATCTTGTTTGGAATTGAATCATTTAAGCATGCATCCATTTTTTCCCGAAGTACACTAATAAATAAATAAATAAATAATAAATAAATTCATTTATTTCAGGCTACAATTAAAAAACCCATAATTTGTTAGTAACCATAGTTCTTAATCTAATATTAGTAAATAAATAATTAATTAATTAATAACAAAATAAAAACTATTTAAACTGCACCTAGATGAGTATCCTCCGCCAAGCGGGGATGCTTGCGTGCAGCATGGAACACCGACTCAGCGACAGTCAAGCCTGGCCCCAATAATAGGCTCTAGTTTCGGCGAAAAAATTGTGCCCGCGTTTTAACCGTTCGATTATAACCATTTATAATTTATCCAAACTTTTGGTATGAATAGCAGTGGCGTGCATAGAACTTTTCGTTAGAAAAACAATGAGAAGGTCAAGTTTGACGACAAAAAAAACAAGAAAAAAATTAAAACCAATTTTTTTAAATGAAATCATGTACTCTAGGGTAGGCAGTGCCTACCCTAACGTCATACAAATAATGATTTCTTAAATTTACATTAAATTTTTTCATTTTTTTATTATCAAACTTGATCTTCTCGTTGCATTTCTAGCAAAAAGTGCTATGCACGCAGCTGATGAATAGTAAAGTTGAAAACATAATAATAATAGCTAGGTGTTGTTCTTATTTAATAAGGTTAATTTGGTCAGTTCGTAAACGAAACTCTCAACCTAGAAGGCTCATTCCTATGAAAGCATACGTACCTTTCTAGTCCTCACACACGTGGGCCACACTAAAGGAATGCAGTTTCACAGGCCGTGGAGCCGGAACAATTGTATTATACGAGCTATTAACCTTCGGGTACCAAGCCGTGCTCATCAAACAAAAACGAACCTTATTTGGAAATGTATTAGAATTATTATTGAATTTTGGCCTGCGTTAGTTGGTGGCAGAGACAAAGCTTGATGTACAAGATTCAACAGAGACGCTTCTACGAAAGCCTGTTGATTTTGTTTGTGTCTGTAGTAATCTGGGTTTCGTAGGTAAGCATATCAGTCTAGACTGTATAGCACTTTGACCAATCACCAGACCTCAGAATGTGGAATTGGAGTCGACGAGCCCAAACAACTTATCGTATACACATAATCCAACCTGTGATGCCTTTGAAGTTCTAAATGCAACGATTCCAATCAAGTTGTTCGAATATTCACCTGATTTTTTTTTGTATTCCTCAAGAGGAATGGAACAAGATGGTATTACTATTTTAATAATGTTGTGTTAAAGACATAAAAATCTAAACATAAAATTATTATAATTAGGTAAGGTCAAAACATTTCGCCCCATATACACAGAGTCATAAGAAGTCTTTGCCATTTGTAATTGTGGTGAGAGTACCATCGAGTATTCACAAATATGATTACAATTATCAGAATATTATTTAAACAATAAATAAAAGCAAGTAAATGCCCGCCCGCCCTAGTCCCGTGCCGCCCCAGGTCGTCCCGCCCGCCCCTGCACTCGTTAGTGCAACAATCCATTGAGGGTATACTTGATGAGCAATAACTCGTTTGAGCTGAAAATATTGTCCAAATGATCAGTTCGATTTTTGTATAAAGAGATAGCGGTGTGGCTATGTCAATAGTTGTATCAAATTATTTATTTTACTTTATTTGCATTAGTCGTTGAACTTTAAAACACGATACCTACCCCAGATGGACCTTCGCCTTGACGTAACAATAGAAATTAATGAGTAGTCAACGCAGCCTATGATGGGATTGTCAGTTTGGTAGTTATAAATTAACTTTTCATCTATATAATGTGACATTAATTTATGCAGCCTTTATACTGGAGACTTATTAAATTATTACGGATCATTAAAATATTTTGAGAAATTAAAAAATAAATATTTGTAGTAGGTACTGACTCAGGGCTAGGATAGCGTTTGTAGGGAAATGAAAAATTTAATATTCTAAAAATTATCATCGAACCTTCATAGCGACTCTTGCCGAGTCTTCAGTACGAATTTGGCTGCATAAATTAATGTCACCTTATACATAAGTTAAAATAAATCCCATTAGTTTTGCTACATATAGAGAGACTGACAAATAAAGCAACGAAACTGATTGGGTTTTAATTTTTTCATTTTGTCGTTTTAACTCTGAAATATAAGTTTTCACATTTGGGCAGTATGGGCAGGAAACATCCTACATATTGCATACTTTCATATTGCATTGCAACTCAACTTGTGTACAAAATAAGACTGAGTTTCCAAACTAACGTTCTACAACAAAGCAGTAACAATCCTGAACATTAGTATCACACGAGCTATTAAACCGAGCGCGTCGTGTCGGCTCCGCCGTGTAGTGCAGCCTTAACTGATCGCTGCTCTTGTTTAGTGCTATATTTATTGAAGTAATCGCTTTATACACCCCTGCCCTGTTTAAAGGACAGTCGTCATGATCGCAGCAACTCAGTTGTGGCTGTGACCAAATGTAATGCTATTTCATTTCGCTATTACGTGTACGCAAAGGCAATACACCGATATCGTCGCGAGAACAAAATTGAAAACTGGGGTGTCAGGAGAAACAAAATTATGGGAATACTGGTTTCCAAACATATTATTGGTTAAAATTAATCTAGATTACATTTTCGATGTATTCATTTTTTGATTTTATCTAAAACAATAAAATCACATTTGGCTACATTTTTAGTGAAAAACCGGTAAATTTAGGTTTCTTATTGGTTTTTTGTTAAGATTAAAGATATGATTCAAATTTTCAGATTTTTTGTGCTAATTTAGCATACATCTAGATAATATCAATGGACTATGCCTACAATCACATCAATATTATAAATGCGAAAGTTTGTGTGTGTGTGTGTGTGTGTATTTGTTACGCTTTCATGCTGAAACGGCTGAACGGATTTGGATGAAATTTAGAATGGATATAGCTTAAACCCTAACTTAACACATGGGCTACTTTTTATCCCGGAAAAAAGCATGTCGTTAAACCGAATAACACGCGGACGGAGCCGCGGGCTAAAGCTAGTATATAATAAAACATTCCATAGACACCTCACAATTTTGTGGTTGCGTTTGTATGAAGGTTTGCGCGTTATATCCTTTAGACTGGTAAACCTGTGATAAATAGTTTTTCATTTTTAAGTTACCGTCTGATTATAAAAGGATTGCGCTCCATTTGTTCCTCAGTTGATATAGAAGATCGATAACTGACTAAGTTAAATCAAAAATGGCTGGAACGACTGAGATGTAGAATCTAATTTAGGTGATATTCTTTGGGACCCCGGTAAAATTGGTAAAATCATCGATGTGAACAGAATACGGATAATTTCGCAAATTCATCCACAGTGAAGCGTATTTTAAAGCGTGCAAGACCTTTTCCGACGATGAACTGTGTACGAGTAAATAATGTAAATAATATGATGAATATCATAGCGATGAACTATGTAAACACCCATCCATCAGCCTGTTCCGTCCACTGCTGGACATAGGCCTTTCCAGGATTTCGCCACTCTTGGCGGTCCTCCTGGATGAAAAGCCCATACTCACATACGCTGGGCAGGCGGGTTGGTGTGCGCGGTGCTGAAACCCTTGCACCAGTGACGCCGCTGCCTGTCACCAGTCTGTTTTAAGGCCTGGCAATTAGGGATGGATATACCGCCATCCATCGGCCCCAGGCAATGGTGGGCCGCCTGGTTTTGCCTAAGAGCTGTTCTCTTACTCTCCCCCGAATAACTTTGGGAGGATTTGCAAGTAAGATGGTGGTACCTCCACAGTCGAGCCCGGATTCAGCTCTACCACCTATAAATAATAATGTAATAATGTATGTAATGTAATATACATTATGTATTTTTTTTTATATTCGTCTAAAATATTTTTAAGGATGGATTTAGTTAAATGAGCGCATTGCCCATAATAAGCTGTGTTGCAGTTTGGGGACAGTTTGTGTAACAAAATATTGTTGCTTTTATTGAATAAAAAACTTAAAATTGAATCGAATTGGATCGAAAATATAAAATATACCTATAATTTAATTTATATAAGAAAATACAAAACTTAACATGTTGTATTCGTTTTAAATGTAGTTAGTGCGACATGTAATAACTGTATATTATGTACCTACATCACACACATTCTCAATTCCAATGAATTTTGCAATGTCTTCGACGCTCGCTTAAATGATAAAACCCTCCTTCCCAAGATCAGGTATCTCAATATAAAGTAAAAACGTTTCAACGCTTTATATTATCAGTATTTTAGATGTAAACCGAGCAGCAACGTCGGTAGTCGTCAATAATGCTAACCGCCCTTTGCTCCATCAATGAGTCGGGGTGCCGGCTACTCTCTTTGTGCATTACGTACAGAGCCCGCGGCGTCCGAACACTTACAATGTTGCAGCTATACTGAAGGCTACGCTATCAACTAGTCGTTCGATTCGATACATTCTGTTTGAATTGTAAGGGCATTCGATGTTTGGTTTTTCCGCTACGCTTTACTAAGTACTTTTACCCTTTTCGTAGAATAGCTTTGATAAATATATTGACGGATATGGAAGAAGCGAAAAAAGTGTGTCACAATCGTAGCAGGTAAAAATGTGTAGTTTCTGAAAATACCTCTGTCAGACAGATATTTAGGCGCGAAAAGAGCTTAATGTATGTACCTATATGTAAATACAGGTTTGTTAGAAAGAGTTAAACAAAGTTATTTTTTTTTACCAATATATTATTACTGTATAAATTGGAACTTATTTTAATTATGTATTTTTTTCCGTTTGACTCATTTGAGTCTAATGTATATGTTATGGGTAAAACTAAAAGATAGGATACACCTAGGTTTACCCGGGTAATCCTGTACAAAACTTCGGAGGTCGCCTCGCTCCGCTACGCTTGGTTCGGCGCCCAATGTTTATTAACATGTCAACCTAACACGCTTCTCCTCGCTTCGCTCGTCGTTGTTTTTTCAGCCTTTACCCGACTTTGGGTTTTACCCGTGACGTATAAATTAGAAATGTCCAGATTTTTTTCAATTTTTTTTATAATATTATTTGGTATGTTTATCGAGTGCCTACATCCGCGGTGGTCACTGACCTCTAATAATATTATTATGATGTATGTGGTGGTGGTAGTCAATAATGTTAACCGCCTTTTGTTCCATCTATAAATCGGACATAACACTTTACCAGTCCTTTTTACTACGGCGTAGCAAGCGCTAACGATTTAAATTTTGTTAATAAAGTAAAAAAGGAATCATCATGGTGAGACTCCGTCCGTCCGTATTTATTTATTAATTTTAGACATCAACAGGAATACACTGAAAATATGTCCCTTGTCTCTGAAACTAGCGGACGATATCCGATTCAATTCCCAAAATTTGCAGGCATTTATATTCTTATAAGGTCCTACAATAATAAGTGAAAATAATTCTAGGATAGATCATGTATCGTTAACAGATCAAATTCCAAAAGAATAAAAAATGTTTTTTTCAGATAATTTTTCACTTCACAGTACAAAGTGGTTCAATCAGCTGTCTGAATTTCTAAGGAAAAAAAAAGTACGCGCAAAAAAAATTATTTTCCGTGGAATGTGCTGTATTAGGGATACTCTATCATCTGTTAATTTTTTTCACTTTTAATTTTAGGACCTTATATACAGCCAAAATTAGTATATTGATAAAAATATATGTATATATGTACAGTGCTAAGAAATGCTATCTAAATATGAAACGAAACCATATTCTAGCTTGGCCTGGAGCATGTCTTTAATTTTACACACTGTAGTACTCATAGGTACTCAATGATTTGAACCCCACGAGACTTGCAATGCACACACGTGTTTTCACGCTCATCCAAGGAAAAATGCACCTAAACATCATACACATAAGGCTATAGATATTCCCGAAATTAAGTTGTATGTAGTATTTGTTATATTAAACATAGTTATATAAACTGAGACCCATGTTGGGTAACAGTTGCGATTGGTTTGGAATATTATGCATCTTTGATGAGCTTATATTAGTTTTGGTGTTACATGGGTGCCACTTATTTTGCATATCTTTGTGCTTATGCTCGGTACCGAGTTACATGAGCTGAATATAAATGAGAAGTTGTAAACTAGTAACTCAGATAAGTCGGCTTCAAAGTATAGTTTTGATGAGTTATGTTAATTCAGAGTCTTCGAGTAAGCATCAAAACAAAACCAAATAACACATTTTTACCGTTTCGTAAGGAAAAACGGAGCCCTATTAAGGTAACTCTGCTGTTTGTCCGTCTGTCGGTCTGTCCGTCAGTATGTCACGGGTAGCTCGTAAACGGAATGAGTGACCGTCCAAATCCGAAACCGATTATTTAAATATTTTAATTTAATTTAAATTATTTTTAGGGGCGGGGTCCTCAAGTGAGAAAAACAAAATACCTGCCATAAGGAGTGTCATTATCTAGATCTGGTAGAACTCATTGAGAAGAGTATAAATATTATGTATATTTTTATAATTAAAAACAAGAAATGGGTTGCTGTCAAAGTTGTCACTTTTAGACTATTCAAAGATTCAAAGATTCAAAATGTTTATTTGGAAAATAGATACATAAAGTATACGTTTTACATGTCCAATCTAACCTTTATAAAATTAATATTATATGATTTAACTAATATAATAAAGTTATACACATGCAATTGATAAATAAGTTGATAAATATACTGAATAGACCATAATAGAAAATAAATACTATCATATAGTATACGAAAATAAACTGAATAGAAATATAATGCCTAACCAAATTCATACTAACATAAGTAAAAAAATAAAATATTGTATATAGCTACAAATTGCAATACAAAATAAGTTAATAGATAAATAAACTATAAATAGATATAATGCCTAAATCCGCCCATTCGATTTATATTTCTATTTTTGCTACGGGGTAACTAAACTAGTTAGGAATCTGAAATTTCTATATATCATGTTATGTACCAACTACTGTATTTGAACAAAAAATAACCAAACGCCAATTCATAATGTAGTTTTAGGGTGCCGTAAAAGAATACTTGACCCACTTAATTTTACAATTTTGTTTTATAAATGTAGATAATGATAAGTTGAGCATTTTTGTTGAAATTATTAATTCATTTCAATTATATTGTGTCCTTCTCGCACTTGACCGGTTTTTCTTCGTAATAGGTGTAAATGTTTGTTATTTGTGTAATTAGTTACTATTTGTTGTACTTATGATAAGAGGCTTGACTACAAAATTCAATGAAATTTTGTTTTATCATATTCATCCAAAAAAGTATACGTGTATTCAAAAATGTAATGGATCGTTTAGGGATGGACAAACCCCGTAAAGGATGCAAGCGCATCCTTCTCATTCAATAACCAACATAAATATCTGAACTCATGGTTGTGCACGGAACAGAAAGTAGTCTGGGTATCCGTCTGTCCGTCGCTATCACATGTCCGTCTACACGGCTGCAGTCAATTATCAGATAAGATTGCTCTCCGTGTATTATATATATATTCTGTACGTAGACTCTCTCTGTGATTGGTTGTTGCAACGTTTCCCATACAATGTATCCTAAAATATATATATCAATACTTCAAGAGAAGAAACTAGAAATTCATTGCTAAAGGGATGATATTTTGGATGATATGTGTAGTTTTTGACAAAATCGGAGAATTTTTGTTACACTAGTATTTAGCAAATTTTTTCAGGAACGATCATCTAAAACTCCTCCTAGGTTTGTTTTTTAAATATTGAAGGTGTGGTCTCCCCCATTAATAGGCGATTAGGTGGAACTACATTTTGCCTACATTAAGAATTCCTTAGCTAATAATATATGTTTAAAAAAGTAATCTTCTGATTTTGCTTACATATTAAAAAAAAAAACAAAAATAGACAAATACTGCGATTGCAAATAAACTTTCTAAAAATACTTTGTTCGTCCTCTCGATCACTCCGTTGCTAAGCAACGAAAAAGGCACCAATCATTAAACCGCAAATAGCATTAATTCCCGCAATTTGTTTCGTTCTTTCTCTAACAATTAAAAGTCCGGCTGCTCCAATCTGATTTGTTGTACTTGTACTGAATGCCGAGTGCCGAGTCGGGCTTTTGTTCTCCTAACTCTAATCGACATCTGCCGAATTTTCATTTCCTGTATCTTTCCTACATTTGAAATTAAATACGATCATAAGAAATATGTCGAAATAAAATGTTGCCCTTTAATTTTTTTTAAAGAGCTGCATAATCCTTGAGAATTATAAAAGAACAAAGGAAGATGCGGTATCGCGCTTCTCGCACGCGGCTCTGCAAATATAGGTCCAATGGACCTATTTTATGCAGCCCGTCTCTGTCGTTCGGTGACGCTTGTCAAAAAAAGAGGTCCATTATCAGTTGACGATAAAAGAACGTAACGAACTCTACATTAAAGAACAACCTAAAAGAACTCTACATTTTTTTCGAATCATTATTTGATTTTAGTAAAGCCTTAATATGTACGTCTGTACGTCCGAGCGCACTGAGCTAGGACTAAAAAACTACTGGGCACTGAGCTGAAACCGGGCATGTCAGTTCAGAATCAGATATGGATGAATTTCAATTTTTTATAGGCAATATTTGTAGCATATCTTCTGGATTAAATTAAAAAGCTTTAAATGTATGTTTTCATTTATGCCCTTTACAGCTCTATGCACTGCCAATGTGGGCTGTCCCTGTCCAGTCGAATACAACGCGTTTTCTTTTGTAATGTTCACCGGGATTCCTTTGTCGTCCAAATTGGGACGGGGTCCACCGGTCTCGGGGTGGATAAATTCAATCGTCAGCAGTGAACAGGGGTTTCTGCAGGAAGTTTATTCTCAAGGGATTCGTACTTTATTGCACTGAGCTACAATTTTTAATATTTTTTCGTACAGCTAAATAGATTTGATAGCATTACGTTTCGCCTGAAGATACATATTTATTAAGGAATGTGACATACTTATTTCAGATACTTTCCGATTTATAACGCTCTGGAGTTAATCAGTGCAACAAGGCTCTTTTGGTGCAAGGATGACACTGACATGGGGTGCAGCTTTGAAACAAAGGCTACGTTATTTGAGGATACCTGCATTAGTTTAGAGTTTGGCAACGACCAATTTACTCGCAAAAGAGCGTTGTCACGCTGTATATGCCCAAAAAAATTCATTACTTTTCATTAAAAAAATGATGCGTCAATTGGCATTTTTGTATCAAGTTCTGTAGATATGTACTGAAACGGAATAAACAATAAAATATAAATAAATAATAAAGTAAAATGTAATAAAAAATTACTCATGAAAAAGATAAAGTTATTTTTTATATATTTTTGATTAACAGTTATCGTAGTCAACTTTATTTTGCTTACACCTTCCTTCTTCTGTCTCATTAAAGGTTAAAATGGTATATACTCGTATGTATATAAACTATATATTATGGTAAAATACTAAGTTGAAATCCCGTCGTAGGTAGTTTCGCAGTTTCGTTTCATAGTGCAGAAATAAAGCGTTGTTTCGTAGTCACAATCTACAGAACGAAAACAACCAGACACTGTAAAATTAATAATCAGTGTTGCTAATGCAATTTTCTTGTAGCTAGGTTTATGAACCCGCTTGAACGCGTTAGATCACCAGTTTAACAAAAATATATCGAAATGACACTAAATGTATGGAATAGCAGTTTGAAAAAGGATGCTAAAATGTACGAAACATCTACTCTATCCAGTCGCTAAATCGACTAAAATTCCGTTAGTTTTAGTGACAATAAAATCGCAACACTGGTTGTACCTATTTGGAAAACCAAAGGATTCGCACAAAATATATTATACCGTGAAACAATTCGTAATAGTATTTGCGATTACCTAAAATTATGGTATTAATTCTTAGAGAATTTGGAGTAATGTAAAAAAATCCGTTAAGTTATCTTTTAAAACTAAGCTTGGAATTTTCATTCTCAAATACTCACGGGACAGCTCTCAGGAATTCCGTGCAGTCACCAGAAACTCACCTCGCCCTTTGTAGTGTCATCAAAGTGCAAATTGGCAGTTTAGTGAGCTCGCCAGCCAGGCGATGCCGCGGGCAATCGTTAGTTAGATACTTTTTAAAAAGCAGCAAAATTCTCGCCGTGCCGTGGAGTATTTACTTTGTTGTTTTAGCAGTTTTGGTCACACGGGAAGTTTTTTCTTGATACTGCATAAAATGAAAACTTGTTCAGTAAAATACTAAAACTTCAGTTTAGTTACTAGCTGAGGTTTACGATTAGGAATTACGTAATTTGACAGAACTCTAAAACTAACTATATACAACTCTCGTTACTACAGCAATTGTTCTGATGGTGAAACTGTCTGATGTGAGCCTTTTACTTGTAAACGAAACGGCGCGGCGTTTTAAACTGAACTTTGCAGTATTTTAGTCAAAGTTTTCCGACATATCTCAATCCGATTTCACATATAAAACTTTCAAGCTAAATTCTTTTACGTACGAGACTGTTGTGAATTTATGATTCGTTACTTAAGAATCGCATGATGACAATCACTCAACTCATAAACTCATAAACTCGCAACTCGTCTGTTTAGTATTAAATTCGTATAAAATTCAATATGTAGGGAATAAAATTGGAACCTTCTCAGATTAAAGGTATCGTTCTGAAATATAGTCGACGCTGTGCTATCTCAAGAAACAAGTACACAATACATATTTACTTAGTTACCGTAGCATTTTTGGCTGCGCGATAAGATTTTATAAAATAAAGTTGAGTTGTAGACTTACAGTTTAGTTTCTAACTAGACTTACAGTTTAGTTTCTAACTAAACTTCACACTCAGAAAATGATTAATGACTTTTGTTAAATTAACATAACGATTCTACGGATTTGTTTCTAAACTATTGGCATTTTCTATCTTGCATGCAAAGTTTACGTTGTGTATGTGGGTATTTACGTTTTTCTCTTTTTAATCCAGCACAAAATCAAAACCTATATTGTTGAGTGAGATACTAAAAATCAGTCTAGTTCCTAACAAAGGTTTACGATTAGAGTTAACGCCATGTGACGGAACTCTATCGACCTTGGTTGGTTAGTCGTCCGTTCTCTGAGTGTACGAATACTGATGACGTCATTTGACTGAACCGTAAAACTAACATCACCACACGTAACTACAGTAATTGTGTTGATGGTGAAACTATCTAAGGGAAATTGTGTTTAAAATGTACTTACTGTTAGTTACTTTACTGGAGTACTGTTAGTTTCACTGTGTCATCAATTGTGCTGGACGGACACTTCAAATAAAATTTCGATTTACTGCAAATTTTACCATAAAATGAGCATTTTTGGAAGGAAAGTCAATAAATTTAGGTTTTTATTTTACTTTATGCTATTTTAGAATGCTACATTGGTAAATTTATTTTAAAAAACGTATGTGACTAATAATAAACAATAAAATTACATGCAGTTTTGAGGTTTACGGTTTTTTGGTAATCACAGTAGGAGATCTCAGGCACCTCCATGTCTAATGGAGAATTTTACCAGTACTCAATATATGACAATATAAAACAATTGCAATATATTCTTTTATTTTTTGCTTTTTAATGTTCAGTATTATTGTATCGCAATTAACAGTAAGAACTACAATAGCTAACACATAGAATAAAATAAAAAAATTATACAATTTACAAAAAAATCATGAATGAATTTGAAAAAAAACAGTTTGTTCAAAGTGTCCACAATTTAATGCCATTAAAGTTTTCAAACATGTTTTCATGTTTTTTAAGGCTCGTATCGAATGCCTTCATCGAAAACCCAAAATACAGCGAATAAGTGATCATCAATGAGCTAATTAGGAGGAGGATACACTGAGTCAGGTTAATTCAATCTTCTCACATCTGCAAGCGAAGCTGACGGCAGTCATTAGTCTCGACTGCATCGTTTAATAGCATTTAGCTGGCACTACATGCAAGGTGTGTTGCTGGCAGGCCAGGATTCGGGGGGGGGGGGGTGAAATTTTCAGTAACCGTTGTAAGACATAAACGTGCCTAATTTTTATTTTTACTTTTATTTATTTATGGTAATTAATATATCACAGTAGTCATTTATCGATATTTCGTGTATATTCGTGTTTTATTTTATTTTTACATCATGCTACCTTATATAACATTGTATTTGTTTTTTTTTATGTCCAGAGATTTCGGGTTGGAATAGAATACCAATAATCGGATCGTTGTGAAACTTTCAGATGCGTTCAGGAAAAATAAATATGACTATGTAAATATGTGATGTCGACGTCACTAAAGGTCAAATGAAAGACATCGCTTTTTATGCACGCTTATTTTATAATCTGTTTATTAAGGCTGTACCTGACCCTAGAATATGAAAAAGACAGATTTTCGAGGGTTCTTTTGACGAAAGTAGGACAGGAAAAAATATATTTGATTTATTGATCTTTTATCTAGGTGATCTACTTATAAACAATGTACTGAAATTTATACTTTTGTCAAAAAAAATGTGTTTTCCACCTTCTTTTTGGTTTTCAAACGTTCGTTTCAATCACGCGTTTAAGAGTTCAACTTGATTTTTTTTTTCATAAAATAAGTGATAGTAATATAAAGGTTTTCTACCTAAATCCAGTATTTTTTTCCCTACAAAATATTTCAGTATTAGCTGAAAACCCTCCGATCTGCTGTTTCGCGCGTAATTATTAGTATTACGCATCCTAGACAAATAGGTCAATTAGCTAACCAATATACCAAAAGCTAATAAAGTATTTGACATTGGCTTTTTTGTGTTGGACGGGTAATAACATTTTTTTCCTAGGGCATGCCATACTCTTAAAAATAGTTAAGGAAAGCTATTCCTCGAATTTAAAAAAAGAATAGGCTGATTGTCACGTTGAATTTTATAGAAATAGTTGAACTGCAAGTTGATTTAACTTTTAGTAGATTACGAGGGGACCTAAATTCAACAGCTGCAGAGTTAATATGATTAGTACCTAGAATGGAGCAACTGCTTCACAAGTTATGACTACAACCAGCTGTTACAGCGTTTATTCTCTGTTCCTTCAACAACAAAGTAAATAACATGTTCCTTAATCTCCTTCTAAATTTCAGGCACGGACGCGATTGCTCTATCTGCAGTTAGCCATAGTTCACGCTAGTTAGCGCTGCAATAGCCAACTAACACGCCAGGGGCTGCTCTTCCTATCAACCAATTTAAACTGTCTGATAGTTTCTCTGTAGGTATATACTTTTCTCTATTAAAACATAGCTATTATTATCTTTATTAATAAAATAAAAATATTAAAAAAATATATATTGAGAAAACCGATCTCTAGCCGAGTGGTAGGGTGCTCGCCTACTAATCCAGAGGTGGTAGGTTCAATGCCCGTGGTGCATATTTATTTGTGTTCAGTCTGTGAGCTACGGTAGGCACGTTAAACTGTTGGTCCATTTGTGCCCGAAGTACGGCGATATTCGTCGGCAATAAGCGGGTGTACCAAGTGTGGACCATAACTTGCCTTTTTCAGTTCACACTTGGTAACCTCTGACACGTCCTCGGGGATTCATGTCGTGACGATATGTCATTTTTGTATACATTGTAAATAAATATATTTTTTACTTTACCAGTATTGGCCTTAAATTATTGTACTTTTATTATATTTAAAACACAGTTACTTAAAAAAATACAAAAATTAACGAAATATTTTGACTCCTTCAGTGGAGTCGTCATCAGTCGAATAAAATAAAATTAAATAAATGACATAAGAGTATAGAAGAGTTGAAAGGTGAAGTCTGTACAAGTTGAAAGAGGAAAACAGAAACTTTTTGGAGATACTACATGTAGATGATGATGACGATGATAATGACGATGATGATGATGAGGATGATGAGGATGATGAGGATGATGAGGATGAGGATGAGGATGATGATGATGATGATGATGATGATGATGATGATGATGATGATGATTATGATGATGATGATGATTATGATGATGATGATGATGATGATGATGATGATGATGATGATGATGATGATGATGATGATGATGATGATGATGATGATGATGATGATGATGATGATGGTGATGATGATGATGATGGTGATGATGATGATGATGATGATGATGATGATGATGATGATGATGGTGATGATGATGATGATGATGATGATGATGATGATGATGATGGTGATGATGATGGTGGTGATGACAATATTTATATTTTGTATACATTGTCATTGGTTCATGACAACTGTTTCACCGATATACTTTCCGCATTTTCAAGTGACGCACGGCGTTTACTGTCGCTGTCAAATGGCCAATAGCAATAGGCCGTCTGAATCTGGTCTGCATGTTTAGGAATAAAAAAATTATAATACTTATTTTTATGTAACAGGGTAAAATTATTTAAAGGGATACTTATGGTATCCTAATTTCTTAAATATAGGTACTATTTTTCAAAACACCGAGGTCAGTAATAACAAAGGAATTGACGGAACGCTTCAAAAAACAACCATTTTGAGAACCCGTTAAAATACGTAAAGAATAAATATGTACTTAAGCTATGTATCCTAAGAACAAAACTCTTTTACCTATTAAAATAAGTGTTTTTTAATAACCATATTTTAATAATATATTCTTCCAAAAGGCCGATAAACAATTTTTCAGATTGCAGCAACTGTAAGGAAATAATAATAGCTTGAAGCTGCAATAGATACCTTGTAGATATAATTGGCATAAGTCCATTGAAATCTCTTCATTTATCAGTCACGAAACCGATATTTAATGCCATTTCCGTCTGCACAGAATCTGACTAACTACGCAGGTGAAGTATTTGTGAAACAGAAGGCTATTAATTGCTAGAAACGGATAGAAAACCTTGCTTTTGGTGAGCTTGGGAATAACCCCGTTGGTCCGCTAGTGAGGGTGGGTTCAGACAATTGAATTAGCCTCCAACTCACCCACTGTACCGCACAGTACCTACTGCAATCTGTACTGTGTACAATGAGCTTAGGTTGTTACTCTATTGTTTCAAGAAAATCGTGTATCTCTTTCAACATTAGGTTTCTTGGAAACTCTCTCTAAAATAGGATAATCATTTTTACTTTATTTTAAAACTTGAAGTGCTTGTAATGTTGAAAGCAAATGACACGTATCCCATATCAAACTTGCGACCATGAATCAATTTGATGGACCTTCACATATCCTGAACAAACAATTTTAATCGAACAAACATAAATATCGGACGGGACAAAAACTAATAATGTCCGGACAAACTTCCGACCTTCGGCATCATCGTCTCGTTCACTCGGTCCATGGCGCCGAGGAAGTATGTCGACCCGAAATGGACTCGGTAACTAAAGATATGATATTATGCTGCTGCTTCACTTTAATGAAGATTTGTGTGTCAGATGATTACGATCATCCATCTATCCATCAGCATGTGTTCGTCTACGAGACATAACAAGTATCCACATAAGGCGCATATAGCCACGCCACCGTTTTAGTACAAAATTTGATAACCCGTTTCTCTGTTGTTTTTCGTTATAGACCAAAGTACAATATCTCTATCATATGGTACAGATATTTTAAAAATCACCATTTTGGAAAAATTTTGAATATTGATTTTGTATTAAATATATTAAGCTGGACAGATTTATATACAAAGAAGTTGTTTTCTTGCCTTAAATTGTACCTTAACCAAAATTTTACATTTCAGGCATATAGTGACTATGTAAATGCCTGTATTAAACTATAGAGATCTTGAACTTTAGTCTATAATGAAAAACTACAGAGAAACGGGTTATCAAATGTTGAACTACAACGTTGGCATGCCTATACGCCTTAAATAAATTTACGGTTGTATCTCTCACACAACCCGCTGCTTTTCTAGTCCATCCATCAGATCGTGTTCGTCCACTGCTGGACCTTGCTGGGCCTTTCCTAGATTTCCTCCGTTCTCCTCATCCAGCCGCCTTCAGGTTGTCGGTTCAGTGGGCACGAGGTCGGCAGCTACGCTTTGCTGTACGTGGTCTCCATTCTAACGCCTTTCAGCCCCAGCGCCCGCCATTAACGGCCATAGGCTGACAAATATGGCTTGCGCACTGCCACTTCAACTTACTGATTCGATTACGATCATGCATTTTATTTATCGTATGTTACTGTTCTGAATTAGTTGCAATAAAATCGGATAATCGCCTGGCAAACGACTCTACGCGCGGCGTGAACGAGTATGAAATATAGCTTATTTCCTAGATACCTTGATTTTTTTCTCTGCAAGTATACCTATAGGTATATAATGCAGAAAATTATTGAGGAAATATTTCCACCTATGACAAAACTCTCTAGTCTTTAGAAGAATAAAGTATGAGAAGGTACATGAAACTTTGTGGTGTGATAAATTAAAAAGCTCTAAACCTGTCATACATAGCCCAAGACTGGATATATTTGTCATAAAACTGGTGACCGTCCTTTTTGATAATGAGAAGATTACCGAAGTACAGAAATCTTTTTTGTACCGAAATATTGTATGTAGATAAATATAATAATTAAAACAAAAGTATTTCCGTATGATATGTAAAATATTTGGCTTAAGTATATTGTGTAACATCACCTCATTGATATAAAATACAGGTTGCAAAAAGTTTCATTTGTTTCAGAAACTAAAGTCGATCGATTGTACATTTTCAAAGTAAGTTTCATGAGCAAAGTTCCTGAATTTCCTAAATTCTAGACAGCTGCGTAGGAAGTTTTGATCATCAACATAACATAACGCACATATGAGAATTTTTGTGGACCATTTATCAAGCAGATGTGTCACATAAATGCCTACAGGGACGATTTTTCATGTTATATTTTGATTTATAGTAGGTATGTGGGTATCATTTCCCGATTGGTTTGATATGTTCGTAGAGGGTCGATATTACAACCTGTATCATATGATATTAATAACGACAATCAGTCAATAAATAAAAAAGATATTTTATACTCTATATATTATAAATAAGGGCATATCGGGTGTAAATGAAACCATAAATATAATCTTCGAGCATATTGAAAAACTTGCCCAAAGAAATATATCTGCAAAAATGAAAAATATTTCCATGTTCCTTTTCAAATTTTTATAGTTCCGTACTCTAAGGGTACCAAACGGGACCCTATTACTAAGCCTCTGGTGCCTGTCTGTCCGTCTGTCCCAGGGGTCTACAGCTTCAGCTGAATTAGGCAGCCAGTTGAAATTTTCACAGAATATTATGGCTTTTATCACCAATAACCAACTAATAACTAATAACCAACTAAAATAATTAAAATTTGGGTTAGTACTGAAAAGTGCCGATTTGTTTTTCAGGCGCTACCATTTCAGCAGCTTGTTTTATGTCACCTTGATGTTGCAATAGCAAATTTACTGTTGTCATTTACCATCTTTTTTTTGGGTTCCGTACCCGTATAGTGCGGTACTACGGAACCCTTTGTGTGCGAGTCCAACTTACACTTAGAACCTATTGTTAACTTTGTATGGGCACGTCGAGTTTATTTTTTTATTACTGCTGTTTTGTTCCTTTCGGAATGTCGTCTGGTATGTTAAGTAGATTTTCTATTTTCATTTAAAGATACCTGCGGCTGTAGCATGTTCTTATTGCGCGCGAGCATCACATCACGCTTTGAACGGCTGAGGTGGGAGTTATATTGCCTATTTTTAGATATGTGCGTGTTAAAAAGCGCGATAAACGATTTCGCACGTTGTCATGCTACGGGCCCTGTTCATTTCAAAATATCCAATGGTCTTATTTAAATCAACTGCTGCAACTGGTGGATAATATGTTTATAACTATAGTTTTTTGTGCTCAAAATCAGCGTTTTTCAATCATTTAATTAGTGACTATTTTAGCAGGAATGCCAGAAAGGAATGAATGACCGTGAAAGTTTTGAGAATATCGCGTCTCGCTAGCGTGGCGAGGTGAGACACTAATTGCTTCTAGTTCAGACTAAGCTTTCTGTTGACAACCATTACCTGATTGTGTGGGCTGCTTACCTTGGATAATTCTGTTTGATTACTACTTCATTTCGTAATATGGTCCCAAATATCAGACAAGCGAGCTAATTCTAAGGAAAGTTTTACAGGAATTAAAAAATGTACGTCTATAATTTTTATTAAACATTTTGGTGACTGAACTACAAAAATAAATAAGAAATAAAATAAAACGAGTAATTGCATTAATTTTATACAAAACTAATGTCTTTTTTTGTAGCTCTGGCTCATGTATAATACTCACTAATTAGTGTATCACTAATAAGTATGCTACTCACTTCGCAAACTACGTAATCAGAGATAAAAACAAAACGGTCCTCATAATTTGCAACTCAATTAAACATTCAGTTATGCTTCACTGAAAAAACAATAAAAATGCGCTCCTGAAGCCCTTGAACCCAGACGAAATCTCTTGAAACGTTTATAGAATTACTGCGGAACAACCAACGACCACTTGTCTGTCGATCAACAACCGTCGCCTGAATGTTGAGCGACACCTTTTTTAACGAGAACAAGCAATCATTTTCAACGCGTTCGAGAGCGTCCAATTAATGCTGTATTTTTCGTATGACTGAATACTTCTAATCAGCTTATATAACTGTATGTTTACTTACAGAGTGATCCGAATTTTCTTTAAAAATAAAACCGGTCATGTGCATATACGACTCGTTTATAACACAAACTTATTCCACTCGCAGTTATGATTGCCCAATTTTACTTGGAACTTACGGTCAGTTAAACTTTATGTATATCCAAAGAGTCTAATTAAATTGGTCTAAATACTTCTTGAATAATTAAATATTGGTAATTTTCTGTTTATTTTACCTATACGCGCTATAAGTAAGACCCACTTGTGAATGGGGTTTCAAGTTTCTAAGTCAACTAGAAGTGTCCTGTGGGTTTTCATGGTGAGCCACACTACATTTTGTACATCACTATGGGGCCGTGGAGTTCTATAGGAGGTCTTAGTTTCAAAGGTCTTGACAGCCAGACAAACGGGCAACAAAGTTTTTCTATAAGGGTTCCCTTTTTTTCATTTTGGGGTTTGAGCTCTGAAAATGTCGCTCCCAGAATCACACTCTGCTTTAATTAATGTGCGACAACTTTTAAACTCTACATAAATGTATTTATTACGTGACTATTTTCGTTTTACTATGACGTCTCTGAAGAGACAGAGGTACAGCAAGCCAGGTTCTGTGCGTTTTGTCATCATCAGCTATGCATCAACTCTTATGCGCAACGATAATTTCCCCGCTCGCTTCACAAACTTTTACCTCCCAATAACCAGTGGATCAACTTCCTATGAATACTAACGAACCAGGCACCGAAGTAACAAATCTCCGCGACGTGCGAAGTCCAGCCATCGTCACTTCAGAGTGTAGTCTAAAATCCAATTACTTGGCTGTAGGGTACGTTCCGTTAAACGCAGTCACGTATCGAGCACTGCTGCAACTGTGGAGTGGCTCTGGAGAGCTGGGACGTGCCTGCAGCCCGTCAGCTGGCGTCTGTGTTGCTATGCAGATTTAATGGGACTTGTAAATACGGGGTTTATGGATCACCGACCACTTCGTTATGGACTGTTTTTATGTTCAATACTTTTTTGTGGTCTCTCACTGGTAGTTAAAGATATTTATTTTGGACCATATATACTGATGTATGCACATGAAACATAAATATAGGTACTATGTTTATAATCACATCACACTAATATTATAAATGCGAAAGTTTGTGTGTGTGTGTATGTTTGTTACTCTTTTACGCTGAAATGGCTGGACGGATTTGGATGAAATTTAGAATGGATATAACTTATACCCTAAATTAACACATAGGCTACTTTTTATCCCGGAAAAAAGCATGTCGTTAAACCGAATAACACGCGGGTGGAGACGCGGGCAAAAGCTAGTATCTTATATGTGAGTAAAAAAAAAACAAATGTACATAAAAAAACATTTTTAAAGAATGATTGCCGATCGGAAAGCTGCTTAAGAGGATAGGTCGCACTTGCATATGTTACTCCATGCGGTAATACCCGCAGTGCGAGAAGTAAGGATTCTTCAAAAAAGTCCAAATGACGACACTTATCATCAACTTTATTGTTTAAAAAATCAATTTGAAGGTTCCATCATGGAACTATGTACATATAAAAACAGCAATAGTACTTCTACCAAGAATATAATGAACACTTTTATCGAAACATAATCTTTAGATGTTATTCCAATATTAGTAAATAAAAAAAACCGGCCAAGTGCGTGTCGGGCCACGCGCAATGTAGGGTTCCGTAGTTGCCCGGTACATATAAGTTGGTCTACTAAGACAGACCGCGCCAAACTTCTGGTCCCATACATTATAGATTTTAAATTCATTGTATATATACTACTTCTGTGAATTTTTTCACATTTATTTAAAAATTTTGTTTTACCATTTTGTCGGCGTGATTAATATTTATATCCTTGCCAAATTACAGCTTTCTAGTACTAATGGTCTCTGCGCTAAGCCGCGGATAGACGGACAGACGGACATGGTGAAACTATAAGGGTTCCTTGTTGGACTACAGAACCCTAAAAACCCAAAGATTTTAGGGCAAAAATCGATACCAATACAATTTATATATTAAAATCTGTATGAGCTTTATTAAACTCTGGTAGAAAATGCTTTATGCATTAAGTCCGCCTTTTTGTACTTATTTTGTGCAATAAAGTATTGATGATGATGATGATATTTCATGGAAGTTCCATGAAAGAATATATTGTAGTGTTGTTAGATTCTTCAATAACAAGGAAGAACAAATTATGGTTTTGCGGGGACTATCTTTTTAAATGTTAACTGAAGACTTAATTGTTTTCATTGTATGATAAGGTAGGTAGTTTATATAGTAAGAGGATAAACTGAAATATAAGATTAACTAGCTTCTGCCCGCAGCTTCACCCGCGTGGCCTACAGGAAGCAAATGACTTTTTTTTTTCAAAAGCAAACATTATACGCCCTCTCACTTACTATCAATTGAATATACAAACTGACAATATCCCAAACAAAGCAATAAGGATAAGTCCGTAAAACTAAACTTATCTAACTCAAAGCGTGTGTGAAAAGATTTAATTAGGACAGGTGCTAGAATCACCCGGCTGCTCCTAGTGTGCTTAACTTTATTTAATACAGAAACAAACGAGTTTTTTTTACATATACCTATACATACAAACTTATAACTTTCAAATATTAATTCATAGTAATATTACTCTACCTCGGAAAAATCCTACTTACTTTCTAATATATAGGTAAATTCTCCCGTCCCGCACGCCTTGCGCCTCCCTGTGTACCATGCAATTTTAATTGAAGCGTTTGTGTACCAATTTTCAAGTTAATTGACCCAAAGAATAAAAAGTCTTACAGAAAATTTAACCCCCCATTTTACTCTCTTAAGGGTAGAATTTAGAAAAACCCTTTCTTGGTGGATACTTACTTTTCACAAAAAATACACCCTCTAAATTTCATGCCTCTAGGACCAGCGGTTTAGGCTGTGCGTTGATATCTCAGTCAGTCAGGACTTTGAATTTTATATATATACACTAGCCCGCGGCTGCGCCCGCGTGGCCTACGGGAAAAAATGGCTTTTTTTCAGAAACAAATATTATGATCGCTCTTACTCCCTCTCAACTGAATATAGGTATTAAAACTGACAATATCCCAAGCAAAGCAATAAGGACGAAGTTCTCCGTAAAACTAAACTAATCTCTGGAATGAGAGTAGTATGGTTGTAACAAAACTCAAACCGTGTGTGAAAAGATCTAATTAGGGGACAACCAGAAGTGGATAATAAATAATTAATATTGTTTACAATTTGTTTGAGGTGGTAGAGCTGATGCCGGGCTCGACTGTGGAGGTACCACCGGCTTACTCGCAAATCCTCCGGAAGTTATTTGGGGAGAGTAAGAGAACAGCTTGTCATGATTGCTGTCCACTATTTACCACACATGGCGGTAGTAGTATAGTAATATCCAAGTAGTAATATAAACACACAATTGATAATTTCAATAGCGGGGGGTATCCGGAGATTCATATTTTGTGAGAGGATTGAAGGTAACAGTTGAGGGAGGGTGGAGACAAAGAAACGGAGCTCAACAGTCGGTCTTAAGAGTTTTAGCCATTTTGCAGACATTATTTATTGTTGTTTTAAATTATTGTTTCGTACGGCTGTACATTGTACGTACATTGTGCCAAAATTATAGTGTGTGCGGTGATATTTTGCACAGGTGAGTTTCTTATTTACTTTTTGATAAGGCTATCGTGGCAAGAGAATAATATGTCTTTGACACATATCTTATATAGTGCTGTATTGATTGTTTCAGTTGACTATTACATTATTTGGAGCATTCTTCACGTTTATACGCACATTTAATTGTGCATAATAAATACTTAACGGGGTAAGTTATTTTATCATTATCATAAAACTCGAGTGCAAACGGAAGGTAATACCTTCAGTGTATACGGTGCTTAGTATTATTTCAATTGTTTCAGCCTATGGAAACGCCCTTTTCCAGTATCGGAATTCAATTTGCCAGCATTTAAAAATATTAGGAATTTCGGTAACGTTCGTCGCGCATCCGTGAGTACAAACCTGTTTCGTCACTCCTACACTAGTTCTGAGGCGCGAAGCGGTCTTGCATACTAAAGGTCACCGTTTCGGAATTCGGTGACCAGAGGTTACCGGTTCGGAATCCAGTGAGTGAAGTCGAACTATTACTTGCTTCTCCTTATTGTAATTCTGTTCTCGTGTTAGTTTTAAGATTTTGTTATTAATTAAGTTAGACTTAAGTTACGTGCATATTGGGTACCCATTTTAGTAGGTAGATTTCATAATTTTTTTGATAATTATAACAGTTGAATCGAGCTCACCGTCGTTTATATCTGTAACAACACACCTTCAAACAATAAGAATCACTCCCCATTACATTGGCGCCCAAAGGGTCTCAGAAATAAGCGAAGGTTAAGTTTTGTTATTGTTATAATTACAAAATGTATGTTTAGTGGTGTTTTGGTCTCTATCCGATTGAACTTAGTAAGCTTTATTTAGGTTTTCTCCGGAAGCATTTTATTTTATTTCGTTTGCCACATTTAGGTGTTTTTGATTTGTATACGTTAATTATGGATCCAACCCTTCTTTTGAAAGATGAGCTAGAATTTGAGTTGGCTTGTCGTGGCATTTTTAATGTACATACTTGTGCTCCGATGAGAAAAATTCTCAAAGAAATATTGGTCCAAGAGGCAAGTGGTATTTCGACTATTCGATTAAAAGTACCTCCTAGTTGCTTACAAAACATTTCTGACGAAATTCAGGTTTGCGAAAACAAGTGCCAGGCGTTAAAAATTGCTTTAGGAGAAATATGTGACAATCCAGATCGTGGTAGTTTGAAACGTATTCTTACTCGCTTGGAACATGTAAGTAACAGGGTAGGCTTCATAGTTCCAACGGAAGAACCTCTCATTGAAAGACATTTGGCGGTTCGTAATCAGATTCGTGAACTCATGAAATCAATCGAAGGTCTTCGTAACGTGGAGGAAATTGAAGGCTCAGATGAAATTTTTGAACAAGTTAAAGAGTCCTTGCAGCAATCATTAGGAGAGGACGCAGTCAAAATATTAGAGAAGATTGAATCAAACTACTCCTCGGTTACACAAGTTTCTGATAGTTAAAGTTAGGCCACACGAGATTCTTCCCCAAACTTCAAATGAGAAAGAATATTTCGCTAAAAATAAAGATGTCTGTCCGGCGTCATTTCTTAGCGTTCCCGTTGAAGCGACAAGGTTAGGTAATTTAAATATTGCTGATGGTCGTCATGGTATGATGGCTAGTGATAGGCGTCAAAACTTTGTAAGAACATCAACTCTTAACGTAGACAGTGAAAGAAGAAAATTAGTTCCTATTAAGGATTGGGGCGTTAAATTCAATGGAAAAACCAATGTCAGTATTAATGCGTTTTTAGAGCGCATAGAAGAGTTAAAGTATGCCCGTAACGCTGACGATGATGATCTCTTTCGATACGCCATAGATTTCTTTGAAGATGACGCTCTAATTTGGTGTAGGGCAAATAGGGATATGGTTGCAAATTGGAAGGAGTTGGTTGAACTTCTGCTTCTTACTTTTCAAAAGCCTTTTTATCAAGATGAATTACTTGATGAAATTCGTAATCGCACTCAAGGCAACACTGAGAGTATTCTTATTTACATTGCTGTCATGCAAAATATGTTTAAAAGGCTGCCAACTAAATTGCATGAAGAGCAAAAGCTGGGAATTTTATTAAAAAATATCCAGCCATATTTTCAAATGGCTGTTTGCCGAGACCACTTTAGTACAGTTTACGAATTAACTTCAGTTCTTAGGATACTTGAACATACTAGAGCTAATTGCGAAAATTTTAAGGAGCCCCAGTATAACGCACATGCACTTGAGCCGGATTTAGCATATCAAGGAAACCATAACCAAGAACTATATGCGATTAAGAATAATACTTTTGGTCAGCAGAGTGATGAAAATGCTTCGATGAAATGCTGGAATTGCCGAAATTCAGGTCATTGTTTCAGAGATTGTAGATTACCGCAACAAAGGTTGTTTTGTTATAAATGCGGTCGTTTTGGGATGACAACCAAGAGATGTAGCTGCAATAATAACTCCTACTCGGGAAACGGGAGAACGGAAGATGGAACGGTCAACCATCTTCCGAATGCATAAATCATGAAGACAGTGAAGAGTGGCAGAGTTGGCTTAAAACCATATCGTCATATTTTAGTACAGGTCAACTTAGCAACATAAATGTTAATAGTAGTGATAAACGGTATTATGGTCAGTTGGATATTTTGGGTCAAAGTTTTCTTGGCCTGCTAGATTCTGGAGCCACTGTATCGGTCATCTCAAATAAGTTTTATTCGAGACTTAATTCTCTTGGTTTTAAGGCCCATGAAGTGGCACAGGAGAGGCTTTCTACTGCCGATGGTACTCGTCATACCATTAATTGTGTGGTTCATTTACCCATACAATTTTCTAATAAATATAAGGTAATTTCATTTTATGTAATGGATGAGTTAAACCACGACATCGTTCTTGGCATGAATTTTTTTGATGCATATGGCTTATCTATCGAATGTCAGGAAAACAGTCATTTTAAATCAATAAAACAGCTTGGCTCTGAAGTTTATGAAATAAGTATTAACGATCCTGTGATTTCTCGGGAAGAACTTTCAACTGATCAAGAGTTAAGACTCCGCGACTTAATTCTAGACATGAGAAATAAAATAGGAATTGGTTTGGGAAGAACAGGACTAATACAACATAGGATTGACACTGGAGAACACCTGCCTGTACGTCGACGGCAGTATCCATTTGCACCTCCCATTATGAAGGAATTAGAATCAGAAATCCAAGATATGCTAGAAAAAGATGTAATTGAACCATCACATAGTGCATGGAGATCCCCAGTATTGCTAGTCAAAAAATCAACAGGGAAAAACAGGTTATGTCTGGACAGTCGCCAATTGAACAAACATACAAAGAAAGATTCATATCCCCTACCCAGAGTATCAACTGTTTTAGATAATCTTAAAAATGCAAAATTTTTGTCAACACTGGACCTAAGGTCAGCCTTCTGGCAAATACCTCTTGAAGAGTCAAGCAAAGAAAAGACAGCATTTGGTCTTGCGGGCAGTGGACTTTATCAGTTTAAGGTCATGCCATTTGGTCTGTGTAATGCTTCGCAGACCCAACAACGTCTGATGGATCGCTTATTTCCACCTCAATTTGAGGGGAAAATATTCGCTTATCTTGATGACATTGTTATCGTCAGCAGTGATTTTGAGGAACACATTGCGTCTCTCGTTTTGGTTATGGATCAGTTGAAATCTGCTGGACTTACCATCAATATGGAGAAATGTGAGTTTGCTCGACCTTCTCTGAAATACTTAGGGTATATAGTTGATAAGGATGGCCTACGGACAGACCCCGATAAAGTCAGTGCTATCCTAAATTATCCAAGGCCGACCACATACACAGAGTTAAAGCGATTTATTGGGCTAGCAAGCTGGTATAGGCGGTTTGTAGAAAATTTTGCTATCGTGGCTGCTCCATTACATGATTTGACCAAAGGAGGGAAGAAAGGTAAAAAGATTGTTTGGACTACTGAAGCTGAGAAAGCCTTCATTGAACTTAAAACAGCCTTAACTTCAACACCCATCCTGAGTGTACCGGACTATGGAAAAGAATTCGCAATTCAGTGTGATGCATCCAATAGAGGAGTAGGTTCCGTTCTCACACAAGAAATTGATGGTGTGGAGCGACCTATCGCGTACACCAGTCGTAAACTTTCAGATAGAGAAAGTAACTACACAACATCAGAGAGAGAATTATTGGGTGTGCTGCATGGAGTAGAGCAATTTCGTCCCTATATAGAAGGTAGCCACTTTAAAGTTATTTCCGATCATAGTTCCCTTCAGTGGCTAGATAATGAGAGAGATCCACATGGGCGACTAGCACGATGGGCAATGAGACTTGCCCAATTTGATTATGAAATGATTCATCGTAAGGGTAAAGACAACATCGTGCCAGATGCGTTGTCCAGAGCCATACCTTGTGAAGAAATATATGAATTGGAAATAAAACCTGAGGATAAAGACGAGTGGTATTTATTGCAAGAGAACAAGGTGAATACAGGTGAACTTTCGAATGAATGGGAAATAAGTAAGGGAAGATTATGGAAATATTTGAAATTAAAACAGTTTCCTGACGAGTCAAATAATTGGAAATTAGTCATACCTGAAAAATTGCGTGTCCAAGTACTAAAGGAATGCCATGATGACTCAATTTCAGGACACTTTGGTGCAAAAAAGACTATAAACCGGACTCGACAACACTACTTCTGGCCATCATTAATACAGGATGTCAAAAATTACGTCCGCAAAGTGTGCAAAACACAAAGTATCGCAACATGCACCTACTGGAATGATGGGCCGGCATAGAGATGTGACAAAACCATTTCAAGTCATATCAATGGATTTAATGGGTCCTCTTCCACGATCCAAGCAAGGTAACACGATGTTGTTAGTAATATCATGCTGGTTTAGCAAATTTTGTTTGCTTTTCCCTTTACGAACTGGAAAAGCATCCAGCATCACGAAGATTATTGAAGAACAAGTTTTTCTTCTCTATGGCGCCCCGAACGTTATTATCTGTGACAATGGGAAACAATTTGTATCTAGTCAATTCAAAGATTTAGCATCAGACTATGGAGTTGATTTATGGTATACTCCTTTCTACCACCCACAGGCAAATCCAACAGAAAGGGTGAATAAAGTTATAGGTACTGCCATTGCTTCTTACGTACAAGATAACCACAAGGAGTGGGATAAATTCATTCCACACATCGCACATGCCATACGTACAGCTGTCCATGAAGTAACAGGCAAAACTCCATCGTACCTTTTTTTGGACGGGAAACCTCTGTCCATGGTAATAAACCTGAGAACTTCAGTTGCAAGGATCCTTTGCTTTTCAACCGTGACAAATATGAGGATAACTTGAAACTCAGAAATGAAATATTTCATGACATTAATCAGCGCCTTAAAAAGGCTTATGAAACTAATAAAACACATTACAATTTAAGGCGTCGTGAGTGTGAATATAGGACTGGAGAAGTTGTTTGGAAACGTACGAAGTATTTATCGAATGCTAATAAAAATTTCATGGCTAAACTAGCACCAAAATTTGAAAAAGCGGTGATAATGGAAAAACTATCCTCTGACGTCTACAATCTTAAGAGCCTAGGCGGCAAAGATCTAGGCAAATGGCATTCTTCGGACCTTAAGCGTGTAGGATGAATCCGGGTCGGATTCATTGGAGGAGGGGTGATAATGTCATGATTGCTGTCCACTATTTACCACACATGGCGGTAGTAGTATAGTAATATCCAAGTAGTAATATAAACACACAATTGATAATTTCAATAGCGGGGGGTATCCGGAGATTCATATTTTGTGAGAGGATTGAAGGTAACAGTTGAGGGAGGGTGGAGACAAAGAAACGGAGCTCAACAGTCGGTCTTAAGAGTTTTAGCCATTTTGCAGACATTATTTATTGTTGTTTTAAATTATTGTTTCGTACGGCTGTACATTGTACGTACATTGTGCCAAAATTATAGTGTGTGCGGTGATATTTTGCACAGGTGAGTTTCTTATTTACTTTTTGATAAGGCTATCGTGGCAAGAGAATAATATGTCTTTGACACATATCTTATATAGTGCTGTATTGATTGTTTCAGTTGACTATTACATTATTTGGAGCATTCTTCACGTTTATACGCACATTTAATTGTGCATAATAAATACTTAACGGGGTAAGTTATTTTATCGTTATCATAAAACTCGAGTGCAAACGGAAGGTAATACCTTCAGTGTATACGGTGCTTAGTATTATTTCAATTGTTTCAGCCTATGGAAACGCCCTTTTCCAGTATCGGAATTCAATTTGCCAGCATTTAAAAATATTAGGAATTTCGGTAACGTTCGTCGCGCATCCGTGAATACAAACCTGTTTCGTCACTCCTACACTAGTTCTGAGGCGCGAAGCGGTCTTGCATACTAAAGGTCACCGTTTCGGAATTCGGTGACCAGAGGTTACCGGTTCGGAATCCAGTGAGTGAAGTCGAACTATTACTTGCTTCTCCTTATTGTAATTCTGTTCTCGTGTTAGTTTTAAGATTTTGTTATTAATTAAGTTAGACTTAAATTACGTGCATATTGGGTACCCATTTTAGTAGGTAGATTTCATAATTTTTTTGATAATTATAACAGTTGAATCGAGCTCACCGTCGTTTACATCTGTAACAACACACCTTCAAACAATAAGAATCACTCCCCATTACAAGCTCTCAGGCAAAACCAGGCGGCCCATCATTGCCTGGTACCGAGGGATGGCGGTATAGCCGGGCCTCATGTAAAACAGACTGGTGACGGGCAGCGGCGTCACTGGTGCAAGGGTTTCGGCACCGCGCTCACCAACCCGCCTGCCCAGCGTGTGTGAGAATGGGCATTTCTTCCAGGAGGACCGCCAGAGTGGCGAAATCCTGGAAAGGCCTATGTCCAGCAGTGGACGAAACAGGCTGATGGATGGATGGATGGATGGATGGATGGATTGTTTACAACGAAGTACTATAGCTACCGCAGTATTTTCTTGTAAACAATATTTTTTGTTTTTCCTTCAAGTGCTAGAATCACCAGACTGCTCCTATTGTATTTAATTTTATGTAATGGACAAACAAACGTGTTTTAGAGTTCCGTACCTCAAAAGAAAAAAACGGAACTCTTGTAGGATCACTTTGTTGTCCGTCTGTCTGTCCGTCTTTCCGTCCGTGAATCTGTCAAGACTGTTTATCTCGGGAATGCGTGGAGGTATCGAATTAAAATTAAAACCATATACTCAAGTCTACAGTAGTCCCTTGAAGCTCTGAAAAATTAAACTTTTAAGTTAACGTAAGAAAAAGATACGGCCGTATATGCCACAAAAAACTTACATTTCGACACTCTCAAGGGAATCAAAATTTATAGGGTATTTTCCGCTGACCTAGAACTATACAATTTGGCAAGTAATACCATCTTATACTACAAGTATAGGAAAAAATCTTGAGAACATTTAACGGAACCCCTGGTGGGCGAGTCCGACTCCTTACCTATAACTTGCAAATATTAGTTCATAGTAATATATCAGGTACATAATATATTAGGTACATACACTTACCTCAGAAAAATCCTATACCCCCGCGGATGGCGCGCTCCCCTGCACCATACGCCCGTCTATAATGCCGTGTAGAATTTTTGAAGTCCTATTAACTTTAATTGAAGAGTATGTGTATACCAGTTTTTGAGTTAATCGACCAAGAGGATAAAAAGATTCACAGAAAATTCCAACCCCCCATTTCACCCTATTAGGGGTAAAATTTCCATAAACCCTTTCTTAGAGGATACCTACTTTTCACAAAGAACACACCCTCCAAATTGTATGCTTCTAGGACCAGCAGTTTAGGCTGTGCGTTGATATATCAGTAATTCAGTCAGGACTTTGAGTCTTATACATGTATGGGAATGCGGTAGTGCTGTGACCTAACCAATTGTGGTAATGTCGATAATTACTACCGATTTTGTCAACATCTGTCAATTTGGTTAATTTTAACTCAATGTTATTTTGCAAATTATGAAATAAAATAAATGTGATAAGTACTTTATTGTTTATTGCTAATAGACAAAAATATTTTTTTAATGCATTTTATCATTATCAGATACAAAGACAATCGACAGAGCAGAGAGTCGGAATCATTATCCTCGCGCCGCTGTCTTCAATTACGAATTTTTCGATCGTATTTTCCATTAGTCCGTCGTTTGATTTTCGGTATCGATAGGCGCAACCATCGAGGACAACACTCGACTGCAGACTAATGCGGCGAGGTGGGTGAAGGCGGGCTGAGCTGCCCCCGCGCGTCGCCTCTGGCCCCGATGGATATGAACTCGCGCGCTATCTGTAGATAGAATATCAGTTACATATTACAGAAACACCTCTATAACAGAAAAGTCCTATCTACTTACTAATAAGTAAATATTCCCGCGCCGTTGTGCGCTCGCCCGTACGATCTGCGCCACCCTGCGGACCATGCACCCGCTTACCATGCAGTGTAGGAATTTCAAAGCCCTATTAATTTTAATTGAAAAGTGTGCATACCAATTTTCCAGTTAATCGACTCAGAGAATAAAAAGTTTCACAGAAAATTGAACCCCCATTTCACCCTCTAAGGGGTAGATTTTAGAAAAACCCTTTCTTAGTGGATATCTACTTTTCATAAATAACACTCTCTCCAAATTTCATGCCTCTAGGACCAGCGGTTTAGGCTATGCGTTGATATATCAGTTAGGTTGTCAGGACCCCCCATTTCACCCTCTTAGGGCTGGAAATTCGAAAAACTCTTTCTTAGTGGATACCTACTTTTCATAAAGACACAGCCTCCAAATTTCATGTCTCTAGGACCAGTGGTTTAGGCTGTGCGTTGATATATCAGTCAGTTAGTCAGGGCTTTGAATTTTATATATATTATATAGATAAGTATTGAGTTCGACTTTGCACAATTATTGTATTTTGTGTAATAAATAATTGTATTATTATTATAACTTACTACCGTGATCTTCTATTTTATATAGGTACTATTTTAGTTCGATCACGAGTATTAAAATAAGTTTACACAATTCCTTGAACAACATCCGAATAAGCCAAGTAACTTTGCAACATTGACTGACCGATCCGACCCAGTTTGCAGAACCATCGATCTCAACCAGCAAAACTTTCTACAAACAAACTACTCGTATAATACTACAGTTAGTTGATTACGTGTACACCGAGCTAAAAACGGCTTTCCGCTCAGAAATGTTCACTTCGCTTTAGAACAGAAACAAGGAATCGGTACAAGAACACGGGCAGCTTAATGAATTCTGCTCCGGCATGACTTGCAGAAAGATGTACAACTTACAAGAGCAGACGTTGACAAAAAGGGTTCCGAGCCACAATGGATGTGACAATAGTCAAAGGTCCAGGAGCGGATGAGGGCACCTTCCTCGGCGTCCAGGGTGCGGCGAGGGGCGCGGGGTCGTCTCCGAATCTCGTCATATGCGGAACTCGATCATTAGTGTGCTCACTCGATGTGAAAGCGATTTCATCCTCGACGTCTCTGCCCCTTTGAAACTGGCGCAATATTGTCGAAAGCAGGAAAACTCTTTACGAGCAAAAAAAATATTGCCCAAGTCGCGGTGAAGAAAATGAGAAAGGAATGCCGGCAGCCAATCGACCGCGCTAGTCTCGAGAGCCAATATATACGGCCGCGTTTCCGTTTTCGAAAATGTTTCGTGGAGAACTGAGCCGGTGGTTGACGGAAACGCGCGGAGGTTTCCCCGCTCCGCCCGCCCGCCCTCGGGCGTCGAGCGGCTGTAAACTTGAGTTGAAACAACTTCGTTACAACTCGACTGTTTTGTTTCTGGTCTGCAATATTAGTTTTCGTCAAAAAGCTATTTTTCAGCTCGCCGCCGAAAGGCTTGAGAACTTTTCTAATTTAGTTAATTCGTACTGAATATTGCGCGAGCTGGCTTTCTACTTTCAGTTAGATTAGAGAGTGGCTGGTTTTGTGAATGATTGTTTGGAGAGTTTTGCTTTCGATTGTTGAGATAACATCAATGAAAAGGGAATAGAATTACGTTTAATAAATTGCTTTCAGGAAAGCAGACTCATTTTTCGTAATAATTTTTTAACAGAAAAACAGAGCTCGAACTGTCTACCACATCATGTCTACCGGCTATAGCCACGTACCCAAATAAAATCTATATTATGGGACTTACCCATACCCAGGTCACTCTTGCAGTTCAAGTGCTTTTTGTACCCCAATTTGTAAACGATTTTAGCATTTTGCAACGCTGCAATAAGAGTATAAAATTAGTAAGGAAAAATGAACACTCTTTTAAGGTTCCGTACCCAAAGGGCAAAACGGAGCCCTATAAATGTCACTGTGTTGTCCATCCGTTTTTGTCTAGCTCGTAGACGTCTACAGACCTGAATTTTGGATATTTTATGTAGAATGGTGATCCAAAACGAATAATTAATTATTTACAATCGATTTTCTATTCGACTGATGCCGGCCCCAAATTGGGCCGAAATATATTTCTAAAATACCATTTGTTGTTATTATTAATTAAAAAATGATATACTCTTTTAAAGGGCTTTTATTGAGTATTTTATATACGTTACAAAAATAATTAATGGGAAAAAAGTAAAACAAAATTGCTCAAGATATATTTCGGGCCCTACTGGGCCCGGCTTCAGTTGAGATGTATGTCAATTACATAGTTTAATAGATAAAGGTACGTATTTACAGAGAGAAGAAAGAAAAAAGGGAGGTTTAATTACGATTAGCCTATTTTTATTTTGTTAGACAGTGGCACCACCTAGCAGCTACGATGTCTGTTTTTGTTCATAAATCATGCCAATTTAAATTATTATAATTTAACATTATGAACGATTTTGTTGTTATTATTATTATTATCCTAAAGTGTTCAAACGAATAATAAATTAGAAATTCAATTCAATTATTTTTCAGCGTATTTTTTTCTGTGTCATTTGGCGTGTCATTGTAAAAATTTTTTCTTACAACCGCCTCTACAACCTTTTCTCCATTGTTCCAGGTGTTGTTATTCCCGGAAGAGGGCTGGGCTCGCAGCGCCTCCTCATCCTACTGGACGCTACAGCCTTGCTGGTGGCGGCGCTCGCGCTGCAAGGTGGTCGAGGTCGCTGGGACTAGAAGGTAACCCTTCTACCTTTAACTCCTGGACCAGTTGGGTAGCATACGTAGGCTGATTGGTAATTCTCGTATAGTTAATTCTCGGTAAGTCTCCACTCTATGGGGGTTTACGGAGACGATTTGCTTTACAACTTATGATTTCGTCAGATAGGTCTTGATATTACATACTACTATGATAATGCATGTTGGCTATTAACATGACATACCCAAAGCGTTACAAAATCAACTTTATTCACTCTCTTTTGCCTTTATTGATATCTAACTGGGAGGAGTAATTATTTATTTGACACATTAAATCTCTCCCTAAATACGCCTATTACATATATAAAGTAAAAAAAACAATCAACGTTATTTAGTGTGGGTGTATAGGTATATTTATAAGCCAATCAAATAATGTAACAGAATTTATGACTCCTGAAATACTTCATAAAAACTAGCGTCAAAATCAAAATATTTATTTTGTAAAATATATACATAAAGTATACTTTCTACAAGTCAAAGTTAATCTTTACAATAAATATCTTTAGAAGAAAAAAATAATATGAATATACTAATAAGGGAAATACATACAAAAAATATTTAGGTTGGGCTACAAAAATTAATTTATGCACATACATAAAGTAGAGAAATCTAGGAATAAAAATATTATATATAAATGATGCAAGGAACAAACTAGTTGATAAATAAATAAGGGAAATACATCCAAAATATATTGAGGTTGGGCTACTAAAATGTAATAAAGTTATAAACCTGCATAAAGTAAAGAAATATAGGAATAAAAATATTATATATACATAATGCCTAACCATCCGCACCATTCGATTAGTATTGCTAAGAAGAAGGGCAAGAACCTTAGCAAACATGAATTTTTTCATTTGTAATATAAACCTTAATCTATACAATTTTCTTATACCTACTTAAGTAAAGGCAAATATCAAACCATAGGAATTATGTCCAAGAGAAAAAAAAAATATTGATCTTAGTCAATCCGTCTTACATTGTCTATTACCTTTTACAGCAAAGTCAGTTTACTTATTAGTTAACTATAAAGGGCTTAAGATTAGCCTTTAGAGGAATCAAACATTTCGTATTAAAATTTGCTAATTATGACTCACAATTTTGATAAAGATTATTATTATTTATTACACCATGCTTCATTATCGTCCAGATAATCATTGATTTTATAATAAGCCTTTTTAAGTAGTCCCTGTTTAATGTATAATTTAAACTTATTTTCAGGCAAACTAAGGACCTTCTTTGGAAGTTTATTGTAAAATCTTATACCATGTCCTACAAAAGAGGCACCTACCTTGGCAAGTCTGAATTTTGGAAAAGCTAGTTTATGTTTGTTTCTGGTTTCAACAGAGTGGTCCACACCAAGCCTCGGGAAATTATCAATATTTTTTCTGACATATCTAATAACTTGATAAATAAATTCACATGGGACCGTAAATATATTAATTTCCTTAAACTTTTCTCTCAATGAATCTCGATACTTCATGTTATAAATAGACCGAATTGCTCTCTTTTGCAAGACAAAGACTGCTTCTATATCCGCGGCTCTACCCCACAACATTATGCCATATGACATAATGCAGTAAAAATAACTGAAATATACTAATCTAGCAGTATCTTCGTCAGTAATCTGCCTTATGCGTCTAACAGCGTAAGCGGCTGAACTAAGTCTACCACAGAGAGCTTCTATGTGGGGACCCCACTGAAGACGAGAGTCTATAGTAATACCCAAAAACTTAGTTTCGTTAACTAACTCCAGCTTGGACCCCTGCAAAAATAAACTGACATCTACTTGAATTACATTTGGTAAAGGAAACTTTATACATTTCGTTTTTTTTTTTTCATTTAGAACTAAATTATTTGCAGTGAACCAATCAAGAATCAGAGAGAGAGTTGAATTCGCGTCATCAAGAATATCATTATGTCGATTCACTTTAAAAATAAGTGACGTGTCATCTGCGAATATAACTATCTCAGATAAGTCTCTAAGTAAGGAAGGTCATTTGTGTATATTAAAAACAATAGGGGCCCCAATATGGAGCCCTGCGGAACACCCATTTTGACTAATGCTCCAGATGACTTTACTCCATTAATGTCTACCTTTTGAATCCGGTCACTAAAGTATGACTTAAATAACGCCAAAGATTTACCTTTAACTCCATAGTGATCTAATTTACATAAAAGTGTTTCATGATTAACGCAATCAAAAGCTTTTGAGAGGTCACAAAATACACCGAACGCATCCTGCTTTGCTTCCCAAGCGTCAAATATGTGCTTGACTAAAGCAACTCCTGCATCAGTGGTTGACCTCCCTTTAGTGAATCCATATTGTTCACTGTGAAACAACTTATTTAAGTTAAAATGAAATAATAATTGATTAAAAACAATTTTTTCGAAAATCTTACTAAATACTGGTAAAACTGAGACAGGTCTATAGTTGGAAGGGTCTTCATTGTCGCCTGATTTAAAAAGAGGGATCAATTTACTCGAAAGACACCATCATCTACACATTTATTAAAGATTAAAGCTAAATATGGAGCTATTAAATCAATAATACAGCTTACAACTTTAATAGATAGGCCCCATAAGTCCTCGGTTTTTTTTAAATTAAGAGATTTAAATGCTTTAATGATAATAATAATAAATTGTTCCATTTCTAACTAAACATTACAGCCACCGCTTATCTACTACATACCTATATACTAATAAATATACCAGTAAAAATTCTTCTCTGTACATTGAATATTTTCGGTAACTTTAAATGGGAACGGGTTATTAGTTTTGTACTGAGGCCAAACCCACATTTTTTTGCATTTTTGACTGTCTGCCTGTTTGTCTGTATGTATGTATGTTCCGGTTTAACTGGAGAACTACTTATCCAAATGCGATTTTTTCATTATCATTGGGGTGACCCTTGTCAACATAATAAGCTATAAGGGGTGTTCAAAAAACAACGCCTAAGCCAAAAACGGGGCGGAGATTGAATAAATGCGGGCAAATAAATTACTGTAGAACCAAAATGTTGACATTTTGATCTCTGCTACAAATATAAAGCAAGTTGTACCTACTCGTAATACAGATAGTGCTGCTGAACGTTGAACGTGAAACTGCATCGACTGAAAAGGCTGTAAAATGCTGAACCTATCGTCAGTACACCACTTCAGTTACCTTTTTACGACTATCGACTTCCCTACTTCGAGTTTGCACGAAATATGTCCGTTTGGTTCTGAATATACTTATATTTTTTACTATAAAGCACTAATTACCTAGAAGCAACGATAATAAATATGATGTTAAGAAACTTCATTAAAATGCAAATGTAGGAAATAACTCGGTGCCGGCTGAAGGGAAGCACTGAATCATGTGGCCACATTAAGCGTACTTTTCGCAATTAACCGCAGCACCAGGGCCGGCTCAGGTGAGTGCGCTAATACACGGTTTGACAAACGGCCGGAAGTGCCCGGGGCGCCACTATCTGTCTCGCGATCGCGGCGCCATCTCCCGCCAGCCAATGAGAAGTGGCGCGAACGTGCCATAAATAAAGATGGCGGCCACGCTACCGGGCTTAACACGAATGAGAAGCTATTTATTAACATGCTTGATATATGTATCAGGTTTTAGAGATTTAAGGGCTTTAGCTGAATTTCCGTATTAAGACATTTAACACTCCAATTCTAAACTCGTTGCCTCATTAGGGACAAAAGGATGCTTTGCAAAACTATTGAAGGGGTTGAAGTGGGGGCGAAGGCGATTAGAGCACCTCACGACTTGTAACAGAACTGTTAAAAAGAGCTTCGAGCGGAAAAACGACAAAGATACGAGAAACGAGAACTAAACGGCGACCGTTAGCGTTAACGATTATTGCTACCTCCATCCCACTATTTTATCTAAATTACTGCTCTTTCATGATTATATGACGGAGAAGAGGCTTTCTTTTGACGCTACTTAGTTTATTGTCAATTAAAGCTAATGATATCTTCTGTCTCTTCCAACTTTTCCACTTCAGATAATAAAAATTTGAAGCCGGAAACTCAGGAATAGCAGTTGGAATATAGTTGTTTGAGATTGTCCGACGTGATAATTGTGCCGCATTTAAGCCTGAAACTTTCATGTCGGTTTCCACAAAATAAACACCCGCTTCTATCCGCAACTTTTAAATAGTTGTCACTTCACCTGCCTCAAACCGCAAACATTTAATTCCGTTGAAATTCCGCCGAATGCTGAGACATAGCGATTACGACCTGAAAAGTAGAGCTGAAGTGCGCATAAGGTTTTTAATTTGTTCGTGCGAAGTTGTTTGGGGCCATTACAGGGCTGGATGCCGTTACATCGGCCGTTAGGGCCTCACTAGGTACGTGTTGGATCCACGCCCTACTAACTGGAATACGTGCGTGGCATCCGAAACACGGCCGAACACTCCCAATGCACATGGCTGACACAAAAAATCTAATTCCTAAAAAAGGCTACACGGATCCTCGTGACCCTTCTACGTGCCATTTGTATCTGAGGATCCCGTCTCGATCTCATTTTCCGATACATAACATCTTACAAAGTCATGACTTGAAATGGAATTTTGTTTACTTTTGCGCCTATATTTAAATACAACGAAATGGAGAAGGTTCGCGATGTTAGTAACGGAATCTGTACTAATAATAAAGTAGTAATAATTTCGCACAAAGGGTTCCGTACCACCCCACAATATGGGTCCAGAACCCTAAAATCATTTGCGTAAATAACAACGATATACATACCATAGCAACATCAAGGCTACAAAAAACACAATGCCGCAATGGTAGCGCCTGACAAAAAATTTGGCACCGTCTGCGTACGGAACCCTACTGTTTTATTATTTTTTATTTTACGTTAAAGTATGTCCTACAATCTGACTAAATTTAAAATTTGTATGTACAATGTGTTTAAGTAAGAGCCAAAACCAACAACGTTTAATGCTACTTTTTTGAGGTTTCTTGCATGGGGACCATAAGTATTTTTTAAATACCTATGTTATTATTTGTCGTGATAGAGGCTATAGTGACACGTGTTTTGTGAAAATTTCAAACTTTCTACTTATTACGGTTAAAGCTGTAGACCCCAGTGGACAGACAGAAAGACAGACGGACAGCGGAGGCTAAGTAATCGGGTCCCGATTGGCACCCTTCGGGTACGGAACCCTAAAAGAGTCGTGTCTGTACATTTAATACTTTTTCGAAATTTTAAATGGAATGGGTTATTAGTATTAGTATTGGACTGAAGCCAAAACTACCATTTTTTTATTTGTTTGTCTGTATGTATGTATGTTCCGTTTTAACTCGAAAACCACTCAACGGATTTGGATGCGTCTTTTTATTATCATCGTAGTGGCCCTGGTCAACATATAAGCTGTAAGGTAACGCCCAAGCCAAAAACGGGGCAGATATTGACTAAACGTGGGCGGAGGCCGGGCAAAAGCTATCGTTTGATAAAGGTGAAGTTTTTCAAGCTATCCTTCCAGCACAGGTGACGCGGGTTATACTGCCACACTTGCAATGTTCACTAACAATAAATCATGTCCGTCCTCGCCGCATTACATACCGTGTGTTGTGGCGGAAGTACCTCATGTCGCCGTGTCGCCGCAGGTAAAGCCGTTCCCGCGCTAATTTTGCGCGCCAAGACAAACGGCCGGAAGCCTGCGGCGAGACGAAACACTATCTGGCGCGTTCTAAGCTTGAAAATGTCGTAAATAAAGATAGGCCCGGATTAAAAAGGCTTACGGCGATGTTCAGATTTTTCTCCTCTGGTAAAGAAACAACGCGATAGTTTTTGCTGAGGTTAAAAATTAAATCTCCTTATACCGGTTTTTTTTTTCAGACACAGCACACACGCTAGGATGGTGGTGAGCGGTGGGAATGCTGTGCATATTGTCGGTACATTCAAATCTCTCAATTCTGACAGAGATTTTAAGGTATGCGTCCTATGAAAGTTTCACTCTAAAATCATATTAAAACAATATTTAAAAAAAAGTACACAATATTAATTTAAAGGAAAGAAAATTATATATTCAATATACAAGGTGATATTTTATTTATGCAGCCAAATTCATACCGAAGAGTCGGTAAATGCTTGTAACAAGGTTTGATGACCCTTTTTGTGAAATTCGTTAATTATTCTTTTCGTGTTCCTTACAAACGCATTCCAAGTCCCGAGTCAATTACTATGGGACGCCAAGATTTTATTTTGCGAAATTACCAAAAAGTGTCTTCGATCCGTGATACTGATCACTTACCAAGCCTCACCTTATTAACCGACCAAATTCATACTGGAGACTCGGTTAGTGATTAGAAACAAGCTTCAATTACACTTTTGGTGAAATTTTTGCTTCCTTACTGCCTAGACTAGGAATTGTACTTAAACTACTTAAACCAGTAAGGGAGCAAAAAAAAATATTTTTCGAATTTGGTCAAAAGGATTATTGAAACTAGTTCCTGATCAGTATGAATTTGGTCGGTTGGTTTAATTTCAACCTATATATATTTAATAAACAGCTTTAAGTTTACTTTACAATTTGTTTTCTTTAGATTCCCGTTGAATTTAATATATATATTCTCTTTTACCAGCTGTACCTCACAACGAACGTAACGCAAGCTGACTTCAACATGGGGTACACGATGACTGGCACCCTGGAGCGAGGGTCCCGCTCAACCAACTCCTTCCAGATGACGCACTTCGCGGTTCTCCGCCGCTGCGACCACGATCAGCATCATCTTAAGAACGCGTAGGGAGCTTGCTTTTGCTAATAAGTGTTCTCAGAATTAGGCGGGATGTGTACAGACAGAAAAAAAGTAAAATAAACTATGTCTCCAATAGGCAAGGAATATTCTTTTTTCAGCCACATACTCGTATTATGTAACAATCTCAAAGCATCCACACTATACTTGGAATGAAGTGGCGAAATTTGAGGTTATCAATTATAAGGCGGGTCCCCCACGGTGCCCTCTTAATACTATCTTGTTTTCCATGTTGCATACGTCACAAGCATGTTTATTTTTTGTCTTCAGTGACTTCCTACTAAATTGTCACAAGTTAAAGTTGCAATTGAAGAAATGCTAGGATTGGTAGAGGCTGCTTTATTTTCGAAACAGTTTTTGTACTGTTTGCATTGAAGTGCTGCTGTAGAATCTAGATATATTATGATTTTAATTACAGTTCATGAAACTTAGAATACAAATTAAAAATATCGTGAACATTGAATTAAATGGTGCATGTTTCTAATCAACTCTAAATAAAACCAATAATACGATGCTTCCTACTGCGTTAGTTAAGATTTTCATGTAAATTAAAAGTACCATGTCCTCTAGTCATTTTGTAATAACAATCAGTATTTTTAGTAAGTTATTTGTAATGTAAATTATTAGGGTAATTTGCGAAGCGATAATGTGATCTCAAATTCGATGGTTCGAAAATTTAGATTTAGTGTTTCGTACGGGTTTGTCCTCTGGCTTGACATAGTATGTTCTTCATAACTCTTTCTAGTCTATTTACTTAAAACGTAGTCAGCTATGTAGTTGTAAATGTTGTAAATTATTATTTTGTTCGTATTTCGCTTTAGAATTAAGATCGAAGATGCATCGTTTATTTTTGTAAACCTCATTATTATAAACCTAAAACTAACCATACATAAAATCTCTATAACTTACATTGTAGCCAGTCATTTCATAAATAAATAAACTAGTCAAACTTATTGTACTCAAGGCAATGGTAGTGATTATATGTTCAACGTAGGGTTTCCAATTCATCGAAAATTTGGTAAGCGAGATGAAAATTCATTTTAAAATGGCTGTGAGTGAAATTTTATATACAGAATTCTTTCTGCATCGATGGGCAAAACGATTCTGCGCATCGATAAGCTTTATTGGTTGAGTTGCTATCGATAAAAAATTTGCAGATACTGACTCCCGTAAAGTTTCATAATCATTTTTGACCTCATTTCTAGATCACACTGCTTTTTGTTTCCTTCCAACAAAAGAAACTTATTTTTGTTACACAATGCCCGTATTGTATGAAGTTGTAGGTACACAAAAGCTGCCATGTCAATAGAAACTTCACAAAATTCTTTCGACTAGCTTTATGTACTAGCCAGTCGCTTATCTTTGAAACTGAAAACAAAAAAGTACGTAAGTATAGACCACGTGATTGATATATTTAGAAAAAGAATGTGAGGAAAAGTTCCAAAGAAAGTTTGTAAAAATAACTGTGTTGGTACAAGGTTTCCTTCCTGCAATTCCTTAACCCTTGCTTCGTTTTTTAGTTTTAGTATTAAGTACCTAAAGGATAAGGTATAATGTTAAAGGGTCGAAGAACACAAACGTCCAGTATCGCACTCCCTCCAATATTTATACACAATTTTTGTAAAAAAAACGTTTACGATTATTTACATCAGCTCTTAAGGCCTTCGGGTATTCGTAAACTTATAAATTAACCTCTTTAACTATGAATGGAGTAGATACAAATATGTGCTTTAGATATATCTTGTATAGTTGACAAAAAAATACATTTACGAAATATCGAATGCAACCGAACGACAACGTTCTGTTCGCTGTTAGCACATTACACGCTTACATAAACAATACCCACCGTTGCTGCATTCAAGTAAAAAAAGGAAAAAAAGCTTTATTGTCAACGGTACAAAAACTTTTCAGTAAATTAGAAGAAATGTATAGATTCCGCTGTCATGCTCAGGTAAAGCTATAATTTATATTAACGAATATTTTATTTAACTAAAACAAGCGTAAAGCAAGTGCCAAAGACAATTTAGGGAGCTTTTAACACTAAGTTCAATTAACTTAATAAGTAAGTAAAGTGATGTACATAAACGCTTCAAATTTTAATGTTATGTATTTCGTATAATCGAGTCGGCTCGAATAAATGTATTAAGCATAAGATAGTTGTTTTCTTCACCTTCTCTCCTATACTTAGTTTCGTTGGTCTACCAAGAGGAAGCGTACAGTTACCCGCCTCAATACTGCAGATAGGTAGCCTGTCATGCTGCCGTCTGTACGTCTTACAATATTCGTCAATGCGAATGCGATCTGCTTGAAAATACGCTAAAATTACGCCCCACGTGCACCATAAAAAACAAATTTGTATTAATTTCAATGAAATTCTGCCTCAGTAGTCAGTCCGAGGTAAGGTTTGGGAAGTCGCGATAGTCTCAAAGTCCCGGGAAACGAGACGAATCATAATCAAAGTCCCGGGACTTCGAGACTTCTCAGAATAAAATTAGAATCGAGTTCATTTTTGGCGAGATGAACCATAAAAAAGCAGTTTTATTAAAAATCGACATTTATTAAACACAAAATCAAATCCTACCATTTATATTGTTAATTATAGTCTAAGCAAATCATACGTTTCATTCTTATAATCACGTATTCAGTTTTAGCAGTAAAATCTTATACAATTATAAAACAAACTTAGTAAATACCAATCATTATCAAGTATCTAGTCATCGGTCATAATTCTCATAATCAGAATCACAGATTCATTCGTTTGGTAATAAAATCTTCTAAATATAAAACTGACCTACAATTACGAATCGTTAATACTCATACTGAGCATGGTAAAATTATTATACTTAAACAAAAATTGGTTGCAATATCTGAAAGTGGTTGCTGTAGCTAATTTAATTTAATAGTACATATTTTAATAGTAGATAATGATTATTAATGATTTGTATGATTACTAAGTTTTTTTTTATAATTATACGATTTTATTGCCAAAAACTGAATATGTAATTATAATAATTAAAAATCCAATTGTTTTTAAACTACTATAATTAAATTTATTATGACCTTTTCAAAATGAAATTATTTCAATACAGTTTTAACAACCGTGTCTCAGGTCTGCCAAAAGTCTCGGGACACGAGATAACAAAATTTACAAAAAGTCCCGGGACTTCGAGACACGAGACTTCCCGGGACTCAAACCCTAGTCCGAGCTCTAATGACGCTTCGTTATGCGTATTTTCATTGTTTTTTACTGAGTCCTTAGGGTCTTAGCTGCGGAAGTGCTGCCGCTTTCGAAACAAAACCAATTCTTATTCATCGGTATCACATTGAAAGTCTGCTTTAAGTGTCTTAAATGTCTAAAAACAGCAAGGAACTCTTTTTAAGTAGCATATAATTTTCACAGCGTTGTCCGTCTAAGACGAGCTAAAAATATTTTTTTCATGAAAACTTTCCTATTTAAAAGTAGTTTAGTTCTATTTCCGACTTTCAATAATTCTTCGGATTAGTGAGATTTTGTTTATCTAAGATAAATCCCTTTGGCAGCTCTTAAAGCTTTAAAATCAAGAAAGGTGCTTTCAATGCCACCATTTTGTGATCTAAATATCTAAATACCTAAATATTTAATACTTTCGAATAAGGGCTGCATTTTTTTTAAATCTATGCTAAAATAATGCACATGTCCATTGAAAGTGACTCGGAAGTAGGTATAAAATTTTTCAGAAAAAGATATTTTCGACTTGATTTCAATTCTAAAAACAAGTTGCTAAATATAATCAGAATAAAATTTTAAAAATCACTACAAAATTATATAGGTAAGTTAGTCTGCACAGTTCTCACTATCGAAAAGAAATAGATAGCAAGCAAGATGGTGCATCGAATTTATTTTACGGGTTAAGATATTGAACCACACGACCAGAAACTGAAAACTAAGCTGGCTATGTGCCCTCGAAACATCATGCCTCCAGAGGATATATTTTGAAATTAGATGTATTCCACGTGTAAATAACATTTAGGGCAATAAAATACATAAAAATAATATCTTCAAAATGGAATAATAATGATATTAAATGATAAAATAAATATAATGTAATCATTAAAATATTTTGATTAATTAATTAAAACGTTATTTTTTTCATAAATAAGGTTGATACGAAAATATGCATACACTTGCATACAAATATGTTTACATTTTATGTCGATTATTTTTAATTTTTGTATGAGTATTAATTATTATTTAAAAAATATGTAGGTGCTGTAAAACCTCATAAGTTTTTTGTTATTTAAGATATATATTGGTGAAATAAAATATATTATAAACCATCAAATATATTTTATTTCACCGATATAATTATTATTTTATTTGGTTAAAATATGTAATTACAAGTTATTGTTTGTGTTTCTTTTCTTATTTTAAATTCGAGCACTGGGAGCCTTGTGGCGAAAATAAGTATTGTTTATGAAACGGAGGATTCTAGTCTGGGAGCCGACAAAATTCTCACCTACGTTTTTAAGACATAAGACATAAAAGACATGAAAAGTTTATTCAAAGAAAAAAGACATACAAAATTTAATTATTCCTGCCAAACTTTAAAAGAGTTATTTGGCCGATGTTGCTCTCCTAATTAATTTATAATATAATATAGCTAAATAAGACATTCAAGATTTTATTTTTGTAAATAGTCGCCCATAAGGTGACTCTGAACGTATTTTTTGTAAGTACGTTTGGTTACATTTTTATTATTGTTTCTGATGTTTACAGGCATTTCATTCAAAATCTTAGGTCTTAAATATTTTCTTGTTCGCTCACCATACCATTTTTGGAGTACAAAGCTTTTTATTTGTGACGTTTCTGGTCATAATTTTATGTGATACGAGTGTTTTGAATCGTTGGCAATTCAAGTTTTCTGAAACAATTACTAATTTGACTTTTTCATGAATAGGCAATATTTTACAAATTCCAAACAGTTTCTCATATTCTCTTTTACAGTTATTTTTAGTATCTTCATCAACAAGGGTTTTCATTATTATATGTTATAACCCGTGTGGTTAAAGAAACAATCTATAAATGGCGACTGGTACTTAGAGTAGCATCAGCAAAAGAAATCAAGTGGCAGCCAAAAAATATTTCATTCATTAATTTTGAATATATTTTAGGTAATATATAGAGTGCTGCTAGCAACTGTTTATTTCATTAAATAAACTTTTAAATAGTTAACATAAACCCGAGAACATTAATTTATTTTACTTTATTCTGTACTTGTTTTTCTGTATACAATAAATAATTTAAACATATCTCGGCGTTTTGCCTACAGGCACAATTTTTTTTTTTGTACTTAGTTCGAGGCAGCGTGTATGCTAATCCAAACTGATTATTTTTTTGTACTTAGTACCACGCTGTGCGAGTATAGACAAAGCGACGATGTGAGCGAGATAGCATGGGACCGTCAGCCATTTATAGATGGTTTCTTTATCCGCACGGATTATAACTGTTACCTTTTACAAAGATGTTAAAATGTTTATTAAGTACAAGTTATCGTTCTTTGCTGTATTGTACTAACCTTAGGTGATGTTTTTTACCCCTTTGACTGACCATTTAAATGAAATAAATTAAATTAAAATAGAGAGCAGTGATAGAGCTGATGCCGTTCTCGACTGTGGAGGTACCACCATCTTACTCGCAAATCCTCCCGAAGTCATTAAGTAAAGGAAAATATAAAACCATAGGAATTATGTACAAGAGAAAAAAAAAATTGATCTTGCCTGGGACCGATGATGGATGGCGGTATATCCATCCCTATTTGCCAGGCCTGTATAAAATAGACTGGTGACGGGCAGCGGCGTCACTGGTGCAAGGGTTTCGGCGCCCCACTCACCAACCCGCCTGCCCAGTATGGGCATTTCTTCCAGCAGGACCGCCAAGAGTGATAATCCTGGAAAGCCCTATGTCCAGCAGTGGATGAAACAGGCTGATAGATAGATAGATTAGAACTATTAACTAATAGTACTAATGTTGATACTATTGATTGTTGGCACTTGGTGGAACTTGGAAAACATGATGAACAAAAAATCACTGAAAAATCAGGTGCCTAATTAGCGCGGACCTTAATCGTTTGTGGTGAAATAAGTCAAGGCTTTGTTATTTCATACATCAGGTGTCTAATTTGCGCGGTCTTAATCGTTTGTGGTAAAATAAGACAAGGCTATGTTATTTCATACATATTAATAGTAAACCAAAATATAAATCATAGATAGATGTAAAAACCAGCCAAGTGCGAGTCGGACTCGCGCACGAAGGGTTCCGTACTATATATCACACTAATATTATAAATGCGAAAGTTTGTGAGTGCGCGAGGGTGTGTGTGTGTGTATGTTTGTTACTTTTTCACGCTGAAACGGCAGGGCGGATTTGGATGAAATTTAAAATGGATATAGCTTATACCCTAACTTAACACATCGGCTACTTTTTATCCCGGAAAAAAGCATTTCGTTAAACCGAATAACATGCGGGCGCAGCCGCGGGCAAAAGCTAGTATTGAATCAAGTATATTCATTTCAATAAGGTGAGATAAATGAATCATTTGTATGCTGTGATTTCCTAGAAGTTAAGCATTTGATAATCTAAAACAATCTAAGTCAGTGGTTCTTAAACTCTTTGTAGCCACGGACCACTTTCATAATTTCAAAGATTGCAAGAACCCCTGTCGAAGAAAGTTTTGGGAAAAGAAAATAAAGCATAATATTAAAAAAGGTTTAAAGATACTTTATTCTTACTAAAGACAATATGTCACTTACATAAGAAGAGATCTTAATTAATTAATTATAGTTTCGTCCATCCGCACAGACAATAATTGAAGGTGTTAGTAAGCTCCGCAGTTCACTTCTTTAATCTTATAACCACCTCTCTAACACCAGTTATTATTTATTTAAAATATGTTGAGCCAATTTACGCTTGAAATCATTAAGGAGTTCAGAATTTTTAATTTCTGAGGGTAGATTGTTAAAAAGCTGTGCTCCCTCATATGTGAACATTCTTTTGCCGTAATTTGTTCGGATCTTTGGTAGTATGACGTAGCTAGGCCGTCTTGTGGAGCGTTTAGACACTTGCCTGTGCTGGATAAATGAGATTGATGTGTGAATTGATTTTCTTAATATTTTTCTAACAAGGATGCATGTGGTGTGAATATATAATTGTTTTAGATTCATAATGTTGGTTTGTTTGTAAAATGTAGTAGTTGGTGTTAAGTAGGGATAGTGAAATAACATTTTGATTAATTTATTTTGGATGATCTGCAGACCAGATAAACTGGTCTTACATGCACTGCCCCATATTTCGATAAGATATATGAGATGTGATTTTATCAACGAATTATATATTGTCATTCGCACTTTTCGGGGGAGAGAACGTACAATGCCACGTAGAGAACCCATTAGTGAAGATAGTTTTTTCTTTAGATATTCAATATGCGGCTTCCACGTTAATCGGTTGTCAATTCGCAATCCTAGATACTTTTCTTCGTGTTTCTCTTGTATTGGCATGTTGTTGATTGTTAATGGGGGATATGTATCTATAGGTTTGTTTTTTGCTTTAAATATAATATAGGATGTTTTAGAGACGTTGATTGTTAACAAGTTTGACTGCAACCAGCAGTTTAGAGCGTTCAAGTCTTCTTGTGCTAAAGCAATAATGTCACGTATGGCGGAACCAAAGTAGAATAGGCATGTGTCGTCTGCATATAGGGTTATATGCCCATGTAATCCTAAATCAGTGATGCTGTTTATATAAATTAAAAACAATAAAGGGCCTAAAATTGATCCCTGCGGGACACCAAAGGATATAAGTTGGGGTTCACTTTGATACTCGCTGATTTTTACTATCTGCTTCCTATTCATCAGATATGACTCAAACATACTGAGTGCAATGCCGTTTATTCCAATCGCGCTGAGTTTCCGTATTAGTAGGTTATGACTCACCGTATCAAATGCTTTCTTCAGATCAATAAAAATTCCTAGTGTAATCTTTTTACCATCGATATTCTGTCTAATCTTAGTGATTACATCTACGGTTGCAGCTAGGGTATTGCTTTTTGGCCTAAAGCCGAATTGCCGTTCTGTAATGTAGTTGATGGAAATTAAGTAGGATTCTAAGCGTTTATAAAGAATTTTCTCAAAAATTTTCGAGAGAACTGGAAGAACTGAGATCGGTCTATAATTGCCTGGGTCGGTTTTTAAGCCAGATTTGTAGATGGGAGAGACTTTTGCGATTTTGAGTGTGTCGGGGAAGTGTCCTCTCAAAAGAGCTTCATTTATGCATTTGGTTAGTTGAGGGACTATCAAAGTTTTCAGGCATTTGATAACTTTAGTGCTGATGCCATCCAAACCAGTACTTGAGTTGGAGTCTAAGTCATCTATTATTTTAGTTACTTCACTATCTGTAGTTGGTGCTAGGTCTGTTAGTTGTGTTGTTCTGTCTGAGGAACCTGGTGATGGGATGGTAGTATCAGTTTTGTGGATGTATGAAGGGATTTCTTTAGCCAATAGCGGTCCAATAGATGAAAAGTAATTATTGAAGGTATTGCAAATTACAGTGGGATCGGTAATGGTTTTTGAATCACTTACAAGTTTAGGGAGAGCACAGCTAGTTTTTAATTTATTGTTAGAGAGGTCGTTAATTAGACTCCACATCTTCTTGGGTTTGTTGCTGCATTTCTTGAATTGATTGTGGTAATACGAATCTTTTGTTGCCTTGATAAGATTAGCTGTAGTATTTTTCTTCATATTAAACTGGTTCTGTAAAGTGACATTTTCAGGGTCCTCTTGTAATTTAGCCCATAGCTCATTTCTCTGATTAATACTATCGATGATGTCCTGTTGTATCCAATCTTTTTGTGGTAGGTTTAAAATTTTTGTTTTAACAACTAAACTTTGGTCTATTTGTTCTTTAAGAGATTGTTTGAACTTTTCAAAATCTTGATATTCATCTCTTTGTGTATTTTCGACCACTCGACACAGTTTTTCATAACTTAGGCCTTTGTAACTGATCCGCTGCTTGCGAGGAGGTTTATATTTCTTAAGTGCTAGATGAATTTGTCTGTGGTCGGATAACGAGGATTCAATCAGCGCAAGGTGATAATTGTCATTCTTCAAACTAGTATTGACGTGATCTAAAATAGATTTCCTTGTAGAACTACCTCTTGTGTAGTGTTTTTTATTAATTTTGTTCAGTGTTTTGTATCCTGCTGAATTCAAAGAGTTAATATATTTTTGCTTTTGTTGACTTTTACTTAGTAAATCGATATTGAAGTCTCCGAAGAGTATTACTCGTTTCCTTTGATGGAGTTGTGACTCAAGAGTAGAAATAAATTCATCAAAATTTGTGTCACCGGGGTTGTATATAAGACCAATATTCAACGCATATTTCTCTAACTTTAGCCATAGGTAGTTGTTTCCTCCAGAATAAGTAGACTCTAACAAACTATGTTTCAAGTCATTATGTACAAATGCCGATACTCCTCCACCTGTTCTGTCATCGCGAATGCTGTAATAATGCGTATAGTTTGGTAATCTGAAGGTTTGGGCATGTTCTTCGGATTTTATCCAAGACTCAGTTAGTAATATGACATGTGTAGTAGACGAGAAAGAACTTAATATGCATTTCAGCTCATCGAATTTGTTACATACACTCCGTGTATTTAAGTAAAGGAAGTTTAAGCAAGATTTTGTAGGTTGTAGATCTACATAACTAGTTATAATCTGGTACGTTGTGCTATCGTTGGTAGGGTTATTGCTCTTCTCTAGTTTTTTTAAATAGTACTCACAATGGTGAGGTTATTTTCTCCATCGTTTTGCCGACGAGTTAATTCCGCCTTTAGATTTTGTAACAGTTTTCGTTGAGCTGGAGTTTCATCTGAGTACATTTTTACATCTCCTGGTAATTTCTCCTTGCCTCGTAACAGCTGTTTAGCAGATGTAGAGCAATTAAAGCAGATTTTTATCCTACGATTTTTTGTCGGACTGTATTTTCCGATGCGGAAAATATTGTTCGGTTCCGGTATGTCCTTAAAATGTTTGTTAATGATATTTAGCACGTCCGCTTTGTCTTTTGATAACCGCTCCTCAGTGTTGGATGATGTCTGCTCTGGAATTCCTGCCAATATTATATTTTTCTGTCGGTTAGTGCGCTCTTGGAGTTCCTGCAGTATTTCCTCTTTACATTGTGGCTGAGATTCGGTCTGGTACTTTATAGCTGGTACAGTCGTCTGGAGCTCACTAAGGTCGGAATTGACAGAATTTAGCCTTTTTTCGCCTAATTGAACCTTATTTTCAAGTTGAGATAGATTGCTTTTTATTTGCTTTTGATCTACTGATAGGCTGGACATAGATGATTTGATATCGTTTATCTGCAATTTAACATCATTCATATTTTGGTTCATCGTGTTCATGGCTTGTTCATAGGTTGATTTCATGTCGGCAACATCATTTTTCAGGTCTAGGATGCTCGTATTCATTTGCTTTGAAGAATTTTCATTAGATTGAATAAGCTTTTCCAGCAAAGTAGTAATACCTTTCATTTCTTCACGTAGCGTATTGGATTGACTAATACATTCACATCCATGGTCATCGGGTTGCTTCCTTTTTCGAAGGGTGATATGAGGGTCATTAGCAGTTTCTTTTAGAAGTTTAGATAGGTCTGGGTGAGACCCCGTACGAGGGGGCGAGCGCTGTACATTCATGTTTGGGTAAGTATCAGGCAAGTAACTGGAACGGTCTGAATGCGCTAACTTACGTTTCGACGAGTGTTTGCTCTGGATGTCGAAGGGACGAGTATATTGCAGGCTTCTCTTTCCCGCAAAGAAGCGTGTGGCGCCCTCGCGCAGCACGTTCCGGTTAGTTTCACTCACACGCAGGTTCGAATTGATGTAAGTGCTATATTCACGTTTGATGAGAAATAGACTCAATATATTTAACGTTAATGGTGATTTTTGCTTACAGTATATTAGATTTATTTTAGTAAAATCAAAAACACGTCTGCTCTGCACGGATGGTACGACGACAAAATCACTTTCATACTTCTCTAAATTGTATCAAAACTAAGTTAATGAAAAGGATGCTTTTGTTTGGCCTCAGTTTGATAAATATATTATGTTAAAAGTGAACTGAGTGGCTGGGGACCCCTGGCACTCGTGCTACGGAACCTTAAGGGGTCCATGGACCCCAGTTTAAGAAACCCTGATCTAATTACTCGTAGTTTGCTTATAAATTACGTAAGAATAGATAAATAAAGTGTTAACCAATTAAAATGGATTGTAAACACGAAATGTATTATATTGAAGAAACTTAAATAACATAAATAATACCACAGATAATATAATAATACTAAATGAAATAATACTTAAGAATACTTTATTTGATAATATAAAAGACTTGAAAGAAAACTAATAAATCAAAAACTAAACCTGCTCCCAAAAAGGTAAAACGTGACCTCAACGTCACCAAGTGGGTTAATGATACTACCGTAGAGTTCAAACGTACTATTGGCCGATCTGATCTGATCTGATAACAAGAGGTCGCAGGTTCGAATCCTGGCCCGAGGAATGTTTTCAAATTCTTGTCTTTACATTTGTTTCTAATTTATCTTTTCTAGTTTGTAATGCACTCTAATAATAATATTTAAAGAAAATCTTCATTGAAATCTTATTTCTGCCCGCTGTAGTGACGACATCAGTTGAAACAAATTAATATATAAAAATTTCAAAGGTATTCTGATCACCACGTATATAATCACCAGTTGACACATACTTTTCACCGAAGATTATTCCATCACACGTGCTCGGCGATGACGGTGTGTTATCGTCGTTTGTGTTTTTTCTACCATACAGGAAGCGGTATCTAAACATAACTCATTTTATTATATTAATTGAATAGCCCAATATATTAATATCTCGGTAAAATAATATGCTACTACACACAATGATGGATTACATGCGCAAAAAATTGCAAAAAACAACAATGCTATTAAATATCGTGTTGGGGCCAACACAACTAACTAACTTTAGCTACCTGCCAAGCAAAAACCAGTTTAGTTTCCATTGCCTTCCCAACTTTGCGCACGTTAGACTATTTATAGATTACCGGTCTAGGCAAGAAATGTTATGGCTTGTTCACTTCAGAACTATAGAAGTAGTCTTTATTCGACATTCAAGTAAAATGGACTTCTCTGGCAAAGTGATCTTAATAACCGGAGCCAGTTCCGGTATAGGAGCCGCCTGCGCAGCAAAATTCGCTCAGTTTCACGCTAAATTAGCTATGGTTGGTAGAAACGAAGGGAATCTGAGAAAAGTGGCAAAAATATGTGAAGGAAATGGACTAAAACCACTCATCATCGTAGCTGATGTCAGCAAAGACGACGATGTTGCAAGAATCGTCAAAGAAACTATAGATTGCTATGGACAGATAGACGTTTTAGTGAATAACGCTGGAATTACAAGTCTTGGCGGTATACACGTCGGTATGTCTGCTTTTGACAGTATCATGTCAACGAACCTCCGGGGACCGTACCTTCTGACAAGTTTAACAACCCAACACTTGATAAAAACGAGAGGGAGCATAGTTAATATTTCGAGTATTTTAGCCATAAAACCAAACCCGCCTATGATGCCGTATTGCATGTCAAAAGCTGCGATGGATATGTTCACAAAATGCCTGGCTTTGGAACTTGGTCCCAATGGTGTGAGGGTCAACTCTGTTAACCCAGGCCCTGTGAAAACGGAGATTTTTAAACGAGCTGGCATCAGTGAAGGGGATAATGATAAGTTGTTTGCCAGTTTTCAGGCAACTTTACCCCTAAGAAAGGTTTCTGGGAGTGAAGAAATAGCGGATCTAGTGACATTCCTCGCAAGTGATAAAGCTGGAAGCATTACTGGTGTGAACTATACTATTGATTGTGGACTATTGCTTGGTGAAAACATGAGGTTCTAGTTTATTTATTTTAAAGTGGTGGCTTTATATTCTTAAAAGGTATTTTCAAACTCCTGCCATTTTACTCAAGACAACCTCCAAAATTAGTATCAAAAGCGTCGTCGACACTGCCTCGATCGACTGTTATATATTCCGAAGTATATAACTCTCATTCCAGTAACTTTCTCTCTGATAGAAGTTATTTGTCTTGACACCCGACAAATGTCTGCCGAACAAAAGCGGCCCTGATTAAAATATGTAAAAGCGAGCTGTGACACAAACAAAGGCCTGTAGAGCTTTCCGAGATAAGCCGTATAAGACGCTGGTAAAGAGTCGGCTTGGCTGTTAAGATTGTGCCGAAATGTTACTTGAAGGGTAGTAGAATTTAATTTCTTTTTTGGGTGGTGTAATTGAGGTGATACATTCTGTTATCTAGGTCGTGTAAGCCTCCCAGGTGTGTCGCTAATTCGGTGTTATCTTACGTTAATTTGCGTCGTATAATCGTCCCGCGACATTGATTGTGCGGCGCGGTACCGCGGCAAAGTAAATTATAAAGCTAGCCACTTATTTCTCGCACAGTTAACCTACCAAAATTTTTCTTAAAATTGAAGAGTTTTCGTGACCTAGTAGGTCTTTCACTACGTAAAAATTCTTTGTTATTTGGTACAAAATGAAGTATTTACAATTAATTATATATATAATTATGTCATCGGTAAATCTTTGGCATACCTCAATTTGCCTCGGTAGATCGTAAATGAAATACAAAATCTTTCACAAAAAGTTTCAAATAGGTGCGACGTCGAGCGTAGCGAGGAGGAAGGTAACTATACGTATATACGTTTTTATCTAAGTTAATTTATGGAGCCGAGCGATGCAGAGCGAAACCGGAGTTTTAACAGAAATGCTCAGGCAGATTATTGTATGCCGAATTCTACGATATCTTGACAACGATTTAGGGCTCAACAAAAATCTAAAATACATATTATTTCAAGTTCGTTGCACAAATGAATAATTAAACAAGTTTTTAAATTAGAAATCACATACATATATTTATATATTATTTGCAAACAAACTCGATTTTTTAAAATTTTCATTTTTGTTTTAAGGAAATATCCAGCCCATGACATTACAGACGATTTTCTGATCTCTTCATGATGGAAGTTAAATAGGTTTTTTCCGTATGTAGTTTAGTTCAATAGTATCTCAAGTTTGCAGCTGCGAATGTAAGCTGATGCTGTCAACCTCTCGGCACCAGCTACATGCTCTAAGCCATATATGGGCAACCACCGGCCCGCAACGGTTTTTAATACGGCCCGCGGCGGGAAACAATTTAAAATCGGACTAACATATTTACCAGAAAGTCGCGGTTCGTTGTTTTCTTGCAACTTTAATACTTTCAGGGGACATAACGAGACGAAAAATAAAGAACAATAGAACCACCTCAGCCACCTCTATGGGCGGTCCGTGTAACTGAAATAGTTGAGTACAGGCTTCGCTTAAATTCTTTGCCGATCTGAGTAAGAAGCGAGTTAGCGAGAGCTTAAATTTAACAAATATGTACAAAAGCAGGCATGAAAATCAATAAATCCAAGTCACGAACCAGAATGACCTATAAAAAATAGGAAAATTCTTTGCCTGTATATTAGTAGAATTGATTCTAATATTAGTAGTCTTGTAACTTTTCTAGTAAAGTTTAAACTTGAATTTCAAAAATTAAACCTACGAATCACGGATTGCGTCGTTGTTTTCGGATACTATACGAGTACGCATCAGCCTATATGGTCCGCAAATTCACAAGCATATGATTGTTTGGCCCGCGACTTCCTAAAGGTTGCCTATACCTGCTCTAAGCTCTGCTGAACCCTGCGATACCAGGGATGTGGTAGTTCGTAGCCCTGGACATAACTGTATTCTTGTGAGGTTTAATAATAACAAATGTTGAAGAACACTAATTACATGAAAGGGGTCGTCAATTAATTACGTTAGGTGATTTTGGCGATTTTTGGACTCCCCCTACCCCTTTAGTGAGATACCTTGAGATTTGGATCGACCCCCCCCTACCTTTAATCTCACGTGAGATTGTTCAAAATGCGTATTTTCAGAGTATTTACGTTAATCCATGTCTCATCGCTTTGGATTATGGATTTATAAAAAAAAGCTATTTGTTTAGTTATTTTTATTCAAGACTACTTTGTGGCATTCGCATAACCTGGTGGTGGGTGTTGCAGACAGTAAATAAGTGCTGATGATCAGTACTATGTGTTCACTGAAATTGTCTGATTAAGAAATACTTGCTGATTGATTACAATTTCAGCTGGAGCTGCAGTGACCATACAAGTGCTTGTTTATGCAAAAAGTTGATAAGGACGCTTTCCGTGATCATACATAGCTACTTATTTGTTATTTTATAGGAAGGTTTTAATGGTTAAACCAGCCATGCAATTCCATCCATCCATCAGCCTGTTTCGTCCACTACTATGGGCATAGGCCTTTCCAAGATTTCGCCAGTTGGCGGTCCTCCTGGAAGAAATGCCCATACTCACATACGCTGGGCAGGCGGGTTGGTGAGCGTGGTGCTGAAACCCTCGCGCCAGTGACGCCGCTGCCCGTCACCGGTCTGTTTTAAGGCCTGGCAATTGGGGATGGATAAACCGCCATCCATTGGTCCCAGGCAATGGTGGGCCACCTGGTTTTGCCTGAGAGATGTCCTCTTACTCTCAGGGGACTTGCGAGTAAGATGGTGGTACCTCCACAGTCGAGCCTGGCATTAGCTCTACCACCTAAGTCATGCAATTAATACATTATGATGTTTATGTGTAAGTGTTTGTACTGTAAGTCCCTTACATGTAAACTATTTGTGAAAGAAATAAAACAAAAAGACTTTTCATTAAATATTTTTTCCTTATGTTGTTGAAAGCACATTAATATTGTACAATAGGAATTATGGTAACAACAGGTTTTTATAGGAAAGCTTTAATGGCTAAGCCAGCCGTGCAATTAAAACATTAAGTAGGTAAGTATAAGGTTTATAAAGTTTTATAAAGTACCTAAGTATTATATTAAAGAAATAAAACAAAATATAAATTATATGTCTGTATTAAATATTTTTTCCCAGTGCAGTTGAAATTAGCATTTGTCTAATTTTTAACAAGGTAATGTGTGTTGGTTCGGTGCAACACAACTTATTTTACAGGACTAAACTTAATTTGAATCGACACCATTGTTCACTAACAATTTATGATCACAACGGGTTCATGGTAGTGTTGAATTCGTGTAATAAGACTTATTTCATTGGATTTACCTTATTTTAGGCATCCTTGTTTTAGAAAGAAAAAGACAGATTGCTTAAATTAAGTTTATACCTGTCAAGTAGGATTGGTTACACCAAATTGACACCAACATCACATAACTTTTAATTTAGACTCAGAACTCCGAAAAAATCATGGGACCTATACTTCCGAGTAGTCAAAATTAAAGCAGCCCCATATTTTCAGCAGCTCTGTGTCTTGTCATCAGCTCTTTTTTATTGCAATATCCTAGTTCATGTGTCTGTTGCACCTTTATTTATCATGTCAGGAACAACAAGTTCCCTGTTTGTTCTCATTTTGCCCCACTCCCAAAGTCAACTTGAAAAGAAATCAAATCACCTGTCCAGGGTACCTAGTATGCATGGTAGACCATATCGAACTTTGACAGCTAGACATACCACTCTCCGTTCCTCTTTGGGTAGATTAACAGAGTGAGACAGCAGTGTATTAAGCTCTATCGAGCTCGATATGGTCCTTCGTGTTAGAGGTGCTGCAAAACCAGTGATGTAATCCAACCTATTTCAACCGGTTATGCTGGTCTTGATGCCATAAGTCTAAGCCAAGCCGAAGTTTGCGAAGTTTTGACGTGAAATGTCTTTCAATTCGGTAAGTAGGGGGTCACTTGCTAAAACCACATATAACGAAAACACGTCGCCTCGGCGTTGATTGTAGCTCTGTTACTGTATGCCTTGTGCGATTCATTTATATATCGTTGAGTAGAGAAAACTAGCCATTACTCGCGGCCTCTGACTCATGCAGCTAGATGGCGCTAGTGCTGCGTGACACACGTTGCAATTTGGGACAAAAATAGAGACTTTGTTTACTTCTAACTCGTCAGTTAATTTATATTAAGACAAAAGTGGTCGCGTTTGTTAGAATTTGTCACCTTCTAGGTACACCTAATATAAATATAATTAAAAATAGGCACACATTTACCGTTATAGTGGATCTAACTTGAATTTTATTGTCTTTAAATATTACTAGTTATAAGAAAAATTAAATAAAAATACAATTTTCAAAATATTTCGGCCTCTTCTATGAAAGTTATTGAAAATTTTGGACTATTTCGGCTATCATGCCTTCTAGACGTAACATTATACATCGAAAAGAGTGGGAAACCGCTAAAAAGAGAAGAGAGGAGGCTGAGGGACCCTGATCACTACCAGCCATCTTAGCTGAATGGAACCAAAAACAAGGGCCAAGCGCAGGAACTGGAGCCGTACCTTAATGCTGCTGGGCTAATCGGGTTATCGCGGCCCAAATTGAGCCAGCTGAGTCACCTATAGCCCCAATATAATTAGATAAGATCTTCAGCTTACCAGTGGCCCCCATGCGTAGCCAGGGTAGGCCCAACTGTCTTAACGCGTCACCTCAACCGGAGCAATATCTGCGTTTGTTAGGTTTCTTCAATAGGTAAATAAACTTAAGCTGTTCGTTTAAGTTTAAATTTAAATGTAAAAGACACGCACGCATAAGACGTTTCACGGAAATGGTCGCGCTGGCGTCTCTGACACCACCCATCCCGTTTTTTGGCTTCAGTTCGCGGTACCAAGGTAGCCAGTTTCAACAGAGTAGCAGAGAATTGCAAGTGTCTTCATGTTAAGATATCCATGAAGCTGTTAATTGTAGGTACTAATTTTGACTACACATTCACATAATGATGCTGTCGATGATTCTTTATTTAATTATCTAAAACTTAAATAACAAATTATCTATAAATAAAACTAACTACCAAAATAAATATATAAAAAAACGGAAAAAGAATACCTACCTTAAATAAAACACAGGATGGGTACCTAAACTAAGTAAAAAATTGAAGCCAGATCGCTGCCGTCACCCGGCAGGGTACCCAACAGGCTGGCGGCATTGCTACGCTGGATCGCGAGGCTTAATCTTTGGCCGAAATAGGATCCAGCCCTTGGATCCCCCGAAGCATCGACCAGGCGCGACGATATCTCCTTGATTAACAATCAGTTTTAATTAAATAGTACGTGTGTTCGCGAAAAACAATTCTCACATTTTGTTTTGTTCCGTTTATCTGACTTTTGTTTGACTGACAATTACAGTTTATTTTTTTACTTTCTCTGTTCCCTTTGTAGGCTTCCCATACAATGAGAGGTCAGCTTAAACTCAATGTGTATAGCTTGATGTGGGCTCCACTGTACCTAAAATAGTGGCTGTGGAAATCTACAACTTGTAATTTTATTTGCTTCTTGTTATTCCGTTGCATAAAAAAATCAGGACTATTTTCATTTAACGCGCAAATGTTTATAGAACTATTTAGCCAATAGTACATTACGATACGAGAGCGAAGAAACGTTTTCTGACGAGTGTGAGTTTGCGGCACGAGCCGAAGGTGAGTGCTGCAATTACACGAGTCGAGAAAAAGTTTCTCGCACGAGTATCGTATAATATTTTATAGCAAAAGTGCGGAAAATGCCGACTTTACGCAAGTGCAGCGTGCGTAAAGTGGTCATTTTACGCACGGTGTGCTATAAACTATATTAAGGCTTCACTTTTTAGAGCCTCAAAATCGATCTCCTTTCAGAATCTTATTCCGGTGGTGCCAGTTACAATTTAACAATCGATAGCTAATTATAAGAAGCACTAAGGCATATTAAGAGTATGCCATACCCTAGGAAAAAATGTTATTACCCGTCCAACATAAAAAAGCCAATGTCAAATACTATTAGCTTTTGATAGAGGCGATTATTGGTTAGCTAATCGACCTATTTGTCTAGGACGCGTAATACTAATAATTACGCGCGAAACGGCAGATCGGAGGGTTTTCAGCTAATACTGAAATATTTTTTAGGGAAAAAAATACTGGATTTAAGTAGAAAACCTTTATATTTCTATTACCTATTTTATTTAAAAAAATAAAGTTTATCTCTTAAACGCGTTCTTGAAACGAACGTTTGAAAACCAAAAAAATAGGGTAAAAACATATTCATTTTGACGAAATAAATATAAACGGAAAAGATGAATAAATCAAATATATTTTTTCCAATATTAAGATAATCCCACTTTCGTCAAAAGAACCCTCGAAAATCTGCCTTTTTTTCATACTTTAGGGTCAGGTACAGCCTTAAGACAAAGCACAACAATATTACAAGCGCTCATTAAGGGTAAGCCCGCGTTATCCGCGATTAATATAATTCTCTAATTTATACTCGGTGGCAGCAGCAGAGTTCCGTCGTTATCTCTCGGCTTTGCCGCGGTTTTCAATTACACTACGGGTCCCGACACCGCCACCGTTCTGTTACCTTCCTTCCGAATGTTGGATACGTTACATTACACCTACTCTCATTTGTTGGATGGATCATTGTGATGGAAGAGCTAAGGAATCCTTCGTTGTATTAGTCGAAGGATATCAAATTTCAGCCTATATTTTTGTTTTCCTTTCACCAAATTTTTGTAATTACAGACAAAAATGCATGCTTACTATGGTATGGGACGCACTATAAGTTTCCGGAATGAATATGAAAAAATACTATTAAAGGTACAAAATTAATTTTTTAAATAATCTCCCTTGACGTCTATGCACTTTTTCATTCGATCAAACCAGTTTTGAAAACTTTTGTGCCACTCCCCTGTGGTGACCTCTGAAACGTGTTTTTCATACTCCTCGACAGCCTCTTCTGGTGATGAAAATCGTTGACCGCGTAATTGGTTCTTAATTTTTGGGAACAGAAAAAAGTCACAGGGTGCCAGGTCGGGACTGTATGCAGGATGACTCATGAGTTCTACATTTTTCGTCTTCAAAAAGTCGTTTGTCTGTCTGGCCGTGTGAGAACTAGCATTGTCGTGGTGCAGGATGATACGGCGTTTACGGTTATTTTTACGGAGTTCGTCAATAACTTCCGGCAAACAAATGGTCGTGTACCAGTCACTATTCACGGTACGACGATTCTCTAAAGCAACAGTAGCCACGTGTCCAGTTTTATTAACAAAAGAAGCAATCATCCGCTTAGATGCACTTTTCACGCGCGCCACTTTGGTTGGTTTCGGCTCATCTTGAAAGACCCATACGCTCGATTGCTGCTTTGTTTTGGGATCGTAGCAATAAATCCATGTTTCGTCACCTGTTACTATGTCCCACACCAAATTTGACGCACCTTCGTTGAATCTGGTAAGCATGGCACTGCACCAAGTGACGCGGTCCGTTTTTTGAGCCTCGGTCAAGTTGTGTGGGATCCACCGCGAGCACAGCTTTCTCACACCCAAATGTTTGTGTAGGATTGATTGTATTTGACTCATGCCTATTTCTAAGGATGCGCGAATTTCATGGTAGGTCACATGCCTGTCTGTTTCAATCATACGGCGCACAGCATCGATGTTTTTGTTGGTCACAGCGGTGGACGGCCGACCATCGTGAGATTCGTCACTGAGATTGATACGACCATGCTTGAATTCTGCAAATCAGCTATAAACAGTCGTCTTGCATGGTGCTTCATTGCCAAAAGCTGTTTCAAGCCGAGCGATGCTCTGTTGAGCTGTCAAATTACACTTAAAATCGTAGAAAATCATACTACGAAAATTTTCCCGAGTTAAATCCATGTTGATGCAGACACACAATTTTTTAAATGACGCCACAAGGTAAAAACAAAAGACAGTCAGATGAAACAAACTGCATTCTACAGCCAAAGAGTTCTATTTTCAAATGTTGCAATAAATTTTTAAATATTGTTTTTTAGTGTTACCTATGTATTAACCCTTTTCAATTCTCAGTATCGCCAAAACAATAGATCGCCATCCAAATTGTAGCTTGTATCCGATCTAACAAATTAAATAGAAAAATACCGGTCAAGTGCGAGTCAGACTCGCATACCTAGGGTTCCGTAATTTGGTAGTAGGTACCTAACCTACCTAGTTAGTTGTACTCTTGCATTTTGTGATGGATGATAAAATAGGTTATCTAATACATATTTCGTTTCGCGTAATCACAATATTTGTAGCAATAAAAGAGAGACAAATATTTTTATAGAATACTCGTGGATGAAAATTTTAATTTAGTCATTTTGTTATCGTGAATATCTCAACCACTATATTTTTCCTGTAATATTTACGTAATCCCAAATGACCATGATTTTTTTCATATTTTTCAGTTCATTCGTTTGGGTGATAAATGGGGACATACGCTCATTTTTGTGGTTTTTCAAAGATTTCTCGAAATAGATGCAAGTAAATATAGTCAAATTATATATTTTTAGAATCAGCTCTTTAATACCTTTCATTTAATACCCATATTGTATTTTTATAAATTCTTTTTTTTATTAATCTATATACCGGGTGTAAAAGCAAAGTCAAGAATCCTTCAAGGGTGTGTTAGTATGATCGGTAAAGATATTTTTTTAAATACTGGGTTCTCTTAATAAAGTACCAGTACCTCATAATAAGACGATTTTCTTTATTCAAAATACACTAATCGCGTGGACACCCTCACGATCGCTGGCCACTCGGATGAGGGGTGCGGGTTGCGGGTGCAATTAGGTGTGTGGGCAGGCCGGTGAGCTGCGTAGCAAAAGCTAAGAAAAATGATGAATTTTTAGTGAAAATTCAAGGTATATATTTTTTTCTCGTAATGACATCAGAATCGTGTATACTTTCATACCCTAAAGGGATTCCTGACTTTGCATTTACACCATGTATATCTTTCTTATTTTTGTGCATTTTTAATTCGCTATAGTATTCCTGTAATTGGGCATATATTATGGCCTATAATCGTAATTTTTTAGTTTTTTTCGGTCCACCAGTTTTAGAAATAATTTGTCCTGATCACATACCGAGTCTCCAGTATAAGTTTGGCTATATAAACGAAAGTCACCTTGTATTAAATTGTTCTTAATGTAATTTATCCTCTTTGTGAATCACAGTAAAAGTCTTAGGTGGGCCACTTAGCAGCCAGGGGGTCCTCGTAGCCCAGACCCAGGGGGGATGCCAGGCCCCCGGGTTGTTACGCCAATGACAAACTGGCTGATAAGATAGATATTGACACTACTATCCCAAGTTTCATTTTCGTACGTTTTCAGAGCCCAGCGTGATTTATTCAATGCCTAAAAGTCACACTTAACGTAAAAAAGTACCTTCAGCAGTTTCTAAAGTAAGTAGTCGTTTCTTTGCCAGCAGCACCAGCGTAAGTACCACAGAAAGAAACCTAGACCGTCTTTATCGACTTCCAAACTCCAACCATTGCAGTGCACGACACGACACAAACAAACAGGTAAGTAAACTTGAGAAGCGGGTTGCTTGCACGACTACACCTAACATACAATATTCAGTTATTTCTCTGAAACTAAGCAAACAACTTTTCACTATCATAATCGATTCAGCCAGAAATTTTAATATGCTCTTATCTTGCAATTATTAATTCAATTCAATTTTCCTAAAGACGGGGTAATTTACCCTTAATGCGTAGGCATCGATATGCGTGGTTGCAAAAATTCGCATGCGTCAGAATCAGAATAAATATTCATGATCAATATTTTTACCAACTTCCAAAACAGGAGTAGGTTCTCGATTCGACTATTTTTTTGTGTTTTACTCCATAACTAGATCATTTCTAATCCGACTTACAGAAAATCTTTTTTGGAAGATAGTGATTTCAGGTAGGCTCCGGTTTAGTTTGACCGTGATCTAATTATTGTCTTCAGAGTTAGGTAATGGAATTCCTAAACGGACGAAAGCATATCACTCGATATTGAGGGAAACGCTTTGTACCAGGATGCTGATTGCACATACTGCAACATCTTACTTGAAAATTGACACCCACCTGGCCTTATCAATTCATATCAATCCAATCAAATTCGTATTATATGAAAAGCTTTAGGTTTTAATTTTAATTAGGAAAGTGTTCGGTTTTGTTTTAGTATATTTTCGTTTTAATTTGTATAGCTACAAAAAAAAATTTGAAGTTTAAGAATATAAACAAAAAATTTTCGATAACAAAAGGTTTTTTTTTCAAGGTGTAGTTTGCAAATCAATATGTTGTTTTTACTATGGTATAGTTTTTTGGCTTTAATCTATTCAGAAACCTTACGCTTGTTAGCTAATCGTGAATATTATTCATTATGGATAACATTATATTTTGACATGAAAAGGGCATAACGTAAAAAAATATTATTACTATCAGACCAATTTTTGGTTTGTACGTAGAACGTGACGTGTGGATTGTATGTAAACCGGTTTGAAGTGCAGCCTTGAACGGTTACTGCTTCTACAATCACATATCGTTATTCCAGTGTACGCAGACGACGGAAGCAGACAATAAAGATCGAACTTGTAAGTCTTACAAATAGTGCAGATCGGAACTTGGACTGTAGCACACAATTAATAGGAGAAGTTCATGTAAGTATCAGTATTGTAAACTCACGTAGATGCAATGCTCATATTTTGTGCATCGAAGTTTCTTCCTGCAAGTTGTAGGAGGGTGTGCTTTGGACAAGTACCTACTAGTAAACTACAATTACCTTGTAAAGTTATTGAAATGTTTTGAGACAAACGTAGCAGGTTGCCCATGTTTATGCATGCATATATAAGTGACTTTAATTTATGCAGCCAAACTCATACTGGAGGCTTGGTAAGTGATCAGTAACACAGATCGATGACCCTTTTTGTGAAATTCGTAAATTATTCTTTTCGTGTTCCTTACCAACGCAAGCCCAGCTCCGAGTCAATTATTAAGGGACATCAAGATTTTATTTAGCGAAATTAGCAAAAAGTGTTATCGATCCGGGTTAATGATCACTTACCAAGCCTCCAGTATGAGTTTGGCTGTATAAATTAAAGTCACTTATATATAGAGCATCTGCATTTGTTACTAAAATAAGAGAATGTAGGTAAGCTTAAAATGGGTTGAGGAAATAAGTATTTACGTTGATAATCCCATTTTATTTACTTACAGCATTTCCTAATAGCTTAATGCTGAAACCCTGTAACCTGTCATCCCATCCATCTCATCTGTTTCATGCTTGCCTATAATTTGAGTAAAGTCACGAAATAATATTATGTAATCAAAATGAAAAATACTTGAAAACAGTCTTAGAAAAGTAAACAAAAATATTATAAAAAATATATGCTTAAGCTTTAATGTTGTACAACAAAAAAACCCTCACCATTTTGTTGACCAATTCATATAAATAAGAAAGCCAAGTTACTGAGTATCTGCCAATGTCTTTTTCTGGACATGTCCTTTCTTTATTTGCTGACAGTAATCGCCCGGACTTGCCACAGCGGACACCAAAATATATTGGCCCTTGGACCCTGGAGACTAGAAGTGCCTGACTCTTTGCGACCATTGCCTTTGTTCCTATCAGCAACCTACAAACTAAACCAAACCTACAGAAAACTGGAATTAAGTTCAAAGTACTTTGGGAAGGTTTTAAGGCTCTGCCGATGTGAAAACGTTGGCAATCGAAAGGCGGCAGTTTAAGGGCCTACAGATGGGTTTATTCGTAATTTGTGTAGTGCGTGGCAAGAATGATAATAATTTTAGGTTGGTCAATATGTAAGACTGCGTGGGAAGGACAATTCGTAGGAATGTTAATGAATTCGTTGGACCCTATTTCGTTATTTGAACGGAAATCAAACAACAAAAACGTAATGTTTATTCTAAAAGAACGCCAACAAAGTTATTTTAAAACTGAACTTTCGAATACAAATACCAGTAACAAATCAAGGAAAACTTTTCAATCAGTTCCCGATACAAACCAGGTTTTCTTGTGGAAACCAATAACTCAAGGGTGTTATGTAGGTTATAATAAAAAAGATCTCAGCAATCATATTTTATCGGAAAAGCTATTCCCCATCGACGGATCCGCTCCTTCAGACGTTTACCGAAACAGCTCCATTCCACCCCGGCTTCATAAAACACCTTGTTAACATCTCACACGTAACTTGTTCCACTTTTATTTTCTTTTTTTTCACGAGTAGGCAGAGGTGTTGTTTATTGATGTGATCCAAAACACTTGTGCCACACATTTTCCTGTTTTCCCCAAAATTTGCGCCCTATGAACAGGTGTCTCATGATTTCCCAATCACACCTTTCTCAGAAATTATTTGTGATTTATTGTCATGATTTATTCGTTAAGTGCACACACAGGGAGTATATCGAGCTAATAGGAACGTGATCTCGAGACACCTTCGAGCTATAATTCAATCAAAGGCGGATTAACTGGCTCTCTCCATGTTTACCAAACAACGCACCCCTTATCACGATCCAGTATACGATGTAATTACGACTTTATTCCACCTGCTTAAGATTGCAAATTAATAATAAAACGTTCACTACAAAATTCCATGGCAAAAAGAACTAGATTTTCAAAAAGATAGAGTGCAAATTCGTTCAATAGCCATTCCATGTCCAGTGGATAGGCAGGAAATAAGTTTTGGGCAGACAGATCAATGATGATTTTTATCGCGTGCTACTTTCTCATTATTAGCTGGTTCCAAATCGTTATTTGTAGAGATGAAGAGAAGATCATGAAAGGTCAGTAACAATGACTAGCATTAAAAATACTTTTCTTAATACTTTGATGGTCAACGGTTGGTAAAAGTCATCCAATATCGCCTCGAGATCAGTCAAATCACATACCATTTTGTAAACAGTTGCTTGTCCAATAATGTCACGAAACGAAACATGAACGTCGTTTTCCCGGGATACTAGAGCAATTTTGCTCGAAACCAAACGATAAACTTAAAGCAGTAAAGCCGATCTCTTCCCGTTCCCACCTTAAAAGTTGAACATAGAAGTCGTTTATTTTAGGAAATTTATGTCTTGAAAGGTGCAGAGACCAAGTTGGTATTATTATTGCATTGTCTGTGGGACGTAGGGGCTGTAATGGACCTGTGGGAACGCCTGGGTAAGACCTATGAAAGTCTAGTGTCACTAAACTAGATTTACTGGTTTCACCGCCCCGTTTTAGAACAACTTTTCACTGCGGTCAGGGATAAGATTTGGTCTGTGTAAAATATTAGGTGTTTTCGGTGCAGATATATCTAGAATCTTTAGAGCATTTACGTACCTACTGCATTCTATATTTAGCTATAAGCTAAAGCATGCACCGTGATGTGATGGACAGCGATCCCAACCAGAATAGCTTAGTTCAATTATTAAGTAGCTCGCTTAATGGTTTCAGCATGTTACTGGCCGAACGAGATTTACGAGCCTTGCTTCGGAGGTTGTGCTGAGATCTCGTGTGACAATCCTCGCAACCACCTGCGTCCCTGCTACCCGTACTGCGAGCCAGGCTGCATCTGTGAGGAGCCCTATGTCCGCGATGATAGAACCCATCAGTGTGTGCTGCCGCAGGACTGTAGCCCGTATGTACACACATTATACATCTCATCTTAAGAACCTTATTTGAGAAAATAGTGCCCCATATACATGCAAAAGTCTCTGTCGATTTTAGGACGACAACACGTGGCGTTTACCGTCGGTAGCCATTTGACAACAATGGTGAACGCCCCAAGAATGATGCTCGCCTTGAAAATGCCTAAATTGGATCGGTGAAACTGTTGGCATGCAGTCAACGACAATAATACGTTACTGTATTTAGTTACTAAAATATTTTTGTATTTATGTTAAATCTCGGTACCCTTCATTGACACAAATGAAATATTTCGGTGTCGTCTTCTATTATGTGCTCTTTGTCTCGTACTCAAGACTTTAACAAACTTCTCTTATTTCAGAACACAAATGGGGATCCCTGTACCCACGAAACGCCAAATACCTCCACCGGCGAAGTATGTCAGACCACCCAGGAACTACAACAGAAGAGAAGAGATTCAATCTGCAGTTGAATTTTCCGATACGGATGGATTAAAGGATCTTCCTAGTCCCCGGTCAAACGATGGCAAGCGGCCGGCAAATGATGTCTCGAGGATGGGGAACTACTTCAACATCGTCATAGCACCACCTCCAATCAAGGCTTTGCAACCCAGAAAACTACTCCCCAGCGAGTCTCGAGGGATTCCTAAGCGAATATAATTCTTATTGTTAATTAATTAATTAATTTAAAATGTAATATTCACTATTCAATAAAATCTAAATTAAAAACGATATTCATGTATTTTTAAGAAATAAATGTTACAATAGAAAAATATATCTTTTATTCAGCCCGAAAAGACACAAGTGATTATTTGATCCTCGTGGTCCGTTAGATCTACATTTGCAAAAATAGACTTTTTACAATGGTAGGAAAACTTACAAAGTAAAAAAGTTGTACGAATATCAAACAGCAATTTTGAGGAAATTATAGGTATATGTAAGCACTTTCTTTTTATTTCAATGTGAAAATTTTCCCGTGTAAATGTAAGGATATTTATTCTTGTCTTTTACCAATATATCGGTACGGCGAGGATGCATTTTACAAAACCAAGAAAAAACAAAATGATCACACCCTCAGGATGTCAGTCGTGGGGATAAGGAACGTTCATACAAATAATACATAAAAACTAGTTAACAAAGCAATCGTCAAAATAAATCATTTTTTTGTGTACGCACAATGTTTAACAAAATGGGCCCTAAACCACTTCCGTTAGAAAAGCAAACAATACTCTTATTCTTTTTAAAAGTGCTCAACTCTTTTAATGGTTTCTTTGATTGCATTAACGCGACTGAAAGAAATAGTGATTAATGATGAAAAATCTAACGTGAATACTGAATGTGTTTTAGTCTTTTAGTTACTACTATTGAAGTACTAGCCAAAGATGCGTGCACTTTTGCTTTTGGCATGGTTGCTATGTAAGTGAATTTTAAATAATAATTAAACACAATTATTGTGTACCAGGCAGATATAATATTTAAAAACTCTTCAACAGATGATGTTATCCATGCTACAAAATACTACGACTATGACGACACTGATGTCGATAAAAGACATTCACAGAAAGAAGATAGAAGAAATTGGAGGAAGAAAGTGTTACTACAGAACAGCGTAGATGACCATAAAGACTGGAATGACGACCAAAGAAAGAGCGACTACGAAGGTGTCAGATACTATAGAATAGACACAGATAGAGAAAACACAGCAATGGAGTACAAGCATGAGCCCATGTCAGCAAAGAGCTCTGAAGTGAGATATGACAAAGGACAAGGGCGATATGAAAAAGAACAAATAAGATATGATAAAGATCAAATTAGTGGAGAGACAAAACGATCGGAAAAACTGGGAAAATATACATATATGTAAGCCCTTGATTTTATTTATCACATTATTTGAGACTAGCTTAATTTTAAACTGATAACAAAGTAATTCTGTGGTTGTTTGTTTTCACAGCGAGAAAGAACCCGAAAAATCTCCAATGAACTGTGATAGAAAACGAGAAAGGTAAAATTTTGCTTGTTATCTCCATTTATCTTATCCAAGTATTTTTCTTGAGGATTTCAACAGCAAATAAGTCACATTCATTCTGTTCCAAACTTTAAGATAAACTTTAGTTATAAACCTAAAAACAAACCTAAAGGAAAATGTGTATTCGATCCGCGCATCAAGGATTCCGTTCTTAAATTGTGTTTCTGTAAATTACGTCTATATGTTAATTAATGTTGGAAACGTCATTCTCATGCCCGTGTTTAATATCCATATCTACACTAATATGTAAAGAGGAAAAATGTTTCGTTTTGTTCGTTTGTTTACATACATACATATACCTACTCACGCCTGTCTCCCAGAGGGGTAGGCAGAGACTACATATTACCATCTGCTACGATCCTGACATACCTCTTTTGCTTCTTCTACATCCATCAATCTAGTCATACAAGCTCTTCTATTCCAGGTACTTTTTACTTTGCCCTTCTTCAGTATATCGCCTGTTTGGTCGGCATACGTCCTTCTCGGGTGGCCCGGTCGAGCTATACCTTCCACTTGTGCAGCATAAATTTCTTTCGTCACTCTACTTTCATTCATCCTCTCTATATGCCCAAACCACCGAAGCATTCCTTTTTCTATTCTAGTCAATACATCTTCTTTCACACCGCAACGAAAGTCAACGATGTCGATATTTTTCACTCTATCATTCACATGACAAACCACACATACTTCGTAAGGAACGTTTTTCCACTGCCTTCACTCTACTTCGATGCTCATCTTGCCAAACCCAACATTCACTACTATACATAACGGTAGAAGCCAACACTCCATTATGAACCGCCAATCGTGCCTTTGCAGTCACACTGTGGCTGCCCCTAATTAAACTTTCGTTTGTTTGTTTTTATGTAATGGGTAATCTCTGGAACTATTCAACTGATTTAAAAACTTTTTTACCCATAGAAATTAATATAATATACGCTTTCGTTAAATAACATAGGCGAAGTCAGTTCCCTGTGGGCGGGCAGTTCCCTAAGGTCAAAGGCATAAATTAAATTTGCATAACCTCTGGAACTACTGAACCGATTTCGATAATTCTTCAATTTTTCACTTGGATAAAGGCTATAGTTTGTTTCCTGAAAACAAATAGTTTAGTTAGTAGTATTAATTAAATTCAAGCGGGTAATCTTTGGAACCACGGAAAAGACATTAAAATTTTTTCAATGAATTTGTCATTTAAACATCATTCACTTGGTACCTAATAGGATATAGTTTTTTCCCTGGAGACAGACGGGAAGTTTCTTTGGAAAATAGTAATTAATTACCACGGAATCGATTTTGAAAAGGATTCCACTGATTTAATGGTTAGATCTTCACTTGGACATAGGCTATATTTATTTTTCTGGAAACGAGTAGTACTCTAGGGACGTAGTCATAGGGTCAGGTCAGACATATACAACAATTTTCATAAGAACCAAAAGTTATAGTACGTAATATAAAATTATTCGTCCGAAAATTTGTAACAAATTTGAGAGGACTGCCCAAAAACTATTTAACGCAGAAAACCTATGTACCAACATAGAATATTTTTGGATTTCTCGACCGCATAATTTCAGAAACAAACATGATTTGAATGCGTATGTTTTCTCAAATTGCTCGATTAATTCGCAAACAACAATACCAAATAAAAAAAATATTTAATCAAATGATAGGTCAAATATATCACTATATCACTATGGTCAAAATAAATATTTTTGCGCCCCTAAACTTTTGAAGCCCTTAAATAGAGTAACCTATTTATGAGACAATAAAGCCGATTCTGGAGGCTTTAATTTTATTTTTAGTGCCACCATCTTACTCGGAAATCCTCCCGAAGTTATTCGGGGGAGAGTAAGAGGACAGCTCTCAGGCAAAAAAACCAGACGGCCCACCATTGCCTGGGACCGATGGAAGGTGGTATATCCATCCCCAATTGCCAGGCCTTATATAAATCAGACTGGTGATGGGCAGCGGCGTCACTGGTGCAAGGGTTTCGGCACCGCGCTCACCAACCCGCCTGCCCAGCATGTGTGAGTATGGGCATTTGTTCCAGGAGGACCGCCCAGAGTGGCGAAATACTGGAAAGGCCTATGTCCAGTAGTGGACGAAACAGGCTGATGGATGGATGAATGGATAACTTAAATTTTTCAAAAGCTTCTGTTGTAAACACTAAAGAACTATTTTGGAATTAAGAAAATTTTGTTTTGACAGCATCGTTGTTGACAGCACTAAATCTCTAATTGAAGCGAGATTGAAGCCTTCACAATCTGCTTTATTAACCCCCTATATTGATTGCATCGTTCAGAATCTTGTGCTGAACATCGCCATCAAATTTTTAACTTATTTTTCAAATGTTGAGTCAAAAATAATTAAACCTAAATATTTGGTGTTGAAAACAGCCAAGGCTTTAAATAGAATTCGGGCCTCTCAATGCCGTTCGAGTAAGTATACAAAGGCATTTTATATCAAATGACACGTATAAAGTGACGAGGTAACGTACATTCAGGGTGACCAGATTTAAGGAATCCTGCCATTTTAGCGATTGTGCGACAGGTTGAAACAATGTGTCCGTTTTTAGCAGGGTGTAATAAAACTTGCCACAAAACCTGCTAAGCCCTAAATTATTCTGCTAAATCTGGTCACCCAGCTATGCGTACATTAGTCCTTAGACTGCATTTCTTAGCTTCCCTGCGGAGCTAGCAAAACATATCGCCAACTTATTTATAACTTACTTTGACAATTTAAATATGTGAAAGCCCTCGCTAACTAAGTATGAATATGCTATCGACTCGACATCGCTTCGATAAACAAAAATGTAGCTTATTCATAGCAATAAGAGTTGTCGTTTAGAGTTTATCGAGTTTATCTGTCAAATTTGTCGAATCGATGCTAACGTACTTATTATGCAGGTATTGGATGTTTGGTGAAGAAACAGGCAACGTAATTTTTAGATACGAAGGCTGCTTCGCGGGCTGCGCAGCGGTCTCTTGTGACAATCCCCGCGAGAGGCTGCGGCCCTGCTACCCGTTCTGTGAGTCGGGTTGCATCTGCACACCGCCCTACGTCAGGGACGATCGGACCCACAAGTGCGTGCTAGTCGAGGAGTGCACCAAGTGAGCAACACTTTTATTCTTGCTTTTATACACGACTAGAAGTTTATGTATATAGTATTTGTGTTTCTTACCCAATATTTACCACTTGCTGAACGGTGAAGGAAAACATCGTTAGGAAACTTGCATGCCCTAAAAAGCGTGTAATTGTGCCCGGAGTACGGCAATAGGGCTCACCACAAAAAATTCTTGAAAAATAATCAACGAAAATCATTTGTACTTATAATATTTTCAATTTGACTAAGTTCAAATTTACTTCTTTACATATTTAATTAATGAAATCGGATCTTAGTCTTAAATTGTCTTAATTTGCCTTGTTCTGGTATATATTGGTTAAATTTCTTGGTAAATATTTAAAATACCAATTAGACTATACCTATATTATTCCGGATCTTCTGTAGTTTATAGTTACGAAAGTATTATCAGAATTAAATCGGAACTTATCTCAGATTTTCAAGGCCGTCGACAATAGCTGTCCTCTTAAAATCTTGTTTATGGTGGTAAGAACTGAAGGAGGAGCGTTAAAAATACATAAACATAGTTGAAATTCTGCAAGAAACATTATTCAATTTCTGCTTTGTTTTCCTATCCGTATTAATATAAATATGAAAGTCCGTATAACTTTGAAAGTTTGTTGCACCTAAATGTTAAAAGCGATAAAACGATATTTTTTATTGTATGGCTGGTTATGGCTTCTGAATTACACATGTGGCAACTTTTTTGAAAATCAGAATTTACACATAAACAGACAGAATAAAAACACATACATGTAACATCCATATGAGGTAGGGTCTACAGCTTCAGAGACAATGTAATAGGTAGCCAGTTAAATTTTTCACAGAATACGTGTTACTATGGCTTCTATCAAGGAAAACATATAAAATAATACCCCGTCCCACTGATTGATGTTTCAACGCTTAGAACAAAGTACATTGGAAATTCTCACGGGACAGCTAATCTATTTATACTAATAATAAAGTAGCAAAAAGGTCGTGTCTGTACATTGAATATACACACAAAAAAAAGTCTTAAGCAACAAGTAAAGGGTGTTTTTTTTAGAGGTATAGAACTTTGAAATGGAATAAAACAAAGATGATTTTTTTTATTGATATGAAATTTATTTTATTCGAAAGACAATCTTCTGGCATTATAATTTAAATATGACTTCTGGCATATGTCCGCCACGGCTGGCTCGGACGTAGTCTAATCTGGAGGTCCAATTTTCGATGACTTTTTCCAACATTTGTGGCCGTATATCGGCAATAACTCCCCGAATGTTGTCCTCCAAGTGGTCAATCGTTTAGGGCTTATCGGCTTAGACTTGCGACTTCACATATTCCCAAAAACACACTTTATAGACTAATTTGAATTTTATAATGGATTTTTAGAGTGTAACTGTAATTGATTTATTATTCAAATAAAAGAACAAACGTTTTAATGTAAAAACAACAACTGTTTATTTCAATTTTTTTTTTAATAACGTAAATTAACAATATTTAATGTGTACTGTATCATGCGTAGGACAAAATGAGGTACCTAAGAAAATAAACTTTATAAAACAAAATTAAATTGCTAAACAAAATTAATTTATTGTTAAGGAATTGGATAATTTAATACAAAATGTGGCCTCCTCTGTTGTTCAAAACTTGTCGGCACCGATTATTCATAGAATCGATGAGTTCGTTAATGTTATCCTGCGGCAATCACTCCCAATGAAATTTTACTGTTGGGTTGTTATCACTCCGTCCAAGTCCTGTAAAACACGTCTCTGGAGCATATCCCATGCATGCTCGATGGGGTTGAGGTCCGGCGATTGTGCAGGCCAGGACAACATGTTTTCCATTGCCAAGTACTCCCTAGTCCGCAAAGCTGTGTGCGAACGCGCATTGTCATGCATAAACGTAAAATTGGAGCCAAGGGTTTGTGCAAACGGATGAACATAAGACCTGAGAACATCCTCAACAGTGTTGCCAGATACACCGCTTTTCCGCTTTTTTCCCGCCTTTTTGACAATGGATCCGCCTTCCGCTTTTTAGCTACCCGGTTCCGCTTTTTTCGAATCTCCTAAAACAACCCGTTTTTTTCTCACTCATATATTATATTATAGTATATTTTTTAGCACGAAGCAGGAAATTGACAGTTCGTGATAATAAGAAATGCGCTTTTAATTCCTATGGTGTATGAGCCATTTCACACTGTCTCAAACTTTTGAATGTTGCAATGTGAAATAGTTCATGCGTCATGAGATTTAAAAGCGCATTTTGTACTACCATGTCAGTTTCCTCCTTCGTGCAAAAATATACCTATATACTTTAGTTATACACGGCGCGTCGAGAATACTGCAGGTAAAAACATCAATAAGCTTATGAATTGAAAGAGAAAAATCGATGTAAATGTTCCGATTTTTTTGCAAAAATCCTTGTTTTTGAAGCACCGCTACCGCATTTTCAATTTTCTCATCTGGCAACACTGATCCTCAACGTAATTTTGAGCGTTCATGTTTCCATTTACAAAAATGAGCTCAGTTCGTCTTTTCTTCATAATACCCGCCCATACCATAACTGTTGATCCGCTGTATGGATGAACTTCCTGAACCAGCCTTTCAGTATTGCTGGGACGACGGTACACTCTTACCCTTCTTGTAACAGGCGTAAAACCGAATCGAGACACATCGCAAAATAAAATTGTATCCCACTGCTCCTGGGTCCATGTTATGTGTCTACACCATTCATTTCGAGCGCGATTCCCGTGACGTATAGGTGGGCACCTGATTGGGCGTCGTGCTCGTAGGCCGTACTCATTCATCCTATTCCGCACGGTTTTGGTGCTAACAACAACACCACTTGGGTTTTGTAGCCTTAAACCTATCTCTCGGGCGGTTAACATCGGCTGACGTCTTGCAGTTGGTTGTATGTATCGGTCTTGCCGAGTGGTTGTACTCCTTCCACGGCCTGTGTGCTGTTCAGCGGGATTTCCTGTGGTAGTGTAACGCTGCCACAGACGGTAAATAACGTTCCTGTTCACATCAAGATAGCAAGATACCTCAGATTGGTGTCTACCCGCTTGCAACATCCCCATAGCTCTTTGCATTTCATCTGCGGTCAAATTTGCGTCACGTTGCTCCATCACGTTAAAAATGTCTCACAATTCAATTTTGTCGAAAACTCTAATTAAAACTTTGTTAAAGTTATAAAATTCAGATAATACCAAATTTTAATTTTCAAAGAAAAAACATTTATATTCGAACAAATGAATTCGCTTTAATTTAATGAAAAAACGTAACATAATCGTTTTTTTTCTTCTATCCAGCCAGTAAGTAATCTGGAACCAAAAAGGTTACATAATAACTACCCACTTTTGGTAAGAAAATATTAAAGAATAATTGAGCAATCTAATTTGTAGAATTTATAACGTAAGTGCATGTTGCTTAGATTTTTTAAATGTGTGTATTTTCAAAATGTTAAATAAAATCGGGTATTAGTATTGTACTGAAACTAAAACTTTTAGAATTTTTGTCTGTCTATCTGTATATATGTATGTTCCGTTTCAACTCCAGAACCACTCAACGGATTTGGATGCGGTTTTCTTTATTATCATTGTAGTGACCCTGGTCAAGATATAGGCTATAAGGGGTGTTGATAAAATGACGCCTGAGCCGAAAATGGAGCAGAGATTGAATGAACGTGGGCGGAGCTCTAGGAAAAGACTACACAACACATACACACATATGGTCACGACATGAATCCCTGAGGGGGTGTCAGAAGTGTTCCAGGGATTAACTGTGAAACGCAAGTCACAGCTTACACTCTGTACACCCGCGTTTCACCGACGATTATTACGTCCCATATATACGAAAACAAGATCCAAATTAAGACAATTTAAGGCTAAGATCCGATCTCATTGATTAAATATGTAAAGAAATAAATATAAACTTAGTCAAATTGAAAATATTACAAGTACAAATGATTTACGTTGATTATTTTTGAAGAATTTTAGTAACAATAATTGATTTGAGCGCGTTCGCAGATTGATTTACCCGCGAGCGACAGAGAAATCAGTATGGGACGAGTCGTAGTTGTCGCCTTAATAAATAATTCAGTTGTTACCTTAAAAACGTTCTCATGTACAGTTTTACTCTGATATTACACAAAAATTACATCAGAAGTCAGGTCTTTCACAAATTTCAAAAAGGAATAAAGATCAATGAAAGTTAAACGGCCAAGTTAGATTTCTTTTTTTTTGGTCTTTGGTTCAGTACTGTGAGAGTGTACATTGAAAAATCGCATTCTTATTTTTCGGATTGCAAGTCCAACATTTGGAAATAAACCAACAGAAACAAAAAGCCTCATGGTTTCATTGTTAGACCAATGCTCTGCTCGAGAGAGTATACACTCATCAATTACGATTTAAATTATTTGCAGAATGTTTCTAAAGTAAAAACATCACATTTATTTCTAAAAGATAAATTTATCTTTCTTGATTCTTTCCATTCATCATCTTTAATAGCTTAGGATTTAAAATAGATAGAAACACTTCTGATTTGAAACTTAAAAAATCATCTTCTATACTAATAATATAAAACCAATAATAAAGTAGTAAAAGGTAGTGTCTGTACATTTAATATTTTTGCAAGTTAAATAAAATGGGTTATTAGATTCCTGAGGTCAAAATATTGACCTCTCATAAACAACTAGACTCACAATCTCGCTCAAAAAGTCTCCGCGATGAATCTTGTCACCGCTATGGAATCGAATATCGAATGACGATTTCGTACAAGTGACATTGCATAACGTTTTAATTTGCACGTTCGGACACTTTTTGACGAACTTATTTTAGAGACTGTGTGTCTTGTTGTTCATGAGAGGCCAATGGGACAAAACCACCATTTTTCAAATTTTTGTCTGTCTTTCTGTATGTCAGTATGTTCCGTTTTACTTTGGATGCAGTTTTTATTACTATCATCGTAGTGACCCTGGTCAATATATAAGCTATAAGGGGTGTGAATAAAAAACTACAACAATTTATGCCGTAAGGCGAAACCGGTTAGAGTTACTTATATAAAATGCCATCAAAAACAAAACTTGTAAAAAAACCAAGTCTCGCCACTTAGTCCTTCTACCGTAAAAAGTTATGAGATCCATTTTTTAATTAATAATATTTTTTTATTATTAACATTAATTTTTATTATAATAAGATTGATTATATTATTTTTTTATATTCGAATTTCTTATAATTTACTTAAAAGAGGATTTATAATAAAATAACAAAAATATAAAACTGTTAAAATTTGTCCTGTTAAAATATAGGGAGTTATGAAAATAAGTCGATTAATTTATTCAGTCCCTACTTAAGAAACCTTCTGTCTTAAGTTAATACGCAATTAGCTAACCTAACAACATCTTATAGTGACCATATCAATATTATTAAAAATCTTTTATGTTTTAAATAAATAGATTGACTCGGCCATCGCATGAAAAAACAATGTATCTCACAAGTAATACATATTATATTAAATGGGATTATTTAGTGCGATTGCCAAGTCAATCTATTTATTTAAAACATAAAAGATTTTTAATATTGATATGGTCCTGCAACAACTTTAAGAAGAAGCAAAGATATATAAATTAGTATAACATTCTTGGAATCTTTTTCTGGATCTGCTGAACAGAAACGCGATCGAAAAATTTTTACTCGTTAGAAATAATGATTGAAATGATGTCTAACACACTTTTATTCTTCGTTTGACGCATAGAAATCATTTACAGCACTCAGAGCTATTTCATTAGGTGCGTTTTCACAACATCTAGACTTTGGTTGAACGAAATTTCGTAAGATAGTTTAGTTTCTTTTTTATAATATATAAGTAAAAATACAACTTTTGCTCTTAAGGTCTGAGTCCGTTCCTTTCGCACAGCGCGTTTCTCTGCTTGAAGTGACAGAGACCGTTGAAAAACTCACGTATCACTCTAAGTAAAGCCAATTTAACAATTTAAGTGCAGAACATTTTTTCTCTCTTTCAGGGGGCTCAAGGGGATTCCTGACCTAGGCGATAGTGAAGATATGTAGAAGTTAAACAATTTACATTTTATATCTAAGTACGACTAAAGATACGTCTTGTTAACGAATGTATTTTGTATGTATTTTGTATCAAATGTGATCTATATAAAAAGTATACGAGTACATGTCATATTTATGCTATCTACAGTTTATGTACTCATTAAGCACAAAATAAAAAGTTCGAGTAGTCAGTTTATATCGGCTTCAGCATAATATGTGAATTGAATGCCACAACTTCACATAATGTAAGTACCACATTTCTGCTAAGATATCACTTGAAAGCTTTTCATTGTGTTGACTAAAATAAGTCACCTATCAAAACCCTTTGTCTTGAAACAATGGTCGCCGCAACTTTGGTTTTTGTTTGCCAGGTGCGAAGAATTACACTATTCTCTCTAAGAGTAGGAGTTGAAACTGGCCATTCTTCAAGTCATTTTCAGTTATTTCATCTAGACATTAGTAGTTATATATTTGTACACTTTAGTTTTATAAACTTTTTCATGATCTAGTTCACTTTTAATTTAATATATTTATGCTTTTTCAACATTAGGCCCGAGACCCCGAAAGTTACTTAGTGAACCAAATGTGGAGACACAAAGTAAATTTTTCGATAGTTCTATTTAAGTTTTTGTAATGATACCTAGACTCGCCTTGCTTTTAGTGTATCTCACTCACTATATTGTCTCAACCACCTTGACGTCTTCGCGGTATGGTAAGTTATACTTTATTTAACCACAGAATACATAAAAAGTGTAACAATAGTTATAGAGTATATGTTGCAGAATGTGGTCCTCATGGCAAATTTGAGTACTGTCTCGATGACTTTAATGACTGCGTTGTGGGCTGCCACTGTTACCCTGGATACTATTTTGATACGACTACAAAAATTTGTGAACCAAGGTATGCACTCAGAGCTTGCAACAATACTAATTTAACAGTGTAAGTTTTTATAATCGTTTCATGAATTAAGGTATTTGTTTTCACAGCACTAAACTGTTCAAGGAATCCAGACGTTTCAATAACAAATTTAACTTTGACTCCGTGGACGATGACTTTGAAGTCCGCAATGTTCGTCCGATACAAGTCACTTCACCACCTACCAAGGATGTAATAGACAACAAAGTCAATGCTCTCTCCAAGAACGCTGATGAACTCAGTGACTGGCTTTACAACCAATTTTTTAAAGATATAGAAACCCAAGTAATTAACAAAACAGATACGATCAAACAAACCAGAAAGGATGGTACTGGAAGTACTTGGAAGGGTGTGAAAAATAAGAAGAAAAGTTCAAAGAAGAAAAATTCAAAGAAGAAAAAGCATAAGCGAGATAGTTTGAGAAGGCAACTACTCAGGATTGCAGAAGACGACAGCATTTTTGAAAGTGCTGATGCAGATGATGAAGAAAAAGATGATGATGACGATGACGACGATTCAGGATCTGAAGATGACAGTGATGAGGAAAGTGAAAATGATAAAAGTGGCTTAGTCAAATTAAAGTATAGAGACCAGATTAGATTTATTCAACACGGAGACGAAAATGATAAGGATCACAATCACAAAGAGATACTAATGCTTAAGTCGGAGCCGAAGCCAACTTTGCCATCGTTTATTCTTCTACCGAACATTGATTCTCCCTTTGGAATGTACCCGCTGGCGCTTCCTCCAGCGCCACCGATCCAGATGTTCCCGATGGCGCCAGTGCCGCCAATGATGGCCCCTCCAGGTTTGTGAGATCCACTATACAAAGCAGTGCGATCGATAGATTTTCTGATTTGTAAATAGGAGCGCTTAGTCGATAACTCTACGTGATGGAGTAAAAATATCATAAATAATGTCATCCTCTTGGAGTTAGTACCTTTGCGACAAGTGAAAATCGTATTCTGGCAAATTATATGAAAATTTACTGAAAGCCAGTGAGTCCTTCCTGGGCTTCCTCCCTGCAAGTTTGGCTTGTCTAGACTTCTTCGTCGGATTACTGTATGTTTTCCAGTGTGCTATGCTAGAAATATCGAATAAATTGATCTTATGTTGTTACTCGATCTCGTAGGATTACCGAATGAGCACACGTAGATCACCCAGGGTTGTCAGGTCTTCGCTTTTTACCCGGAAATTTCAGTATTTTAGTGTCCTATTTGTTTGGGTCTATATAGTACTTATTAGGTTATTTAGCAAACATAATAAAATGGGGGCAGTACAGCTAAATCATTTTGTTTTTCGTCGCTTGGTTCGCAATTTCTTTATTTAAATGTAATTTTTAATTATTTATCCGAATAAATTCAATCAATATTCAATTATACTAGGTGAAATTAAATCAACCGACCAAATTCATACTGGAGACTCGGTTAGTCATCCGGAACAAGGTTTAATGAACATTCAGGTAAAACTCGAAAAAAAAAATTTTTTTGTCCTGTAGAACCTGCACTAGGAATTGTACTTAAACTAGTCCAACCAGTAAAGGAGCAAAAAAAATATTTTTCTAAATTGGCCAAAAGGATTACTGAACCTAGTTCTTGATCACTAACCGAGTCTACAGTATGAATTTGGTCGGTTGATTTAATTTCAGCCTATATATAAGAGGTAAATTTAGGCTGATAAGGAGTGGCTTCTGTGGCTTCAAAGAGTAGCAGAGACACATATTTATTAAAACGAAAAAAAAAAACGCTACATCAAGCATCCAGAAAGTTATATTTGACCGTAGTTTTTTGACTGTGAGAAATTGGCTGGGTTTTTCCAAAGTCTTCCGTTTGATTTTCACCTATTCTCGTCCTATAAAAAAACAACATTAACGATATTAAAAATAAATCTTACCCTTAAAGCCTAAATAAACTTTTGTATTTTCTGGCTCCCGTAAATTTTGCAGCATTCCCTTTTCCTATTTTTATTTAATTATAAATACGAAGACCGAACGATCTAAGCGCTAAATTGAAATCAAAATTTCCAGGTTATAATTACTTAAGTCATTATTATCGGAAAACGTATTTTCTGTTCTATACGTCTATCTTAGGGGTGTCGTGAGGTGACCAACTAATCTTATATTATATTCATCCTATCCGGTATTTATTTTTTGTAAGATCTGGCAACCTTCACTCCCTTAGATATGTTGGGCGATGCCAGCAAAAAAATGGAAACGCTACTTATAATTATGTGATATCGCACCGCCTTTTATTTTAAATAGTTTTAAGCAAATACTCCTTTAAGCTATATAACAGTAACTGAAAGCTTGTGTATGTACTGTAATTAAGGCTCCCTATCTGTAGATTATTTTATTACCGGCTAGGATGCTGCAATACAAAAGGCCAATAGGTATCCTGTCATGCTGGCGTCCGTACGTTGTTTTCTCTCTATAGTACAGGATATAGTAGCAAGAGCAGTTTTACTAACATTATGAGTTATTGACTTCGTCAGCAATTATTTTCTATGAACATAGAATACCTTGTAAAATAGTACAGACACGACTTTTTTACTTCTTTATTATTAGTATAGTAAAATGAAAGAGCTTCATTCATTGACCAAGTAATATTTTCATGTTGTTTTGCTCTGTTCACAGGTTTACCATTTTGTGATGAAGTGTAAGTATGTACATTGAATGGAGTATAAGTACGTATAAGGTATACAGCTTTTATTTATGCAGACTGTACTCGTACATTGAAAACTGAAATAATGGCCCAAAACCAACTTTTTGACGTAAAACAGTGTGTATTAGAATAATACATTAAGATGTCTATGAAAACAGTGCATAAAAATTTAGATCAAGTCAAAACATATTTAACCCTACACAGCGAAATCTTATTTAAGACTGACCTTCCATGCCCAAAACTTTTTTTAATGCAAATGCTCGTAAAAGCCTACTTTACACCCTTTAAAACTGTTGTCAATGTGAACTTTATCACACTATAATTTAAATTTTTTTATTGAAAGAATGTTGTCAAGTCTTTTCTTGCGTATCATATTAGACTTGACAGAATTCTAACGAGCTACGAACGCATCAAACTGAAAGCAGCTTATTTCTGTCAAGTTGGCAACTTGCATGCAAAGAAAAAAAATGCCTGCCTAAAGTTCATTTGAGTATTTATTGTTTGTTTGTTTCTTTAATTACGTTTCATTTGTTTACTCACACTATGCATTGAAAATCGTAGTATGATACACGTGGGTAAGGACAATAACTTACTCGTAAGCTAGTAACATTTAAAACACTCGTTTATCACTCGTGTTTCAAATCGTCCTCGTAGCTATTACCTCTTTACCGCACTTGTAGCATCAACTACTATTAATGTGAAAACATCTTCAAAAAAGTAGAAATGAACTTTTAACAAAAAATAATAACCGACTTCAAGCAGACGTTCACTAAAAAGTTTAAAATAGGAAATTACATATTGACCGATAGTACCATAAATTTTAACAAAAAAAAAATAATAACCGTCTTCAAATATTATAGATAGCAGATATTCACTAAAAAGTATAAAATAATTGCATACGACCGATGGCACCAAAATAACACTTTCGCCGACTTCCTTCTGTCTCTAAAAAAGTGGGCAAAAGTGTTATTTTGGTACCATCGGTCAGGTTTGGTATAGGTCGATACTTGTTAACAAAGTTTGGGTCCCCTTTTTATACAGAAGACTTATCATTGAATCGCCCAGGTCACAATTATCTGTCCTTAAAGTAAATTTTTTTTGAAGAGTTTTGCATGCTTGTGGATATAAAAAAGCGCAACTGCAAAACAAAAATGATAAGGTTTTTCAAAAACGACACCAATTTTAAAGCAAGACCTATTAAATTGTTTCCCTTCTTATTTCACGGGAAATCAGTGTTATTTCTGGTATTATATTAAACTATATAAGAGAAAGAAAATAGCGGCGTGAGAAAGAAGTGGACCTAATGTTGATTTTTGAAATTTTACTTAATTAAGTAATAGCTGCTAAATAAAAGTCACTAGTGCATTCAGACAGATCTTTAAAAATTTAAATTGAATTAAAACCGCTATTTCTATAATAATAAACCCGGCCGGGTTTAAAATCATAATTTACTTTTCAGTACTCCAGTATCAACAACCTTGCCACCAACAACCTTGCCATCAACAACCTCGCCACCAACAACATCGGGCCCAAGCAGTACGACTTCTGAAAGCAATTCAAAAGAAACATCATCGGTAGCCGAAATGTCAGCAGATACCACAACATCACCATCACCAGAAACAATAACAGGCGAAACAACACTAACGACTGAAAAAAGTGAACCAGACCCAGAAAAAGATACACGGCTTAGATTTGGAGGAAAAAAAGGGCGTCTCGCAGGTCGCTTCCTAGCAAATAGAGAGGAGGAGAAGAGGAGAAAGGACTTAATAGAAAATGGGAATAATAACGGAAGGAAAGAAATCTTGCGTCAAAAGCCACGTCAAAATTTTGTAAGTATACAAAGGCATAAGAAATTTATCGTATCAGATGTAGATCCGTAGTCTCTGCCTACCCCTCTACCCCTAAAGGCGTGAAACGGGAATGTACGTGAATAAAGTAGGTAATTGAGCACGGAAAAGCCAAAAGAAGTATGAACATAGATTGGCTGCATACCTCACTACATACATATAATACGTCGTTGTATATGATAGGTTTTGACAAATGAGGTATCATTCAATCTTACTTTTGTCTTAATTATCTTAATTGTCCGGGTAAAATAAGGGCTCTTGCCACCGTCAACGTACCAGCGGTACTTGAACCGACTGAAATCTCACGTGATGGTGACAAGAGACGATGGAATGAGTCTGGTTCTTTAGAAGAATAGGATGTCGCTGGTGTGGAATGCTACATGCGTAAAGATACTAGCGGCTTTCCATGTAATCAAGACTAGCAAGGCTGCTGCTGTGGCAGCGGACAGCGCTAAAAGCCAAAAGCGATGCAAGTATCCTGTCCTTGGAAATAATTACATATTTACCCCAATTGGGTTCGAGACCTTGGGTCCATGGAACCCCAAGTCGCACCGAACAAATTAGTTTGTGCCTTATCGATATGCCAAAGGACCCAAGGGTTGGTGCGTGCCTCGACCAAAGACTAAGTATGACCAAACAACGAGAACTGAATTAATTAATTGAACATTGGCCCACCATACCATACACACACTCACTTTTCCCCTCATACACTATACACACACACACACAAACTTACCCTCAATAAAATCCATCCTACCATATTTAATTCTACCCATAAAAATAAAAAATTGAACATTTTCTCATAAGCGCATTTTTAATATAATTATTAAAATAGATAGTTTCAGTATGTACCTTTTTGTATTATTTTTGTAATATGTGGAGTTCTATTATATTTAAAATACAGTTACTAAAAAAGAGAAAAAAAATTAACGATATATTTCGACTCCTTCAGTGAAGTCGTCATCAGTCGAATAAAATAAAATTCAATTAATGACATAAGAGTATAGAAGAGTTAAAAGGTGACTCTATTATAAACCCTTGCAGGTTTCTGATACATCTTAGTATTTTAACATTGTATTTTCTTATAACTGAATAAATAAATAAATGTCATTTATTTTATTTTATTTTATTCGACTGATGACGACCTGAAAAGGAGTCGAAATATAACGTTAATTTTTTCCCTTTTTTAGTAACTGTATTTTAAATATAATAAAACTACAAATATAACAAAAATAATACAAAAAGGTACATACTGAAACTATCTATTTTAATAATTAAAAAAAAACTTTACCTAAAATATACAAGTAAAATTAAACCTATCTAAATTTATAACGAATAAAAAATGCTGTCGAGGTTGTCGCTGCCGCATGGCAGGTTGCCCAAGACGCTTGCCGCGATACCTCGCTGTATGGCCATAAGCTTATGCGTTGGCCAAAATAAGCTCCAGCTCTTGGGTCACCAGACACGTCCACCAAGCGCGATGAAATTTGCTGGAATAATCGTCGCGCCTCTGGGCCTCATGGCCCGAATGTTTCCACGCCAAACGGCACAAACATGTAACCTTCACCGAGAGCTGCATATTTGCGCCGCTTGTTGCGTTCAGCCGTTGCAGCCACTGCGCCAGCCGTGGCAGCGGTCGCCTGGACGTGGGTCATCTCTAATGGGGCCCGAAAAAAATAATCATAACAGACTAATAGACAGACAGACGGACAATAAAGTGATCGTATAAGGGTTCCGTCTCTTATTTCAATGTATGAAATCCTATAAAATGCTTAAGCAATAAATATTATTAATCCTGTGGACAAGTACAAGTGTCTTATTTAACAAGATGTATAATAAGTTCCACCAAGTGCCGCCAATCACAACCATCAACATAATGAAAATTATATGTATTGTCGATGCAGTCCATGAAAAATTAAATTCCCTATGCAAGTAACAGTTTTCTTGTTTATGGGTTCCTTTTTTACTGATATTGTTGAACTAAAACTGTTAATATAATTTTGCTGTGACATTGCAGATGGAACAATTAAAAGATAAGCGAAAGAAAATTCGGAATATGCAAAGCAAATTAAAACAAACAGACGAGAAACTACAATTGATAAATAATAACTATGGGCCACAAATAAGCCCCATAGTTCCACAAATGGAGAAACCTAAAGAAAACCGCGACTTACTTGATGACATGGTCTTCTTAGCTGATGAACCTTACAGCATGTTTGCAGATAAACCAACCACTGAGCCGATCGGTTTCAAATATTTATCAGAACTCATTCACAGGCCTGAAAATAAACTCAACAATCAACCAATACAACCCCTATTCACGCCAAGTAAGCCATTACCACAAATACCTATTAATGAAAATCAACAGCCTTATGCTGCACCATTAGACGTTTTGAGTCGGCGAGCACCACCAATTGCTCAAAATTCACAAGCCAATAAATTCTTAATTGAATTGGGAAGACAGATAGCGTCATTGATCCGGAAATTCGAAATCAAAGATCTCCAAGCTACTAAAGAAATAGAACAGCTTCGAAATGCCAGTATCCCACAACCATCTGTTTTCAGTGAGAATATTGCTAATTACGGATCTCGATCCTATTGGGAAAGGTCCGTTCGCTCTCCAACACCTACGAGTCAATCCACTGACGACGAACTCGATGATAAATATCTCAATAGTAACGAACGGTTATTACAACTTGAAAACAAAGTCCATGTAGCGGCAAAAAAGCTGTCCTTATTAGAATTAGAACAGTTAGAGAGAATTGCTAACATTATGGAGATGAAGAAGAACATGGAATTGTATAGTAAAGATAACGAAACAGAATCTGAGCCATCGAACAGCAGTCTTAACGTCAGTCTTCTTCCTCGTGTTATTGAAACACAAAGCGAACACCCCAAAACTGTTCTTCACACAACCGTTCAAGTTCTTGATAACGTAGTTACGAATAAATCTCAGTTAACCAATACCAACAATATCACATATACAAAATCTAAAATCGTACTAAAACAAAATTTGAACCTATTTACCCCGAACACTCATCCCGTGAAACAACCATATAAGCACACGTGGAATATTGACGGTATAGGTCTATCTGAAGCATTTCCAAGACTAGCGGTGCAGGAGAAGAATGCAAGTAGTGAAAAAATTGTAACATCTGATATGGTCCACAATTACCTAGCAAATGTGTTTCGGAAGCGATTCGGATCCTGGCAAACGTTTTACAACGCATACCTGACCACTTCGAAACGACCTTTGATAAAGCCAATAATTCAAATGCACAGTCCTCTAAAGCACACATACAGACCCCCGTATCATCACAGTTTTACACTGAAGCCACCTTTACTCAACATGGAGACTGAATTGAATAAACCCTTGAAAAAGGACATTGTAGAAAAATTTACCACGCAAAATATTAAAAGTTTATTTAAAACAAGCATACCTATACAATTCGATAGGAATCCAATTGAACAAAAGTCGTACTTCCACCATGACTTTCATGAGCTTGATTATTATGATAGAAAGTAACTTAAGTATTTTTTTATTTTAATAACAATGTATTTTCAGTTTTAATAAAAAAGAATTTGAAAATCTCTTTGAATTGGATTTTCATAATCCGGCAGAGTGTTTACGATACACAGGGCTGAGCTTGCCAAACGCGGGCTGGCTGCAGTGCATTGCGGCCTCCACAGGATTATATGTTGGCAGACGTCAAGTGAATTTCCCTTCCGATACAAATGTACAGCTTGAAATCCACTGCCTCTTTACAGGGCTTTCTGAATTATATGGTCGAACGGTGCTTTGCAACGTATGCTGTGCATCACGGTAAGTCCATCACGCAAAAGGTTTAGAGATACAGAGTAAGCCTGTTGTATTCTTCACAGACAATTTAATTCCCATTTCATAACGTGATGCAGTCGGCTCGCTCGTAGTACAGTGGGGCGGGCGTCTATCGGCAGCAGATGTGACTCTTCTCACGTACGGCATTAGTATTAAAATGGCATGGACTTGTGACGAAAGGTGTGTGATCGTGTGTACGCAGATGCGGGCCGCAGAAAGCAAGCCAAGCGAACGCGACCCGTCCGTAGCTTTCTCTGTTCAGATTTGAAGCGTCTCCAGTTTTCATGGAAATGTTAAAATTGAAGATTATTTTAATTCAGAATGTTAAGAATATTATTATAACATATCGCACGCCACGAATCCCCGAAGGAGTGTCAGAGGTGTTCTAAAATGTCAACTGTGAATTTCAAGTCACAGTCCACATTCGGTACACCCGCGTTTCATCGACAATTATTACGTGCAAACGTGATAGGTGGTGAGCCCTATCGTCGTAACTCGGGCACAAATACACGCTTTTTAGGGCATGCAGGTTTCCTCACAGTGTTTTCCTTTACCGTCCAGAAATCGGTCAGTATTAGGTAGGAATACAAATACCATGCACTTAAATTCTGAAAACCTTATTGGTGCATGCCCGACCAAGTACCGAAACTGGGCTTAAGATTGAGAGGCCAACGTTTTATCGTCTGAGCATATAATTAAATAATATTGTGCATAGCACTGATAAATCATAGAAAATTCATAAAGCAGGGTAACTGTGATTTATTCGACCGATGACCGATGGCGAGACGATATTGTCAAGGCTGTTGGTGGGCAATGGATGAGACTGGCCAGAGACCGACGAAAATGGCGTGGAGAAGAAGAGGTCTATATGCCCAACAGTGGGTGGTTGCGGGCTGATTGATGATGATACTTTACTACTATTGTGGTATTTATGTAATGTTGATAGATATCTAATAAAAAAATTACTCAACTACCGTGTATAGTGACTACGGCGTAGCCAAAATACCTGACTACGGCGTAGCTAAATTACCCGACTTTGTGGTACAGCCCTACTACCCGACGATTTAAATAAAACGTGTGAAACTAAAATTATTTGGCCAAGTGCGAGTTATACTCACGCACAAAGGGTTCCGTAACACCACAAAATACGGGTACGGAAACCTAAGAATATATATATATCAACAATATAGATGCTATACACAACATTAAGGCGACAAAAAACTAGGTGCTAAAATAGTACCACCTGACAAACAATTTAGCACCCTCTGAGTACGGAACCCTAATTTTATTATTTGTTGTTTTATATTAGGGTATGTACAATAATGTGTGCAAATTTGAAACTTGTATGTATCATCGTCTTTAAGATAGAGCTGAAACAAATATCGTTAAAATATGCTATTTTTTCGAGGTTTATTGTACGGTTTTTTTTTATTTTTGTTATTTGTCGTGGTAGCGGCCACGGTTACACGCATTTTGTAAAAATTTCAACCTTCTCCCTATTATGGCTGAAGCTGTAGACTCCTGTGAGAGACGGACAGACAGACAGCGGAGACTTAATAATAGGGTCCCGTTTGGTACCCTTCGGTACGGAACCGTAAAAAGTTTTGTTATTTTTTCAAAACCCTATCATTCCCAGAATTTCTTCACCTTTGGATCTGTAACTCTAAGTAGAAACTCCGCTCCGACCAGCCAATTACCTCTTCTACGTGTAGGGATAATAATCATGACTTTAATTACAAAGATACGAGCCTGAAACAAGTGACTGTCGAATTCAACGTCGCGGTTGCGTATTACTCAAACATATTCGATCATGCTAATTTGAATACTCGATATTGAAGTACGTTTAGGTAAGCAGATGTTCGGGTGTCCAATTTTAGGTTCATACTTCTCGAATTGCATTTGTGCTCATCTGGATAACAAAGAAAAGGGGCGATTCTTTGAACGTCTGATGTCAAAGTAACGCTACAGTAGTACTTTCTTCATATTCTCTGGCTACAGGCTACACGAAAATTCGGCCAATCACGTACTCAACGATGCATGCCTGTTATTCGTCCTATATCACTATTTTACTGTTCAGTAATCACGAAAAAAGGTGGTACAGCTAATGACGAGCTCGACTGTGGAGGTACCACCATCTTACTCGGAAATCCTCCCGAAGTAATCACAGGCTCACAGCTCTCAGGCAAAAAAAACAGGCGGTCCACCATTGCCTGGGACCGATGGATGGTGGTATATCCATCCCCAATTGCCGGGCCTTATATAAATCAGACTGGTGACGGGCAGCGGCGTCACTGGTGAAAGGGTTTCGGCACCGCGCTCCTCAACCCGCCTGCCCAGCGATTGTGAGTATGGGCATTTCTTCCAGGAGGACCGCCAAAAGTGGCGAAATCCTGGAAAAGCCTATGTCCAGCAGTGGACGAAACAGGCTGATGGATGGATGGAATCACGAATAAAAGTGGTCAGAAACAAAATCATATCGAGTTGCTCGCAGTTAATAATACTATATAAACACTTTATACTAATATATAATATCTGGGCTTATTGAGCTGATTTGGCACGTCGTCGTAGATAATTTACACTGAACCCTCAGTAAAATTTGGGAATCTGTTTAATGAGGCCACATATGACAATAATATTAGAACATTTTTGTGAGCACTTTAAGTGGCAGATTTCGATGACAATCTCGCTACGACTCATTCTCTAAGCAATTCCTGGGTTTAGAAATACGCGTCTTGTACTGAATTTGTAATTGGAACACTTGTATGCGGCCCGACGCTCGCTGGAGACGGGACCGACAATTTCTATTATCTACCCACAACTTCATTACCATTACTTATTTGTAACAACGGCAAAGACAATCGAATAGCATTTGTGCTTGCGTTTAGAGATTGGCCTCAATATTTAGCTAGTCTATCGAATGTACTTCGTATAAAACGTATGTGCTGGTTTCATATTTATATTTAAGACTGCAATGTGCTTGAACAGTCACTTACCTGTAATTTGACATCTTGAATTTTTCCCTGCACGCCTATCTTGTACCTCCTGGCGGGTTGAATAAATCCATCCATTGTACATCTCTATTTTTGTACAATAAAGAATAAATTAATAGAACTATGATAGAAATAAATTTCTATATTTTAGACACTTGGCGATTTATCCATCGCAAGGAGATACAAGTTAACATTATATCATTGCGATAAAGAAAAGCAGAAGAAAAGTGTCTTATCCCTGTTCAGAGCTCCTCATATCCAGATTTACTTTTCTTCCGCCTTTCTATACCGCAATGATACAATATTAATAAATTAGGTAATAATAATAATAATAATTTTGTATAGATATACTTTTAAAAACATGAAATTAAATAGTGTGTGATACGAGTATGTTTCGGGCCATTCAGGCCCAGCATCAGTCACAATGAACTTTGTTTAAGTTTGCTTTATCTATAACTTGTACACCAATAATTAAGCAATAAAAAATATCCATCCATCCATCCATCTGCCTGTTTCGTCCACTGTCAGGTCCCCCTGGAAGAAATGCCCATACTCACACACGCTGGGCAGGCGGGTTGGTGAGCGCGGTGCCGAAACCCTTGCACCAGTGACGCCGCTGCCCGTCACTAGTCTGTTTTAAAGCCTGGCAATTAGGGATGGATATACCGCCATCCATCGGTCCCAGGCAATGGTGGGCCGCCTGGTTTTGCCTGAGAGCTGTTCTCTTACTCTCTCCCGAATAACTTCGGGAGGATTTGCGAGTAAGATGGTGGTACCTCCACAGTCGAGCTCGGCATCAGCTCTACCACCTACCACATAAAAATATATTACTTTTTAACTCGAGAAACACTGAAAGGATTTGGATTCGGTTTCCTATATTATCACCGTAGTGCTGACCCTGGTCAATTTATAGGCTATAAGAGGTATTGACAAAATAACCACCAAGCCGAAAACTGTAAATACTACTCAAAGACTCGACCTACATTTATCTTACGTGCAAATAAAATATACATTGATTGAAAGACACTTCCACGCGTCTGAAGCCGCGGGCTTAAGCTAGTACATAAATATAGTACATGCATAATCTCAGTTGGCCTAGTTTATATTTTTCCGTAGATAGATAAAAACCTTTTTTTACCAATTATTATTTAACCTAACGAGAAATAAAAACTAAAGTTCAACATGAGCTAAGAAGTTTGATATACTTATTTAGTTAAAGAAATCATAGCAAGCTCAGGGTAGCTTAATAGTATTGGAAGAACTTTTGTCGTCCCTTTTCTATTCCCACCTTCGACCGGTTTAGTGCTCTGAATAATTGATAGGGAATTAATCCTTTTTAGGCGAATGGTTTTGTTTTACTTAGAAAAGAACGCTAAATGGAGAGAGACTGAGGGACGTGACTAAAACCTTAAGAAATACAGGAATATTTACTAAACCAAAGTATCGAATAGTGTCGTATTGAATAATTTTTACTGACATTTAGTTACGCGATTCTTAAGGTGGTAACGGAGGATCTCGGTGCAAAATGCACATCATAATATTGTTTTCCTTACTTTTGAATAAAAAGTTTGCAATCAATGCGTTTTATAGCAATTCGCGCAAACTATATGTTAATAGTTAGGTGATCACATGAAAATTATTTAATTTTGTGCTTTACATTTTAGCTGCATTACATTACAACTGTAAAGACGCATTTAAGTTTGTTAATGTAATGCAAACAAAATGTAATACATTAAAGTACGTAATTTTTTTGTGAAGACTTTATCATTAATAACTATTTCCGCAAGTTAAACAACTTTGCATACTTTTTATTCAAAAGTAAGGAAAACAATATTATGAAGTGCGTAGAGTTTGCATACCAAAAAGTGGACGCGATAGCTAAATAAGCTTTACCTTCACAATTTGCTCTACAAACGTCAATTGTTTAAAAAAGTTTGCGTAAATAAGGAAATTACATTTCCCTCGCGACTTGTCTACTGTCAAAAAGCATTAGCAACGCGCGCTGAATATAAACTACCAAGTGTCTCTACATTTATATAGGAGGAAGGGCTAATCTTTGCCTTAGAAGTGTGTACGCGCCTTAAACAATACATTCCCGACCAAGCATGTACGGCGTTCTCGCTCAACGTAGTTCAGATTGTTTCGACATAAAACGCTAAATATAAAATGTATAAAAACTACATAAAAACTGTATATCCTAACAATAGCTCCTACGAATGCTACAAGTGCTACGATGTTGTATCAGCCTGTACTCGCAAGCATGGAGGCGCTCTAAATTAAAAACCAATGCTTTAAATCGTGACTTCTGACCGCATTGACACCAAAACTATCAGGGAACTTTAGCGTCTTATGCAAACCTTCGTAAGATGATGACGTAACAATTTTCGTTTTTTTTTCGTTTTGAAAGGTACTAAATGAGGCATGCTGAATTAGCATAGCCAACGATAAGTTGAAAAGTAGGAAACAAAAATACGTTGAAAACTAAGATTTGAAGGTATTATTTTTCTCTTTAGATAAGCATTTAAAAAGTAGTCAATCATCAAGAGACTAAGCTATATAAGACATCAAATTCGCATAAACATGGCCATCATGTTCGACCGTGGGTGGAACACTTTAGTATGCATGGAGATGTGACGCGTTTGACTTTGATTTTATTCACTTTGTCGCAGAAAACTTCTCTCTCTTTATTCCTGAATCTGACGGAAAGTTCCGTTTATTTTTTATTTTATTCCCCCTAAGTGTAAAGTAGTCTGTGGTAAAGATTTGGAAATATCTCTTCTTTTAAATTGTGAATAAGTTACTCTATCATACGACGCTTAAATTTAAAGAAACCAGGTAACACAATAGATAGTACGAGAAGACACTGCGACTATTAAAATTGTTCCCAAGTGAGCCCTTGATATGGAAAAATGGAGAAATTGAGTCAATTATTGAGTCGTACATTTTTGGAGATCAAAAACAAAGGCATACATTGGAACAAAAGAGAATGTCCAACTAAAAACAGATGCAGTTTCTCTGTATCGCTATCGTTCTATTCCAGTGAGTATTGTATTGTCCTCCATTGTAACATAAAGTTGATGCCATTTCAGAATACTAAATATCACGGTTAGGTGCTTGCTGTTATTGGTGTACCGGCAAAAAATGGAAACCCATAAAGCAAAAGTAGATGTCTGACTGGGACTTAACTCAAAAACAGCAAAAACAATTAAGCTGACATTGTAAATGTAGATGCTAAATTTACCTAAGGCTCTAGGAAGAATATTAAATAATAATAATAGCTTAAACAATATAATTTTCTTCAAAAAACCTGTTTGTGGCTTTTGTTTGTTAGTTTTTATTTTTATTAATTAACACACATAAATAATATTAAGAAAAATGTGCCATATTTCAACCCCTCAGTGGGGTCGTCATCAGGCGAATGGAAAAAATATGACATATATGAAACGTAAAAAACACTGACATCTATTGACATAATTAATTACAAACTTTTTTGAGCAACTACAACAGCTATTAACAATCCCTTTCTACAAAGTTTGTAATTAATTATGTCAATAGATGTCAGTGTTTTTTACGTTATATAATATGTCATTTTTTTTTCCATTCGCCTGATGACGACCCCACTGAGGGGTCGAAATATAGCACATTTTTCTTAATATTATTTATTTGTATTAATTAATAAAAATAAAAACTAACAAATAATAATAAACAACATTTTTAATTCTGAATAATTATATTTTACTCTTTTTGAGCCTTTATTTACAATATTTATATGGAAAAACACGAAAAAATATATATATATTTACAATTTTTGATATAGCATACCTATATGCTTAAACAGAATTACATCTACGCTGATGGAACCTGTGTCTGTACAAACATTTTTAATTTCTCGTAATTTTTAATAATCTGCACGAAACAAATATCCAAATTTGTTGAACATTAGAATTTTTGAGACAAACCTGTGCTAGCAAGCTGCGTCAAAGCAATAAGTTGCGGCTGTTTTCAGAATTGTCGTTTTACAAATTCTATTCATAAACATTAGTACACAAATCCCTTGTAAGTAGGATAGGTTCTATTGTAATTAGTTGAGCGGTAAAAAGGGTTCCGTAGACAATCGCATTACTCCGGCCGCGCGGCGCGTCCCGGCAGCTCAGCTCCCGCTCGACGAAACTGGGTCAGTCACGGAACCCTCACGACGGGGACCTCAGGTAGAAGCTCGTGGCTTTTAATAAACTATGCTCTTTTTGGGTCAAACAAAATCACTAACCAGTAACCACGTCTAACGAGGCAGGGCTTTTCAATTACCAGGTGAATAATACCACTCTCTGAAACAAGAAAGTTTATAAATTCATCATGCCAATAGAATAAAATATGAAATACTTGTTATTATATACACTGAAATGTTTATAACACTGAAAGAATAAGACAATTGCTTGCTACAAAACTTTATTCTCTGTTTAATAAACAAACGCAAAATTTCATCTTTTTACTCCATCTTTTACTACATACCTTTGAACAAATAAATAATTTTGATTTTGATTCATTTCTGAATTTTTATTTATTTTTGGTGTTGGTATTCTTTATTGAGATCACTATTTTCATTCTAAGTCTGGATGTACACATACATACATACATACAGTTACTATTTCTTATTTTTTTCTAGCACTTACCAATAGATGACAAAACACAGGCTGGTGATACTTCTCTATACAAACCTGTTTTTAAGAAAAACAACCCTAATATCCTGTAAAAAGTCAGCTATTCCATACAAAACTCTCGTGTCTCTAACGAGCGCGCCAATATCTTTACGGTGTAAAAGTTTGTACTCATGTTTCTGTGCACAATAAAGCATGAAAGTGCCTCCTGGAAGAAAATATATAGAATTATTGATTTTATTTTTGCGTATTTATTCTTTGTCTTAAAGGAAAAGTTAATATTTCCTTAACCACTTTTGGATGGATCTACAATTAAACAGGTCGTTATCTAAGATTTATGGTTATAACTTATAATCACTACTATCGATATTTACCCTTTCCCTGTTGTAATACTATCCCTTTGCCCACTAGAGCGCCCGCCTCCGCCAGAAACAAACTTTTACATAATGTATGTCAAAATCTATTCTTAGCGGTTATCTTCGTAGTTTAAGGCTAGACCTGAGCCTACGTGAACAACGCCAGACTTTCGAGGATTCGTTTGAAGAAATTAGGACAAACCTTAAATTGAAAAAGAAAATATATACAGTGACTTTTATTTATTCAGCCAAACTCATACTGGAGGCTTGGTAAGTGATCAGTAGCACGGATCGATAACACTTTTTGCTAATTTCGCAAAATAAAATCTTGATGTCCCATAGTAATTGACTTGGGGCTGAGCTTGCGTTTGTAAGGAACACGAAAAGAATAATTTACGAATTTCACAAAAAGTGTCATCGAATCAAATCAAATCAATCAAATCAAAATATTCATTTTGTAAAATAGATACATAAAGTATACTTTCTACAAGTCAAAGTTAATCTTTACAATATATATCTTTACAATATAGTCGTCGTCAGTCGAATATGGAACAGTAGATAAATATAACCATAAATACAAAATAGACATAAAAAATGACGGACTTAAACCTATTTTCTTAACCTATTTGTCTTATTGCTCTCGTCCAAACTGCTTGTATAAAAAAGAAAAAATATATACGTCTTTGTGGTTGAGACTGGGTGTTAGGAATGTGTACAGTACATATGCCGAACGGTCAGTGTTGTTTGTTTAGTCCGGCTCCGTAGTGGGCACCAAGTGACCAAATGTAAGAAGATTCCCAAGTCCTCAGTTCAATGTCAGTTAAAGGTGGATGAAAAGCTTTAGTGACACGGACGGTGAAGCAATTGTTAAATGAATGTACACATATCCACATGCACCCCATAAAGTTTCATGTAGAGAAATCTTGTGAATTTATTTTGGATTTTCTCTAACATGAGACTATACTTTGCCTCATGGGGGGCCCAGACAACCACATTACATTCCAGCTTGCTGCGTACTAAAGCATTGTACAAGACCTTAAGAGCTGGAATGCCAGTAAAGCTGTTAGTCGTCCTAAGAACAAACCCCAACGTTTGAAACGCCTTCTTGCAGACATTGACAATGTGCTCACGGAATGTGAGATCTGTTGATATCCGCACGCCCAGATCGAGAAATGACGTCACACGCTCCATCGCACTGCCCTCTACTGAGTAATGACGTATGTGGGGAGAAAGACTCCGGCTGAAAGATATGACGTTGCACTTGGACACGTTAAAGCGGAGTTTGTTCTCATGACTCCACGCCACAACCTTATCTACATCACGCTGAAGTTAATTGTGATCTTCCTCGCACGTGATTTTCATATACAGCTTCAAGTCGTCCACAAACAAAAGACACTGAGCATGTTCAACTACTTTGGGTAGATCGTTAATTAAAATGATAAACTCGAGCGGTCCAAGATTGCTACCCTGACTGACTCCGGAGTATGTAAAATACGTTTCGGATACGCTGTTACCGCACTGGACATATTGTTTTCTGTCCTTCATATAATTCGCAAAGAATCGCAACGTTTTATGTGTGCAACCTGCCCCTGCCAACTTCATGAGAAGCACGTCGTTGTCAACGGTATCAAACGCCTTCCTGAAGTCAAAGTACACAGCATCCACCTGCATACCTTGGTCAACGTGTGGTACTATATATGACATAAGGTTCAAAAGGTTACTGGTGGTGCTGCGACCCGGTCTAAACCCATGCTGTGCATCCGACAAATGCGCTTTGATCTCCTCGTAGACAACGTTATACAGTGCCGACTCAAAGACTTTGGCATAGGTACATGACACTGCCACTGGCCTGTAATCGCCTACATCGGATCCTCCTGCTCCTTTTGGGACTGGGATTACCCGAGATGTATTCCATTTATCCGGAAATGTTGAGCTCCCCAAGCACAGATTGTACACATGCGTGAGTGGTCCTACTAACACCGTCCTACAATCACGCGCCAGGTATGGTGGAATCCCGTCCGGTCCTACAGAGCGCTTGGGCGGGAGGGCGCATAATGTATTTATTTATCATGATGCAACGAACAAACAAGTTGATAAATAAATACGGGAAATACATCCAAAAATATTAAGGTTGAGCTATTAAAATGTAATAAAGTTATACACCTGCATAAAATAGGGAAGTATAGGAATAAAAATATTATATATACATAATGCCTAACCATCCGCACCATTCGATTAGTATTGCTAAGAAGAAGGGCAATAAACTTAGCAAACATGATTTTTTTCATTTGTAACATAAACTTAATCTATACAATTTTCTTATACCTACTTAAGTAAAGGCAAATATAAGACCATAGGAAATATGTCACGAGAGAAAAAAGCTTACCAAGTCTTCAATAAGAATTTGGCCGCATAAATTAAAGTCACCTTATATATTTGATTTGTTGATCTCTCATTATTAAGGAACGTTTAAAAAAGAAAGTATTATAGTTTGTAGTTAAGGTTGTAGTTTCGGAGATTGGAGTGATTGGTTCGTATTTCGCTTTTATACATATTTATATGTATGTATAATAAATTAATAATATTATAAATCTGTCGCCGACATGATGGCCGTTACACCACGTACACAAAAGCGTGGCGTATGCCGACCTCATATCCCCAGGATCGACGACCTGAAGGATGCTGTGGGTGGCGGCTAGATGAGGAGGACGGAGGACCGCCAAGAGTGGTGAAATTTGGGAAAAACTTATGTCCAGAAGTGGACAAACACAAGCTGATGGATAAATCTGGAAGTCGGTGAGTTTGTTTTTTACCCATACTATAAACATACTATACTATACTATACTAAACAACAAATGGCAATAAATTTTTGGCGTGGATTGTGATTTTAACTAAAGCCTACTTTTTACCCTGAAATAAACAGCCAATTTAAAAAAAAAATTCGAACGTGGAAAACCACGGGCACAACACTAGTGAGAATATAAGGCAATGGATGGTTCCTCTTCAATAACCAAACGTTACAAAATCTCCAAAACAAATATCAAAATCTATCCACGCTCCCAGCGATTGTATCGCAGTTCCGATATGTACCGCAATTCATAAACTAACTCTCACAAACGGGCAAAGCCACGGGCACAACACTAGTGAGAATATAAGGCAATGGATGGTTCCTCTTCAATAACCAAACGTTACAAAATCTCCAAAACAAATATCAAAATCTATCCACGCTCCCAGCGATTGTATCGCAGTTCCGATATGTACCGCAATTCATAAACTAACTCTCACAAACGGGCAAAGCCACGGGCACAACACTAGTGAGAATATAAGGCAATGGATGGTTCCTCTTCAATAACCAAACGTTACAAAATCTCCAAAACAAATATCAAAATCTATCCACGCTCCCAGCGATTCTATCGCAGTTCCGATATGTACCGCAATTCATAAACTAACTCTCACAAAAAGGCACAAAAGAAACACAAAAGGAATGCGAAAAATAAACAAATAAATGTAAGTATTTCAGTTTTTCGCTTCTTCCGTTTCTGATTGAAAATATTCGTAACAAATAAATAAAATACGGTTAAGTTTATAAGTAAATTATTATTAGTATAATATTATTATGATTTTGTAAGCGACTACATAATTTTCTATATATGTATTTTGTATATCTAAGGTGACTTTTATTTATAGCCAAACTCATACTGGAGACTTGGTAAGTGATCACGGATAACACGGATCGATAACACTTTTAGCTAATTTCGCAAAATAAAATGTAGATGTCCCATAATAATTGACTCGGGGCTGGGCTTGCGTTTGTAAGGAACACGAAAAGAATCATGTTTTTATTGCGAAATCCATCGCTTTGGAATACTCTAATAAATATTATTATTAGAGTGCATTACAAACTAGAAAAGATAAATTAGAAATTTAATTGCGGTGGCGCAATTGGTAGCGCGCTTGTCTTGATAACAAGAGGTCGCAGGTTCGAGCCCTGGCCCGAGGATTTTTTTGAATCCTTGTCTTTACATTTGTTTCTAATTTATCTTTTCTAGTTTGTAATGCACTCTAATAATAATATTACGAAAAGAATCAAAAAGGGTCATCGAACCTTCTTACTGAGCACTTACCGAGTCTTCAGTAAGAATTTGGCTGCATAAATTAAAGTCACCTTTCATTTGCATTTTTAAGAATTATTGTTAATTGTTATTGATGATGAAATTACATAATTCTTCAATTCACATGATTCCAATGCTTTTATATTTAATTTCAGTATAAAATATGTAGGTGGTAGAGCTAATGCCGAGCTCGACTGTGGAGGTACCACCATCTTACTCGCAAATCCTCCTGAAGTTATTCGGGGGAGAGTAAGAGAATTGTTCTCAGGCAATACCAGGCGGCCCACCATTGCCTGGGACCGATGGATGGCGGTATAACCATCCCCAATTGCCGGGCCTTATATAAAACAGACTGGTGACGGGCAGCGGCGTTGCTAGTGCAAGGGTTTCGGCACCGCGCTCACCAACCCGCCTGCCCAGCGTGTGTGAGTATGGGCATTTCTTCCAGGAGGACCGCCAAGAAGGGTGAAATCCTGGAAAGGCCTATGTCCAGCACTGGACGAAACAGGCTGATGGATGGATGGATGGATAAAATGTGTGTAGTTATATAAGTGTAAACATATGTTACTAATTATTTTGTTATTAAATTGAAGTTCAATTCTTATTTGTTTGCTTATTATGTATAGTATATAAATAAGTAAACATTAGAGTGTTGACATCAATAGTATATATAATATAACATTCACATAAGCAGCTCAGTTACAAATAGCGAACGAAATTATTTGACACTCTGCGGGGAACCTCCAATTTTCATATTTCCCAAAGCGAAGCAGACGGGACGAGGCGGGGCTTGCGGGCGGAGTCAACGCTACTTCACCTTGTCTACTAAATCTTGCCCCCGATATTTTTATGAAGCAAAATTTATTTAGAAGTACAAACCTTCTAGGCGGCAGTTTTTTGTGAATTGGTCTTGAAATTGTTATGATCTGTCAGAAAACACTGTTTTACACATACGTTACAGACCATTCATCATAAATTGTCCCCTGAAGTCATTTTGGCATCACTGCTTGTCAAACTTTTACTGTCATGTTGATTGTCAGGCAGATTTTCAAAATTAGTTGATAAATTATGTATTGTTGTTACCAAAGCCGTTGAAAAATAGTGCAAAAAAGATTGTGTTGAAGGTAGGCCTTTTGTGAAAGAGAAAATGCAAACAATGCACCGTGATTCCTCTCGATCAGGTTCGACCTCTAGTCAGTGCCATGATGGGTTAGTAAAATAGGGATACCAGCTTTAAACATAAAGCCAATTTTACGGGCAAATAATAATTAGCTATACACTTACTTTTGCAGGCATATCGGAAATAAGCGTTCACATTAAGTCGCCTGGAATTAATGTCAAAAACGGGAGCTCGACTATTTAGAAGTCTTAAAACAAACTTCGTCGAGCTAGAACAATTATTTTTTTAATTAAAAATACCGTTTTAGTACAGAGATACATGTATAAATATTCATAACATTAGATCATTCGTGTTGTTTGCGAAATACAAATCAATAAATAATTGATAATTTTGATTTTTTCATTTCGAACATTTTATTTTTATTAAAGAGTAGTGTAATATATAAAAAACGCAGTTAAGTGAATATTATGAATGTGTAGTAGGGTCAATGCTACGTGAGCCATTGGCAACATTATAAGCAGTGCTACCATTTCCTAAGCCAGGGGTCTTATAGTGAATGGTCTGTACCTCTGATACGTATTTGCGTTCGGACTACGCCGAGGCTAGTTTACAAAGCATAAAAATAATGTGATCGTAGCACTTGCTACGCCGTAGCAAAATGAGGACGCGGACGCGTTAAACAAAATGGCGTACTTTTAGTGCAAAGATACGCCAAGGTATAAAGACAGGTGCAGACACTTGTGGCAAGTTTTGTCAAAAGTCTGTAAATAATCGAAGGCAAGGGGCATCCACAGTAAGTGCTACAGATCGTGCTGGGCTCTGACTATGGCGAAAATAACTAATTAGCTACAGCAGATATATTGATATGTGCACTTATCTATTTTTATTTTAAATTTAAACAAAAATTATCAATCATGACAAATTTATTTGTGTCCATTATGTATAAATGTTAATAATACAACAAAAAAGTTTTAATCTCTCTATCTATAAAATACTAATAATAAAGTAGTAAGAAAGTTGTGTCTGTTCATAGAATATTTTCACGAAATTTTAAATGGAATGGGTTATTGGTACTGTACTGAGGCCAAAACAACAATTGTTAGAATTTTTGGCTGTCTGTCTGTCTGATCCGTTTTAACTCGAGAACCACTCAACGGATTTGGATGCGTTTTTTTATGGCAATTGTCGTGACCTTGGTCAATACATAGGCTATAAGGGGAGTTCATAAAATAACGCCCAAGCCGGAAACGGGGAAAAGATTGAATAAACGCTTTTATAATTCGAGAACCACTCAACGAATTTGGATGCGTTTTTAGGGTTCCGTAGTCCGACAAGGAACCCTTATAGTTTCGCCATGTCCGCCTGTCCGTCTGTCCGCGGCTTAGCGCAGAGACTATTAATACTAGAAAGCTGTAATTTGGCACGGATATAATTATTAATTACGTCGACAAAATGGTAAACTAAAATATAGAAAAAAAATTAAGTGTACCTCTCATACACGTAAACTGGGGATGATTCTTTTTTCTCGTCTATCCCATAGTGTGGGGTATCGTTGGTTAGGTCGTTCAAAAACATTGTGGGTGTGTGAAAACCATTTTTCGATTTAGGGATCCGTTAGTGAAATATTAGGATTTAAAGTGAAAATTTTAGTTAGAGTGGAGAGTCGTCGTCCCCTGCTGGTTAAACGGTCGTTTATAGAAATGTGAAAAAATTCACAGAAGTAGTATATATAATGAATTTAAAAGGAAAACTATCACAGCTAAGTAGGCTTTACAGGTTTACGAGTGCAGGTCGCACCAAACTTTTGGTCCCCTCCAATGTATGGGACCAGAAGTTTAGCACGGTCTGTATTAACCAGACCAACTTATAAAATGTACCGGACAACTGCGGAACCCTACATTGCGCGTGGCACGACACGCACTTGGCTAGTTTTTTTTTTATTACTACTGTAGTGACCCAGTCAACACATAGGCTATAAGGGATGTTCATAAAATAACGTCCAAGCCGAAAACTGGGCAAAGATTGAATAAACGCTTTAATTCTGGAACCACTCAACGGGTTTGGATATGGTTTTTTTGTTATATTATCACTGTAGTGACCATATAGGGGGTGTTCATAAAATAACGCCCAAGCCGAAAATGGGGCAAAGATTCACTGAACGCGGTCGAAGCTGCGGGCAAAAGCTAGTAAATTAATAAATTATTGAAATGAAATGATGCCCGACACGTATTTATATACATGAAATAACATGAATACATGAATAAATAAAAAAACAAATAATTATAATATTATTAAAACTGACATGAGCTGACATACTGAATTATTATTAAAAACCGGCTTTAACATTAACGTATTATTATTATTGACTATACGCAAACTGTTTCACCGAGACAAGTGCGACATTTTCAGTAGCAAGGACCTTAACAAACTTTATTTTTAAACAAGTGAAGGACGTTGTACATTATTGCAGTTATGACTAAAGGAGCCTCCATAAACCTTGGAACCCTATTTGATCTCAATTCTTTTTTTGGCGAAGCCGACAATGGCCCCTTTTCCACTTACCGACAATCCACCGGCACCGGCAACGGATAAGCTGGTAAAAATGTATGAATTTACATGTATTATAATTGAAATGTAATAGGTTGGGGAAAAACTCTTTTCGCAAATAGTATGTATGAACTTATAATAAAATCTCTTTGGCTATACCATTTGTATCTGGCTGGTTTTGGTATTATCAAAAAGTTAAAATTTTAAAAAAGATAATTCCAAATTCAATTTAGGTAAAATGTGTGATATTCATTTGTTTTTCTTACTGTTAAGATGAGTGAATCTAATGAAGAAATTCGATACATTTAAAGATTTTACTACAAAAAAGGAAAAATGCTTTCAAGCCGCGAAAAAAAAATGTGATGTTTATGGACCTAGTGCAGTGTTTGTGAGAGTAGCACAAATTTGGTTGAAGAAATGAAGAAATATTGATGTCAAAGATGCACCTCGCTCTGGGCGCCCTGTTACGGATAAAATGGATGCTATTTTTGAAAAAGTGGAGCAAGATCGGCATGTCAGTAGTTACGATGTAGCTGTAGAACTAGGGATTGACCACAAAACAGTTTTGGCGCATTTTAAAAATGCTGGGTACACAAAAAAGCTCGATATTTGGGTGCCTCATGAGCTCACTGAAAGAAACTTCTTGAACCGCGTACTCATTTGTGATTCTTTATTAAGATGTAATGAAACCGAACCATTTTTGAAAAACCTGATAACTGGTGATGAAAAGAGGATCACGTACGACAAGAACGGGCGAAAAAGGTCGTGGTCAAAGGCTGGTCAGGCTTCACAGACTGGTAAAACCCGGGTTATCTCGCAACAAGGTAATGCTGTGTGTATGGTGGGATTGGAAGGGCATTATTCATTATGAGCTATTACCGCCAGGCAGGACCATCGATTCTGAACTCTACTGCGAACAACTGATGAAATGATAAAGCAAGAAGTTGAGAGAAAGCGGCCGGAATTAGCCAACAGAAGGGGTGTGGTTTTTCATCATGATACCTCACACATATTTAGCAACTCAGCAAAAATTAAGAGAGTTTGGCTGGGACGTATTAATGCATTCGCCGTATAGTCCTAACCTTGCACCTTCAGACTTCCACTTAATTCGGTCTCTTCAGAATTCTTTAGGCAGTTTCAGGTTAACATCACGCGAGGACTGCCAAAACCACTTGTCGCGGTTTTTTGATCAGAAGCCCCAGAATTTCTATAGCAATGGGATCATGTCCCTACCTACAAGATGGCAGAAAGTTATCGAACAAAATGGCACCTTCATACTTTAGTTAAATTTAAATAAACTTTATTAAAAAATGTTTTGAATTTTTATATAAAATGCGAAGAAACTTTTTCCCCAACCTAAATTTCTGCACTGCCTTTGCTAACCTTGGCCCCTTTTTCACATTTTTGTTTTTGGTGGGATATCATTGATTTTTGTAACGTTTAATTTAAATACATAAATGCAAACCTATTTTTGGCATCCATTGAAAGTAGTTTCCTAGAATCTGAACGCCTCAAGCCTCTGATCTGGGAAAGATTCATTGATGACATATTCATCATATGGCCACACGGACACGACTTACTGACAGACTTCATCACCAGACTCAATAGCTATAGCTCACAAATTCACTCATACCATATCATCAGACAAAATAACATTTCTGGACGTCGACCTCACTCTCAGCAACGAAAACAAAATCATCACATCTGTCCATTTTAAACCCACGAACAAACTACAATACCTACACTACAACAGCTGCCATCCCGCTCATATCAAACAATCCATCCCGTATGCACTTTCACTCCGTGGCCACCGTACAATGAAGAAAAACTACACTCTTTCCAGAACAAAATTCACATAGCATTACTAAAACGAAATTACCCAGACAACTTCCTCCGAAAACACATTTATCACAGACCTTGATACTATAACAACAACACTCAACACAGAAACTGCACAAACCAACTAAAACTAATTACTTCATATTTCGATGGCAGCCATAATCTAAAAAACCTAATCCGGGACAGTCTCCCTATCCTCTACCAAAACGATGAAACAAAAGACTTACTACCACGGAACCCACCAATCTGCTATAGACAAAATGCTAACATAAAGTCCATCTTAACTAAAATAAAACCTACAGCACCAACCACCAACACCACAAGCCCGGGCACAACACCATGTCAGCGGCCATGATGCAAAACCTGCGCCATCATCAACCCAAATACACTCATAAATACTCACCACACACAAAAACCCCTCCATACACAACCGAATACAACATGTAAGACAAGCAACTGTATCTACCTCTTAGAATGCCGACATTGCCCAGCTTTTTATGTAGGTGAGACAAAAAACGCACTCCACATCCGCATTAATCAGCATCGCCATACATGTGACTCCATAAACAACAACACTCTACCAGTACCGACCCACAGACGTATTCACAATTCACCTTTCAACCAGTGTTTCACAGTTCGCGTCATTAAGTCGTTCCATCCAGCTCTCACAGACATCCAGCTTCGTATATGGGAGACTTCATTCATCTGTTCGCTTGGTGCCCACTTTGGACTAGGCCTCAATGAAAAACATTAAATCAAACCACAGATAACCTCTCGAGCCAAATCTAGACTTCTTGTGCTGTGTAGCGGGCACACAAAACTACTATTTTCTTACTTTCTTTTTTTTTAACCTGTCATATTTATATTTATTTGTCATTGTCAATGCATCTGATGCCGAGTCCAAAAGAACTCGAAATATATCTTGCTAATTTATTTATGTGCATATTTTAACTAGAATTAATATATATATAAATATATGTAAATACATAAACATATTTTAAAAGCCTTTGTGAACGTAATTTCATTTTTTTATTTCCACAAATTACCACTTACAATTTATACAAACAAATTTTAGCTCGTTATAATATATAAGAATGCATTGCAAGATAGCAAAATCGGTCAAGTGCGAATAATTTTCGTGCTGTCAGAGTTCCGTACATACGGTTTAAAACACAAAATAATTCCAAGTGCAGGTATTATCCAACAACTTAACTTGGTACCTACGGTCTACTAACCTTTATTTATCCAATGAATCTAATTAAGTTGGACATTATTAACTTCTGTAATAATTAAATATAAGTATTTTTTCCTTTGTAGACGCTCAATGACCTACCGTTACGTAAAATTTAACATTTCTATGTCCCCTGGAAGTGGTTTATTATGTTTTACATATCTCTTGCTCTGTAAGTACACCCTTACACCCCTGAATGCCGGGGTGTATGACTATCATTACAGCATAGGTTTTGGAATTTGAAAAAAGAACTGTCATACTCATACTGCACGAAGAATATTTTTAAAAAGTTAATATTTTTTTTCTCGGTATCGATTAATTACTCAAATCGGAATCTAGACAATTTATTTTATAAAGATTTTATTTTAAATATGGAACTATTTCTTTCCACATCGTATGTTAGATGGAATCGATTTAAAAATCAAACTGGCCAGCAAGATTTGACGCGCTTGCGTGCGTGAAAAAAAAAAGGCTAGTAGGCGCGAAAGCATCGCGAAAGTAATTAATTTTCTTGTTTGAGTTCTTTTTCAAAAGTTTTAAACATGTCTAGTGACAAAGACATAGATCTAACGCCCGATTTTATTAAAGAAAGGGCAAAAACAGTTGTCGAAAATATATTACCGCCGAACTCGAAAGAAAGATATGTAAGGGCATACGACGAATTTATGAAATGGCGGTCAGAAAAAAAAGTGAAATCTCTTTCTGAAAGTGTTTTTATATCATATTTTGATGAATTATCTAAGAGGCTACAACCTTCCAGTTTATGGTGCTTTTATTCCATGCTAAAATCTACAATGATGACAAAACATGACGTGAATTTGAAAGATTTATCGAAACTTACTGCTTTCTTGAAAAGGCAGTCTGACGGCTTTAAAAGCAAGAAATCGAAGGTATTTACTGCAGAAGAAGTACAGAAATTCTTAAATGGAGCTCCGGATGAAATTTATTTAGCAATAAAGGTACCTACGTATTTACTTGCCCTTTTTAATAAGTTAACAAAATATTTCACAAAAATACTATGCGAATTTGGTGCCTTTAATACAACTTATGTCTTTTTTACAGGTTGTTCTAATTTTTGGGATATCGGGAGCCTGCAGAACCGTGGAATTGACAAACTTGACAATAGAAAATGTAGAAAAACATAACAAATTACTACTCATAAAACTGCCTAACACGAAAACTAAAATTGACCGGTCATTTGTTGTGCATGAAGAATTTGCAAATTATGTTGAAAAATATCAAGCTCTTCGGCCTGAAAACGTGGATACAAATCGTTTTTTTCTTAATTACAGTAAAGGAAAATGCCACAGACAAGTAATAGGAAAAAACAAATTTACAGGCATGCCAAAGCAAATAGCCACATATTTAAAACTGAGTAACGTAGAGTTATACACCGGGCATTGCTTTCGCAGAACATCAGCGACTCTATTGGCTGATTCGGGAGCCAACCTCACTCTGTTAAAAAGGCACGGCGGCTGGAAGTCCAGCAAAGTGGCCGAAGGTTATATCGAAGATTCGGTGGCAAACAAAAGCAAAATTACTTCTAAAATAACAGAAAATATAAACTTGAAATCACCACGTCAAAGCACATCATCTGAGCCATTTTTTAATGAAGAAAATAGTACCAGTCAACTGCCGCCATTTACGATGCAAGAACCTCAAGTCACTCAAACTCAAGTCTTATCATAACAAACTCATATTCAAACTATAAATATTCCTAAAAAGAACGTGACCATATCTCTTACAAATTGTAATAATTTTACTATTAATTTTAATTAAATACACATTTTTTTCTTCTTAATAAATGTTCATTGCAACCTGCTGTCTTGTTGTTTACTTACCTCACAATCGATATGTAAAGCAGAGTATTTATCTCGGGCGTGAGCATCAATTGCATACTCGGGTTAATTAGCGCCTTCGCTTCGCCAAAAACCTCGTATGCAATTGATGTCATACAGCCCTTGGTTAATAATCTACTATTATATGAGTGAGTCGGCCAGTCATAAAAATAGTAAAATAGATTTTGATGATAAAAATTGTGATTTTTTGACGTGAATATCTCAAGCACTAGTAGGTTTCATTTATTATGAAACTTTAAGTAGGTACTTACGCGGACCTCAACAGACATGTAAAATTGTAACTTCGTAGGTCCATGGATGGAAATGCGTGCTGGGGAGGCCGAAAGTAGCTTGAAATTGTTAGGGTAAAATAAACAGCTGGTGCACGGGCCCGTGTCTATATCGGCCGAGATATGATAAACGAACATTTCGTCCAAGTAGATATGTGAAACAAAACCGATAACAATAACTCAAACTACGAGGTCATACTCTTCCGGATATAAATGGATGAAATCACATAATCTACTGATCACACTGAACAAATTCTGCGAAAATAAACGCTTAAATGAATATAATGGACCTGGGGGGCAATTCCGGAGAAACAATCGAATCGAGATCACTAAAACTCGACCTAAAAATGTATGGAGTCCGACAGATAAAATGGGTTTTTACGATCGCGAATACTAAGAATAGGCTTACTGCTCTTACAAAATCAAAACATGTTTTCAAAACCTTTATGGAAATGTGCTTTTATTTTCTTCATTTTAGCTTCTCTTTATCCTTTGGGAAATTCTTTCTATTTTCATTTAAAGATTGGTAACCTGTTCATTTCTACCTAGTAAGTTAAAGGAATAATAAATAAAGTTACAGCAATTTATGTTAGTTTCATATTATTATTAATTTATGTTATAGGTATATGCAATGCATATATAATATATAGTATTTAGGTCAGTTTTGTATGTTAAAAATTAAAATTTACTAATATAGTTATATTATATTTTAGTAAATAAAACCATTAATCAGTTACAGCAGTCTATCAATATATGTACATAAATATTATAATGTGTGTAGGACTTTTTTTCTTTCTTTTCTACTTTTGCTACATACGAGTACGAAAGAGAAACAATAGAACTCAATAAAAACAGTACATCTACTTGGGTTTCTACATCAAATAAAGTTATGAAATAAGTAAGGCATTCCGACTTTGTCTTTTTTCCCCTTGGACCTTATGCTGCTTTTTGAATTCCTTTATGAAACGAAAACCGTATTTCGGCAACCAACCCACATAGACGTGTTTGCTGTTATAAGGCCATCCACTTTTCAAAAAGATTTTGGAAAAGTCGCAATTATAAATAAACTAAACATTTTTTTGTAAATACAATTAAAACAGCGACGCCCGGACCTGTTTAATTTTTGAAATCATTGTTCGTTTGTGATTGTTTCCAGTAATTTTCGATATTCCTTGCTCTGTTTCTTTTTTTAAGAACTATACAAACTATTGACAGTTACATTTTAATAATATTTACGATTAACTCCGGCACACAGAGGAAAGTAACCAATTTTCTGTACTCCGGCATCACCATGTCGACCGATACTCGTACTAACGTGACGGCTCTTATAGTGCCACCAATTTAACTGTTCAGTAAAATCATTCGCAGTCTCTTTCTAATTATACTCTTTTCTACCGCACTAGAAAGAGATGGGTGTATCCACCTGAACAGATAAGTTGGTGGCACTGTACTCTCGCCGGCAGTTTTGACACGGATATATACGGTGTTAACCTGTGTCCAGCATAGCTAGCACAGTTAATATTGTATCGACTGTCATCTTTTTCTAAACCTCTATCGTAAACCATGATTGTTTCCACTTAGCTAACATTATCACGTTCACAGAACTGTTTGTCGATGAATCGAAAGAAAAATCGATTTTTTGAATGAACGAAACCTCTTCCTGATAAACTACTAATTTAAAGAGTCTTTGTTGCACTTTAGAAGGCATGTAAAAATGAGAGTTTTGGAAATGGCAGTACAGCATCAATAATCCGGTGTAATTTTTGTTATAAGTGACTAAATAGCCGTTAGCGGCTCCCTTAGCTTTAATTATATTCGACCGAAGCGAGGAGGAGCGGTTACGTTGACATGTAAGTATATATTAGGGAGCCGAGCGAAGCGGAGCGGAGCGAGGCGACCTCCGTAGTTTCAACAGAACTCACGACATGCAGAAAACATCATTTTCCGAGCATTTTCCCATGACTAACGGTTCAATAATTCATTAAATTAAAGGACCACTTCCCTTTCCGAACTCTACATTGCAAATTGAACTGTATTAGTCCGTGCTAAGGAAAATATTCCAACAGCTAAATGATGACTCACGGTCCAACAATTTTAAAAGGGCCATTCTTGTTTACTTTTCAATTTTCATGCATTATAACCTCTCAAAAAAGTAAATGTGAAATGAAAGATATATAATGGTAGGTACCATTAAATATCTTTGGTGAAAGCCATTTTAATATTCTTATTATTTGACTATTTCTCAAGTGTAAAGTTGAATTTTTCGAATAGGTAGGTATATATATAATATCGAAAACTTAGATTCTAAGATCGAATAATAGCGAGTCGGGTCGGTTTTAGAAAAAGAAATAGGTACATACACGAAATTATTTTATAGATCCAGAAAGAGAATCACGGAGGCCCAACAAAGAATTTTGGTAGATTTATATATACTTAGCTTAAAATAAAAATGAGTCGCTTTATTCGCACAACATTATAAGGCCTAGCCATTTTGTGGTTTTTGATCTGTTAATCGATCAAAACTCCACAAACGTATGATATAATCCACAAATTTTGCACAACAAAACAATATTCACGCTCTATCGAACTCTATCACCACCTCCTTGGGTCGGTGATACATCTTTCCTCCAAAAACGTCAAAAAGTAGAAAGAAAGGTGTAACAATGTTAGCTAAAGAAGAAAGAAAAAAATAAAAAAAAGAAGGTTTCTTTCGATCTGTCAAAATAGAAAGACTTACTTATTTCTTGGTACAATGGTAGCTAAATAGAAAGGACGATAAGATTGGCTGCCATCTTGGAATAACTGTCAAAATCGAAGAGATACAGGCTCTATCGAGCTTGTATCGACTGCTATGCTAGCTACGCAGGACAAACATCACTCAAACCCGTAGACTCCGGGTCAAACCTGGACTAGTGGCAGTCCTAGCTGTGGGGTCAATTTGGGAAATGTTATTCCGAATCAATTTTGTTTGGCCGTTGACTTTTTACACCATAAACATATATGTCAAAAAGGCTTGCCAAGTTTTAACATATATTCAGTAACAAACTTTCTTTTAAAAGAAATGAAGAACATTTTACATTATTACAGTTATGGCTGAAGGAACCTCCCTCCATAAGCCACAGCACCCATTTTGACCTCAATAATTTTTTTTCGCGAAGCCGACTATCCTGCACTGCCTTTGTACTGAACTCGGCTCCTTTTAGACATTTATGTTTTTGGTGGGATTTGTCTTACTTGATATTTTCTGCCTCATAATAATGCATTCTAATTATAAAATCTTACTTTACTTTATATTATATTATATTTATTATATTATATTATATTATATTATATTATATTATATTATATTATATTATATTATATTATATTATATTATATTATATTATATTATATTATATTATATTATATTATATTATATTATATTATATTATATTATATTATATTATATTATATTATATTATATTATATTATATTATAATATATTATATTATAGTATATTATACTTTTGGTCTTCAAAACCCTAATTTTAAGTTCTTCGGTGTGATCGATAGAATATGCGTTTTCAAAACCTTACAAAAACAGAGCAACGGAACCCGCGCCTTATCTACGCTCTTTCTTTAACAACATAACCTGGCAGCGTTTAAAAGTTTCTCTCTTTCGGGGGTATTACTTCGTTTGTTATTGTGAGGGTAATTTAGCAGATGGTTTAGAGTAGACTGTGCTTTTTCGGGGTACCTTTGTAGGTGATTCCCGTGCGATGAAAATTGGAAGGCTGAGGTGGCAGAGCGTTTGTACTAAACAGGCCTCGGGGAAATTTCACGGAAATCCCTAGCCGCGCGGGAATAACCCTTGAAAAAATATAAATTAACAAAACTGTACCTTATTTTAACAATATAAAGGTTGTTTTAGGTGCAAACGTACCGTGGTTTTCTAGTTACTGAGTGCTGACTTAGCAAGCGACTCCAACTGTTCGACCTATTTCGGTGAGTACTTCTTCTGCGTTTCTTTTTCGGAAGTTTCTTCGTATAAAAATTTACATATTTCTCTTTGATCAAATTTGTTTAGGTTTTTGTTGCAGGTGTTGTTTTTTATTTGTCTTTGTGAAGGGAATGGGTTGTGGAATATTGCGTCGTCATAGTCGGTTTTTTTTTCTTTGTCGATAACGTAACGTGTTTGTGTCCTGGGGCAGTTGGAGTTTATAATACCTCATACATATGAACGAAATAGCTCAAGTCATTCTCATTTGGTATTCCCTCGATCTATTCCCGTAGGATGTCGAAGTATAATTTATATATTAAGCAATTATGAAAACGTGAACAATAAGTTTCTAAACTAAAGAGCCAAACCATAGAAATTTTTGGAAAATAGTACTTATACATAAGATATTAATTCCCTAACGACTTACCAGTAACCCTGTTAGAATATTATACAGGTTGAAAATGGACCTGCAAGCTTAAGCTCTAGCTTTATTGTACTCAATAAATCAGAATCACTAATAGAACACAAAACTGAAAAAAAAAGTTTTCAAGTTTCGATAAAATGGCCGACCTACACGACGAAACATGTGATTTACAATAGACCAAACATAATCTCGGCGGTAAATAATGCACATAGGCTACCTACACAGCGTCGCGTCGTTCTTCTCTGTCACCGGAGTATTAGTGCTTCTTTGGAGGACAATATCTTTTTTTTAGGGTTCCGTACCCAAAGGGTAACCAACGGGACCGTATTTCTCAGGCTCCACCGTCCGTCTGTCCGTCTATCACCAGGCTGTATCTCAGGAACCGTGATAGTTAGAAAGTTGAAATTTTCACAGAGTATGTATTTCTGTTGCTATAACAACAAGTACTAAAACCGGCCAAGTGCGAGTCGGACCCGCGCACTCCCATACAACAGACGTGATTTTTTTGCGGTTTTTATTGATAATAGTACGGAACCCTTCATGCGCGAGTCCGACTCGCACTTGGCCCGTTTTTTCATTATAAATCATGACAAAAGTAACAAAACATGTATTTTCTATTTCAAACATAGAATAGTTTCCTTTGTTATAGCTAGAGAGTTCATTTTCAACCGGTAGGAGGATGTAATATTTCGGCCACTTATTTTAATATAACCATGTTTTTTTAGATTTCATGCATTTTTGAGAAGCTAAAATTTTCATAAGTCCGGACGTTTTAGTCAAAATTAATAATAAATCTGATGCGCAGCGCATTTTTTACAGTCATAACGAGCGCGGGAAGGGGTGCAATTCCTTATGTGTTATGTTTGAGTTAGAAGTTGAAATTTTCCGTTCAAAGTCCGGACGGAAGGCCGAAAGTCCGGACAAATCAAATCCACACGGATGGTAACCCTCCATCCATCCATCCATTAGCCTGTGATCGTCCACTGCTGGACATAGGCCTTTGCAAAATTTTGCCACGCTTGGCGGTCCTCCTGGAAGAAATGCCCATACTCACACGCACTGGGCAGGCAGGTTGGTGAGTGCGGTGTCAAAACCCTCGCACCAATGAGTCCGCCCAATGGAGGGCCACCTGGTTGTGCCCGTTTGATAGCTGTCCCCTCACTCTCCTTCGAATAACTTCGGAAGGGTCTGCAAGTAAGATACCTCCACAGTCGAGCCCGGAATCAGCTCTATCACCTACCCGTGGTAACCCTAATGTGATGTATTAATTTCTATTAGATCACAGTTACAAAATAACAATTTTGCCTACTAACAGATAAAAAGACAGACACACAAATACAACTGACAGATATTTTGACGGGCTTTGCGAGAGGGCATGCCCACTTGCTTACAACCGACTTTGAGTTGGGTGAGCGCGTGAAGTCAACCATAGTTAGGCCTAATAAAATCATTTACATATCTATAGACTAACGAAGTTTCTAGGACCATTCACAATGGACCCGCAGCCCTTACATCTAGTTAAATGAATTCACTTTGGAATCAAAATCCTACAGAAATTAGGGTTAGATGAGGGTCCCGTGTGTTTTTAGCCGAAAGCCGTATTTAATTCCGATGAACTCAATTTGCCTACTTAATTATCCAGGTAAATCGGCCACGTGCGGCGTCCATGTTTGATTTGTGGTCCTAAAGGTTCGGGCAAAGAAATTAAGAAAATATACCTTTTACTAATAAAATTTAAGGTACTCTCTTTTAATTTAAAACGATCTTCTGCACTTTAGAATTAGAGATGGCGGCCTTTTTACAAACCTTTGTTTTATTTCGATCTGTTGCGTTACAACTTTAGTTGTAATTTATTACTTTCACTTCGTGTTTTGGTTATTTATTTCAGACCAAATATCGAAAGCATTTTAGCCTGTTACATAACTAATGATCGCAAAGCAGTCATATAGAGGTAATTTTTCGGATTGCCTAGAAGTTGAATAAAGTTGTATCTTACAGCACTACGGAGTAAAAAAGCATCTTGCTCAACATTTTAGTAAATCGACTGTTTAGTTGTTTGATAAAGCCGAGTGAACTTGTCTACAACAATGGTATAAGACCATTTTTAGGTCATATAAGATTTAGCTAGGTAGGTCCTTTGGATTATTATATTTAACGGTACCAAAATAATTATTTATGGCATTAAAATGCAATAAAGCTGACCTACGTAGGTAGATGTTACTATGTTTTCAGTTTTATAAGTTGCTATTATATGTTTTGGTCATCTACTGTCATATAAACGCAGCTCACAAAGCTTTGTATCAAATTATCGTGGCCGTATTGTTGCTTTAAAATTGTTATTTACTACCTGATATTGGCAGAAAATGGTGGCAGAAAGGAAGCCGATGACCACAAAGAAAAAAAAATGCATGTTTTATAAAAAAAACATGTTATCCAGCACCTTGACATCTTATTCAACATAATATAGTTATCGTAAATAATTAGTTTCATAAATAACGTTTATATGTCTATTTACCTATAGTTACGTAATAGTTTCTTACATATTAAGTATGTGAATTAATTGTTATACAGGATGGCCGAGAAAGAGACGTACAAAAATTATTTTTGTTTGCCTTACATTTAGGGGTATCCGAATCACCCCAGTGTATATGTTCCGCGATTTTTAGTAGTTTAGGAGATATGATTATTTTAAATGATTTTTATTATAATTTTCACCTGACATTAGTTTTGATTTTTTTCTCTCTTTCTATTTAATATTTGTGAATGTTTTTTCCAGGTTATTTATGACAACTGTGTGAGTAACTACCTTGAAAATTATGGTTTACCTAGGTCTTGTGGAACATGACTAAAATTTGGTCAAAAGTTCAAAATTACTGTTCAATATCTTAACATATAAAAAAATTGAAAAGTGTATTTGAAATGTTGCCAATGGTATCAAAGTAATTTCAAAAACTACCCTTTAGCAACAAAAATCATGAGAAAAACCAGACCATAATGGGGTTTTTTTTTCTGTAACCAGCCTTCAAAATTAAGGAGTAACTTTTCTTTTTATTTTATAAATAATTGTATGTAATTTTTCTTTAAATTATGATTTTATTTTATTCAAATACAGTTGATTATGATTAAAATTAATTTATTTACAGCAAGTAATCGAAGTGCCAACCTCCAACAAAAATGCACAACTTACACCTACACAAGAAAAATTTTAATTGCCTAAAAGCTACACTGTTACTTCTTATAACATTTCCAGCTTCTTCAATTTCCTCTCTCTGCTCATTTTCACAAGATGCTTATTGTACGTGTGCTATTTCCCTATAACAACCCCAAACAAGAAATCGAAAATACCCTAACAGGTGGATCAGAAGACGCGGACCAATCACCTGGCCTCCACGCTCTCCTGACCTTAACCCCATGGATTTTATGTTTGGGGTTATTTTAAGGAAATAGCATACGTACAATAATATTCTTGTGAACATGGGCTGAGGGACTCAAAGTAAAGTACTTTACTTTGAGTCCCTCAGCTCATTTTCACAAGAATCTTATTGTGTTTAAATATAGGTACGCATTCAATTGTGAGCGCTCAATTAGCGGTCGGAGAATAGGGTAATGGTAAAAAAATCGCCGTGTTGTTGCATATTGTACGCAATAGTGCACAACAAGCTCTATAATTTTATTATTATTATAATTAATGAACCAAATTACGAGTAGTAGCCATGACGGGAAAATAACCAATATTACTGTAAATTCTTTGTTACAAACGTAATAAAGAATCACATTAAAAGTTTATACTACATTCATGAGTAACAGGTATAGTAGCTCGTCTATATGAACAAATATTGACCTACACTACACTATCATCAGTTTGCGTTCCCAAAAAGTACAATACGAATAATCTTTAATAAAAGAATTACTATAATCCTTTCTTATTATTTGAAGAAAATTAATCAGTCACACAAATATAGCTGAGTAAATATCCCTATTGTAGTCGTTGCAATGTGCTGATTATATTCACAAAGAGTCATCAGACATAAGATAATACAGTATGGAACTCATAACAGAGTTCTTTTAAATCCAACGACTTTTTGTGTATGATACTAATGTAGGTTACAAGACGTAAGTAAACAATACCTATAAAAACAACTTTAATTTAATAGAAAAAATTATAATGAATAAAAAAAATTATATAAGTAAATAAAAGAACTTCCGTGTATGCCTTTAATATTTACTACCTACAAAAAGCTGCCTAGATACCAAACTAAGCCTAAGTTCGGTTCGTAACATCAGTCTCAGGAGAGACAAAAACAAATAGAAAACTTACGAAGAAGGGAAATCAACACTCCCACAGGTCTGTACGCCAAAATTTGGGGTAATAATTATGTTATATTTATTTAGTGTGATTGTGAATTAAGTTGCCTGCCCCAAATTGACCCTGTTTGTTTACCTACCCCTGTTATTTTCTTTCTCTCACTTTTGTGTGCGCTGATAATATTGTTACGTAGTACCGGCGCACGAAACAAGAATCTCACACATCATGGAACGCGTAAGAAAGTTCATAAATAATCTCAGCGCGGATGACGTGTGGACGCTTCCGGGCCAAGGTCACAACTGGACAATGCGAGAAGTTTCCGCCATTGAACTCGAAATGTTTCGGACGAAGAAGTAGGAGAGAGAAAGCATTCGGGTTGGAAAGGAATGGATATATAGGTAGGCTGGGATCCTTGAAGCGTGTTCCATAATGTGCGAGAGGGTTCTAGACAGATCGCGAAGCCGGCGTACGGTATAAAAACGGGACGGGTAGCGGTCGAGAGTCAGCTCAGTGTTAACTACGAGACAAAGCGGTAAACTAAAGGCGACCCTAGTGAAGTGAAGTGCGACTGTATAGAGCGAATATAACCCGGTAACGATCCTAGTTAGCAGTGGTGATACATTTTTAAATTATAGTGCGGACAAAATTAGGCAGTCCAGTGAGTCATTGAGTCCAGTTAGTAATTTCAGTTGTTATTTAGTTTCAGTTGTGTTTTAATAGTGTGTGTGATTTCAAATAAAGACAGTTAGTGGTTTTTGGTGCAAATTGGTATAAAATTAATTTATCCCGAACCCCAGCTCGTAACAATATTATTTTTTCTGCATAACCTATATTATATACGGTGATTTTCGTTTATACAGCCAAATTCATACTGGACACACGGTCAGGACCAAGGTTCAATAACTCTGTTTTCGAAATACGAAAAATATTAAATTGTGCCTCTATGTATATAGGTACTTGCTCAAGAATAACCTCGACTCAACTTGTATATGAAGTCCAAATTTTATTTTGCTCATTTCACAGAGACGGTCATTAAACCATGGTCCTGACCACTTACCGAGACTCCAGTATGAATTTGGCTGTATAAACGAAAGTCACCTTATATTGTAAGTTGAAGTGGTATTTCGAGTATCTGAACGGTCAAATATTTGGATAGCCAATGATTGGAGGTAGTGATGATTGAAACCATGACCACTGTAAGTAGGACCTTCTTGTATTTGGGAATTCTTCATTTGCTGTTAATCTAAAATCAATGGTGCGCCCGTTTTTTTGGCATTAACTGAAAAACGACAAAACCGAATGCGCTGAAATTGGCATATTTATAAATGCATAGATAATTACATTTAATTTAGAAAATGTAAAGTGACGTCACATTTTGAAAATGGATACTTCGAAATAAAGTCTCTACAGTCAGATTCTAATGTCGTGACCGAGCGGGTTACGCTTATTTTATTTGTATTCATTCGTACGTGAAATATATCCATCGAATTATTATCTTTAATATGTGGCGCACTCAATCCACAGTAATTGCAAGGCATTTTGTAGCCTATTCCAAACCACGCAACAACATTGAACTTTCACATCCATCATCCTGACAATCTATATAGGTATACGCCCCAATATAATTAAATTAGAGGTCCCGCAATAGCACATAAGAAAAAGGCGTAATTTATCCAACAACATTCCTCCATGACGTCATACGAGTCACACTGGAATATCTCCTGACAAGTGTCTGACGAAGACAAAGATAACACCGTGAATCGGAAAAACTGCTTATTTTATTACCCTCGCTGAAATAGAGGCGCCTTTCTCACCGCCTGAAATAGCGGTGCGTTTGTCGCAACCGAATTAGGCCTCGGTTTTACGCACGAATTCACGATGTGATCGAAAGTTTTCTTTTCAAAAATTAATAGAAGTAACTTTCCATCCATCCATCAGCCTGTTTCGTCCACTGCTGGACATAGGCCTTTCCAGGATTTCGCCACTCTTGGCGGTCCTCCTGGAAGAAATGCCCATACTCACACACGCTGGGCAGGCGGGTTGGTGAGCGCGGTGCCGAAACCCTTGCACCAGTGACGCCGCTGCCCGTCACCAGTCTGATTTATACAAGGCCCGGCAATTGGGGATGGATATACCGCCATCCATCGGTCCCAGGCAATGGTGGGCCGCCTGGTTTTTTTGCCTGAGAGCTGTCCTCTTACTCTCCCCCGAATAACTTCGGGAGGGTTTCCGAGTAAGATGGTGGTACCTCCACAGTCGAGCCCGGCATTAGCTCTAGCACCTTTAACTTTATGATGATGAATTTCTTTCTTACAAGGTTACTTTAAAGATTTCTTGAGACTAATTTGAAGAGTCGATCCGAAATTGACATTGATATAAAAGTTTGTCCTTTCTTTGTTAAAAAAGAATTAACTTTGCTAATAGTCCCGCCCGTGTTCCGTAACGTTAATTTTAGAAAATTATATAAGGTCCTACAAAAAGAAGTGAAAATAATTCAAGGTAGTTTCTGTATCGTTACCTGATCACAAAACAGAAGAAAACAAATTTTTTGCTCAAGTAATTTTTTCACTTTCCAGTACAAAGTGGTTCAATCAGCTGACTACCTTTTCTATGAAAAAGAGGAAAAAGATTATTTTTTTCTGTATATAGTTTTCTATCAGGGATCCTCTATCATCTCTTAAATTTTATTCACTTTGAATTTTTGTTTCTTATTAAAGAAATATAAAGAAATATAAATATTTGATTTAGAAGGCCGTTTCTTTAGTATAAAGAGTAAGTCTGAATATTTGAGAAGATTTGGTTTGGTTGAAGTGCCTAATAGATATTAGCTTGAAGAATTACTTTTTGTTCCGTAGTTTAGTATTAATTTAAATTTGATGCATTTACGAGTAGCTGCACCTCAAACAACAGACAGACAACAATGGATTTTTTTATACGTTTTGGTTACGGAACTCTAAAATAAAAACCAATAATCAATCAATCAAAATCAAAATATTTATTTTGTAAAATAGATACATAAAGTGTATACTTTCTACAAGTCAAAGTTAATCTTTACAATATATATCTTTAAAATATAATAAGGGAAATAGATACAAAAAATATTTAGGTTGGGCTACTAAAATTTAATTATACACCTGCATAAAATAGAGAAATCTAGGAATAAAAATATTACATATAAATGATGCAACGAACAAACAAGTTGATAAATAAATACGGGAAATACATCCAAAAAATATTAAGGTTGGGCTACTAAAATGTAATAAAGTTATCCATCCATCCATCCATCAGCCTGTTTCGTCCACTGCTGGACATAGGCCTTTCCAGGATTTCGCCACTCTTGGCGGTCCTCCTGGAAGAAATGCCCATACTCACACACGCTGGGCAGGCGGGTTGGTGAGCGCGGTGCCGAAACCCTTGCACCAGTGACGCCGCTGCCCGTCACTAGTCTGTTTTTATAAGGCTTGGCAATTGGGGATGGATAAACCGCCATCCATCGGTCCCAGGCAATGGTGGGCCGCCTGGTTTTGCCTGAGAGCTGTTCTCTTACTCTCTCCTGAATAACTTCAGGAGGATTTGTGAGTAAGATGGTGGTACCTCCACAGTCAAACCCGGCATCAGCTCTACCACCTTAAGGTGACCTTTAAGATATACACCTTAAGGTGGTAGAGCTGATAAAGTTATACACCTGCATAAAATAGAGAAATATAGGAATACAAATATATATATACATAATGCCTAACCATCCACACCATTCGATTAGTATAGCTAAGAAGAAGGGCAAGAAACTTAGCAAACATGAATAATATAGCAAACATTCAATTGTTCGGGCTAATTATGCGTACATTTGCATTCGCCGTACATTTGACATAGCTTTAGTATTTGTTGAAACGCAATTTTTCAAATAACACTATCATATTTGCACTTAAAACATAACTTAAACATAGACATAAACTACTCCAAACCCTTATAGAAAATGCAGCAGTGTCTTCTTACATTTTCCTGGACATATTTCCCGGGAAACTGCTAGTGATTTCTCGTCGTATCCTCAATTTATCGGCTGACTCGGTTGTCCCGGGGCAAAACACGAAAGGCCTAGTCATGTTTTCCGAGTTGTGACATTACCGGTTACACAGGATGGCGCTTGAATTTTTATATCTAACTGCATGGCCAGCATAGATGATACGAATAGATAAATTTTGTCTCTCGAAGAAACGTTTGACCAATGCACACGCAAGACGAGTAGTTTTGTATAGGCGATGATCACGTGATAAAGCTTACCTGCGTTTCCATTGGTCAAACGTTTCTTCGAGAGACAAAACTTCCCTATTATTTTCGTCCATGTCAACTATGGTACGAATTAAAAAGTTGTTTTTTTTATTCTGCTAAGTTTTAGAGTACCTCTGTATTTCGTGTCTTCCTTTTTGATTTCATTTCATATCAATAATAACGTATGAATGAGAATGAATACTTTATTTCTGTTATGGAAGTAAATACACTTATTACATGTCCAACTAATCAAATTTAAAACGAATACAACATATTAATCTGAATGAAGTTTTATGCTTATTTATATTCATTAAATTCAAACACCTAAAATTAATATAACTAAAATTATGTTTTTATAGTGAAAACCATCACTTTTGATACTCAAAAAATTATAAGAAAAAAGATAGACAAATAATAAAAAGATAGATAAACTATAAAAGTTCAGTATGTGCCTTGCCTTATTATTAGTTAAGTAGTTTATCAAATGGTTTTTGTCTCACTTAAGATTTGTTTATTATTGATCTTCTTTGCACTATGATGATAAAACCTAACGATCTAAGATATACTAGCTAGTAAGGCACAGACTGTACGCTCACGAGGGCGTCATTTGAGTTCACGTCGTGTTCTTACGAAAAAGATTGTGCTGTCATAGCTACAAACAGTTAGGACTTCACAGTTTTCATTTACTTAAATTATGTTTTGGTATCATTATTAATGATATTTAGAGTATTTAAAAGCGTTAGTGGTTAGTTAGTTTTTGTCCATCTTTGCGTTTTTAGTGGTCTGTATCGCGGATTATTTAAGGTGTAGAGTCTCGACAGATAAATAGATATAATAAATTTCGCTATACAAACATAACCCCAACTCGAAATGTAATAATAGTGTCAATATGTTTGTCCTAGATACTGTAAGGTACAAGTACATTGTACTATAGAGTAGATAGGGCTGGACCAGAGAAGAGACAAGGAAAAGTTTATTTTTTCAGTTTTGTTTCTGCTCTGGAAATTGCGTATTTGTTGCCGAGTGGAAAGGAGATACTACGTGGTAAATATATCGAAAACGAAGCACTGACATGTAATAGATGATCAAACGAACTTACCATGAGTGATGTTCGATCATTATTATATGAAGCGCTTCGTTTGAAGATATATTTACCACGTAGTATCTCCTGTCCACTCGGCAACAAATACGTATATGTTATATATTTTTGAGTTGTTTCGACTTTGCCTGCTATAACGATATATCATGGGGGAAATTGTTCATATCCACTTTTCACCTTTTTTAAGATTACAATCTCTAAGAGCATGAAGTGGGCCTGCAGAACTTTCCCCGATGGCACTTACCAGTAGTCGGTCTACAAGTTTTAAGGCTTTGGCAATAAATGGAAAGCACAGCGTATGTGTAACATAGTATAAAAACATGAAGAGTACGTAGTTTTAAAATATGTTATTTTACGCATGAAAAGTTCATGTTTGCTGTCCTGCAAAAAACACTGCAAAAGCTCACCGGTTTTTGCAGTTTTTTCAGAGAGTTTTCGTCAACGTTTAGCAAACTTAATTAAACCTCATACTGGCCGAGCTGGTGTGCAGTGTGGAGAGGTTCTCAAAATGTTTCCGGTTGCAACCCTAATATAATAACTTTGAAAAATAACCTTTGACCCTTGGTAGATTGCAATCAAGCAGAATTTGGAGCCTGTTTCACCACTGACTGTGAAATTGCCTGATAGTTTTTGAGTCACATAACATATACAAACTAACTACGTTCCATTTTTAAATGTATAGGTATCCATCCATCCATCCATCAGCCTGTTTCGTCCACTCTTGGCGGCCTCCTGGAAGAAATGCCCATACTCACACACGCTGGGCAGGCGGGTTGGTGAGCGCGCTGCTGAAACCCTTGCACCAGTGACGCCGCTGCCCGTCACCAGTCTGTTTTATATAAGGCCCAGCAATTGGGGATGGATATACCGCCATCCATCGGTCCCAGGCGATGGTGGGCCGCCTGGTTTTGCCTGAGAGCTGTCCTCTTACTCTCCCCCGAATAACTTCGGGAGTATTTGCGAGTAAGATGGTGGTACCTCCACAGTCGAGCCCGGCATCAGCTCTACCACCTACAGGTATGCTCTAATGCAAATGGTCTTGTCGATAGACTTTACTACTGGACAATTTTCCCACAGAAATATATTTTTTGGCTAGTCTCTACAAAATATCCGAATTGCGAATTGGCTAATCCAATATTAGTGCGATGGTGTTTATTTGGAAAAGTGGTTCGGTTTAATAACGATATTGATCTAGGTAACTTAATAGCGTAGAAAATCTCGTGCATGTATTAGTGCATTATGCTATAAAGTCCAGAATTAGGCGAACTAACGTGACAGTTCATTGACACTAATGTTGCCACAGTTTGGCTAGTGCTGTTAATATCGATGTTTAAAAAGTCTAGTTAATCATTAATAATGTGTTTGGAATCAAACTAATAATTTTACCAAGTAAAATAATAATAATAAAAATTGGTTGGAATTAAAAAAACATCGAACATCATTTTGGACATCGTTAAGGACGCTGTCCGCCATCTTGTTTTGTTGACGGTGCGGACCATATAAATTGCTGTAGTCGTCCCTATTTGGCAAATATGTATGAGTGTGAAAGTTTCGACCACAATTACTTGATAAAATATAAATAGAATCAGATTTGTAGAAGGCACAAGGTTATATCGACATATTTGTGTCGACGACCTATCACTATTTATTTTTTCCTATGTCTGGCAACATTTTCGGCTGTCAAGTTAGTTCGCCTAATTTTGGACTTTACTTGTTTACGTTTGTACTTTTTGGGAAGCATATAAGATACAAGTCTTGATTTTCGGAAATCCAAAAGTGATATCTTAAGTTTTATGCAAGCATAAGTGAAATACAAAATAGTTTATTTCACTCATTCGCAAAGTTATTTGGCCCCTTTCTGAAACAAACTAAAATATATCTTTACTTTCCTACGATGATAATTATTTTCACTTTTTCTAAACTTTTTATTTTTATTTTGTGTAGATAGATATTACAGGGTAGAGATGGGGAAGTGTGGGGAAAATTTAGACTATAAAAGGCTAATAAAGGCATAGACCATATAATACGGGAATAGACAAGCGCACTTATCCCCCTCTGCCGAAGTACATGAACAATTTGTTCATATAAGTTTGCTTGTGTGCGCGTTTTGTGTTTGTGTTGCAGCTTTTGATTTAGTGTGACATATCAATTTTTGACAGCTGTGTGCGTGAATGAGTAAATGTGTGCTGTGTGTGTTTACCTCCCCTCCCGTGGAAAACGGCAGAATAATTTCAGTACTAAGAGTCGCGCTTCGCCAGGTCCCGTGTTAAATGGTCTAAGATAAAAGGTAGTAAAATATTTTACACGTTATACATAATATTAATACTTTTGATGGGGCAGTATGAGGAAAATTTGAACTATAAAATATAGTAAAAATGTTTCCACGTTGTACATAATATTTATACTTTTCTATGCCCTATGAGGTGACCTAAGTTTGAGGACCTCTGGCGTAGTGCACGTTTTTGCATAAACTTGGTCCAAGATGCACCTGCTATTCTGTAATATAAGGTAATTACTTCTCGGGCTGTTGCACCTTGTAAATCACATGTCATATTGTAACAAGGATAGTTGAGAGATTTGATAGTAATTACTTTATCTTTTTGTCGCAAGCAGTTTTTAGATATCTCTTTCATGTAATATGACAGAAAGTTAATCAGTATTATTTACGTACTAGCTTTACCTCGCAAATTTTTCCGTGTTGAATACAATGTAGATAATAGCTATTTATGCAACTGTAACTGCAACTGTTACTGTTACCATTTTTCGGTACAAGCGTAGCGCGCACCGAAATAGGTGGGCACGAGTTATTAAAAGACCAATAACGTACAGTTGCATACAAGATTTTATCTACGAAGGAAGAAATAAAACACAGATATAGACAAATAAGTATCTTTAATAGAAAGTTAACTACACACTGGCTATTGTTTATTTATATGTAGATTTTGTATTGTACAATTATTAAAATAAACAGGAATAGCAGAATTACAGGCTGAACTTGTAGATGGGCCTGGAGACATGCATTGCGGTACATTAATGTTAACTTCGTTTAATGCATTTTGAGATTTCCTCAAAATATACCAACAAGACGTTTTCAGAAAATGATGTGCTTGGAATATTGTTACGTTCCCGCCATATCACGAAATCTTCATAACATTTCTCATGTCTTGATTTTTCTGGTAGTAAATTATTTTTAGCCGCAACTGCTCTATTTGTTATATCTGGTGGAGTATTTTCAATATTACTTGATGTTGAAGAAATTTTTAATAAAATTTGTAATAAAATTTCACTCAGATTTTTTTTTACCGCGTCTACTTTTTTTTTAGTCTTTATTAGGTATAAGGCAAAGATCTTGTAGCCGCAACAGCCAAATAGTATACGATACCTTTGTTCTAAACTTATTCCATTTTTAAAAACATCATTTACATTATGTCGATTTCGAAGTAATATTATTGGTATAATAGTACCAACTTATCTGTAGAATGAACTAGCTTATTCCGGGCTTGTCATTGGCTAATATTCAATATTATCTAACCAGATGTGCTAGTTCCGCCATTTTCATTCTACAGATAAGTTGGTACTACTGTACCTGGCTGTCTGTCTTTGCTTGTGTTTTAGAATGTATGACGATTCGCATAATGCAACCCGATGTCGTTATGGGTATCATAATGAAACCGCTGTCAATTTTGTAATTCGAATATAACGAAACCGAAGTAGATAAAAGTTTATTAACGATCATAACTTGACCTATGTGTAAAAGGAGCTTCTTTAAAAATCTCGCCCTAACCATGAATTTTGTTCCAGTTCGTGTGTATCGTGATAATTTAAACTACTTTAAAGCCTAATCAGCAGGCCAGTCTCACATGATCACGTGACCCGTGATCATACCTACGGTGGCGCGCCCCTATAAAAGGACTCAAGTCAGTCGAGTGCCGCGCGCGTGCTAATACACGCTCTCGCTGTTATTACGATATGTATCTTCAGACTTCTATGTTGATTTATTTACCATGGCAAACAAAACAGATTACATAAAAAAATGTCATCAAGTTTATTATATTAACTAAAATTAAATTAATTAAATATATCCGCGATACATGCTTATGTACCTACATCATACATAATAGTATAATGTAGTACAACTAAATATTACATAATTAATTACAAATTAAAGTACATAAACATCACTTTCATGCGTGACACAATTTCATTCAGTGGCAGGCAACCTTGAGACTGTCAGAATAAAAGAAGCTCTCGTGCGTGGTGATACGGTACATTCTCACCTGCAAATACGCGGGCGACCTAATAGTATTATGTACCTAACATCATTAAAATTATAGGCACGTAACACAGGTGCGAGCTAGTTTGCACTCTATTGCTGCGTATCGAGAGTAGCTATTTATTTAAGTGCCTTTGCTACGTGATTCTTCTGTACGTATTTATTCTGTGGCCTAAGTTACTACTGAGACACTTAGCTGTGAAACTGTAAAAATTCCATCCAAATTCGTTCAATAACTGATTTGCGAGCACGCAGACAGATAGACAGACAAACTAACCAGAGAGTTCTTTTGCAACGCACTCCAGAAGATTACATTTTTGGCTGATTCTGCTCATTGTGTATGATGATGATCAATTGATCACAAATACTATATCTACCTATTATGACGTAGCTAAAATAAGGTATGCGCTCGTGCCAGAGAATATACCGTCATATTGAAGTATGCGTATCTGCTATCGCATATACATAGGTATTTCAGGTTATTTTAGGACAATACATGATATGCATCTTAGCTTAGTTGAAGTTTAGTTCTCACAAGTTGGGTTTAGGATGCACACAACAGATGGTGAGAACCTAACATTTATTAGATAGGAACTAAGTTTAGTACTAAGAATACATAAGTTGATTTTGATTAATACAGACAAATTAATACTAGAGACTCGGTAGGTGGTTAGGCCCAGGGTTTCATTAACTTTTTGGCTTAATGCTAAAAATATAATATTGTTTTCCTTACTATTGAATAAAAAGTATGCAATAAATGTGTTTTAAGGCAACTTGCGGAAATAGTGCATTAATAATAAAGCCTTCGCAAAAAATACGTACTTTAATGTACATTTTGTTTGCATTACATTAACAAACTTAAAAGCGTGTTTACAGTTGTAATATAATGCAGCTAAAATGTAACACATAAACTTGAATAATTTTCAAGTGATCACCTAACTATTAACAAGCAGTTTGCGCGAATTGCTATTAAACGCATTTATTGCATACTTTTAATTCAAAAGTAAGGAAAACAATATTATGATGTACATTTTGCACCGAGATCCTCCGTTACCACATTGAGTGTTTCTTAGAAAAGATTATTGAATGAACCTATCATTACCGATTTGTCAGTATGAGGAGGTTCTCAATACGACAGTAATTTTATTTTTTCATTTTTTTGGCGTGTAATAGCAAAACTCTGTCATTTCTTAACAGATTTGAAAGATTATTTTTTCTTTGGAAGAGTGTGCTTTTAGGTAAGTCCCGTTTTAGTTTGGTCGTGAACTGATTATGATCTTAAGAAATAGGTGGGGGAACTCCTCAACGGATGACAGCATATCACTCGATATTGAGGAAAGCGCTTTGTACCAGGATGCTGATAGTAGGGTATTACTTGACAATTGTCATATACCTACCTGACCTTGTATCCTAGGTTCATCAACAGAGAACTCTTCAACAGATGACAGTACATAAACTCGATGCTCATTACAGAATATTAATTGAAAACTGTCATTATTCCACCTAACCTTCGATTCTGGTCTCATCAAATCACCATAGAACTCCTCAAAGGATGACAGCACATAACTCGACATTGCGCGGCAATCACTAAATATGTTTTAGTATGATGATTGTACGGTACCTATTACTTGAAATATCTCATTGTTTATTTTATTATAAATAATAAAGTAATTTTCTGATTTTATCTTTTAATGTTAATATTATTATTATTATATATTATTTATCGATAAATAATAAAGCGTCATCAACAATCAACAGTATGTGATGCGGCTATTGTCCCCCCATCACCCCCGCATACCGCTGTCCTTGACAGAATGTTTTCGAAGCAAATTAGCTCTGATGTGGTGTCCGGTGTAGTTCGTGGACAGCAGGCACGGGCACGCGGGCATATATAGATACATATATTATGTCAGGTATACCTGTGTGCCTATTCTTCCCATGCATAAGCAGTTGTGCCTGCCGGGCATGTCTGTCAGGCAGTTCTGTCGGGTGAATCCGTGCATGAGTGGCTAGATATTTTGCAAGTTATGCCTGAAAATAAATTACTTTGTTAGATAACGATATCGCCATATTATCATGAAAAGCAGTACCGGGAGAGTGGTTAATCTACTGTTTAGGTACTTACTAGGCGAGCACCCTTCATGTAAGTCACATCGGCGCTTTCCGTCAGTCGCAGCTGTGCGAGGCGCATACCAACTCAGACCAAATAAAAACACAAGACAGAGCGCTGTCAACATTGACGTGAAGCCAGTTTCGTAAACATGTGTGCATTTAGTTAGTGTTGCGCCAAGTAAAAACTGAGACATATTGCGCATGTGTGAGTTTCAAGCCGTGTACGAACACGAGACTGTCTCACTTTTGGCCTGCTTCACTCGTTACATAGGGTAAAGTACGTCTTGATTTTTATTTGTTCTGAACATACCAATTGTGAATAAAAAATAAAACATGAACCCCGCGGGTATTTCAAAGTATTACCCAGTATGTACTGTGACCTAGTCCACACTCTGACAACCACGTTTCACTGACGATTATTCGTGCCCAGCGTGCTTCAGGCACAAATATAGACCAACAGCTTAACGTGTCTTTCAAGTGCTCAGTCCAAACACAATGGATTTGAACGCGGGTTCCTGATTTAGTGGTCGAGATGTTCAATCAAACTACTAGAGACCCTAGAGTACGGCAAAATTTGTCCATAAACGATTGAAAATTAAACTTTATATATCCTACCTCAAATATATCAAGCTTACTCTACGAGCCGGTCCATCAATAAAAGGAAAACGGACCTTTCACGGCCTCAGTAAAATACCAATTTCAGCAGCTGCCATTATTATTAGATCAAAGAACTGAATTACTTTAGCTCCGCTTTGGAAAAGCCCGTTACTTGAGAAAAATATCGGAAAAGTTTCCATGTAATTACCTATTATTTTTATGCAGCAGCCCGCAGTAACTCGCGGCTGGTGCAACACTGCTTTTAAATTTCGAACTTTGCACCACCCACCGTTTAATGGAAACTACAGAGGCGTTCCAAATTTGAATTTTTCAGCAGTTACCTGGGAGTATAAATCAGATGTAAGCCCCCGGCGTACTCCCATCGTACTTCAGCCGATCGGTGGTAGAGAGTGGAGTATACTTTAAAATTTAAATGAGTTACACCTCTCGTGACGAGTAGACACATTTACATTAGTCCGGGACTTACTTATCAGAGCTCGAAGGAGTATTTGCATATGAGTTGTTGAAATGTTTTACGTAGGCTTGTGGTGCTTAGACGTGTTCGAAGTTTTCTAACCTTACGAAATCATACAAAGGACATTGAGGTGGCTTTGCGGTGTCTGTAGATTTATTCAGATATTGAAATCTGAATAGCGGTATATAAGGTGACATTCGTTTATATAGGTTTAAGGTGCTATAAAAATATCTGCCACTTCTGCAATGGGGGACAGTATTGTGTATGAAGAAATTTCGTACCCTGGATTAGTTAAATAAATTTGAAAAAATAAAGTAAGTAAATAAATATTCAGAAACTACGCGCGATGTGTCGTTTCGTCAATGAAAACAATTGCTGTCTCTTTCTAACCGTGTTGTGTTAATACGGGACGGTTTCATACAAGTAAATCAATTCTAATATATAAGCATATTTTTTGTATGAAGAAATTGATGACGTTAGATCATTAAATTATCGTTACTATTGTAATCTATATACACAATACTCTCTCCCATTGCAGCCCTGTCAGATATTTTGATAGCACTTTATATAGCCAAATTCATATACTTACTAGAGATTCGTTAAGTGAAAGAAAGAAAGAAAGTGGTCATAACCAAGGTTCAATGACCCTTTGTGTAAAATACGCAAAATAAAATTTACACTTCCTAATTGAGTCGAGGTTGTTCTTGAACAACTATAGAGTCACAAAAATATTTTTCGTATTTCGCAAACAGTTACAATGAAACCTCGGTCCTGACCACTTACCGAGTCTCCAGCATGAATTTGGCTGTATAAACTAAAGTCGCCTTATACATATACAAATTATGATTTAGATTTGCTATACAAATTAAGAAGAAGTTTTTCTTGAAGAAGTACAAAAAATATTTTTCATATTCCGCAAAGAGTAGGGTCATTAAACCTTTTCCAGATCACTTACCAAGTCTTCAGTATGAATTTGGCTATATAAACGAAAGTCACCTTATATACAGAAGTACATGGTATAGCAAAAAATGCTCAAAAGAGTCCCGGGGCCAGTTTTTATGAGAACTAAAACTGCACCAACTATTTTTGAAAAAATAAATAATCCCTAGCCTTGATTCGAAACGGTTAATTAAAAAAGAACACTTCCTGATTTATTGCACATTTGATAATGAATGACACAGAAAATTATAAAATATTAGGAAGTAAGGACATATACAGCAAACGAATGAACAGTAATTATTTTTTTTAAACTTATTGATATTGTTTAATTTTTATAACTTTATACCGTAAAGAATAAAATTTTTCGAAATGCTACCACGATAGGCATAAAATTAGACTTTAAAAAATGCAATGCATTGGCGAGAATACTAATTAAATTACTCACCCAACAGAAAAAGTGAAAGGTTATTTGGTTTAGAAAAAATAAATATGCAAAAATGGATGCTCGGAGAAACATTTTTAAACAAAAGTTAGGAACTCATTTTTCATAAGATCGAACATTTTAAAACTTAATTTCAAATTTAATTTGAAATAATAAAGGAGACAATTTTAAAGAGTACAAATTCAGACATAATTTTGTGTTTTAAATAAAGTTACATCTTCATTAAGTTTGATAATTCATTATTATACTTATATTTTTGATTTAACTTAAAAGAAAATAATAATATAATCCATAAAAATGCATTAACGTTTGCGTTTTACGTCCTAAAATATTAATGTGGGGAAAAAAGAAACTGACTGTAAAAGGCGATATTTGTACGATTATTTGTCAATAAGTACGATATACTATCCTAATTCAAGGATCGTACGCAAAAATACGATAATTTCTATGTTGACAAGCTATTTTCGTTAATTTACCTATACAAATACTCTTACATACAGCAACCCGCAGATTGTGAAGGAATATTTAATTAGATTAATCTTACCAAGTCAAAACTCGGAACAGACTTCTTGTAATTCGAATAGATGCAATCTTGTCTATTTATTACATTGCTTTTTTATTATTGCTGACCAGGGCGGGTATTCTGGCACGTGCGTAAAAATTGCGAAGGCAGATTGCTGGTTACTTTAAAAGGGATTTTGTACGGATATGTATTGATTATTTTGATTGAAAACTTATAGTGAGCATTCCTTATATCCTATAGTTTATATTTGATGTGGTTTATTCACTCTAACTTCCATCGCATGGCATTTATGAAACTTTAAACAAATATCTAATGACTGATATTGCGAATGCGCAATAATGAAGAAAGAAGCTCATACAAAATATTTAATAATAATAATAATAATGTAATCTTTATTTCAGGCAGTGCCCATAGTGTTAGTAACAAGGTCTTAAAAACTATATTAGTATTACAATAATGGTGTAATTAATTTAACTTAATCTAACTGAATCTTGTGCCACTGCCTGTCGAAGTGGTATGCAATGACACCCAGTGACGTAATACCCAGTGAGTAAGTATTATCTAAAATAGATATGACAAAAACGTTACATAACGTGCCTATATGGTTTTTGTATCAACTATAGCTATATAAAATAATTACAACATTTACGCGAGCCAAAGAGCATTAATTATAAGAAACAAAAATAACCAAGTTAACCAAATTTATTGTTTCGATGTGCTAGGCCGGCCGGCGTGGTAGATGAAATTTTGACTGTTTATTTATTAGGTATAGCCTCGAAATTTGACTACAAGTTAGTAACTCATAAAACGCAATCGGGATGTTTTCAGTCATCTTTGTTTTAAAGAAGATTAATGGTTATGAATTTTGTCTCACAGATATATATAGACCCGAACATATAAATAATTTTGTGACCGTGCTTAATTAAAATGATTCAAATATTGTTTTTTGTGGGCCGATTTAATAAAGATGACGAGTTTTGATATATATATTCCCATCCCTGATCTATAGAATAGAATAGAAGATATCTATTAACAAAAAGTGGTACACGTTTACACTATTCATGCTTAGTAGTTAAAAGAGGGTGTTACAATTTTGGGATAGTGTAAGGGGTTAGGAGCATCTGTTGCTAAGTAGGTTTTTAGCCTGTATTTCAGCATACAGCTCCTTTATCCTCAGATATCTGATACATTTATTAGCTACATAGTAAAAATCAAAAATAAACGCTTGCCTTAAACTAAATATAACAGGTTTTTTTTATTATTAACAGCTTAAAATTTACTTATATTAATATTACAACAAGTATCAGTAATTAGAATTTTTTATCCTAAAATAATCGGTTTGATAAAGTCCTCCCTGTTTGTAAAATGCCGATCTATCTATACTATAAATTCTACAGCTATAGTAATACTTGAAAATGTGCATTCACTGACATCTAGCGAGTATTCTCGAGGTTAGCAGAAATTCAGAAAGCACTTCCCTAATATTAGCGTAATGCAGAAAGACGGTGTTGGATGTAAAGCTATGTTCGTGTTAGACTCGACAGTGTTGAGTGTACAAACTGTGGAGGTTCCGATGATATCGTGCAGAGAGCGCTGCTGTCGATAAGCTTTACTGCTGCCACCTACAGGAAAATTCATGAAACCTTTTGAGGAAAAGCTACTGAAGATTTGCTTGAGCTTCACGCAAGCAAGCACGGTGTCTAATCAGCGCAAGCAAGGTATTGTTTTATGTAAAGATACAAGAGGTTCTAAGCCAGATTTATAATGTTTACATCTAAGAATTGGATAATCTTGTATGAGGATAATCATCATCCGCTGTGTTCATTTAACCCAATACTTCTTGACTATATTAATTCTAATATAATATTAACTCATTTGGTGCATAATAACTACTGACATATTTTTTCGGCTCGGTGGTTATTTTATTAACAGCCTTTATTGCCATTTATTTTAAATGTTGTCCAGGATCACTACGACGGTAATAAAGAAAACCACATCCAAATCCGTTGAGTGAGTGGTTCTCGAGTTAAAACGAAACATACAGACAGACAGATAAACAGAGACAAATTCTAAAAATTGCAATTTTGGCCTCAGTACAGTACTAATTAATAAACCATTCCATTTTAAATTTCGCAAAAGTATTCAAAGTAGTCTGCGTACTTTTTAATACTTTATATGTTAGTATAGATATAGATAGATGTGATGTGTAATTCAATTGTTATCGAACATTGATAGCTGAACGGGTTAAACATAGCACAACGCAATTAAAATAAAAACACCGTTATATGTTAATATCGTGTGTTCGTTCTGCTGTTTTTTTTTAAAGTACTTAATAAATAGAGACAATTTGTTGATTGTTATTTGAATATTTTGTACCTTAAAACATATCACAACATTAACACATTACAGCACATCACAACATTAACTAGCCTACAGCACATTGTATTGATATCAGTTTATAATTCTTTTATTTCGAAGTTTATAATAAATGGGTAGTAAATAATAGCTATTTTTTAAGTGTAATAAGAGCTACTTAAATGATTATCAAACTTGTCTCTTTTCCAGTACATTTACGTTACGAAAATACTTGACTTTACCTACTAGTTACTGAAATAGCCAATAATCCATAAATAGTCAACTGATGTGGCCCAGAACGATGTTGAGGAGACGGCATGCGGCAGGTTGTCACTTGTCACCCTTAATTCCCTTTGATTTGGGACTCATTATTTTTACTCAAGTCTTTCCGTTGTTGCATTAAAACCATTTTTAAAACGGAATGGTGTAAAACTTCTTTTGCCCAACGTCACTTTTTATTTCTAGGACCATATGTCTACAATAAATTAAATAAAATCCTGAAGATATATCCTCTGATACGTCACGTTTGTAAAACAGCAACAAAAAAATGGCTTCTTACCCAGAATTATGTTAATACAGAGTCTCTTATTGTTACAGTGAAGTAAAATCTTTAGTGCTTTATTTTATCCGTAAATTGCTTTACTACTTAAACGCTTATTCGGTGTCAAATTTTCCATATTAAGTATATTTGTATTATCCATGTAAGATTATACCACATTTATTATGCAATTTAGTGGTAGGTGTCGCTGTATTTGTTTATTTCTTCTTGTAACATGTAAATTGTTTAATCAGTCATATACATACATGGTAACTTGGCCTGTAGGAAGGCGCTGGAGGCCATAACCCAGGTTTTCGCCTACCTTGGTCTCCAACGTTACTCATTATACATATTTATACTTCTTATGTTACTAGGTTAAGTGTGTAAAATGTTACATTTATAAGAGAATAAAAAGTTTTTTTTTAAGCTAAAACAACCGGCTTTACACCGCATTACATCAACAAATGCCAGATTTAGCAAATTTTGATGCCAGCAACCACAAGCGATACAAATATCTATTCGAACCCAATTTTGTTAACAGTCTGATAGTGTATACTTGACGTGTATGATAAGTTTTAATAGACACATAGACAGCTTGTGAACAACTGTACGAGCAGCATATAAAAGCTCATAAAATTGCTATTAACTGGTCCGTTACATCAGCAAGGCAATAAGTGTACTTCTAAATATGAGAAATAAACAATGTGGACATTGATTCATTGATTCATTGATTCAATCAGGCCAATTATTGGGCGAGTTAAATATTGTTAGCACATTGTCACTGTTGATAAATTGAAGAAAGTTTAAAAGTATAAGTGACGATGACGTGGCCATCTCAGTACATACCACCCTATTAAGTTTCATTCTAATCCGTTCAGCGGTTACAGTGATGGCATATTGAAAAAGAAAACAACCTTTGACATTTATAATAATTCAGTAGGTAGAATAGAATTTTAATAACAAAAAGCTAGGAAGGTGGATATAGCGCTGGATAGTTTGTAGCCAACAGCCGCAGGGGTAAAAAACCAGACCGGGGCTTGAGGATTACCATTACCACCAGCTAACTGAACTGAAACGCATACATAATTAATATTTATCGGTGCAAGATAAACAACAGAAACAGAGGTCAACAGTAGGTTAAAAGCTTCCCTAAATACAGTTCACATTCGCTTCTGCACTTAAAATATCACTTAGGTATATAAAATACAAATATTATGAAGGTTCAAAATAACACTTGGTGCGGTTTTCGCGCATACGTAATTCACGCGCATGCGTGAAAACTTGCGAAATGAATGAAAGAAGAGATGCGGTTGTTACGCAATAAAACTTGAACGCAGATCGATTCATTCACGCAGAGCACAGCGGGAAACTCAAACGAGAACACTTTAATTTACAAGTTTATTGTAACTCTAGATAGATATTATACCATTTACTGTAATTTATTATTATGTGCACAGTATGAATACCTTATTTATATCGGATATCCCATTCAACCTTGGTTATACTTGGTCGTACATCTTATGTAAGAATAAATATATAATTGAATTTATACATATATGTACCTATGTCGTGGCAGAATGGCGAAAACCGATTTTTCGCAAAAAAGCGAATTTTGGCTTAAACACGGCCCCATTACGCGATCACACGAAACAATATTTCAAGTGGCATGCATTGAACTTTTTGCTGGAAACACAATAAAAAGGTCAAGTTCGACTATAAAAAATATATGAATAAATTTAAATGTCACTTTGAAAAATTTGTACCTACCCTAGAGTACATGATTTCAAATAACATTTTTTTTCAAATTGGTTTTAATTATTTTTTCATGTTAATTTTATCGTCAACCTTTTCATTGCTTTTCCAGAAAAAAGTTCAATGCAAGCCACTGGCTAACACCACAGCTAACACGCTCTTTTTCGTAATTGTTATAATCTCGATTTTTTGTAAAATATCTGCTTTTTCCCGAAAAAGCGGATTAATTTTGTATGCGTAAAAGATCGGCCTTTACGTAATTTTTCAGGAAAAAGCAACTTTTATACGCGTTTTTACGATGAGACGACACAATTTTTAACCCCATATTTTTAAAGGTCAAACTTATGTCGTTTCATGTCGGTTGTTCCACTCTATTACAAAACTTATAAACTTCGAACTATAAGAATTGACCGGTTTTCACCAAGTAATTTTTTAAGATATCTTGGCGACTGCAATTTTGACAATATCGTGCATAAAATCCTTTAATTCTATAAATTTTTCATGATAACCAGGACAGTAACAAAAAAACATTCAGTAAAATAAGAATCAAATATCATATCAGCAATAGATACTGAAAGCCGATGGTGTTTCATAGAGTCTCGTGCATAATTCATGACGGACTATCATTATCTCAGAATATTGGACAAGCTCCAAGGGACTTTCAGCATTCAGTGTTTTAAGGAATTCTAAAAATATATGTTCTCAAACACCTAAACAGAAAAATAATACCAATATTTTCTTGAGGAGTCTGGAAGTAATATGTTCTATGGAAGTTCTGTGTGGAAACTTTGTTAGTTTTTGTTATTTCTTTGTTTAAATGTTTTATGTAATGTATAACTGTTTGTTTACCAAATATAAATAAATAAAGTGATTCTTCGCATAGTTCCCCTCTCAATAAGTAATTTATTAGTACTATTAATTTTTATATTCACCAATAGATACCAAGCAAATCATGTTTTAATTTTAAACTTAGAGATGCTCGAGGTTTAAATAATGATCTTACTAAAAAACATTGCCTTATTAGTTCTGAGTCAATCCGAATTGAAGTTTTTTTTTCGAAGATGATTAAATTTGCACCAAAATAATTGTAGATGTTATGTAGAGTAATTAGAGTCGCCTTTCATACAATATGCGTTAGTTTATAATTTCTCGGATATCTAATATATCGATTTCTTCGGTACTTGCCCCATCTTGCCCACTTACAACTAAATCCTTAACGCCGAAGTTAGTGTCACTTAAGTTTATTGCAACTCTACTTTTAAAAAAACTATTTCTTTCAGAATATAAAACTTTACTCGAAAAGTAAAAAATTATGTTTTTTTAAATTTAATTGTTTATAAACTTATTAGTCCATGTTTAATAGACCAGTGCCGCTGTTAGTTCACATGTGATCTAACTCAGCATCATAATAAATTTTACAAAAATGTAACACTTATTTACTTAAAACAAAAAAGGGTAAAAAGAAACAGCCATCAAATAATTTATATTTTATTAATATCGTCACAATGCAGCTTTTTTTAATAGTCTCTGACCACTTGCCCTATATTTCAGCAAGTATAGAACCTTAACTTCTGTATAGAAGGATAGCTATGAGGCGGGCGGGCGGGCGGTGGCACCTCACTACCGCGCCGCCGCCCGCCCCGCTCGGCCGTGTATATCACTTAGCACTTACTGTACATACATAGCTTTGTTTGTTTTGATAGTAACTCCATTCCAACTAATAGCCGTGTTAAGTGACGATTTGTGGTGAAAAAAAAGACTTTCAGTGCCCTGGCAGACGAATAAAAGGTTTGTTAAACAAAATTATTTTTTCTGAGTAAAGGCTTCTTTGACCTAACAGTTTAATGATGATTATATTATTTGGTAACAACAAATTGGTGACAATTTAATCAGATGGCTAAAAGTCAACAATACTATAAGTACTTATCGATCGTGAAAGTGTGTACTAAGTAGATATATTAACAACAACGGATAATTCTCTTATAATTGTTACGACAGATAAAAACAAACGCCTTTTTATTATTTTCTAGCAATACTTAATTAAATATTTCCCAAATCCTAAAACTCAGAGTGTTAAACGTTCTCGCCCAAAATGGGCCACAGTGCGAGTCTCTCGATCGTTGAGGATACAACGAAGGATCTCGGATAATGAAGATTTCAGGCGGGGTCAACGGACCCGAGGTTTGGTCGATTTTCGGAGGAGTCGAGCCCTCTAATATTGTTCGTACGCTATGCCACATAAGGCTTTATTATTACTGCTGGGATATCGTACACTAAACATTATTAAATTCTGGTACTTCTTAGGTTAATATTTCCAAGTTGTCAGAAAACTGAATATCTGTCAGGTCTAGTTATACCGTGAAAAAACAGACGGATAGACACAGAAAGATTCTGAAGTCCGAATTTTTATGAAATTCTAAATAAATATGCCTTCACTTTGGCAGTACGTGACGTTGTCATTTATATAGGGTTCCGTACCTGAAAATTTAAAAACCAAACCCTTTTTCTGGGGCCCCGTTAATGATATCAAGTTGAAAGTATACCCCTTACAGAAGTCTACGGCCCCGTAGTGCAATCAGGCTTCTAACTCAATGTGAAAAAAAGTTATTGCCCTTTACGTAATCAATTTCATACAAATTGTATCACCATAAAAACTTATAAGCTACGTCCAGTTGACTTGAAAACTTGAAATTCCGACGATTAGGTCGTTAGGAAAAAACTGAAAATTACCCATATTTAATTATGCAGTTAAAATAATCAATAACATTGCATTTTCCATTGCAACGTAGAGTAACAAACATCTAAAACTTCGCATTTAAGTATAATATTAATGAGATAGTGGGTACAAATCTTAATTAGAGTCCTATTTTGTCGGTTAACTAAACTTTTATGTTACATTTACAATTACCATGTCAAATCATACAGCCATCCATCAGCCTGGTTCGTCCACTGCTGGACATAGGCCTTTCTAAGATTTTGCCCCTCTTCGTGGTGCTCCTGGATGAAATGCCCATACTCACTTGCTGGGCTGGCGGGTAAGTGGGTGGTGCTGAAACCCTCGCACCAGTGACGCCGCTGCCCGTCACCAGTTTGTTTTATACCTATATAAGGCTAGCCTTTGCCCATGCATACATACCGACAGACTGGCAGGCAGACTAAAATTCTAAAAATGGTAGTTTTGGTTTCAGTACAATACTATTAACCCATATAATTTAAAAATTTTGCAAAAATACAGACACGACCTTTTTACTACTTTATTATTAGTATACATAGTATTACATACCAATATCAGTCGGTCCCAGGCATGATGGGGTACCTGGTTGTGCCTGTTTGAGAGCTTATTCTCCCCCGAATAACTTCGAGGGGGTACGCGAGCAAGATAGTACTGTGCTACCTTCACAGTCTCACCCGGCATCAGCTCTACCACCTCTACCATGTCAAATACAGACACGACCTTTTTACTACTTTATTATTAGTATACATAGTATTACATACCAATATCAGTCGGTCCCAGGCATGATGGGGTACCTGGTTGTGCCTGTTTGAGAGCTTATTCTCCCCCGAATAACTTCGAGGGGGTACGCGAGCAAGATAGTACTGCGCTACCTTCACAGTCTCACCCGGCATCAGCTCTACCACCTCTACCATGTCAAATACAGACACGACCTTTTTACTACTTTATTATTAGTATACATAGTATTACATACCAATATCAGTCGGTCCCAGGCATGATGGGGTACCTGGTTGTGCCTGTTTGAGAGCTTATTCTCCCCCGAATAACTTCGAGGGGGTACGCGAGCAAGATAGTACTGTGCTACCTTCACAGTCTCACCCGGCATCAGCTCTACCACCTCTACCATGTCAAATACAGAGCTTTTATTCTTGGCAAGTTCTCATAAGATGGATCAGTCAATAATTACAATAATTCTACAAATCTTCTTTTGTCTGTCTATTGACAAACATTTAGAGAATAATATTTATCTTACGTAGGTACGATGTTGTACGTTGTTGTTGGTTTTGAAGAGTAAAATAAAACGAAAATTCCAACTTAATTGGATACGTAAAATTAATAATAATACCAGGCAACTAAAGTATAAGACATATAGCATCCTCTTTAGGAACAAATGGTATAACCTTAATAGCGTTCCGATAACTAATAAAGGTATTCCTTTGTGGCCAGTGATAAGCACAGTTCCTCCAAATTAAACCTAGTTAAAACTTACCTGGGTTACCTAATAATAATAATAACCCAAAAAATACTTGAAGGTTTATCAACAATTTAATTTGTAGAAAAAAATCCTGTAACAATTGATCTGAAGGACATTGTTTCCAATTTTCTAAAATCAAGACTGGGGAAAAAACTTGTTAATAACATATGGTTCTAAGTGCTACTATGGTTAAAACACTAAAAACTTAAGTATCTCTCGAGCTTTTAATTTCGTTTTAAAGACGCGCCATTTAAATCATTCACATAGGGCGCCAAGTTTGTTTGGGCTGAGAGTAATTTCAGTTATTGAAATTCGAACCAAAACTAATAATTTAAATACGACACTGCTAACAATAACAAAGCAGTTTTCAAATAATTAACATACAATATTTAAAGAAAGTATAAGAACATACGCAGCACAGTTCCCACGGATTCGTTTGTCTATAATGCGTACAGTCTCAACGTTCCACGCTAAAGCACGGAACAAAACTAAAGTGACATATCTTTATTCACTTTTTCCATAGGTCTGATGATAATCTTAAGATTTGCCAATATTTATAATTATATATAAAATAGTATAGTATTGTATAAATTTACTTTTAGCCGGCTGAACTTAAGAATAACAACTAACTAACGGCTAAACATGACACGAAACGGAAAGCCGAAAAAAAAACAGTTATACTCGTAATTCAACAAAATGCCAAAAATAGGTGCATGATAATGAATTTGGGAGTCGAGCGAAGCGGATAGGAGCGAGGCTACTTCGCCCCCTTTTAACAGAATTCATAATAGCGTGTATCCAAAAATCCTTCCTGTAGTCGCACCAATTCTAGAACAATTTTTATCGTTTGAGCGGTTAATGTTACAATGTTTCTTTGGGTAAGTTTTTCAGTGTAATCAGTAGATAATACACACATAAACCAAAGGGGTTTCAGAGTTGTTCCCGAGTGTGAACTGTGATATGCAAGTCACAGTACACCCGCTTTTCACCGACGATCACTACGTCTCAGACGTAATGGCTGGTGAGCCCTATCACTAGTCTCAAATGGAGAAGCACGCATACCGAACACAAATTAATTTGCACCGCGGGGATTGAACCCACGACCTCTGGGTTAGCAGGTGAGCGCCCTACCACTCGGCCACAGAGGCAGTAGGTTATGTGGTTTTATTTAAAGACTAGCTTTTGCCCGCTGCTTCGCTTGCGTTAATTTAATATTTTGGGTAGTCCTATCGAATCTGTTAATATTTTTGGACCAATAATTTTATAGTATTGACTTTGTATTTTGGTCCGCATGATTTTTTTAATAATACTGAACTGCCCGTCCCTAGGGCACAAACTATTGCCTATGTCCAAGTAAACAGTCTAAGTATAGTAAAGAATTTCCAAAATACGCGTCTAACGCGTTCGAAATCAAGCAACGAACCTACCAGTGTCCATGAACTAAGAACTTTACCTACAAAGACAACATTTATTTTCTTCCCGTAAAGTAAATAACAAAAGGAAATTGTTTCTTGCTTTTTCGACAAAACAATTCCGGTCTAAAACCGAACAATAGCTAAGTTCAAGGAAAAACTCGAATAGCAAAGTTTAGAAAAGCTTAAGGAAAATCTTTTTAACAACTTGCCCAATTCCAAGAACTAAAACAGTTGCGACTCAGTTTTAGACCCAATTTTTTTTTTGTGTTTCTTTTTCAAATACATTCATTCGTATAGAAAATATTTAAAAAAAAAGTAATTGGCCTACAATTAAGAAGCGTTTTTAAGATCTATGACTTGTAATGAGCTATGGCTTTATTGTATCATCAATCAGCTCGCATCCACCCACTGTTGGGCATAGGCTTCTTCTTCTCCACGCCATTTTCGTCGGTCTACTGAACGCTATCCTGGCCTCGGCCGCCACTCTGTTACTACCCTAGTCCACCGTCCATCTTCCCGTCTAGCCAGATGTCCCGCCCATCTCCACTTAAGTCTCGCGATTCGTTTACCGACATCTTCGACTCGAGTTCGTTGTCGAATTTCTACGTTCGGTACACGATCCATAAGAGAGATGCCTAGCATGGCACGCTCCATAGCCCTCTGTGCCACTTTCATTTTGTGGATATGAGCTCTGGTGCCACTGGTTAAATGGCTTGGTCTTGAGACATTGCGGGATTTTAGCTCTAAAGACATCTTCCAGTTTCTTAAAGGCAGCCCATCCCAGCTGAATTCGTCTTGTGATCGCCTTTACCTGAGATTCACCGCCAAAGGATAAACAATGCCCAAGATAGATGTACTCTTCTACCACCTCTATGATAGAGTTACCTACACTGATGTTGGGTAGGTTGGTAGAATTGCTAGTCATAATCTTTGTCTTTGACATGTTCATCCTAAGGCCGACCTTCAAGGATGCTTCATGCAGTTCTGCGAGCATACACAAGAAAGGAGATAAATCAAAACTAAGTAATTATTGCCCCATCAGCCTTCTTTGTCAGGTCTATAAGCTCTTTGCTAAAGTTCTCTGCAACTGAATGACGCTAACGCTGGACGAGTACCAACCTGTCGAACAAGCTGGTTTTCGGAGTGGATACTCAACAATTGACCTATATTCATACTGTCAAGCAACTGATGGAGAAGTGCAAGGAGTACAACAGGCCTCTGTTTTTTGCTTTTGTCGATTACGAAAAGGCTTTTGACAGTGTCCAACACTGGGCTGTTTTTCACTCTCTTCATCGTTGCAATATTGACAAAAAATATGTTGATATCCTCCGAGAATTGTACAGAGCCACCACAATGCAAGTGCGAATGCAGAGACTTACTAATTCCGTATCTATTAAACGGGGTGTGTGACAGGGAGACACTTTTTGACCCAAGCTCTTCACAAATGTCTTAGAAGACGTAATGAAGACACTGAACTGGGGTGAAAGAGGTGTCAGTGTTAACGGTGTTCGCTTATCGCACTTGCGTTTCACAGACGATCTGATTCTCTTGGCTGAGAACGTTACAGATCTCCGAAGTATGCTCGCAGAACTTTATTATATAATATGAAAAAATAGTTTCTACTAAGAAAGAAAAAGGGCGTCACCAAAGGACTACTCTAATAAGAAAATTATGTTTTAATTAAGATATTTTTATCTAGTAGTTACCGACATAAAACTTTACAAATTGTATTTATTTCACCTACAAATTATAGGTAATATCCTCTATCACTAGTCCCCTTGAATAGCAGATTAAATGGCATCTTGCTGGCGACACCCTTGAAGAAATCATCATCATCTTATTATAATATTAAAATTAAGTTAAATAAAATAATTTCGTAACATTTTTTTTTACTTTAGAAAAACTATACCCGTTTTAATGCTAATGAGATAAAAGTTACGACCGATGTACAAGCTTTTTATTCCCTCGGGTCCTGTTATTTTATTACCTTACAATAATAATATCATTGTTATTATACCTGCTTTTGATGTCGTTCTATTCTCACAACATTCATTTACTGGATAAGGTTTAACATTATCATTATGGTTTTAGAATATGTTATTTATCCATACATCCTTCCTTTACATAAGCCGTTATTTTCTCTGCGATACGACATACGCACTCGTTACTTCATATTTTTTGTACTTAACTTTCATAAACAGCATTAGCAGCAACAACAGCTAAAATAAATCTTTAGTACTTACACATAGTCATATCTATTTTTCCCTTAAGCTAGGTTTACATTTAGGCTAGTTGGAAGTAGAGTAACTAGCATACTATTTATCCGACTACTCTACTCTACTCATTTTTGTCTAGTAGCCGTATACATTAATATTAATACCAAATAGTGCGAACTGTGAAATAGGTAAGTAAAAAAAAAATAAACGATGGATGCTGTTCGACGTCGTCACCGTTTGAGACGAAGATTATTTATTCTAACGACCTCATTGTTAAATTAAGTTACAGAAGTTTTAGAAGAAAAAACATCAAAGGTATAAAGAATATGGGTTAGAGATTGGATCAAAAGAAGATAGGAGAAAGGAGCATCTGCTAATATAAAGAATTAGCAATAGAAGATCCCAAAGAATTCAAAATGTATTTCAGGATGACGCCAGCTAATTATTTATTCTTTTGAATTTAGTTCAACCGTTCGGGGCTTGACGATTTTGACTCGAAGCCTAAAGTAGAGTCTACTCTCCCAGCTACTATCTTTAGTACTATTCTGTAACTGTTTACACTAAGCTAGTAATGTTATTAGTACCTTTTATCCCTGGTACTCTACCGCCTACTCTACCCATGAAAACTAGGCTAAAGTAAGGATTTACTAACCAAGTAAATTTAACCTCCAAATCTAGTATGAAAAATCACCATAAAATAAATAACTAAGAATCTAACATCCATTGCATGCCGACAATAAATTGAAAACTGTTAGTTTAGTCACGACAACACCACAGAATTTGGTACAAACTGACGATAACCACATCGCGGTGCGCACGCGTCGCTTGTCGAGCAATCGAGCATATTCAAATAGGTCCGCGAGTTGTATGGTTATATCGTGTTTTTCGGTGAAAATAGTTTTCTGATTCAAACTTCTGTGGTCGCTGAAAAAAACAGGATTTATTCAGGAAAAAACATTTTTGGAGTGATTTAATATTGTAAGTGTTTTACGAGTAACATCAAGTAACAGTATTTAGATAATATAATATTTAAATTTCAATTATTCGAATGATTCGAAAGAAGGCGTAAACGTTGATTATCTGTCATTTTTTACCAATTATTTGTACAAGTTGTATACAAAAAATCAAACCGGGCAAAAATATATGTGAGGTAAAGATTTTCCGCCCACTCAAGCATAATGGGTCACCGACCGACTTCCAAAACTATGTCATGTACACACGTAAAATGGGTTATTTCGGTCGACTTTATGTGCGTGGTAGGTAATTCATTAATTTGACAGATTTGCAGAATTTATTGAAAACTAATTAACATCATTATGAGCACTACAAAAATTAAAATATACCTATGGGTATATTATTTTCGTTTAAACCATGATGGAAATTAATATTTCAATAATTTTGTCTGTCTCTCTATACAAGATGACATTAATTTACGCAGCCAAATTCATACATTAGGCATGGTAAGTGATCATTATTATAAATTTGATTTTCCATAGTATTGACTCGGGGCTGGGCTTGCGTTTGTAGGAAACAGTAAAGAAAATATCTTAGAATTTCCATTGAAACCTAGGTTTATCGAACCTTGATACCGTGTACTTAACGAGTCTTCAGTATGAATTTGTTTGACTATATAAATTAATGTCACCTTATATAAGGTGCTACAATAATAAATGAAAATAATTCTAGAGTAGATAATGTATTGTTAACTGATAAATTAAAAATTTCTTTTTTGTTTTTCAAGTAGTTTTTTACTTTCCGTACCTTGTGGTCTATGGAAAGGAGAGAAAAAAATTTGCAAAAAAATTTCAATTCCTTTGAATTGTTGGACCTTCTCCAGCATGTCTTGAAACAGATCAAATTAAATTGACTTACAAATAGGTAGGGACATTTCCTGTAAAACATGAAAACTTCAAGCGTTTCTTTTAGGTCATATAAAGTTTAGTAATGTTTATATGCTTAAGAGCCCGGTCCGCGACGACGACAACTTTGATCAAAAACAATATGTTGAATATTTTTCTGGCCTTTATCGCGATGTTTTTGGAAAAACTAGGGTACACACCACTTTATATTGGCCGTCTAAATAAAGGCCTAGAATTCATTTGATTGAATTGTTTCTCTTTTGCGAGCTATTTTATTACTTACGAGCCCGCGCCGAATAGTTACTTATAAAATCTAACTATTAAAATAACGTGCAAAGGAGAAACAATTAAATCAAATAAATTTCAGGTCTTCATTAAGATGCCCAATATGGACTGGTGTATGTCCCTGATTTTTACAAAAACATCGCGGCAATGACAAGAAAATAATTAAAATAATGCTTCGCATCAAACAGACGAAAAATACGGAGCGGCCTCTTAAGTAACATAATAAAAATACAAGTACTCCCACAGTCCACAGCCTATACACGGTGGAAGCCACATCAGTGCAAAGTTAATTAGAACATGAGTTGTGAGGAATTTTATAAAGTCGTCAAACGCAACCGACAATTATTTGCACACGTTCTATCGTCTGCTAAATGTGAGAAATAATGGTTGTACCCCACATTTACTGATTATTAATAAATATTTCATGAATTTTCTATCGGTTTTTGGATTATTTCACGTATAAAAATTTCGGGTCTGGGGAAAATATGGCAACCCTATTCTAAGCCTTACTTTTTTATTTACAAAATCTCGCTAAGACAATACTTCAGCCAGATATGAGCATCGCTTAAGTTGAAGTTGTGAAAACCAAGTAATACCCATGAGGAATAACTACATAATAGTGCGTGTTTGTACGAGTATCACACTAATATTATAAATGCGAAAAATTGTGTGTGTGTGTGTGTGTGTGTGTGTAATGTCGATCAACATACATCTATCCACCACGCGACCACATGCAGTTGGGATCTCAAAATAAATATTACCCCTCAAGGGTCGACTTTTTATTGACGATGAAAAACAGTTTTCTTTAAATGTCTAATAATGGGCAAATATATACCTACAAATTTTCATGGTTTTTAACAACAAAATTAACGGAATTTCGATACAAATTTTCACCAAATTTCTCACCCAAAGGCATAATAAAGTTACACTTATTGTTTTTGTTTACTTTATATTTTGATCCTAGCCCCAAACCCTTTTCGAATAACCTCCTCTCTAATGGTCATCTCTTTTGTTTACTGTACTAGTACAATTCTTGATAATGCACAATTCTGTACGAGAAGATACACGGAAACATCCTTGACCATCACGTTATTTCCAACACAATAAAATGAGTACCTTTATAAAATAATTGCTCCTATATACATACATCACGTAGGTAGGTTCGACATTATATTTCCACGTCTAATGATTAAATCGCGTGAAACATGAGCCTAATGGTGTGGCAAATGCATGTAACTGTTCATTCACAAATAGACATACACGTGTCAGACAATTTACACATTGTTATTATGCTGTTGTGAGAGTATTATTGACCGAAATACGGGAATCGCAGTACCCAACAGGGTGCATAATGATCTAATAGTACATTATGATACAAATGAGCTACGTTGGACATTACAGTCGAGGTTTACCCATATACTTAGTATTTTCTAAAAATGGATTATACGGTGGGTACAAACATAGCTTTCGTAATATCAAACAATTCCTCTTAACCCACTTTTTACTTTTATTCTTATTAGCAGTACAATATGGGCTACAACTGGATTACGAATTTTTCTACGATGGTACGTGACTTTTAAAGACAGTCAATGTTGTACACAGTCAAAACCTTTATTGCATTGTCATAAGCATTAAAATGTCCCTAGCCACGGGGAAACTTGCCCGGCTCGATGCCAACCTGCGCGTGCACATATTACGTCACTTAAACAAACAGTTACCTACAACAACGTCGTCTGCGGAATATACGAACAATATGACATCAGCTCCGACTCTATCTGGGTCTTTTATCATTTGCATACGGATCTAACAGTAGGTCGGCTTTGTAGATGCTTGATCGTTTTAGTTGCCATCACTCACAGTCACATAAATCTATAGGGTTTCATTAATTGCATCACCGTGCCCCCGAAACTGAACAGCCATACAAATCATAGACAATGTAGTTTTTTTTTGCAAACATCTCATTTAACTTTATTATTGATCACTTCTCTAATCTCCAGTATGAATTTTACCGTCTCAATTAAACTCACCTTACATGTCTGACCTTGTAGGTATCGTACACGAACGTACTGTCTCGTCTACTCTTTTAGTAATTGAGCAAGAAATGCTAATTGGTCACTCTATCCACAAGTGTGACGCCAATCGTTCTTCGAGTTTGCTGTTCAAGATAGAATGAAAAAGTTATAAAAGTGTTGCCCTATCGGGTCACGGCCGCCAAGTCTATCATGTCATGTGCCATATTGCGTTCTATTACACTGGCACTGTTCACAGACTTGGCAACCATCCATATACATAGTATAAGAGCTGGTGGAATGGAAATAGAGTAACTTAGGCAAACCCAGCTTTATGAAAACGTCAGATTTTGTGTTACACACACTCAGCTTACGTTTGGTCACTTTAGTGCCAGATCGTAAGCATCAATAAGACCCAGGATCATTTGGAAAGTGATAGCAGGCGAGGCGTTAATCAATGTGTCCAAGAACTTTTGTAAATAAAACACTCACAGTACAGTTGTATACTTAGTTCACGCCGCTCAGGAAGGCTTATTCAGGCACCCCTAATTTACCTAAACTAGCAGAGAGGAATGTAGTTACTTTGGCTGCTAGGGGGTAACAAAGTATTTTTTTAATGCGTAAAACCACGACCACAAAGAACACGACCGATTGGAATGGCTTTTGCAGATTTATGTTTAGAACCGCTCACCGTTTTACAATGTTAATAAACTACAACTTGATATAATATTCTAGGTTGCCTAAAGTTACTTTCCTTTGCAACAACTTTGGGACCCTTAGTTACTATACTCTTTGCCCATAAGCAACCAATGATCCGCTCCCTCTCAACCAAAATTACCTTTTCTTTGTAACTACATATTTATTAATTACAATTTACTGAAAGCTGAGTTACTCTATGATCACCAGCTCTCAGACTGAAGCTAGTGATTGTAAGTTCAATACGAATATATTTACATCCAAAGTAAAAAAAGGACTTCATAACGACGCAGTAAGGTTTAAAAGCAGATTAATAGTAAAGACTTGTTATAGTTATAGGTGTCTACAAAATTACATTATTGGAAACTTTTTTTTTATCTAACTCAGTAACTTTTCCAAAATGCTGGTAAAAATCGCTCTGCCTTGTTTTGTTTGCGTCCACTAGCTATCCACCTAGAATGATATAGGTTTTACTTATGTGGTATGTGATAGTGCATCGGGCAAATGTTGCTTTTTAAATGAAGGTTAGTCTACTAAGAAGGAAGGTCGTATAATGTAGATCAAAACCAGCAAGCTATTCGTATATACTAGGTGTACCTAGTTACTAACACGAGGCCACAGATTTATTATATTATAAGTAATAGACGAGGCTATTTAGTGTCGTTTTTCTCTTTCCTTTCTAAACTTACCTGCTTACCGTTGTACTAATGTTTTGTGGTCCGCGACTTAATAAGGACAGCTATAAATCTGAAAATTTGAATCGTATCTTAAGAACCCACTCCGTATTTTTCGTCTGTTTGATGCGAAGCATTATTTTAATTATTTTTATTGTCGTTGCCGCGATGTTTTTATAAAAATCAGGGACATACACCAGTCCATATTGGGCATCTAAATGAAGACTTGAAATTTATTTCATTCAATTGTTTCTGCTTTGCGTGTTATTTTGATACTTAGATATTATGAATAACCATTCGGAGCGGGCTCGTTAGTAATAAAATAACTCGCAAAAGAGAAACAATTCAATCAAATAAATTCTAGGCCTTTATTTAGACGGCCAATATGAAGTCCCCAGTTTTTCCAAAAACATCGCGATAATGGCCACAAAAATATTTAACATATTGTTTTTCATCAAAGTTGTCGTCGTCGCGGACCGGGCTGCATATAGCCAAAACATGTGTACCTATGACTCAACGCTGTAGGTGTTGAGCGCGCACAATTCGTGTCCTCCCTTTTTCGCTCTTTCGGGAATTTGACGTGGATAAAACCTGTGTACCGGTTAACTCAGCCTGCGGGAGGTGTTGAGCCCGCACAGTTTGTGTGCTTTTCAGCTCAAAGTTATGTACTAATTAACTCTACGTGATCTTTAATCTATTGAATAAATAATAAGTACGTACCTACTTTTGCCACGCTAGTCACAGTTAATCAAAGTTGTTATTTTGAGAGCAAATATGTACTAAATAAAGAATAAGTGGACAAGTACAAGTGTTTTTAATCAAAAATTTATCAAAAGTTCCACCAAGTGCCAACAATCACAAGCATCAACTAAATAAAGAACTTATTTTTAATCATTTTTCTAATTAGGTACTGTTCTAATTAATTAATTAGTACCTAATACAATAAATATTTATTTTTTAACTAATGATGACTTTAAGAAATCCGAGTAGTTGATGGAATCGCGAGATTCAATATTAGGTTCGTAGGTATCTAATAGTTCTTAATTCAGTATATAATTTTAATTAAGAAATTATTATTTACTAGTTTTTTAATTTATAGATTTTTTCACGGTTAATCAAACTATGAATTTTGCAAATAACACAAACGCAGGTCGTGATTTGGCAATAAAGGACCTTATTCGCTATAGATAAGGACGCTCGTAAATTGCATGAATGTATCTCAGTCGTTGCACTACACTTTACGCACACATATACAATCATACTTTTGTCTCGCTCTGCGCTCACTGTAAGCGTCTGCATTGTTTCAGTCATGCACACGCGTGTCAATGCGCAACAGATTTTGGCTCGTCGATTTACGCGTTTTGAATTTATTTTAGGGGCCAATGATGTTGCGCTCCAACGCCTCCTCTTAGAAACGCGTTAATAGCGAACATGATTGTCCCATTGTTTTTAGAGTATGACCAAGCCAAACTATGTTGCGTAAAAACTGTACAACATTAGGCGTTGATGCATACACAGATTTTGTTCAATCGAAATGCGCATGGATGATGGTCAAAGTCTGTGTTCTGTTTAGCACTTAGCAGCGTTGAGCCATACACGGGTTTTGGATTTATGCGACCGGGCTCTTAACAGCAAGGCTCTATAATGTAAAGTTATGGGTTTTTTACAAAAATTGTAGCCGAATGTGTTTTGAAGGTTTTAGATTTAAAAACTTATAGACGTTTATCGGATTTTTATTGATTTAATTAATTTTCATTCTCGGAGTGACACGACCGATGTCTGCACCGGGAGCCTTATATTCTAGTTACGACACTTATTTTTTTCTAAATCTAGGAGTTCTTCGAAATTGTAACAAATTATTAAATAATTAGAACGCCCTAAATACAACTTTTAGCGAAGATAAAAAATATACATTTAAAATATTTTTTTTCAAACAAAGACTTATATTAAAAAAATTATTATCTTTTATGTTAATGAAATCACTGAAGAAATACTCAACTTATCAAAAGAAGCGTCTTTTCTGAGCACACGGTCTGCTGGCTCGGGCCGGGATGATACATAATGCACTCTTCATGTTGCTGCTGAACTTAAATGTTCTGTGTGCTGTGAACTACCTAAGTATTATAAATATTTTCTAGTAAGTGTTGCTCGCAGTATGTATCTGTCTATGATCTGCTAGTATTACTTATATTAAAATCGGAAGTAGAGTTGCCTTACAGGGGATATTTTTAAAGAAGATTGCTGAGACGCCTTATAGTCCACGAGCCACGATTCTCATGAAAACTACTGAAGGGATTTAGATGAAGTTCTACTATTGTGTAGCATAACCATCGATATAAAACCTAATATAATAGGTGAGGTCAGTGAGGTTTTTTCCTTGGCTTGCGCTTGACCATTACCACGCCTGACGGAAATCGTCGATAAGACCTAGGATAATTAATCGCTCGCCCAGAAACTGGGAGAGTGACAGCAGGCAAAGCAATATTAACTCTTCATTACATCCGCAAAATTCTAAGGAACTCGGTAACAGACGAATTACCGATACTATGCAACTGCCTGTAACCACTCCCCAGTACGACTACTCTATGACGTCATGCCGGTCACTTGGCGGCATGGTTTCGTCATAAGGGGGGGTGACAAGCTACGGCCGCAGCTCTTGCTAACGGAGGAGTTAAACTTTGCCCTTGGTTATCTCCACAACTTAGGAGACTTGTGTGCTCTGAAACAGGCAAAAACCAAAAACGATATTTATTATACGTGGGACGCACTATAAGTTTCCGGAATGAATATGAAAAAATACTATTAAAGGTACAAAATTAATTTATTGTTTTTCAAAATAATCTCCCTTGGCGTCTATGCACTTTTTCATTCGATCAAACCAGTTTTGATAACTTTTGTGCCACTCCCCTGTGGTGACCTCTGAAACGTGTTTTTCATACTCCTCGACAGCCTCTTCTGGTGATGAAAATCGTTGACCGCGTAATTGGTTCTTAATTTTTGGGAACAGAAAAAAGTCACAAGGTGCCAGGTCGGGACTGTATGCAGGATGACTCATGAGTTCTACATTTTTCGTCTTCAAAAAGTCGTTTGTCTGTCTGGCCGTGTGAGAACTAGCATTGTCGTGGTGCAGGATGATACGGCGCTTACGGTTATTTTTACGGAGTTCGTCAATAACTTCCGGCAAACAAATGGTCGTGTACCAGTCACTATTCACGGTACGACGATTCTCTAAAGCAACAGTAGCCACGTGTCCAGTTTTATTAAAAAAAGAAGCAATCATCCGCTTAGATGCACTTTTCACGCGCGCCACTTTGGTTGGTTTCGGCTCATCTTGAAAGACCCATACGCTCGATTGCTGCTTTGTTTTGGGATCGTAGCAATAAATCCATGTTTCGTCACCTGTTACTATGTCCCACACCAAATTTGACGCACCTTCGTTGAATCTGGTAAGCATGGCACTGCACCAAGTGACGCGGTCCGTTTTTTGAGCCTCGGTCAAGTTGTGTGGGATCCACCGCGAGCACAGCTTTCTCACACCCAAATGTTTGTGTAGGATTGATTGTATTTGACTCATGCCTATTTCTAAGGATGCGCGAATTTCATGGTAGGTCACATGCCTGTCTGTTTCAATCATACGGCGCACAGCATCGATATTTTTGTTGGTCACAGCGGTGGACGGCCGACCATCGCGAGATTCGTCACTGAGATTGATACGACCACGCTTGAATTCTGCAAACCAGCTATAAACAGTCGTCTTGCATGGTGCTTCATTGCCAAAAGCTGTTTCAAGCCGAGCGATGCTCTGTTGAGCTGTCAAATTACACTTAAAATCGTAGAAAATCATACTACGAAAATTTTCCCGAGTTAAATCCATGTTGATGCAGACACACAATTTTTTAAATGGCGCCACAAGGTAAAAACGAAAGACAGTCAGATGAAACAAACTGCATTCTACAGCCAAAGAGTTCTATTTTCAAATGTTGCAATAAATTTTTAAATATTGTTTATGTAAGTGGCCAGTTCCGGAAACTTTTAGTGTTACCTATGTAGTTAAGATACACCAAAGAAATGCCAAGCGTTTTTACCAGCCGCTACTTTATACAGGTTGAAGATGAACCTCCTAGCTATAACAAATAAAACTGTTCTATGTTCGAAATAAAAAGAACCGGCCAAGTGCGAGTCGGACTCGCGCACGAAGGGTTCCGTACCATTATCTATAAAAACGGCAAAAAAAATCATGTCTGTTGTATGTATGGGAGTGCGCGGGTCCGACTCGCACTTGGCAACAGAAATACATCATCTGTGAAAATTTCGACAGTACCTTTGGGTACGGAACCCTAAAAATACCTGTTTTGTAAATAAAATAAAAAGATATCGACCGTCAAAAGAAGCACTAATACTCCGGTGACAGAGACGGCGATCTACGAAGCCGAAATAGCGTTATGTGCATTATTTACCGCCGGGAATAATACTACAGACAGTCTATTGTCAGCCACATGTCGCGTCGTATAGGGTGGCCATTCATTAGAAATTTGGGAACCAATAAAATATGTAAAAAATGTTTTCTAATGGTTTTCTGTTCTATCGGCAGTCCTTCTGATTCATAATTTCAATAAAGCTAGGGGTTTCATCTTTAACCAGTATAAAGTGATTAGGTGACTTTTTTTATGTAACCAAATTCATACTGGAGACTCGATAAGTGGTCAGTACCAAGGTTCAATGACCCTGTTTGCGAAATACGAAAAATATTTTTTGTGCCTCTATACCTACTTGTTCAAGAACAACCATGACTCCATGTAACTGAGTCATGATGACTCCAGTATGAATTTGGTCATAAAACAAAAGTCACCTACTTAAAGTTCCCAGCCCAACCTCTGGCTGATTAAGACACATTTTGATGGCCCAGTTTAATTTGGGTCACTCTGCTGATTAGGATGTGTGGCAATTGCTCTGCTGTCGAAACATTTTTACTAGCCCTTTCCTGATTTTTAAGCAAGCCTTGGCCTCCGTGTGGTGAAGCCATAATTTATTAATTATGAATTATTTCATTACAATATGTGTTGAAGAAATGAAAATCTACTTATTTATCGAACATATTTATCGTATGTAACCTTCATATACTTGTCATGCGAAAGCAAGCAAACAGTCGTTCCATCTTTTATTATCTATTGTTAATGTCTATGATTAGGTACCTATTATTACCTATATTATGCTCAGAAAAAAAACTAAGGTGTTTACTATTATTACAAGTGCGACAAGGCTAGAGACCATTCATCATAACTTGTCCCTTGCCATCCATGTTGGCATCACTGCTTGTCAAGCTTTTGCTGTCATGTTGTTGTCACTCAGATTTTTCAAAATTATTTGATAAATTATCTATTATTATTGCCAAAGCCGTTGCACAATAGTGGAAAAGAGATTGTGTTGAAGGTACGCTTTTTGTGAAAGAGAAAATGCAAACAATGCACCGTGATTCCTCTCGATCAGATTCGATCTCGTGTCAGTGCCATGACGGGTTGGTAAAATAGGGATACCAGCTTTAAACATAAAGCCAATTTTATGAGAAAATAATAATTAGCTATTCACTTACTTTTGCAGGCATATCGGAAAAAAGCATTCACATTATGTCATCTGGAAAAATTGTCAAAAACGTAAAAAAATATTTAGAACTATTATTTAGAACAAACGTCGTCGAGCTAGAACAAGAAATAAAAAATACCGTTTTAGTACAGAGATACTTCATACCGTTAGATCAAACGTATGGTTTGCGAAATAAAAATCATTAAATAATTGATAATTTTGATTTTTTCATTCTGTACATTTTAGTTTTATTAAAGAGTAGTCTAATTAATATATAAAAAACGCAGTTAAGTAAATATTATGAATATGTGGTAGGGTACATGCTACGTGAGCCATTGGCAACATTATATGCAGTGCTACCATTTCCTAAGCCAGGGGACTTCATAAACTTAGTGAATGGTCTAGTCTATATTTTGACGGCTTGATGCGTGGATTGGTCGTGGGCAAAATCAGTACTAACGGCGTTATTTATTTATCTGAGGTTATTTATACGTAGCCCTCGTTTCACAACTGCGCCCCCTGTCTATGTCATCCACGCACGCGCCAACAAAAGAACCTTGTCACACTTGGTCGCACTGTAATACAGTATTACGGTATGTTTTCCTTTCGGCCGCCAATGTGACTGTATTTTGTCACGTTGTTCGTACTGCTGATGAATTTTACAAAGGAGGTTGTATTTATATTGGTTATTGTTTTTATGACTGACAGATAATAAGTATTAATACTTAATTAATCTGTCAGTCATAAAAACAATAAACAAAGAATATACATACAAGTACTCTTAAAATAACCATTACAAAGGTATGAAAATTTTATTCTTTGGTCCGTACATTTGTTTCAGAATCCTCTGTTATTTGTTAGTATCTATTTTGTTAGTGCTAGCTACTTTACATAGCAGTATTCTAAGAAGTACACTTTAGTTTCTAAACCTAGAAGTAGTTACTTGATATAGTTATTACTATTACTAAATTTATAAGAAGGCTTTCTTAGAAGTAAAATGGGTTTAACGTACCTTAGGAAAAGTAAATGTTTTGCCATTTGACACCAAGTTACCAACCGTGACTTGACCTCCCTTTGTGCTTATGTACAGCATTCAGAGAAGGGCCATTGTTTCAGTCACGCTCTGCCCAAGGAATCACAACTAAAACTCGCCAAGTCAATAAATCGCATTCATCAGCAGGCTGTTTCCCCATGTTCGTTGCTAAACATATACCGGACAGAGTGTTTAGTCAGCCATTTATATGAATCAGTCACAAGTTGCGACATAGTCGCTTCACAAAACGCACATTTAGCGCCCAATGATATCTACCAAAAAATTTTTGTTACGCCATCAACTAATATAAATTATTTTTTTGCCATTTTATTAAGTATGAGATCGTTTATTACGTTCATTTTAACACTAAAAGATTCGTGGTTTTGAATACATCATTAAAATGTAAACTTAACAATCAGATGTTTTATTCTGTAAAATCAGACACCCCTGGAAAGGTGCTGTGCCTAAACCCGGAGTAAGATTTGGGAAAAAACCTCGAGTATCTTTTTAAGTACATACCTATTTCACAACAAACATGATGCGATAAAGAGAAAAATTAAAGAAAAGACGTGTCTTGCTAACTAAGTTTCTTGTGATGCGAGTTTTACCGGAGGTTGCGAAAATAAGAATGACGCCTCAAAATTACGGAATTTCCCTAGCTCCCGGTCTATTAACCCATTCTCATTGATTAGCTCTGTTGTCTTGTGATTTGTGGCTATTAGACCATAGCGGTCATACAATCAACTTAACTGTATTATACTATCGGTATTGTACCTAGATACTTGCCATGTATTATTTTCAATGCAAGTGCTCGTAAAGACCCATTTTATATGCATCAAAACTGTTGGCAAAGTCATTTTTACCCAGTTGTTTTTACCGCACTAGTGCTTTTTTTTATTTATCGAAAAATATTGTCAATTTTTCCTTGTGTGGGTACCATAGATAGACCCTATAGTATCTTTCAGCTAAGAAGTCCCGGCTGACACATCTAAAGAAAGTAAGGGTGCATGTTCATTGTAAATTACCAACATGCATGATACAACTACGATTATGGTTTTTCAGTTCCAAATAATACTTTTAAAGTCTTAATCCAATACACAACATTTCAAAATTGTTTTATTATTACAATCGAATTACAATCAATTTATTGTGTTCACTAATCCTTAGGTTTTTAAATAACATATTGACACATCAATTTATTTCACCGTTATGCACTAGGCCTATTTTTTCATAGTGACGAGACGAAGAATCGTTCAATTAATCGGTAAGCAGCCGATCAATCGATATGGCGAGTAAACGTTTATGACAAAACGACGCTTATGTAACGAGAATCATTTCAGCCATTTCATTTATAGAGTTCCGTACCCAAAAAAATCAAAAAATCAAAAATCAAAATATTTATTTTTGCAAAATAGATACATTAAGTATACTTTCTACAAGTCAAAGTTAATTTACACAATATAATATGTCTTTAGAATATAAAAAAAATATATAATAATACGGGAAATAAAATATACACCTGCATTAATAAATGATAGTCGTAAGTTTTTAAATAAATAAATAAATAAAAAATAAATAAAATAGGGGAATCTGGGAATAAAAATATTATATATACATAATACAATGAAGAAATAATAAAAACGGGAAATACATACAAAAAATATTAAGGGTGGGCTACTAAAATGTAATAAAGTTATACACTTGCATAAAATATAGAAATATAGGAATAAAAATATTGTATATACATAATGCCTAACCATCCGCACCATTCGATTAGTATTGCTAAGAAGAAGGGCAAGAAACTTAGCAAACATTCCTTTTTTCAAAATAAAACATATGATACAAAATCATATACATACCTACTCAAGTAAAGGCATAAAAAAAATATAAGACTGCGGGAATTAGTCACGAGAAAAAAAATATATATCTTAGTCAACCCGTCTCATATTGTCTATTACCTTTAACAAAGTAAGTTTACATATTAATTAATTTTAAGCCTTTAGAGGAATCGTACAGTATTAAAATATGCTAATTATTAATTACAATATTGAATAAGATTATTATTATTTATTACACCATGCTTCATTATCATCCAAATAATCATTGATTTTATAATAAGCTTTCTTAAGTAGTCCCTGCTTAATATATAGTTTAAACTTATTTTCAGGCAAACTAAGGACCTCCTCTGGAAGCTTATTGTAAAATCTTATACCATGTCCTACAAAAGAGGTACCTACTTTGGCAAGTCTTAATTTTGGAAAAGCTAGTTTATGTTTGTTTCTGGTTTCAACAGAGTGGTGCACACCAAGCCTCGGGAAATTATCAATTTTTTTTCTGACATATCTAATAACTTGATAAATAAATTCACATGGGACCGTAAATATATTAATTTCTTTGAACTTTTCTCTTAATGAATCTCGGTACTTCATGTTATAAATAGACCGAATTGCTCTCTTTTGCAAGACAAAGACTGCTTCTATATCCGCGGCTCTACCCCACAACATTATGCCATATGACATAATGCTGTGAAAATAACTGAAATATACTAATCTAGCAGTATCTTCATCAGTAATCTGCCTTATGCGTCTAACAGCGTATGCGGCTGAACTAAGTCTACCACAGAGAGCTTCTATGTGGGGACCCCACTGAAGACGAGAGTCTATAGTAATACCTAAAAACTTAGTTTCGTTAACTAACTCCAGCTTGGACCCCTGCAAAAATAAACTGACATCTACTTGAATTACATTTGGTAAAGTAAACTTTATACATTTCGTCTTTTTTGCATTTAGAACTAAATTATTTGCAGTGAACCAATCAAGAATCAGAGAGAGGGTTGAATTCGCGTCATCAAGTATATCATTATGTCGATTCACTTTAAAAATAAGTGACGTGTCATCTGCGAATAGAACTATCTCAGATAAGTCTCTAACTAAGTAAGGAAGGTCATTTATGTATATTAAAAACAATAGGGGCCCCAATATGGAGCCCTGCGGAACACCCATTTTGACTAATGCTCCAGATGACTTTACTCCATTAATGTCTACCTTTTGAAATCGGTCACTAAGGTATGACTTAAATAACGCCAAAGATTTACCCTTAACTCCATAGTGATCTAATTTACATAAAAGTGTTTCATGATTAACGCAATCAAAAGCTTTTGAGAGGTCACAAAATACACCGAACGCATTGATTAAACAATTGATTAAAAACAATTTTTTCGAAAATCTTACTAAATACTGGTAAAACTGAGACCGGTCTATAGTTGGAAGGGTCTTCATTGTCGCCTGATTTAAAAAGAGGGAACAATTTACTCAACTTCATTAAATCAGGAAAGACACCATCATCTACACATTTATTAAAGATTAAAGCTAAATATGGAGCTATTAAATCAATGATACAGCTTACAACTTTAACAGATAGGCCCCATAAGTCCTCGGTTTTTTTAAAACCCAGCCGATGATACCCTTTTACTAAGCCGACGATGAATGTCTTTATCTTTCCGTATCACTAAAATTAGCACATCTACCCAGTTTTTAGTATGTATTGAGATAGACGGCCTGCATTCTTTCTTTCATGAAAATGTTTATAGTATGATTGTCATGTTGACACATGACTCGTTAAATCTGCAACATAACAGAGTATTCCTTTTCACAAAAGAACGCTTCTTTAAAAGTATTTATTGTATCAATGAATAAATACGAAAATGCCTTAATTTGTGGAAGTTCTTTCATGGTAAAGAACTTTTAATCATTATAGTCTTCAATTTTGAAATAGGTCGAGAGCTGTGAGCCTGACTTGTATTTTGAAATTATTTGAGTGAAATCGTTATTCCTTGTATTTATTTTGTTCTTAAAATGGTAAATACCACTAAAAAGAGTGTGCTGCATAGAAAAGCGCGTGAGTTTGTTGTGGGAATCGCTAAATAACGTACCGTTGTTGCCACTATCTCAAGTGTGTGAACGAGTATCTGCTGCTCTTGGTCTCAGCCGAAAAACGGTCTCCCGTATTAGCAAGGAAAAATTTGGAAAAGAAATCACTGAGGAGAATCTATTAAAATCACCGTCAAAGAAGAGGGTTAAAAGGCCAATCGTCACACAAGTGGACAGTTTCGATGCTGATGCCATTAGAAACCATATTTATGGTTACTACAGCAGGAACCAACTTCCAACTCTCCCTAAATTAATGCATACTATAATTTCCTTTTACGACATCCATGAGAAGATTTAGAGTGACAATATTCTTTTTAGATGACGTTGCCACACGCCACATAATTATGTAATTTTTAAGACATACGAGTACGCTGTGTTCTTTCTGAGTCACTGTTAGCGTGATAAGATCTTTGCACTCTATATCTCAACAGTTTCCAATATTAGTAATGTTTTGATTCGATTCTAATCTGTTGGTAATAATAATCGAAAATCGATAGAATATAGTGTCGATTCAAAGTGTCTCTTCACTAAAGCAAAGTTCTGAGAAGTGTCAGCCGGAACTTCTTATATGAAAGAAACTATAACTTTGGATCGAAATGAATCCTATGTCACAAAATCTATATGAAAAACGAATCATCTGTCACTTTGTCATAAATTATGGGTTAAAAATATCAATCATCTTTGAATGGAACTACTGCGAATATGTACAAGTCGCCATCAATAGAAATTGTGGACTATGTAAACAAAGCGCCATGTTGTCTTTGTCTATGAATAGGTGAATTATCTAGAGATGGGTAAGTATGTGATTAAAATATGTTAGGTGCTTAATTAATTTTCTTTATTTGATTCATCTCTAAAATATTCTGATGAATCGCTAGTCAAATCGCCCACGGTAATTACAAATGGTTCCATCACAGCGTCGGTGGCCGTATCTATTATCCCATCCAGTTCTTTCATTTTTTCTTCTACTTTTAGGACATGAGCTACACATTTCATCCACTGTTCTGGCCCGATCCGCGCCAAACCTTGGTCCAACAAAATCTTCACATCGTCCATTTTGAATGTTTTGTTGTTCCTTCTAACGTAACCTTTTACTTGCACCCATATCAACTCTATTGGGTTAAGCTCGCAATGATATGGTGGAAGGCGCAAAACTGTCACATTTTTCGATGCCGCCAACTCATCTACATACATTTTTTTATATTTTTGCTTGTCTACTTTAGCTATGAGATTCGCTTTGATTTCTGCAAGAGATATTTTTGTCTCCATCTTTGGAGATCAGGCCTGTCCAACATGATGCTCTTGCGTGCTCTCTTAACATTCAATTTTTTCATCACTCGATATATTGAAGATTCAGATAACGACGGAAGACTGGAATCTTCATTAACTGCCGCAGTCACTTTCTGCACGGTAGGTAGTTCACCATCAAAATAAAATTTATGTATTTTGCGTCGAATAGCAGACAAGACGAAATCATCAAACTGATCAATTATAGATCGATTTACAGGTCTCTCTTTTAACTTCGGAATGTTTCCCGTTTTCTCATAGAATCCAATAAGATTGTCAATTGTACGTTCCGATGCTCCAGTTATTTCCGTTACAATGGGCAGCACATCCTTTTTTAACGGGTATGATGTGAGAGATTTTTCAACATATTTGTAGACATTTATCGCGATCTTTTTTTTCTTTTTCTGTCATTTGTGGCGTCTTGTGTCTTTTCAGTCTTTTCCTTCCTTGATGTGCTGACGTTTCAGACGTTCCTGGCATAGCATCACTTACAGGCGTCTGAATCATTATTTTTCAAAGGAGCGCAGAACTTCCAGATGTTTCAGGTGTAGAAACAGGTTCACTCATTTTGAAATTATTTTGGTCGTAATTGTTGTTAATCCACTTGGCAGTATCAGAATCCGTAGTCCGTAAAGCAGGTCGTTGTTTCAAGGTAAAACACTATCCAAATCAGTACAATAAAATCAGTAAGAGAAGCCAAGTCGATATAATACCGAAAACATTCAGATTTTAGAGCAACGCTGGAAGATCACACAGCTCTCGATAGAGTCACACACACGTTTATGTCAAAGATTATGAAGTAACGCTGTCAAAAAAATGACGGAATAAAATAGCATCACGAATAAAATAGGTTTATATTCAAATAGATTCGTGCATCACTAATTTTCAAAGACAATACAGATTCGATGAGAAAAAAATATGACAGCAATCTCGATGCAGTACAGAATTGACTATTGATTCTATGATTTTCCGTAATTAACTGGTGATTATTGAATATTTCATGATGAAATACAGTGAATGGCAGGTAAGACTTGATGCTTCATGATTTGGAATTATGTTCAGTGAGACTCCGTGACAGAACCTTGAGAAAAATTGAGAAAACGGTTTGTTTACATAGTCCACAATTTCTATTGCCGGCGACTATATCTAATTTTGGTATTCGCAGTAGTTCCATTCGTAGCTATCAATATGCGATAATGGAATTAATGAATTAATGACTTTATTGTACACATAAAAAATACATTAAAAAGAAAGAAGAACAGAGTTTCGTTCGTTAACTTAATTATGTACAAAGGAGGACTTATCACTTAAAGCGATTTCTTCCAGTCAACCTTTGGGTGGTGAATAAATTACTTATAATAATACGAAAAATGAAATAGGGATAGACGATAATGAAATAAATATTAATCTAAAAATTTGTATATTATACAGATCAATACAAATAAATATACTACCTACTTAATTTAACTAAATGTCATAAACTTACATATATATAAATAAACAAGAATACATTAACAAATATATATATATATATATATATATACTATACCAATACTGAGTGTAATAAGAACCTAGACTACCAACCTAGAGAATCTTCGTAGTGAGATCTGACATTCCTCTTAAATATCGCCAATGTGTCTAGGGATGCTAAGCAAGTGATTCTCCCTGCAGCGCTAGGAATTGACGTAATCGAATTTAACGCGAAGATATTCGGGAGCAGAGGAGTCGTTTAAAACACTGTAAAGAATACTTAAGATATGAGTATTCTTTCGAAGGCGAATTGGGAGCCACCTTAAACGAGCACGAAATTCTAAGACATGATCATACTTCCGCAATCCAAAGATAAAGTGAATGCACAAATTTTGGAGACGCTCGAGTTTGCTGAGTAGCTCCTGTTAGTTCGAGATAGCTTACATCAGCGTAATACTGTACTTCTGGTGTTTTGCGAATCTGTTGTTTTACTTATCTGGTATTATGCTCCGGGAGGTAAAGAATTGGGAGCAGTAGAGACGACTGCGAATAAAATTGTATAAAAATTCGCAGTAGTTCCATGATGGAACTAAAATGAAGGGTCTGACGATCAAACTGAAAGCAGCCTACAAACACATTGCTAAATTGTGAACGCAGTTTATTTCAGTCAAGTTGGAAAATTGCGTGGAGAGAAAAAGCATACCTACCTACCCGTCTAAAGTACGAGGGGTTGTGTTCATATAGTCTAGATTATATAAGGAGTATTTATTGTTTGTTTCTATACTTGTGTATATTTCTTTTATTTACTCACAGTATGCATCAAAAAACGTAGTATGATAGACATGGGTAAGAGCAATAATAACTTACTCGTAACGTTTAAAACATTCGCTTTGCTCGTATTTCAAATCATCCTCGTAGGCTATTGCCTCCTTACCGCACTTATAGCATAAACTACTATTATTCATTATTATTAGTTATTTTATTACATTACACAGCAGACTCTTATTCAAAACAAAATTATACGACTAACTGGTATGTTGAATTATGTCTCTTCATGGTCTTTCTGTCGTTTGGTCAAACTATAAAAAAATCATTTTTATGTGAAGCATAATTTTATAGGGAAGCAAGCAACAAAACGAATATTCATTATTTCAAACATTCAGTTTCATTATTTTTCAGGTCGCAACAATGACTTCCCCAGCCATCACCAAGTCTCCCGAGAAAACCGACAAGAAATCACCGACCCACTCGGTGACGGCGGAGACTCCAGCCGAGGCACAGCCCGCCTCCGCCGCCGCACCACCGGAGCCCCGAGACCACTTCAGCTGGCTTCGGATCTTCAAACTCGCCGATCTTATGATGAAGCAGGGATGCTAGATGAACCTTAGTATTGTAATGACGCTTAGAAACCTCAATAAAATGGTTGGATTTAGTAATGTTTTAGCTATAAGGTATTTTTAAGTTTTTTCAATTTTATCTCTTGTTGTTTACTGTTATTAACATTCCTTGAGATTATCATGTTCTGTCTACTTTTGTCGTTATCTAGTCTACAAATGTTCATATTCGCCTCGATTTTCGGCTATGGCTACCCTCTTTTCGAGTCTGTGTTTTTGGGCAGAGTCCAACGTAGATGGTATTATTAGCGAGTCAATTTTAGAATAATAGTGTAAAGTGACTTGTTGATTTTCAAATGTGCATGTGATAATAATAGCGGTTTTCATTGTCTGTAGTATTAATAATTAAATAATTATGATATCTAATTTTAGATTTATTTTGGTATTATATTTTGTAATTTGGAATCATGATTAAAATATATTGATTTATCAAAATAGTTGAATACAAATCTATTGTTGAAGTGATGCTGAAAATGAATAAAATATGAATGTAGTACATATTATTTTCTCTTTTCAACTTCCGTTTCCTTGGGTAAACTTATGGGAAAATTGAAGTAAAACACGTTATCATGTAATATTTTTTTTAATAGTATTGGTAGGTAGGAGGTACATAACACGCAGGAGTCTGGGTTTGTTTGGATAAAGGGAAGTAAAGATACAATACTATTTGCAATATGTACAAAATATACAATTATATCTAATTCCTAGCAAAAACTATAATTATGATCACAATATTTTTTATAACGTTACGCTCTGTATAATTAAAAAAACTAATAGGGGGTTGTTTTGAGGAGCTATGTGAGGGGCGGGGCGGCTGCGTCAACATTCTACCCCCACTTGCGCACACGCCGTACGCTTGAGATCAAAATGTTACAATATAATAAACTCTATCATCTCGCACTCGCGGGCAGCCGCCCCGCCCCCCGCGTCCCGTGCCCCCGCACCCCTCGCCCTTCCACCTCGCAATCACTGCCGCACGCCGAGATTAGAAAGACCTAAATAATGGAATAGAAATCAACTGAAACCAGCAACGCGACGCCGCCAGCGGGCTGCGGGCCCAGTGGCGCCACCGCGTAGGACAGGTTCCATGTGAAATATAAACAAAACCATATTATACTTCTCACGTTCGTTCAAACTAAAAATGTTGTACAATGATGGGTCTGCATGATTTGCCTTATCGATTGAAAAAAAAAAACACAAGTATCAAAAATTTATATCAATGATTGGATCGAACATTTATCATCAAAAAATAAAATAAGAAACATTAATTATATTAGTAATTGACATAAATTTGTTAGGTCTCTAAACTTAGGCGTTTTGGAATTGGATGAAATTCAAGTCAATTATATGTGAAGAATGTTTAAATAATCCTAGTTTAGAGACCCTAACGTCAGCTCGCAAGGGTGTAATAGTTAGCAAGACAGCTGGTCACCGAGCCCTCAACTTAGTAGAGGTCACCACTACTGCAATATAAAATAACACCGTCGACCAACCAACTACACCTCTATATATAAATAAGAAAACTGTGCTAATAACAAATTTTCATCATAATAATAATAAACACCTCTTTAATAATTCTCATTCGTTATCTATGTTTATAATATTTTAAATATCAAGCCTAAATAGTGTACCGCTATACTTTATGAAGAGCTATTTACACTGAATACCTTTTGAAGGCTCCAAGTAATAATAAATAGTTAGATACATCGTAGGACATGTCTGCTCTGTTTGTAATAAATGGACGAAGTGACTTGTTCGTTATGTCTCCTATCTAAGTCGAGAACTGCTTGCGACGGAAACTCACTGCCGATACAATATACCACTTTAAAATCTTAAAAATAATATACATAAATACCTGTGCTGCTATCTATTTTCTATAGTATACATAGATAATTACGACACATAAAATATTTGTACTTTATTTTTACGTACGACAGAAATGTCGCACAATATTCTAACTAGGGTTTACAATGTTAAAACAATCGTGACACATGGTGACGGAGATGGAATTATCGTTATGATCAATGAGGACTCCCACATCCCTGTTATATGTCGGGTTCAGTACAGCAGACGATGCTGCGGCTTGTGTATGAGAAGTACAATATTGTTTTACAAGTGAGCTATCATTCGGGAGAGAAATGAACTAGAAGATACGACGCCGGTAGGGATCAACGTAACCGGGGATGGATGAACCGACCTGTGAGGTTACTCGACGATGGTAGGGAGGAATGTCCTGTACCTTAGGGAACTAGACTTTACTGAGATCTGATGACGTCCCCGGGGGAGGGGAAGCGGCAGCGGGGCGGGGGCGCGATCTATGGCACTCGAGGGGCCGGCTGACCACGTGGTCGAGATGATTCAGTTCTGTACAGTCAGTCTGTTTGGGATTGTCCGCTGCACCCGATAGCTGCACTCCGTAGTCCGTAACAAGAAATAAATCATCATTTCGAGATAGACAAATACACACATACAGAAGAATGTTATCAGTTTATTGTGTCTACAGAAGTATACTTTCTGTATGGAACACGTGATAAGAACAATCTGATGCTCATTAAAATAATCAAAAATCATTTAAAAATATATTTAAGTGTTGCAAAGTAAAAAGCACAGACTTTTAAAATTAGAAGGGGAAATCAATCGTTGGGAAAAAGCCTTTCAAAAGTACAAGCATGTATACTTTCATACATCTCGGTACTTAGTCATATATTTACATGATTCATGTATGAAACTTATACACACAATAATTAATCCGCGAAATGTCAAAAGAAATATCTAAAAATAATAAGGACATTCGAACATACCATCCCGATAAACACTCATTCTTCAATTTTATATAACTTTTCTAATGTTAATAGTTAGTGAACAGTAAAATCGTCCTTCGTCGACGACTAACTACGAAAACATTGCTTTTTCTCATTATAAATATTTAGCTAGCGGCGCGCGCGCCGCGGTCCATACTAAGCGCAGTTACAAGACTACCATAAAGTCTAAAAGTCAGAATCACAGTTTATTTTCCATGTGTATTTTCTGTTTTATATACTTTACTTTAAATTATTTCTATTTTTTTTATCTTACAAAAGAAATTCACTCGACCCAGTAATTATTAGTTTTCCGTTACCTACCATAGTGATCTAAGCGAATAAATCAAACTTCGTATCGATAGTTCAGTATTTACACAATTTAAATTACGTTAGAGCTACTCACTTAAAACAAAATAACAATATACACTAACAATAAAAAATGCTCGATAGATTGCCACTCATCATATCGTAACCCAAAATTAAATATATCAACCAACTTCTTCATTTATTATCTTTTTTATATATAAATTTAAACTCCGAATAATGTCGATCCCAGTCGACCATAACAAAAGTATTTTTACAAATAAGCTATGACTTAAATCTAGCACTTAAATAAGTGACGGCGGCTTAGCAACTATGTGAGAAACGAAGTTGAAGTGTCGTGCGATCGACTGTCGCACGACCGGCGACTGTCGCGCGACAGCCGATCACACGCGTCACAAATAAATATTACTGCACTACAACAAGAGTTCAGCGTTGCGGAGGTATTCTGACTCAATTCCACAAAAGTATTATTCTGAAAACAAATCAACGCAGAGTAACGTCCGAAACAAATCAATCACTACCAGGTCGAACGATAGCTATGAAAATAATGAAAACTAATTGAAGTTTCACAACCTGGCCTTATTTACAATGCGTTATAAACTATTAAATAGTCTGCTTTTTAGTCGTATTATAGTTAAAGGATCACATTAGTATAACAGGTCCACGTCTGATCCGATGATCGAGTACCGATGCGCGAGTTGAGCGCTCGCTTCTCGCGAGAACATCCGGTGAGTGAGTGAGTCACGTGCGGTACGAGTGTGTGAGCGAGTCACACGGTCGCGATGACGATAAGTAGGTGAGCGATGTCGGCGACGCGGTGCATGAGGTCGGGCGCGATTCGGTTCAAGTTCTCGTTCGCGAAGTCGCACGAGGGGAATATGTGCACCGTGTACATCGCCTGCGGGAAAATTTATATATATACAATACATCGTCACATGGACCCTCGTGTGAGAATTCAGGGGCTAAAGATTATGTGTGATGTAATTTCTAGCCAATAACGAAACATTTGAAAGCGATAGCAATAGATGTTCAAGTTAAACAATAAGGGGGCAGATCACAGTTCACACTAGTACACGATTATTACGTCTCAGCGTGAGGGCGGTAAGCCCTATCGCCGAACATCGAGCACAAATATTGACCCACAGTCTAACGTGCCTTTTGAAGCACGCAGACCGAACACAAAATGTGCCCGCCATATGTTTTTAACGATATCGATCAATTTGGTACTCTATCTATATTATAAGAACGCATTACAGGCTTCAATACAACGCCTTCTAGTTGAAAATATTTTTTGTTGAGTATGTGAGATATGAGTCAGGGTAATAACCAAACTACAAAGGTTTCCAACTTTATTATTATTATTATTTTTTTACTTTATCTGAAACCTTGGCATATATCAACAAACAAAAACACATGTTACACAATTTCACCTTGAAACAATCTCGCTTAAATGAGTGAAAGGGAAGGAAGAACACATCATACCTATGGCATAGTAAAAACAGACTAGTAAGCTATCTTCACAGATGTACTCCGCGCGGCTAATGTGTGCGAGCCATTTTGTGCCTGAACGCACGAACCACAGCACGCACACAACGACAATATCTCAGGCGGTTTCTGGCGGTGTGACTGGGGTCGGCAGCGCTCCACAGTCGCACTCACGTACAACTAGCGATGCAAAGCCGTAAAATTACGCCGGTAAGATACGGTAAGTTTCGGTAAAAAGGATAATTTACGTAAGTTAAGGTAAAATTCCGTAAAAATTGTACTATACGAACTCGTATCGTACCACATAATGTGGCCTCATGAGGGTATGTAGTATGATATGATTATATAGGTTTAGTGGTTTTTTCATTATTTTATTTAACTCGCATTTTATTTATGTCTGTACGGGTCAAATAAAAAAATATAAACATTCATTGGAGAAAACGCGATTATAGATTACAACTGCTGCGTAAAAGTACTCAGTAAAAGGGTATAACAACAAATTACTGTAAAATAATTATTTCTTTAAAAAAATACAAATAGTAGGTAGCTAGAAGTATTTAGATTCGTGTTGGTGTCTAAAATTTATTATCTTTTGGCTAAAACCGATGAAAATCCGCTAGATCTAGCCAGAAAGTAGCTAAAACGGCAACACTGGTGTTGCCACCTTAGCGACTTTGTCGCTAGATCTAGCGGAATTGTAGTCCATTTAGCGACTTAATAAAACAGGCATTTCATACATTTTAGCGACTTTTTTCAAACCGGTATCCCATACATTTGGCGACATTTTAATGAAATTTTAGGTAATCTGGTGACTTTCTTATAAAAATCTAGCGACAAGAATAAAATCGAGGTGGCAACACTGAGCCCGTCGCGTCAGCGGAACCGCGCCGAGAGCCGTGAGAGTGGGAGCGAACCGGCAACGGGGCAAAATCGACTACGAGTACTACTTACACTAATCGGAAACGTCGCGTGATTATTTTGCAACTATATGTGCGCGGGATTTAAAAGAAATCAAAATTTAAAATGTCATTACTTGACGGTAAGTTAACGGTAATATATAAATATGACCGTAAAATTTCCGTATTTTACGAGCGTTTTTGGTAAAATTACGTAACTTTGCAACCCTACGTACATAGCGCGCCGTTCGTCGCATAGCCGCAAAATTAATTGACATCCCTAACAGTAGGCATCTAAGCCCCGCACGGCGCGGTAGTTGTTCTACTATTCTGTTTTTACTATGCTTATGGTTCGCTTCTCTTTCTGTAACACTCTGATGGGTCTTCATGACTGTTTTTAGTAGGTTTCTATAGCGTTTGATTATTCCTAGATAGACGTAAGTCCATCAAATTAGCAACATAATCAATAAACAAGGTAAAAGCCAATAGAGCAGCTTGTATGACGTTGCGAAATAAGAACAAGACCGATGTAGAAGAACGTAAGATATGGCGGGTTGAGTCTGCGTAAGTTTGTCTGGTAGCATACAATTATGTATGTAAACCGAAATGAGTGAAAGCGCGAAAAGAGAACATATAGCTAGCTATTTCTCTCCCTCTCTAGCGCGCCGATTTTTCGTGACGTGGCAAGTGCTGTGTGTTCCTAAATCAAGTAGTATCCCAGTGTCAGTATTTACCTGGTGGTGTCCGGGAGGCGCGACGTTGACGATACCGGCGGCCTGCTTGCGCTGCAGGTAGGTGATGAACCCGCCGGTCAGATTGGTAGATTGTTGTAGAACGTCCATGTGGTCGCGGCCACACGGCAGCGCGAGCAACATGCAGTGTTCGTTCTCCATCTGGAAGGGACCATGTTGACGGTTACGGGCTGCCCTTCAACCACGTGAAAAGTGATCTAGCAATGTTAGCGTAACATAGCTACATGATCTTAGGTCGATCCAGAAGGGACATAAAGAACAGGTGCTTGGCTCCTTTTGGAGTTAAGTTCCTCTCAAAACCCCTTTCGTTTCGTGTACTTTTTGTCAATTACAGTTGTCAAAACTTCGTATCTCAATCAAATCGACCATGTCTTTTAGAATTCCCTGATAGAAAAATGGTTAGATTCCTAGAATAATTTACTAAATCCATTGGTGTTCATGGTGAAGGAGGGTAATTGTGTCACGTGGCTAAGCGCAGCCCCTCTGTTTTGTCCGGGGTCTCTACCCTGCAGTAAACTGGAAACTTAAAATCAGGGTGGTGTTTCATCAGTGCTTTTTTAATTATGAACCGTGTCTATCAGACGTTCTCTGTTTCTTCCTAAACGGTCTTGTGCCAACTGTTCTCAGGTCAGCCTAAGAGAATCTTCACCCTAGTCTAAGGGCTCTAACAGATGAACGGCACTTTACGGTCGACTACCCTGGACAGAGTTAATTGTAGCTGTCGGACCAAGTCGGCGTCAGCCGTCGGCTGCAGTCAAGAAGTTCACAACGAAACGGGAGTGATAACCTCTATCGGAATGCGCATATATCCTATGGTTCGATGTCTGCAGATACCCTCTGTTGACGGCTGCTGACTGCAGAGTGACGCTCGTCTGAATGCTCTCTAGCAAGCAGACAACTAAATAATTAAGAGAAGTACAACGCTACATGTGCCAGATTACAGCAATACGTCAATCTAAAAATAAAACTATCAAACTTGGATGATGATAAAATTAACAGATCTCTTAACCCTCAAAATAAGCATAAACTTATATCTACTGCTTCGCACATCGCTAAGCATAATAATCGCTTGAAGCACATTCGCAATACCTAACATACAATCACATTATGGTCATCCCACAACTTTCTGACACGAATAAATTACGACATATTAATTGTTTTTTATGACCAAATCTTGATTTTCAATAAATATATAATATACTCAATTACTCATACAAGTACCAAAACATAAAAAAGTGTAGTTTTGTTATGTATTTCGAGTCATATATATATTCAAAATAAAGATGATGACCAAAATTAAAACTTACGCATAATTAACGAGTTTTTGTCCGATTAATGTTTATTTCAGCTCCCAGTATTTAGGGACCCCAAATAAAAATGCGGTATCTGCTGCCATAAATTAATAATAACCGCACCGCGACAGCTTGAAAATAACAGTACAAATTGCAAAAATTTGAAGGAAAATTAAATATTTCGTACACAAAATGTTCGTGAAACATCAGTTACATAAATGGTCATGAATGTATTCCGTTTTTTGCATGAAACAGTCTATTTTCACAATTCCAGTGTCATCTCCAAAATTTGGTGATCTATCACCAGTCTTCATTCCCAAACCACAAAAATTTTGTGAGTGACAATGTACTGTGAAAAACATTTCAAGTTATACATTTGCAGGACGACATTAATCTCTAATAGTGAAAGATGTAAGATAGGTACAAAATCCTATGTGTATAGCTTGATGTGTCCTTCACTCTACATAATAAAGAACAGTAGGCCTATCATGAGTTTTGCTTACTATACACGTTACCGTCTACATAAAATATTTTGTTTGAGAAATGCTGGTTCCTGTAGTAAGCCGCTAGGGGCGCTGTACAATTTCTCATATAAATATTTTAGGCAGACTTTAACGTGTATAGTAAGCAAAACTCATGGTAGGCTTACAGTTCGGGGCAGTCCAGAAGGCGCGCGTGAGGTTAGCTGTCACGTGTCTCACGGCCGACTTTGTGTAACTGGCCTTGTCGAAGGGTGAACATTTTAAAAAGGGGAGCAGGGCAAAAAATCTCCTTAGACAAGTAACCAAGAAAAACTATTTTTTTTAAACTATGCAACTCCCTGTCAGCTAAGTGTATTTGTCGTATTGAGATTTATGGTAATGTTTGAGAAAGCGAAGAGGCGGTAATAAAGAAATGGAGTATGGGTGTCATTTCCTAAACAAGCCGATGGGAATCGTGTCCGTGTCGGCCATACCTTCATCTTCCTGTGCACCTGCTCGAGCTGCGCGGGCTCGAGGCGCATGCGCTGCGCGATGCGGAGCGGCGGCGTGCTGCCGTCCGTGTGCCGCGGCAGCGTGTTGCCGGCGACGTTCGGGTTGCCGCCCACGAAGTGCATCTGCACCGCGGCCGAGTCGTTCTTCAGTGCGAGCAGCCCTTGCCACATCACCGGATAACGCTGCACGACAAATGTTACACCTTTATTACACGATCAACGGATACTTGCGTTGGAAGTATGAAGGGACAGCGTATAACACGTAACAAAGCATCATTACATTTATAAGTTATAACAATCGCAGGTTCGAATCCGAGGAACGTTTTCAAAATATTTATCTCACATATCTGTTTCTAATTGATCTTTCCTTGATCTGTAATACACTCTAAATAAAAATAATATTTCAATTAATAATTGTAGATAACAAGACAGCTGGTCGACAACACTTCTACTCTAATCACTTAAACCACCAATACTTGACTGACAGCTCTTCGTTATAAGTTATGTATAACATGAAGATATAACATAACTTGATATCTACAATTATATTAATTTAAATATAATTTAGAGTGCATTAGAAATTACCAAAAATCAATTAGAAATAAATTTTAAGTAAGACAAATATTTTGAAAACATCCTTCGGGCCAGGATTCGAACCTGACCTTTTGCTTACACGGCAGGTGCGTCCGACTGAGCCACCGAGGCACTCGTCCTAGACCGTTGAATTATTAATTTATTTTAGATCCATCGACTGTCTCGCAAATGACAAACCAGAAGGCTTTTGATCTATCAAATGTTACCATTTCAGGGTACTTTGGAACCAACATCATTTTTTGTGGCAATGTCACTATATCTCTATGTACACTTACCCTGAGTAACATCTGCAAACTGTCGGCCTCACGCGGCACTTGTGAGGCGTGCGGGGGGCCGGAGGGTCCGGGGGGAGGTAACGCTGATGGTGGGCGGCCGGCGTGCGCGGGAGGGGGCGAGCGACCGCCTACTACGCCGTACACTATGCACAAAAGGGAATTATATTAAAACATTGCAAATAAACACAAATATACCTTCCAATTTCAATAAAAACAAAGATTCAATAAACTTGATGAGATAACCATAAAAATATCGCGAGGTAAGTCATTTATAAAAATGTAGTATATGCAATATCTAAAGCAGTTTCTAGGGCAGATGGAAAAGCTGTACGCGTCAAAAGAAAACGATACGTATCGCTCGCCAATCGCGCCATCTTTATCGCTTAACACAAGTTACTGCGTTTCGTGGAAATTACCGATTATCCGTCTGCCCTAGATATAAAGTCCAATCAAGACAGATAACACAAATACTAACTGATGAGTCTGTCTGCGGGGGCAGGCGAGTGCGCGGGGCGAGGCACGCGGGCCGAGGGAGGTCTGCGCAGTTCCAGCGGGGGGGTCGGCGCCTCGGAGCCCTCCGCCTCTAGGGACCTATAACATTACATTACACGCGTTAATATAATAAGAAATATAGTTTAAAGTAAACATATTAATAAAAATAAGTAAGAAAAACTGGCGCGAGATTAGGCAATTCTTCCCGAAACCACGTAACGTGACAACTAATGTCCAGGATGCCTATAAAAAGGTCAATAATATTTAATTTAAAAATAATCGTGTAATACCCGGTAGTAAGAGTAGTTAATTTACTCCAGTTGCCTCTATTGCGCAAATGGGCAACGACGCCTTTAGCAACCACCTGTTATAAAATTTCACCTTTTAACCCGTTGAATGTCCTCCAGTACACACACGTATGTGTACAGAAATTATATTCAATTTGTAAATCCGGTCGGTAGGAATTTTCTGGTCCTTACCATAGATGTTAACGTCCTACTTCCTCTAATTTTTATTTTTTACCCTTGTCATTTAAATCGACAGATGACGGCCGTATTGTAGGGCCTGAAATATTGTATAAAAGGAAACTGGGCAAATCTGTATGGAAAGTGGTCTATGAACCAATAGAGTTGTGTTATTTACATTTAGTAACTCAACAACACTTTGCGAAAAGAGACATCAAAATCTGACCTAACAGTTTAAGAGATATTTCAAGCTGACAATATTAGTAGGACTTTAATTTACTTGAGTGTTTCCCCACGGTTATACATACATAAAAAGCTAAAGTACATCAATTATTATGTGTACTAATCTATAGTAATAATAAAGTAGTGAAAAGGTCGTGTCTGTACGTCTGTACTAAAGCCAAAACTACCTTTTTTAGAATTGATGTATGTCTGTCCGTATGTTCCGTTTTAACTCGAGAACCACGCACCAATTTCGATACGGTTTTCTCTATCATCATTGTAGTGACCGTGGTCAACATGTACAAGCTATAAGGAGTTTTGTTTAAATAACTCCCAACCCGAAAACAGGACGGAGATTGAATAAACGCGAACGGAGCGAAAGGCTAGTACTAAATAATAGGTAAGGTATAAATGTAGGAAGACAGAGTAGGCACCTGGTGTACGGAAGCGGCGAGGCTCTGTTCTCGTGCTGCGTCGCGTGGAAGTGCTGCTGGAACATCTGGTAGTGCTGCCGCGAGAAGTGCGGGTACATGCCCTCGCCCTGCGCAACCAATCAACACTTCATCACTAACACACTATAAGTAGTATACTATACTATACTTAGCAGAGTTTGGCCATCGAATCGTTACACAACTTTACCTGACACGGGTATGGAAAAAACTTCTTTTTTGTCGCAATTCTCTAGACATGAGAAATACAAAAAATCACACAGCAATAATAATATTTTCCCAAAATTACGTGCTCAGGTCCCAAGAACCCACCCTCCGCTAATCAAGTTATTTGATTGATTTTCTAATTTGTAATCTGCTCTTAAGATGCTATGTATATTTCGCGACATTACACATATTACTGACATGTATGTACTCGCCCGCACTTCCGCCATGTCGCGTACTATAAATAACATGAAAGTTTTCTTTTTCTGCGTACTGATACATATAGCCTCCTATGGAAGTGAACAAACAGTAGACAAGTGACAAACATAAACTATAGAAATCGACAATTACATTGTGATATACCGGTGTAACGGGCGACGTTTGTTGATGCGCGGGCGGCGGACTTCTTACTAGATCCGTCGACTGCTCCGGGTAGCATGGGCAAGAGAGCATGGTCATCAACAAATGTTACTTATCTATTCCCTTACTATCCATTTCAGATGCTATTAGGATAGGACCTTGTTATGGCAAGGTATGCCTTGTGCCTGTGTGCATTTTAGCAACGTTGACGGAAGTGTGTGAGCGAGTGTGATGCACATAGTGTGCTAACGCACACGGGCTTAACGTATGACAAGGTCCTATCCTAATAGCATTTGAAACGGATAGTACTACAGACAATAAGCTAATTACAACATAAAAACATAAATAATATTGTCACACTGTTTTTTCTGCGCCGTGACATAAACATGCCAAGCTTTTTTTTTAATAATCGATTGGCAATGAGCATCGACTTTTGAAATCCTCAGATGCGACTTACGTCTTTTTAGAATGAGTTAATAAGAAAACATTAAATTGGGCAGGAAAAACGTAAAATAAAACAAAATAAAAAAATACATAAGCTTCTTTTTTACGCAGCCTTTCAATATGGATATCAAAAACAAATGGTTAACTGAAATGAAATGTTGTCGATTATGATGATCTTAGATAAACTATTGTGTTCAACTGAACGTGTAATCAAATTAGCCATTGGGACACTCCCAACTTGGCTTTTTTTTCATAAACAAGCACTCGTGTCTCAAAGGGTCTGTATACAGATGTTCAATATACAGATCGAAATAACTTACCAAACCTATTTGACCTTGAGGACTGACGTGCGGTACGCTTGTGACGTTCATCCTCGCAGCCGTTCCTGAAAACAAATCATTTGTTATTTATTTATTTCCAACTTACATCATAAAACCTTACACGGTAGAATAGGATTTGAATAAAATGTCTATCGTTACAATATTTGATTTAACTTAATTACCAAAAATTACGGCGCGTTTATTGAACCGTATTTGTATTTAAAGTAAATTTATAATTATAATTTACGGTTAAAAAAGTGAGTCCAATCTGTTGTTTAAATATTCAACATGTAATAAATGTATGTCGGTGTAGATTCGGTGTAGCGTGATTAAACTTATTTGAAAGGACTAAACTTAATTTAAGCATTTTGTCTTTTTCTTTCTGTATCGACAAGACAAGGACTGGGGGGGCAATTCCGGAGAAGCAATCGAACTGAGATTTCTAAAACTCGAGCTAAAAATGTATGGAGTTCAACAGATAAAATGGTTTTTACGATCGAGAAGGCTAATTCGACAGACTGAGAATAGGCCTACAGGACCCCTATAAATTAGTCCTGTCAAATAACACGTGTTACACCGAATCGGCACCATTATGTACTATATTACAGAATATATAATATCATTTAATGTAAGCTCACGAAAAAAAATTTCAAGTCAACGTTATTACCATGCAGTAAGGTCACAGTATACGTACCGGGATGGTGATGGTGATGTTGAGGCTTGAGGTGCGGGTGTGCGGGGTGCGGGGGCTGCGGCGGCGGAGGGTGGTGCGCACCGCGAGGTAAACTTGCAGTCCCTGCGTATGCTGGACGGTATCCGTGAGCGCCTCCTTCTCCCGCACTGTGACACGTAAACAAATCTTTAAATTCAAATCACACACAACAATATACCACAAGAATCCCTAACGTTAGAGAAATGCCAAGGAAATAGTCAAGTATTTTGTATGGGGTTTCTTAAGATCTCTCCCGTTGTTGGGCCTGGTAAAACCTAAAATAATGCAAGATGTCATCTTTTAGAAGGTTAAAGTTTAAGATTTGCAGGACGAGAATAGGGGTCGATGAGGACGAAAGTGCAACTTACCGCATCAAAACAGGTGTAGCTCGGTCGGCCGGACGATGAATAGACGGTATCGAGGGCGGGCGATGTGGCAACGCTGGTGACTGGACTCTCGCATCAGTAGCTTCTAATGCACCAACTGGCAACGCGTTACCCGGCGCTGCATCAATAAGCCTTCTGAAGCCGGGATCCGGTCTGGCCTCAGCGGTAGCGGCTGGTGGCATTAGTTCGTCGCCAATAGAATGAGTTTTCGCACATTCTAGGTTTCTGGCTTCTCTGTAGGGTATTGAAAGTTCGTCGGCTTCTGCAGCCAGTTTGTTGGCAGGTGCGTCTAAATCTTTTTCGATCTTCTCAGCAACGCTTGGCGAAGTGGTGTTTCTAATTGGTGCTGGTGATGCAGTAGCTTCGAATGCGGATGCCAGTATCATTTTCTTAGGTGGTTTCATGATGGGCGTCGGAGTGGCAGCTGGTGGCGTATTGATAACCGGTACTGAAGCGTTGTTAGTTTTTACCACTGATTCAATTGGATTGACTTTAGGTGGTTCCAGTTCCACTATTTTAGTTGGTGTTGGACTTGGTAAAGAGACGGGCGGTGTTAGTATTTCAACAACCTTGGCTATTTTCGCTTCTTTGGGTGATTCGTCCTTCTTCGGTGTGGTTTTCTCGTCACTGCTATCAAGAGATGCGTCAGATAAACTCCTATCTCGTGTCCTTTTCACGCCTCTGGGGGATTTTCTTGCATCTGATCCAGGAACTTTCTCCTGATTTGCTTTAGCTCCAGCTTGCCTCGTTGGTCTTTTCTTGTTTGGATCCTTTGCGCCTCTGGTAGTAACGGCGGTACCTTTTACAACATCTTCAATAACATCATCGACAGTTGAACGCTCAACGACCTTCTGTAGAAGTCTTCTAGATTTTCGGGTATTATTCGAAGCTAGCTTAGATGATGGAGAGACAAATTCTTCCATTTTCTCATCTTTATTAGATCCTGGAAGCTTTTCCGGTAATTTCGCCTGGTCTTTGACTGGTGTTGGCGTCGTTATGCTAAGACTTGACGATGCTATTGCTGGAGTCTGACCAGAAAGTGGACTTTTGATGGTTAAGATCAATCTAGGCCTTGCTTCAGATTTGTTTTTTGCAGAAGTATTGGACTCGTCTCCAGAGTCTTCATGGAAATCGTAGACATCTCCAGGAAGGTTGTTGGCACTCGCATTGATAGCATTCTTGATTTTCTTGTCAGTATTTGCTCGGCCTCTTCCACGCTTAGCCCCACCACCTCTGGGAGGTTTAGCTATCTGTCTTGTTTGTACTCTATCTTGATTCCTATTCGACTTTTTTCCTCTGTTGCTCCGACCACCCCTTTTACCACTATTACTTCTATCTGAACTGAACTCATCAGATGTACTCAGTTCCATATTCTCTTCTGAAGTTGTATTAGACGTGTCCATTGGTTTTATTGGATCGGAGGTAGCTGTTGGTGATTCAGTCTTTTTTAAACTTTCAGAGTCATTCATCTTAATGTCGTCGACACTGTTTTCGTCGATGCTGTCATTACACAAAGAGTCAACTTTCTTGATAACAGACTCGATATTAATATCTTTAGCAGTCCAAGAATCGCTTTCATCAATCTGTTTTTTCATTATATCGGAATCATTGGACTGCTCTGAAATAAGGGCCGCGAGAGGTTTGTCATCATCTTTGGAAGAGCCGCTATCTTCAAGTGTTTTGCCAAAATCTGCCAAATTTGTAGATGGTATGCCAATCGAAGTGATATTAGATGGTGGTTTTTCAGAGGTTGTTTTATTAGCTTCATTTAGTACAGCAGGTAAATCTTCTTTTGTCTCAATTTCAATTGGCTTCTGGTTATTTTCTTGTTTAACATTGGTTTCTTCCTTACTGGGAACCGGTGATTCTGTGACAGGTTTTCCAGAGTATAGGCTCTTTGACTCCCAAAGTGGTTCGATAGGTTTGGAAACTGGTATTGGTTCACGAACCTGTAAGATTTGTGTGATTGATGACTGTTCACGAATAAATAGGTTCTGTGTGTGGGTTGTGACAGTTTTACCAACATTTACTTCTAGTTTCTTTTCGCCGTCTTTGGTTACTTTGATTTCATTTGTATTATCTCTAAGCAACTCTTCGAAATCCATTTCGCATTTAGTGTTGCTTTCTGTTGTAGGCGTTGGTGGTTTTACTGGTTTGATTAACAGTTCTTTTCTTCTATCGACGGGATCAAAGTTACTTCCAGGTAATTTGTTGGAATTATCGACTTTTTCTTCAATTTCTCGTGACATGGTGTTTTGCAACACTAATGATGTATGATTTTCAGGTTCAGGTTTATTGCTGATCCTTACTGTACCTAAAGTGGTGTTCGTCTTCAATATCAATGGTGTCATAACAACGTTTGTTAATGTAGAAGTGGTAGCAGCTACGGGTCTTGAGGAATCCAATCTAGTCAAAACCGTGGGAGATCGCAATGCTGACATTGAAAGTACTGATGTTGGAACTTTGTTTGCATCTATTTGAATGACATTCGAAATTGATGCAGTAGTCAAGAGTCTTGGAGAGTTTATGGAGTGGATAACATTGGATCCCTGCTCCCTGGTGCTATTAATTGGGTCGTGAATCATGATGGGTTTCGAGCAACTTTGAATTATGTGACCCGAAGAGTGATTGACGCCAGCCACGTGAATGATCGGCGGCGATCCAAACGACATGTGGTTATGTTGGTCAGATTTCTTCAGTTCCGGTCTAAACTGCACGTTAGGATCTTTTCTTTCACCGAGCGGAGCAACATTATTCAGCAACACTTTATTGGAAAGCTTCAATGTCGAATTAATGTTTCCAACATGTAGAGCGTTCTGCATCGAAATCAGTCGATTTTGCGCCATCACAGTTGGATTCGTGCTTTGTTGTAGGTTCGTAGGAGATAAGATTAGTTTTGAACTTTCCGACGACATCTGATCGGTCTTCCTACATTCAGCAGGGATGTTCTTTTGCTGGTGCATAATTTGTGATGTAACGACCCTGATGTCTTTGTTTTGCTGAACAATATTATTGGGGTTTAACTGTTTAGATATTGGAGCCAAGACTGGTGCGACTGGTAACCGGTTAAAGTGGATTGGCGTTCCTGTAGTCTGGACAAGTACTGAGTTGGGTCTATTGGGAGACACCATGGCTCGAGTTCCATGCGGAAGATGCATCGCCTGTATAGGACTGAGGGGGGGCTGTTGCATTCGCACTACAGTCACGTGACCTGGTGATCTTTGAGGTAAATTGTTTGGAGATGTCAACCCAACTGAGTTCATATTCTGTGGGGATGTCGTCAGAATAGCCATATTTGTCAAGCGTGGTGAAGTTATCCCTTCCCCCTGAGATATTCCTTTCGGACTTTGCATTCTAGGATCCATAGCCATTCTAGGTGACAGAACAATATTTTGTTGTTTTTGGTAAAGAATGTGAGAATCTGGTATTTTTATTGTAGGGGGCTGCATGTTTGGAACTTGAGTGCGAATCATTTGATTTAGGACTTGATAGGGTGCACTCATTCTGTTCGGTGTTCCGATCATTGGTCTGATGGAGCCAGGATTTTGCTGCTGTATATTATGCACCGGTGGGGCTTTCAGCTGTATGATGCTTGCCGTTATTGTTTTATTGTCATTTACAGTCGACATCTGAGCTTTAGAAATGTTCAGCAGTTGAGGTTCACGAAGCTTATTGTTGCTTAACGACCAAGATGTTATAACGGGCGTGGGCGCCGAGGTCATCGGGAGCCCAACATCTCGCTTCACAGAAGATAATTTTAGTTCTTTTTCTTTTACTTTATTGTTGATATCGGCACTCGTGATGGCACTTGTCTGAGCTTGCATGTTTGGAATTTCCTCAGGCTTAGATTTTGGTACAACAACATCGGTCTTCGCTTGTTCAGAATTCAATGTCGGATTTGTCGTAATAATGGTTATGGCTGTCTTGTCTATTGTATCTTGTGGAGTTTCATCCGCTTCTTCCGTGTCAGTATCGATCAGTAGAAGGTCGTTATCGGACATCGGTGTGTCAGGTTTCATTTCCATCTCACTTGCGTTTAGATTTTGCACAGCTCGTCTCATTTCTTCAGCGTCCTCTTCTGGCATGTTACCGTTTTCATTAGCTGTGCTTTCCATTTGATTCGAAGAATTATCGTCGTCATCGAAACTAAAGTCCATGTCATTTCCTCCAAAGCTTTCCCCAAGAAGCGCTGCCACTGCATCTTCAGTCTCTTCTTGAGATATGACAGCGCGAGGTTTCTCCTCTAATTTATCGTCAACTTTAGGTGCGGCGACTTGAGTTTCTAGTGCAACCGTAACTTGTGGTGATTTTTTATCCAAATTCGGTATACTGCGCACAGCATATTCACTTACGGTCTGATCATTTTTTGAGCCAAATGTTGGTAAAAAACTTTCAGGTTTGCTTTTTTCGGGTGTCTTAACATTAACTGAGGTATCAGACGCTAATTCGGGTGTCTTTATAGGTTGTGCCGTCTCAGTTTGGTCAGTATTAGCTTCTTTCTTTTCTTCATAAGAAATTTCCATGTCTTCAACAATCACAAGTTCGCCAGATGCATCAGAACTGATATTTTTGACATCAGATTCGGTATTTTGTTGTGAATTTATAGGAGGACTCTCTGTCAGCCTCGGTAAACTTGAAGAATCTGATGATGATTTACTGTCTGTAGGTTTATCAGCACATATCGCTGGTCTGTTTTCGGTAAACTCTATGTTTTCTTGCTGACTATCCTTGTCTGAAAGGTCAATCATCGACAGGTCATGCTTTGGTGGTTCAGAGTAGGAGATTTTATCATGATGATGAAAGTGGTGATGTTCTTTACGGATCTGGCGATCTTCTTTGCTACGTTTCTTTTTTTTCTTCTTGTCTTTATTATCTTTCTTGGATCTTTCATAGTTTTTCTTATCATCGCCAAGGGGATCTGTAGTGTTATATATGTAGTCGGACAGATCTTGTTTGGGAGTTGATTCAGGAATAGTTTCACACCTCTGTCGGACATCTTCGTCGGTAATGTTGTCGAAAAGTTGAGCTTCAATGGCTTTACTAGCAGCGTCTAAATCCAAACTGTTTTCATCTTCTTTCATGAAGTGACGCTTTTCCTTTCGCCGCTTTTCCTTTCGACGTTTATTTTCATCTTTTTCTTTAGTTTTAATTTCTTCTATATTTGCAACGGTTAGATGATTTGCAACACCGAAGTTTGTGTCGAAGTCATTGGATGTGAAATCACACATGTTATCATCGTCTCCAACTCGCCTTGCCGTATTATCGGATTCATCAGAGAGTGGTCCGAATATATCCTCCATTTTTCCGTCCTTCTTGATGTTATTAATACTTCCCTCTGCGAGTTCTAAAGACGTGGTGTTAACCGAGGTCTTGTTTTTTCTGTGCTTAGATCTTTCATCCCGCGATTCATCAGTATCTACACTTTCACGAACTCTATCTCTTCTTTTCTCTTTCTTAGTACTATGCCGACGAGACTTTTCGTGTCTGTGCTTCATGTCAGAATCTGCTGTAGTCATATCAATGAAATTTTGTTTCTTTTCATCATCAGAGGGTGCTAATTTATTTCTTCGCTGTTTTTTCTTGTGCTTTTTACGAACTTCGCTAGAATAAACGTTCGAAACCATAGACTCACTTTCTGAGGAAAAGTCATTAGGTTTTTTTACAAAGTTGGACTTGTAATCAGCGTTTATTTCACCTGGACCCGATTTTATTTTGCTGTCATCACTGTCACTTTTTCCAAACAAATTAAGAAGAGAATTCTTTTTAATTCTATCAGTACTCTCTTTTCTAAGAATGACCTCATCTGCATTCGTTTTAGAAAAAAAGCTAGATGTATGCAAATCATTCTGCATTGATTCATCAGAATATATATTAGTTAGCGATAGCTCCTTTTTAATTTGACTGAAGCTGGGATTTTTATCCAGAAGTCTTTTTAAAGTGTCATCGTCTGAAGTATCAGACATAATGCGGCTTCGGGAGTTCTTACGAGACATCTTGTTTCTCGAGTCTTCTTCGGTACTGTAATAGCCAACCTTTTTACGATCGAACTCAAAACTAGTTTCAGGTAATTTATCACGTTTCTTAGCCTGGTTATGTTGGTCGTCGTCAGTAGAACTATCCATAGACAGTTTCTGTGGTTTCTTTCTGTCGTGTTCACTATCACTGTCTTCGTCCCAACTAGATCTTTTCTTTTCCTCTCTTTTAGCGCGACTCTGTTTAAGTTGGCTAAACTTGGCTTTAATCTTTTCTTGCCGCTTTTCTTCCTCTTGTTTTTGCATGTTCTTACAAGAACGAGCCTTAACTTTATCATACATCGATATGTAAGTGGGCCCGTCATCGACAATGTCAAATATTGAATGTTTCTTAGGTTCATCAGAATCAGACGTATCCGAGCTATGGACCTGTTTGTTACGATTTCTTCGTTTATTGTCAGATTTATTGTTGTCACTTTTTTCTTCTCTACTTTTGCGATCTGTTGACATGCGTTTCTCACGAGCTGCTTCTTTCCTCTTTTCTTCTATGGTTTTATTTTTCTTGTCATCTTTTAGTTTGTTCATATATTCGACTTGTTGCATGGACTCCTGTTGCATTTGGAGTTCTTGAATTTGTTGCAATTGTTGAAGGCGTTTCTTTTCCTTCATTTCCCTCCTTAGGGCTTTTTGTTTTTCATCCTCTTCACTCTTGGCCTCAAGTTTAAGTGTCTCCAAGAAATCAAGGTCGTTTTGTAAGCTTTCAGTTTTTATTTCATTAAGATGCATTTGCTCTGTTTCAGTTTCAAATGAGCTAGGGCTCTTTTTTGTCAACTTAACTCTATCCGTTGTTTTGTTATCTTTTTCTTGTTTTATAGTTTCTACCTTCATAGTTTCATCTTTATACTCATTATCATCAGGAGTTTTAACTTGGTTCTTTTTTTCGTCCTTTGTCTTGCTTTCCAAAAGTTTCGCAAAATGGCCTTTATTAAATTTAGGTGTTTTATGCCTTTCTGTGCTCCGGGAATCTTTAGAATCTCTTCTTTCTGGGGGCTTCAGTTCATTCTTGACTTTTTTGGACTCTTCATTAAAGGAGTCAAGGCTATCTTGAGACGACATTCTTCGTTTATGACCTATGTGTGATGGCAAACTCGAGCAAGAGTTCAGTCTTTCTTTTCGTTTATTTTCTACACTTGGTGAGTCGAGCGAATAATGTCTGGGTTTATCTATAACTTCTGTTTTAACTTTTGAATGATGTTCTAACGCAAAGTCACTTCTCTTAAGAAGTAAGTCCGAAAGTGCCTTTTCAGGATGCACTTTATCAGAATGTGTTTTCTCTGAATGCACTTTTTCTGAATGTGGTTTGTCTGAATTAACTTTTTCTGAATATGCTTTCTCTGGATGCTCTTTTTCAGAATGCGTTTTCTCCGAATGCAGCTTTTCTGAATGTACTTTCTCCAAATAAACGTTTTCTACAAGAACTTTTTCTTCTTTGATTTCAGTCTTAATTTTTATTGATTCCTCTGTTTTTACTCGGTCAATTTTTGGAGATGCTTCTTTTTCCAATTTCTGTTTACTACATTCGTGACTGCTTTTACTCTTGCCTTTGTTTTCTTCTTTAACTTCTTGATTTTCTGATTCTTTTAGTTTTGTTGATTCGTGAGATGCTCGTGAGGTCGATGAGTCAGTAGAATCTTTACGACACAAGTCTCTCGAAGATTCGTCTCTTGAAGACTTTCTTGATTTTGAATCGGACTCTTTCTTTTGATCACGTTTCGATTCGTTGTGGTCTTTTCTGTGTCGATCGTGTTTATGCTTGTCATCCTTTTTTGTTTTAGAATCATTGCTCTCAGTTGAATCTTTTCGTTTGTCATATTTATCTTTTCTATGATCATGTCGCGACGACTTGTCATCAGAATGCCTTTCCTTGCTGATATCACGATCATTCTTATCTTTTTGAGCTCTTTCGTTATCCCGGTCTGATTTATTTGGCTCTTTTTCCGATTTGTTTGGCTCCCTTTCTAATTTATTCGGTTCCCTTTCTGACTTAGTTGTTTCCTTTTCTGACTTAGTTGGTTCTTTTTCTATCTTCATTGGTTCTCTTTCTGATTTAATTGATTCTTTTTCTAGTTTACTGGTTTCCTTTTCAGATTTATTTGGTTCTCTCTCAGATTTACTTGGTTCCCTTTCTAATTTACTTAATTCCTTTTCTGGCCTTTCCTTTTCAGTCTTAACTTTTTCCATTTTTACTTGATAAGGTGTTTCGAGAACATGAGTTTCTTCTTTGATCTTCTTATCTTTTTCAGTTTTTTCCATTACTTTTTCTCTTTCGTGTTTCACTGATCTGCAACGTTCTTTCTCGTACTCATGTTTCTCTTTGTCAGATTTTCGTTCTTCCCTGTGATGCCGCGATTTTTCACGGTCAGTCTTTGAACTTCCTTCGTGGTTTTTCTCATGATCTACATTTTTTTTTTCCGTGTGATTAAAGCTGGTATATTTGGCTTTTTCAGATTTTTCAAACTCAATGTTTTCTTTTTCCAATTTGGTACTTTGAAATGCCGTAATCATCATACTTGAATTAAATCTTTCTTTTCCATTTTCGGTATTCTTCAAGAAATCATGATTAAAATCAAAGCTATCGTTTTTATTTCTCTTTGTGTTTGTATTAAACTTGATTTTCTCCTCTTCTTGACTTTTTGTGTCTTTTTTAATATGATTTTCTACGACTTCATTCGATAATTCACTTCTTTGTTCGAAACTTAACCGCTTTTTAGGTTCCGGCCTGAGCAAAACTGGTGTTTCAATTGGTGGTGTGTTGTTCGGCGTTCGAATTATTCTTGATTCTTCTTGAGAAGAATGAAATTCACAGATTTTTGCAATTTCTTCATCTATTGACGCTTGAGTCTCTTCTGGGGTTTCAATCTTTACAATGTCTTCTTTCGCTTTTTCTTCTTTTGTATTGCGTGGCTGTTGTTCTTGTGACTTTTGTTTAGAATTATTTAACTGTTCTTGTGTCTTGTCTTGCTGAGGTTTGTCGTCAAGTTTTTCAACACAGGCGTTGGTTACTTTTAATTCATCATCATTTTTACTGCGATTACTAAAAGTGGAAGGTAAGGATCTAGAAGTATTGTGACAGTCAAATGAATCGGTCCGTTCGAGTTTCACACAAACTTCATGGGTGATGATGTCTCTGTGTTTGAAATCTATCCTTTCAGCACTGCTGTCTAATTTATCTTTGTCTTCCTTTCTCAGGGCTTCTATAGCTTTGTCGCATTCTTTTTCAGAATACACGGATGATCTTCTTCTACGGTCCCTTTCGATTTCGTTTGTAGCATTCCTATCGTGTCCAGTTTGATCTTTGTCAGTCTTCGGAGATTGTTTCTTGTCACTATTTTCGAACTGTAGTTTATCCGTCGAAGGTGTTCTAAGTCGGAATCGCAATTCTTGTTTGTTGTATTCGCTCTCACTGAACGTATTCAATCTGTCCAACGAGATCGACCTATCGACCCTATTAAGTCTTGGATCAGAAGGTTTTTCAACTGAATCCGACCTACATGGTGTCCTCATTGATCGATCGTCTGATTGTTCATTTTTCACAGCGCTAGTAAAATCCACACTTTTGACACTGGTAGAGTATTCACCGAAAGAGAAGGAAGTAGGTCGGAATAGTTCGGGCGGCAGTCTTTCGCTTTTGAACGGTTCTGAAGGTGGTTTCGCGGATATTCCATTAGGCGGCACGCGGTGGTCACTCTCAGGTTCCGGTTCAGGAGGCGCGGGAGGAGCGGACGACGGTGGCGGGTGCGAGGGGAAGGGATACTGAAGAGCACGCGGGCGCCGCGGGGAGCCAGAGCCGGGGCTCGGGGGGCGAGTCAGTACGGTACCCTCCAGCCGCTCGGAATCTTCATCGAACACGGAACGCTTGGCTAGTAGCGATCGCACCACATCCGAAGGCTTCACCTCGTGGATGTCGACCTCTAGCAGGCGGTGACGAGGGCGGGCGGGTGGCGGCGCGGGGGGGTCGAGCCGCGACCAGCGCTCGTACTTTTCATCTAAGCTTCGGATGCGTTCTTCTAACGACATGGATGGAGAATGTGGCGCGGAGCCGCCGGAGGACGACGATGCGGAAGGTGGTCGCTCTTGACGCTCTGGGCGAGGACTGGCAGGGGCGGCGGGCGCGGAGGGTGCGGCGGGTGGAGGCGGGGCGGGGGCCGCTCTCAGCAGCAGCGCGAACTTGGGCAGCGGTAGAGACATGGGTACTGATCTATCACGTGGTAGAGGAGCCCGTCTCGGTTCGGCGGGCGCGGGCTCGTCTCGCAGCGGGGTCCCACCCCGGGAGCACGACTCCTCGCGCCGCCGCCGATGCCGTCGTCGTGACCCCGAACGTGAGCGTCGTCCCGTCGTTACCGTGCCGGCGACGACGCTCACTACGCCGCCGGACACGCTGCGGTGCCATTCCTGCTGGATATTGGATAAAAACAGTATGTTATAGTTATTGTAGATTCATTATAACGGCCGGATACGGATACAGAGCCCCTTGCTAGCTCTTAAATAGCGCTCGGGCTCGGTCGAGGCAATAACAAATCACGTCAGACGCTACTTGATACACGCAACTAGGAGTGCATATATGAACACTTACGAGGGCGTTGTATTTTACGCCTTGTTCTATGAAAGAGATTGATGTTTTTTGTGTTTCCATTGCAATGGGTTTCGCTATAAATTATGTTACAATCTTAGATAATGTAAAAGTCTTCTGGATAGGTGAGTAATTCGATAAAGTATGCTGAAAACATCTCAACAATATTTACCTTGGTGTGTTTATGTTCGACGGGACTGGAGTCGCGGCGATGTCGGCGCGCTCGGTGCGGTGACACGACCACTGATTGTAAACGGTCCTCGTACGGAGGTTCCTCGGTCTGAGGACTGGACCCTAATTCATCATATACCCTGCAAGGAAACATTAACTTTACTGACAATTATTCACGAGTCTCTGAAGTTACTATGGAATTCTATGAGATACGCCTCACAAAATACACCACGCTACACCTCTAGCTTGGTATAACATCCATCCATCAGCCTGCTTCATCCACTGCTGGACATAGGCCTTTTCAAGATTTCGCCACTCTTGGCGGTCCTCCTGGAAGACATTCCCATATTTGCATACGCTGGGCAGACGGGTTGGTGAGCGCGGTGCCGAAACCCTCGCACCAGTGACGACACTGCCCGTCACCGATCTGTTTTTTTTATAAGGCCCGGCTTATCATAATATCAATCAATACACAGGACATAATAATTTTGTAACAAATAAAAGGACTTCTAGTCGAGAAATCGGTATTTATTCGTTATTAAAGAAAGTCGGAGTCGAAAATTTTCTATTGAACTCCTGTCAGTGTCCGTCAGTCGTTGTTGTCTTTGTTCAGAAGAAGGCTTGTTATTAGGTCGAAGCTAGCCTCCTTGACCGTCTGTGGGTCCGTCTGTCTGTCTATAACAAATATTAAGGGCTTTATTTTTGTGTATAGTAGAGTACCTGTATCGTCGATCCGCCGGATACTCGACGGGATCAAAGTGTTCGAGCGCGGAGTAGCGCGGCGTGCGCGACGAAGATCGACCGTAGCTGGACGCTCGCGACCGCGACCCGACGCCCTCGTATCTACAAACAACATAATCATATAATGTTGGGGGTAGAAGAAAACCAGCGCTATCAAAAGTCAGTAATTATAGAATGTAGATGAGCGACGTCCATTTGTCAGATCAGTTTTATATTTTTTAACTTATATATCTTAACGCTTTTTTATTTTCTAAACAATTATGTAGATTAAAAATATTGTTCAATGCAAGTGCTCGTAAAGTCCTATTTTATATGCGTCTTAACTGTTGTCAAAGTCAACTTTACCACGTAGTTAGCTAGCTAAAACAAGGCTTTCATATTCACTAATTTATTTAAAAAAAGTTACCAGTCTTTTCTTGTGTACCAAAGATAGACTTGACAGAAACGAGCTGCGGCTCTAGAAGTAAAGCCGTTCGGGGCTCACTCGCCTCGTCTTCGACAAAAGGAACAAACTTACGCGAGTGAGTAGGATACCTGTTATTTGTCTGTCTTACCAGGCTTGTTCCACTCTACGAAGGCTACAAAATGTTACAAGTACATCAGCGGCCCGACCGGGCGGGTTATTCAGTAGGTTAAGAAGGGATCGCGATAGAAAGAGAAGCGCAGAGAGGTGCCTCGAGGTGGATAAAATTGTAGCCACGCAGCGCTGTGCGAGTTGAATTGCACTTTATTGCCGCGTAACGATAGTAGCATTTTATTTGAGTATCCTTGAATAGAGAACCTTCTGTCCGTATTCTGTGGTCTTACTTATATACATATTTCATCTTTCTTACTTATATACATTTGTCTCTTTCGTCGTTTGACGAAGACAAAACGAACGAGCCCCGAACGATTGTGCTTCTAGACCCGCTGGTTTAGTTTCAGTATCAGTTTGATCGTCGGACGACAACCGCCTACCACTGACAGCAGGACATAGCAAGGTATGTTAAGAAAACAACTTATTTCCTTCAAGTTGGCAACTTGCGTGCAAACAAAAAGAAAAAGAATGCCCGCCTAAAGTTCATTTGGATTATTTATTGTTTGCTTGCTTTAGTACCTTTCATTTATGTACTCACTCACACTATGCTATGCATTGAAAAACGTAGTATGATACAACGATTAAAACAAATCGTTCTCGTAAGCTATTGCCTCCTTACCGCACATATAGCATAAACTACTATATTATTATCAAGACATAATATATATAGCATTATTTATATATATATTTATTAAAATATTTTTCTTCTTCTGTACGCAATTAAAAAATAAGTTTTTCCTGAAAGAACGATACACTACTCTCTGAGTTGACTTTTCTGAGATGTTCGCAATTTGTTACACAAAAGGTCAAAAGGACAGGCATCAGGAGGCAATAAATAGCGAGAAATTGCATCAAATTGCAGTGGTTGGGGATGAAAATAGGAGCCCCCTCTAAGACTATAATATAAACCGCTCAGGGCTGAGGTAACACACCGCACGACTATATTGGGTAACGTGATGATGTATTTGAAATGTATGTGATATATTTTTACATATGACATGTCTTACCGTAACGCATCGTGCCTGGTAGGAGGCATGTAACGTGAGGACAAATCGCCGCTCAGCCGCTCGGAGCTCGCTAGTGCAGCCGTGCCGCCATGCTTTTCCAGTTGCTCGTAAAATGCCTCCTGAATGACAAAAGTTCACGGTTAAACAGGGCTGAAAACAATAATTAACCTCCACGGTACATTACTAATACTAACATTACGAATGGTGACCACGTAACAGATACGACACTAAAACTACGAGTAACACGCAACAGTCATGCAACAACATCTACTATACGAACGTATGCCAACACCAAAGCAAGGAAAGAGAAGCCTTGAATGGAGGCGGTGAAGACTTGCGATGAGGCCAGGCTGAGAGACGACATGCAGAGTACAGTCGTACCTGGCACTCGCGCGAGGCGTAGTCGACGGCGAGGCGCGGCGAGTCGGTGGCGGCGGCGGCGGCGGCGGAGGCGAGCGCGGCCACGCGGCGCAGCTCGCGGACCGCCGCCGAGGCCGCCGCCGCCTGCTCGAAGTGCACCAGCGCGGCGCCCGCGGCGCGGTCCACGCACACGGACGTCGCCGCGCCGCACCGCGACACCGCGCCCAGCACCTGCCACACAACATGCGTCACACTACACTCCGCATTCAGGTACTACCACCGAATTCAGTGGCGAAGGGCGGACATTTTAAAAAGGAAAGCCGGACAATAAAATCGCCTTACTCAGAAAAGCAACCAAGGAAAACGTAAAGTCAGCCAAGTGCATTTGTCGTATTGAGATTTATGGAAATGTTTGACAAAGCGAAGAGCACGGAATAAAAAATTTAGTATGAATGCCATTTCCTAAACAAGCCGATGGGAATCGTGATATATGGACCCTTCGCCACTACCACCGATGCACATTTGTCACGCAGACCTTATAATTGCGTTATAAATTACCTCGTTTTTGGACAAATACGCATGAAACTATCGTCATATATCGCTATTTACATCGGTAGTATCACGTTTTGATACATCACGTTATTATTAACGAAACGAATCAATCAAAACGCTATAAAACTGTCTATAATGGTACTTTTTATAACGTTATAAACTTATAAAGGTCTCTTGTCACGGGAAATTTATCAATAGAACAAAGCCAATCAATCGATGCCGATAGCTGTCTGTTGCGTGAACTTTGTACTGTATAGTCAAATGTTAAGCATGAATGGCGGTTTCGCATCTGAAATAAACTGTATACTTTCCCGAAAATACTAAAACATAAATTCAACCGGTAAAGACATACCAAACTTCGAACAATTCGTGCACATCTAATGTACGTAAGTATAGATACCGTGGATGAAGTTGGAAAATTTGTACAAAAATTCATTTCGTTTTACAACAATCAGAATAGAACCCGGCGTTTTTATCCCCTATGTGTGCTACAGGTTTTGGAAAAGTCGCGAAAACATCTTGTTCGTGGCCACCACAGTCATTATAATCGTATTTAATATTCGATAGCGTATACTACGACCAGTCCCAAACTTAAACAAGGGATTGTTTTTAAACGTGATTGCATCGTCATCTATTCAATTCCATTGATGTCCATCATATCTACAACGAATTCCATTTCATGACCGACGGCATTATCTCAAACAATACGCATACAAAACTTCAAACGAAATGATGGCATGCTTTAGCAATGGTATTTGATTCAATAGGAATGATCAATATTCCAAGGATGAATAGCGCGTTATCCAGACAAACCCAGCTCTATCTTTATCTCCGACTATTGTGCCAACAGATATACGTATTCAAAACAAAAACTATCCGAACCTAAATCTGAATACGAACCATTCGTCTCTCAAAGCGGATGCGAATTATCCGGCGACGCTTGCCAAGTCCGTGCGGCATAAAATATAGAGGACGGCGTGACGCGTTACATCGCGACGGACAGTTCGTTGACCGAGACATCTATCAGTAGGAGGACGAACCTGCTTCTCAGTGTGCTCGGTGAGCCCGTCGACCCAGACGCAGGTAGTGGCCACTGGCTTTCCGAAGCCCAGCTTGACCCTGGAGCTGCCGACGTACTCCCCGTCCATGGCTCGGATGGCCTCCACCACGCTCGATATGGACGCGTACTGACAGAACGCGTACCCCGCGCCGCCGCCGCTACCCTTCTTGATATCGATCTCGATGATCCGACCGAAGTGCTTGAACTTGTCCCTCAGTTGCTGTTGCGTCACATCCTTCTCCAAGTTTCCGATGAATAGCGTCCGCGTCGCCTGCAAATTTAATCACTATTAGCATCGCCAAATCCTAAAGCTCACAAACGTTGAATATCAAAGATACAAACCTTCGGATGGTATTCATCTATATCAGTCTCATAGGGTTTCGCTGACTCGGCATCTTCTTCGCAACTTTGGTGAGGTGCTACTGAGATCTTGCATCCAAAAAAAAGTTTATCTTGCGACACTTCGAGTGCCTTCTCTACGTCGGACGGCTTCTTAAATCGGACTATGGCGTACCGGTCGGCGTTCTGTCCGACCACCTTCACCCAGACCACTTTCCCGTGTTTCTTATACTCGTGGTAGAGGCCATCTTTGAGCGAGCTGTCGGTCGATCTCGTCGGAAGGTTCCGCACGCAGATGGCCAGAGGTCGCCCGCTCGCTGTCGACGCCCACTGTAAACGTTCGGATACGTAAAGCGCCTTGTTTCAAAACAAAGGTTAAAAATAGCATGGAAAGATCTGTGATGTGTAGCGTGTATCCGGGCATTCGGGACCGACTGGCGCGGGGTGAGGGGGACGAGGAACACGCCGTGTGTGGGACGTTGGCTACATCACTAAAGGTGATCTAATTAACTATTCCGAACATCGCTTGCATTCTTTTCTTTTTCATTCTCTCGTTCGATTAATGTTAGTGGGATTTTCCCCTGACTACGTCAACTGAGACAATAGTTATTGCGTAATGCAAGCAGCTCTTCTAAGATTCTTTTATTATTAGCCACGGCTTAACATCCTCAAGGGATGCTTAGCAAACTGACTTGAGCATGTGTAAACAATGGAGAAGTAATTAATTCTGTGTAATGCAGTGCCAATTACAGAGTCAATGGAAAACAATCACTCAATTCACAATGTTAAGCGATCGTATCGAGAGTTGAGACTAAAATCATAGGAAGTTTAGCAAAGATTATCAAAATAGACATTGTTCCGGAATACTGTAAGTAACTATAATATTATATCCGATGTATCGTCATTATGTACATTATCGTAGTACTTGTGCCAAAATAGCAGACCGTAGCGAACGATTTTTATCGTCAGCGTGCTTGTCCCGTAATATTTTAGCTAAAGATTCCTACACGACTAACATAACATTGCCTCAGTTCAAAGGGTAGAGGGTATCGTCCTGATCACCTATCCGCGTAGGCGTTGAGGGAAGCCGCAAGGCGATTATATAACAATGGGACATGTTTGATGTGATTATAGACACGTACATAGCTAACTTTGTCAGGAGGTGAGTGCGCGTGCAGATTCCAGTACCTCCTTGGAGGGAGTCAGCTTCTCTTGCGGGTCTAACAACAGTCAGTTGTTAGTCAGTAGTAGAGTCAGTAATGTCGTTCATTGTCTGACGACGGAGGAGCAGCGCTTTGTCCTGCTCGGGGCAATCCTGTCGTGACCCTTGATTAAGTTGTCATTGCGGCTGTCGTTAGACGTTTGTCATTATCTTCAGCGGTGCAATACGCCGCCCTCAAGTGGGGAAGCGAATACTCGAATGTTTTACTCGAGTTCGGGTTCGAGCAAAGGACCTCTTTAATAACCTATAGAGTTGGTATTTGCGGTTCAATATAACTTAAACTAAGTAGAGATAGCGCGCGGTGGAATACTGCGCACGTGACAGCAGTCTTCAGGCCTTCTGTACTGGTACGAACTGCGAGTAGATGCTCCTCTAACCACTCTTAAAGGGAACCAGGTCGGCAAGTTACCTGATGAGAGTTCCCGGGCCTGTGATTGACGTGGTTGTTGGGCACGGGCGGCGCGCCGGGCTGCAGCGGCGTGGAGGCGCGCGACTCGTCACTGGGCTCGGGCGAGCTCGTGTCGGAGCGCGACGAGCCACCGCCGGAGCCCGAGCGCCGCCGCCGCCGCGCACCCGGCTCCGTCGCGCCGCCCGGCGTGCTCGGCGTCGACTCGCCGCCGCCCGCGCTGCCGCTCGCGTACCACCGCTGGTGAGGAGTTCTGTACACACAAAGTTACACATTAACGTACTCGTCTATCTATTCTATCATATTACGTTTAAGGGCCGGTTTACATATTCATGCGAATTAAGTAAAATATCCAACGCCTAATTTACTATCTTAAGAAATACTTTTATACTTATACTTTATACTGTTGAACACATGTTAAAGGTTTATAATACCTCACTTCGCTTCACATAATCCTGCTTTATCTATTCAGATTCAGATTCAAATATTTATTGCGTGCTATAATGCAAGTACCTACATAAGATGTACAGAGATTGTACGTACAGGTGTGGAAAAAAACATTATAGCGCCCTGCAAGGGCATAGCAAAGGTTTACCTATAACTAAATACGTACCTAATGTTAAATTGTGTACAGCTTTTAGTAGATAACATTTTCATAATATATTGTTAAACATTGAATTAAAATTTTAAATAATATTATTATTTTAAACAAATTGAATTGTAATTAGTGATTCAGTACATAATTAGTGACATTTTTATCGGATTACAATTGTTAAGTATATTATTATTATTAGTAAATAGTATTTGCAATTTACAAACGTGTCTCATATAAATTATTACTTAATTATTTGAATGGGTTATTCCACATTTATATGATATATTTCTATAACATTGTTTATAATTACATTTATTTAACATCAAAAAACTCCTGCAGCTTGACAAAAACTTTTAACTAAATTTTAAAACTTTTTTCAGACAGATACTCTTTTAAACATTTTTTAAATTTATTTATATCGCTCATGTCTCTCATTTCCTTACGGATAATATTATTAGATTTTTGTACACATTGAAAATGGACCAGAAGATACAATCTTCAATTTTGAAGAGGAGGGTCTAGCCTACTATATGGTCTTAAGTTTCCTGCCCGAGAGTATATTGGGAAGAGTTGAAAGTTTCCTTATCGAATATGCTTACTTCAAGAATGTATATAATTTTATGTTTTTTAAAAACAACAAATACTACAGCAAAACAATCAATCTGAAATTAATATAATATGATAAAGTGGATTTGCTAAAGTTGCTATGTTGAGGACTAATGCTATGTCCATGCTGTGGTGAAAACTTGATTCCATTAAATTTTCTCTATAGAAAAAAATTACAAAGTTACCTCCAAACCGTACAATAAACCGATAGCATTCAATGAATACTTGAAATTAGATCTGAAACTTTGCATAATATAACTGATATTAGTATAAAGCAGCTGCAGACTGTAACATAAAAATGAAAAAACCATCAGTGTAGCCACGATTTCAAAATAACTGATGTTTAGCGTGCCCGGCATCTGATTAGAGTAGGATAGACAGTTAAAAAGCAGAAGCGTTAGAGTAGGACTGCGAATTAAGGTATTATGGGCCCTTAAACATATACCAATCTTTCAAAATGAATTGACAGTTAATGTGTTGACAATTAATCTCCTACACTTTGTTTACGGAAAAATAATCACAATCTCAACTGCAAAGAGCTAAAACAGCTTTGCTGAAAAAGAATTGCCAAAACATTAGACATTTGTGGACACACAGTGCGCCAGAACCTTTATTTTTCATCTCATCAGTCATTCATCACATCATCATTAACTGTTAAAAAAAGACTACGTGAGTTTTCCCGATTAATACCTGGAGGCACGGCAGTGCCACCGCCAAGTCGAGCTAAAAAGCTAACCAGTTTACCTAGCGATTAGGCACCGAATAACAGAGAAATAAAAAAATAAACGCGCTTGAAAATTGACACCACTAAATAAGTGCCACGTTGGGCATGTGCTTAGATTTAAGTATCGCACCTCGATCAGTCTCGTGACAGTCGCGCGTGAACTGTGTCGTCGAGTACCTTAAGATAACCTTGCAAAAAAGCCATAAAATGCCTAGTTGTGTCGTCAAATGTTGTTTAACCTGTAGAGTCACAGTCGTGACGATCGTAACGCCTAGGCCGAATTGTAAATAAAAAATTATTATTGTTAGTTAATATATTATAAACCTAGTGATATGGGTATTTTTCGAAAGCTATTAAGATGAGCAATAAAAAATAAATAAAAAAAAATATTATAATAATATAAAAAAAAGTTGTGGATTGTTATTCTAGGCCCAAATCTTCTTTTTTTTTTTAATATATGTATAGAGTTATATTTTTTTTTTATTTTTTTTTATTATTCTTTATATTTTTTTACAATATTATAAAATTTGAATAGACATATATATATAGTATACATACATATATTCATATATATAACTAAGATTTTTTCAAGGAGAAAGCCCCCCCCAACTTACCCAAAGAAAAAAAAAAATGTTTTCTTTTAGGAAATTTTATCTTGTTTTAGAAAAACAAAACTGCATTAGAATTGGACAACTAGTTCCGGAGATATAGCCAAAAACAAAATTGGCGGGAAAATTTGCAAACTTGCAAAAATGCACGTTTACCGGACGGGTTAAGCAACTCCACGAAACATTCCAAGCGTGATGGTATTACTTTCTATGCATAATTATGAAAATCGACATTCTTTTTCAATCATTTGTCGAAAATAAATAACCTAATAATCATTTAAAAGGATAAAAAGGATTTTATCACGTTACAATAAAGATAACAAAAGAATCTAAATAGTGTGACCCGCTGTAGAATATCATATTGACAAATAATCAGATTCGAGCGCGTATGGTTAGAACGCCATTCGACTTTGTTATCTTGTTTTGTTCACACACTGTGACCTATTCTCGTACAGCAAACCTTAAATTTAGAGTTGAAAAACCTAAAATAATACAAGCTCATTTAACTTTTATCCATCTGCGTTAAATCCTATTTTGCAATGAATAGTTTTAGGTTATGGCAGTTCTAAATCTAATAATTGCTACACGAGAATAGGTGTCAATGCGTGTAATAGAGAATGGCGATACTCTTCCTTACTTGTTGTCGTTTGGTTTGAAATCGCGGTTTTGACGGCATACAACCTTGGAAAAAAGTTTATAACTGTGAAGTTAAGTTTACTTTTGATTTTTTTTTAACTAGGGTTACAGAAATTTCTGCCGACCAATAATAGTGCAATTATCGTTGTGTGCTAAGCGTCTGTTCTGTAGTTCACCACAAAGCACACACAACCTTCGAAATGTGGGGTCACGTTTTAATGACGTTTTCTACTGAGATTATAGTTCCAATTGTATGTTATTCGGTATACCTAGGGTAGCGTTCAAAATCACTTTTCAAGATTAAAATATTGCTCGCTGTCAGACAAAAGTAGCTCGATGCTGGTTCCAAAACATCTACTTTTAGGTTTTGGAACCAGCATCGAGCTACTTTTGTCTGACAGCGAGCAATATTTTAATCTTGAAAAAGTGATTTGGAACGCTACCTATGACTAATTCTATGTCAGAATAACATATCATCTTTAACCAAACTTATTCTGCAATTTTATTAACAATCTCTTCATTACATTAGACTGAAAAACGTAACTAATGTCACTCCTAATTCCAAGAAAATTATAATAAACGCCACGCCATACAAAAAGCATAATTTTGTGAAATTGGTATTCAGTTTTAACTGAGATACTACAACAAATAGGTTTGGGAAATCTATAACCAACCCAGCTTATTACAACATTATTAAATCTAAACTTTACCATGTACGTGACATGATAAGATAAACCAGAGAGAAAATCCCAGAGAAATATAATGTAAGCTAGCATTCAATACTATTCAGTGAATGAAAGACTGTCCAATATTGACAGGGAACTATCAGACAGACCTTTGCAGAGTTCCACCTGCCGAGCGCGTATTGAACGCGGGCAAAGATCCATCTATTACGTGAGTCAGCCAGACAGCTGCTACCATTAATCATTTCTCGCCTAGTCATACGGAGGGGAGCTAGCTTAAAATGGAGATTATAATACCGACGCAATTCATAAGAGACGTTGCGATCTCTCACCACGTGGCGACTATGTATTTGCTAATTGTAGGTAATTATGGAATGGACGTTTTATTATCCAATTTCCAAATGGAGAGACGCCCTTGACCTTGACTCGCCAACGAGGAAGTAGATAGTATTGTGGTGAGCCCACTATGATGACGTCTCACGTATATCTACAAGTCATACAGGGCACGTGGTAAGGCGAACCGATGGCATGTGATTCATTATGTACTTAGCCTAGTGGGTAGCCGTACCGTATGTTAACTTGTAGGTACAGACGCCTGCCAGTTCAAGCCTCCTATCTGTAAACGATTTTGTCAAATAGGTAGCCGGTCATACTAGCGTCTGTACCTGGTAACGCGTGGTAAATAGAGGGTCCAATGGGGAACGAATGGTATACAGATTGACGGGCATTCAAGAGATGTCAGCAGTTTCAAATTGTCTTATTTCCGTATACATGACAAAGGAAATGTATGAAAATGTATTTATTTGTAAAATAGATAGGTACATAAAGTATACTTTTTACATGTCAAAGTTAATCTTTACAAAACCAATAGATAAAAAAACGGGAAATACATACAAAAAATATTTATGTTGGGCTACTAAAATTTAATAAAGAATATACATAATGCACTAATCGTTAATAAATGAATGAATGAATGAATAAACACTTTATTGCACAGAAAATAAAAATAAAAACACAGAATACAGAAAAACAGAAGGCGAGGGCGGACTTATTCCTTAAAGAAATTTCTTCCAGTCAACCGATGGTATTAGGAAAATAAAAATTTTACACATTAGATACTTAATGGTTTTTGTGCAAAAAGAAAACAATTTTCTTCAAGCCTATTATTTAAATATAATACACTACATACAAATACATACATATATAAATAATAAATACATACATACATACAAACAAAGTGGCATAGTCAGTCGAGTAATTCAGAGAGAAAGGTTATATCTAAAAGAGGACACAGAAGGAAGGTTTCTGAGGGTTTTCGGAAGTTCATTCCAAAGTCGAACTGCATTGACCGTAAATGATTTTGAGAAACGAGCAGTGGTATTCGCAGGTATCAAATCGATATTATGACAAGACCGAAGCGCTCTGTTGCTGCGTTCAGTGCGTAGGACAAATCTATTTTTCAAATAATTAGGGTAGAGGGGATTATGAATAACATTGTACAGGAGGGAAAGAACGTGTACGTTCCTGCGAAAACGAATGGGAAGCCACTTTAGCCTGCGACGATACTCAGAGACGTGGTGGTCATACTTGCGCAGCCGAAAATATATCGAATGCACAAGTTCTGAAGACGCTCCAGCTTATCGAGCAGCTCTTCAGTGGAATCTAGGAAAGCGACATCGGCATAATCCAGAAGTGGAAGAAGAAGAGATTGTGCTAACATTATTTTCGTATCCAATGGCAGGAAATTCTGTAGGCGCTTAAGCGAATGATATGAGCCGAAAACTTTTCGGCTTACTTCATTAATATGTGCAGACCAAGAAAGAGTTTGGTCCATCCACAAACCCAAATTCCTAACAGTCGTGCAGTAAGGCACTACCACCCCATCAAAAATCACATCAGCCACGTCAGACATATCCAAACGGGAGACGTAGTAATTAATACCGATGATTATAGCCTGCGACTTTGCTGGGTTGACATGCAGGCCAAAACGCCTAGTCCATTCCCTGATGGCGACAAGATCAGAGTTAACAGTGTGCACTGCTCTATTTATGTCGTTCAGCGGTGCTGCCGCATATAATTGCAAGTCATCAGCATATAAATGTAATGAGGAGGAAAGGGATGCAGTAATAGAATTGATAAAGATAGAAAAGAGGAGAGGAGAAAGAACACCACCTTGTGGGACGCCGGCAGTCAGATTACACCAATCAGATTTGGAGTTATCGATTTTGACTTGTTGCTGTCTGCCGTGAAGATAGGAATGGAACCATGATACTACCAGTGAAGAGAGACTTCAGCACGCCAACAAGTATGTCGAAGTCGACAGTGTTGAAAGCATTGCTGAAGTCTAGGAGCGCTAAGACGGTGAGATTCTTTTGTTCTATGTTTAGTCTTAAGTCATCTGTCACATTGACGAAACCCAGACTGATGCGGATTGAGGAGATGGTTATGGGATAGGAAATCAGCAAGTTGCTCGTGAACAATATGCTCGAGAATTTTGGAAAGAATGGGGAGAATGGATATTGGGCGAAAATCGGATAAAGAAGCAGGATTGGACTTTTTTGGGAGAGGGATAATGTGAGCTTTCTTCCAGGTACTAGGAAATGAACCTGATGACAGTGAACAGTTAATGATATCTGCTATTATGGGAGAGACTGCATCAGAGATCGGAACAAACATATCTTTACTAAGACCATCATCACCTACTGCCGTAGTTGTTATAGAACAAAGAATCTTTCGAACGTCTACAGAGGTAATCTCATGGAACTGGAAAGGTTGGTAGTCAGAGGACGGAACTGTATTGTGTAGGGTATTCAACGTATCAGATGTAGAAAAGTTAGATAAAAAGGAAGATGGACTACTAAAATAATTATTCATAGCGTTTAGGTCAATGTTGGAGATGGGACTGGGCTTTGGCTTGCCAACACCAAGGGATTTTAAGAATTTCCAAAGATTGTGGGGAGGACAGTTTTTGATGGATTGGAATATATGCTGACGTCTAGCTTGCCTACAGGCATTATTGCAGCGGTTACGCAACATCTTAAACCGTTCGACATTCAGATCTGAGGGATCCTGCCTAGATCGAACCTGAGCCTTATTCCTTTGTGCCATGAGTACCTTAATCTTCGGGGTGAGCCAAGGAGCTGGGAGATGCTTTACTCTGGTCTGCTTTAAGGGAGCGTGTTTATCGTACAAAGTAAGAAGGATTGTATTAAAATGTTCGACCTTGTCGTTAACGTCAGTTTTTTCAGTAATAGAGGACCAATCAATCTTATTCACATCAGCTCGTAGCGCCTCCAGATCCATACCACTGAAATTACGAAGAAGAACTTTATTCTTGAACTTAGGAGGACGAAGATTATAAGAGAGGAATAGAAGATCGTGATGGGAAAAGCCAGCAGCATTTAATTGGCCATGGAAAACAACATGAGCCGGAGACGAAGTAATTATTAAGTCAAGAAGGGAGGGGGGAGAGCCAGGTTGGAAATGAGTTGGACCAGAAGGTAAAATATTCAAATTTAGAGACTTGGTCATCGACTGTTATAAATTTGCTCTATGGTAATTTTTGATGAGACAGGTATTGAAGTCTCCCATCAGGACTATTTGTTCATATTGAGACCTAAACGATTCTAGAGTTGTTTCAAGTGAAGAAAAATAATTAACATGACAAGATGGACTATAAAAAACACATAAGAGAAGCTTTGTATGGCGTAAAGATAATTCTAGAAATAAATGTTCGGTAGCGCTTCCAGGATCAGACTCAGATACAACCTTGCAGTCTAGATCAGCATGTATGAGTTCTGTCCCGCCTAATAAGTCGGTAACCAGAGATGGGATACAACGTCGAAGGAAGCGTTGGCCTAGATGGGATTCTGAGATACAAATTGCATGAATATGCTTTGTAGTAAAAGATGCCAATAAATCGGGATAATGTGCATTAACACTTTGCGCGTTTATATGGACAACGTTAAAGTTTTTTGGGACAGGACAAAAGATGGAATGTAGCCTGTTACCAAGATCAGGTATGTCAGACGAACCACTATCCGCAATTAGAAGACCCTCAGAAGAAGAAGAAAGAGAAAAGTAGATACTGTCAGTGCTACTGTTTAAAATATCAGACATAAATAAAATAAATAATAAACTATAAACAACAAAGTAAAGAATTAACTAAGACTAAGTTTATGAAATTTAAATACTAAAGCTATTACTTGACCTCCTTGTTAATATATGATTACATTAGGGCTACGAATAAGAATTTACAACTAAATTATCCATATTTCATAGTTATAAAATCAAAATAAGTTTCATAATAATCTTCTACAATTCAAACGGCTGCCATTTTAGCGCGCATCAAGTGACGTCACATGATACTGCTCTTGCTTGCGGTGTATGGCGAGTGGCCGGTTTTTTTCATTATATTTGATTAAAACAACCTATTACAAAATATTTGAGGGTTTTATTTTACATTTATTAATTTTGAACTTAATATTTTATGGTGAAATATACTCACTTTGACACAAAAGGCAGTTAGCCAATGGTGACGCCTTTTGCATTTGTGTTTCATTTTATCAAAATGTTTTATATTTTAAATGGAAATAATTACAAAACTATAGAATAAAATAGTTTCCCATGGTCATCATTGAATGCTACTAAGTAAATAGAATACAAAAAACGCAATATATTACTTATTTAAACGACATGCATATTCTCTGCATAAAATAGAGAAATATAGGAATAAAAATATTATAAATAAAAATAATGCCTAACCATCCGCCCACCCATTCGATTAGTCTTGATATGAAGGGGAAGAATCTTAGCAAGCATGTTTCTTTTTTCAATTTTGCATTTTTTTTTCACTAGTGTTTGTTAATAGTTTTATTCTATACAATTTTAGACTGCAGGACTTATGTTATGTTGCAATAAAAAATGTATCTTGGTTAGTAAACCCTCTCACAGTGTCTATTACCTTTAACAGCAAAGTCAGTTTACATATTAATTAACGTTAAGCCTTTAGAGGAATCATACATTATTAAAAATTTGCTAATCGGGAATTACAATTTTGATTAAGATAATTATTATTTATTACACCATGCTTCATTCGTCCAAATAATCATTGATTTTATAATAAGCTTGTAGTCCCTGCTTAATGTAACTTCCTTTCAGGCAAACTAAGGACCTCCTCTGGAAGTATTTTAAGAGATTCGTCCTTTTTGTATGTAACCAATGTTATCCATGGGCGTAGCTATAGCTTTCTCACTGGGGGGGTCCAAGGATCCAAAAATTTAACTATATGTTCTGGTCTACAAAGTAGAAAACAGCAAAAGAAAAAAAATTAAATTTCACAACACAGTTCATCAAATCTAATTTAAATGAAACTAGCTGAATAAATTAATATCACCTTGTATTTAATGGTACGGCTAATCCGTAACAGATACAAAAACAGGGTGTCCACTGCTAATGTCCAAAAAAAATCCCTGACTTTTCCATGACTTTCCGTGACTATTTTTTTCAAATTTCCCTGACCAACCATATTAATTTTTTCCCTGACTATTTTTTCAAATTTCCCTGACCAACCATATTAATTTTATAGAAAGATATGGTACGATAAATATTTTTGAAACATATGCTTTATATTAACAAAATTTTTTTGCAATTTTTTAGGCCAAATGTAAAATACAATAAATATCACAACTGTCCGCTCACAAAATTGTTTTATTTACGGAGATAGCACCATTGTAAGAAAATGGTGAGATTAAATTGGCACCAGTAACTCTAATTTGGGGCATTTCACGTCAAGCGGACAGGAAAAAAAGGTGAGGTTCTGAAATTTGTTCATTTGAGGCCAATTGTACTCCTAGTAGATACGAAAGTGAACACAGATTTTTTATTTATTGTATTTATTTGTCAAGTTATAGGCTTCTAAAGAAAAGTCTAATTTGAAATTCGGATTTTTTGGAAGTAGTTTTTCAAATATCAAAATAATACAATAAAATATTAAACTTAGCGATTTGTATAGAAAATTTCTTGTTCTTTTTGAGAACAAAATCAAATTTAAAAAAAAAAATTTCTTGCACTAAAGAAGTAAAAATTTTCAAACAAAACGTTTTTGAAACGTTCGACCAACTATTTTTTTTTTTCAATATATAGCTTAGGTGTTATGTGTGAAGTTTGAAAATGGGATCTGCATTAGTTAAGGAGATATGTAAATTTATGTACGTACATGTCGCACTCAGTATGATGTTAGGCTCTGGTTTATGTCGGTTAGTTTGCGAATTATGAAATTAAAACAAGACGATATTAACATTTAGTATCCTGTTCAAGTGTATTTTAGCTCTTACAAAGAGTGAGGGAGTTTAATACTTATGCTAGATAGAGATAGAAGTATGACTCCAGGCAATTTTGAATTTTCGTAATTGTTTTAATTGTGGCTCTGATCTCTTAGCAACGTTGGAGATACATTTTCACACAACGTCTCATCATAAGGGGCCATGCAATGGTCTTGGGGGGAACCTTAAACGTATAGCGACGCGTGCAAGTCTACAATTACCTGCAAGTAGATCGATCATTTCACCAATGCGATCATACGAATACACAAAAATAAGTAGTAAATCGCTGTTTGCTTTAAAGATGATAAAGTTCAGGTATATAAGAAGTAGAGCTGCTCCTGCGTAGCGGCCGCGGATCTATGTCCAGCGTTTGAGAGAACGTATGCCGACAGTGATTACCTGTCGACGTTGGAAGGCGGCGTCGAGTAGGGCTGCGAGTTGTTCCGCTGGTAGCGGCCGTACGCGGCGGGCGTGTTGCCGCGGCGGCAGAACTCGGTGGCGCTGTCGTTGGTCCCGCGCCACGTCGCCGGCGCCGCCGCTGCCGCCGCGGCACAGGGCGGCGTGCTCGAGCTCTCCTCGCCACCACTGCAACCAAAGCAACACACGCTGTAAACAACTACTACTATCTAACGTAAAATAACATTATTATAGTCACAAGGAGGGTCGATCGAAAGCGTTTCCGAGTAAGGGTATGTGCTTCATGGGTGGTGGGCCTTACCGCCGCGCGCCGTACTTTGGGCACAAATATAGATCCACTCCGAAGCAGGCAGCCCGAACCAAATGTGCCTCTACAGTACTTGAACCCGGGACCTCCGATTAGTGATCGATAATAATTCCAACCACTATACCATAGAGGCGGCTAATCCAATCAAAAAATATTTTAATATCCAGGTTTTTAGAAACGAGCGATCTGGACGGTGTATTCTATTAATGTGGAACATAATATTATAAATTGTAATATATTATAATCACGCTATAACACAGTCATGCAATTTTATGACGTAGATCGATCTGGTATTAAGTTACAAGCAATGCGATATCTTTGATTAAAACCGCTTGGTTCCACTTTTAAAATAAATAATAATGTGAAAAAATACGGTTCGGTATACAAGATTGTTCTTTGTACAAAACACGTGCACCAAGACAGATTGACATTGGTGCACGTTTTAAAATATCACATATACATATATGTATACATTATACCAAGATACTGCGGAGGGTCATGAAGAGGTTATGCTATCTCTTACCCGCCAATATCTGTAGTATAAAAAGAAAAACTACGTGGTTACAAGAAGGATATAAAAAGAAATCATGTTGCATAAAACGAAAAAAACTTTGTAAACCAAATTGACAAATAAATTGGGAAAAACAGATAGTACATTATCAAGCGATTCGTTACGCACGCAAATAAAAAATAGGTTCGAGGTTACTGAACTAATACGTATTTAATTACTTTGACAAATCAATGATCGTGCTACCAAATGTCCGAAACTAAGGGAGTCTTCGAACTTGGTGTAATTCTTCTCTTCGCAGTTTTGCTCTCATTATAATTTTAAGCCATTCATGTTTTAACATCTACGTCCTATATATATGCCGATGGATATCTTATGGTGGTTCTTAATGAAAAGTAGGATACATTGATTGTCGTAAATAAAATTATTTTTAATACACCTGCTCAAAATATGATAGATTACGTGCCTGTTTAGCGTGCGTAAAATGACATATTCCGCACTTGTGCCTTTTGTTTGGCTAGTAATTAAAGCTCCGAAAACTAAATTAAGAATGAGGATGATCAATTATGAAAGTTACTGCTTCAAATACTAAGTTACCGAAAACTTCCGGGCTAATAAATAAAATACCAACTACCGAAAACTACCGAATGAAATACTGAAATTTCCGAAAACTTAATACATCAAAAAGCTGACATAATACTATTTCACCAGCTGAAAATACATTTCAGCGAAAACTATTGTCAGCTTTTTTGTAGTAGATCTCCGAATAAAAATTCAAAGTTGCCTGATCAGTCCGCTTCGCTCGGTTCCCATTATGTGTTTACATGGCTACGCTCGTCGTCGCACCTATTTTTTGACGACCGAACTTCAGATATGAGTGCACCATATTTTACTACTGCGAAAATAAACTAGACCGCTAATAGTAAAAAAAATTAACCTGTTGAAATTTCGTAGTCTAATAAACATCAGGAGTGTATTAATCTTGTATCTTCAAGGTATATTTACGTACATAGCTGTATAAATTTCCATTAAAGTAAAACACACATGGCCTTCGGAGATCTGTTGCTGGTATTGGCACAGTTGGCCGTGTAATGAATGAATTAATGACCCCTGTCTAACGAAATACGTAACAACTAAATAAATTCTTTATTTTTATGATAATGGTGTTTCATAAACCTTAAAAAGAGTACCCCACGATCTGCCGTTTTAAAATTTATTTACTAGCCTTTTTATAGCAGCTCATTCCGCGCTAAAAAAACTGCTCACAACCTTTTTGTCTCCCGCCTTGATAAAGTTACTTCCCAGCTCTCTTTAACAAAAGTGCAATGATAAATACCTTAAAATCCTCCTAAAGAAACCATTAGCTATCAAGTTATACCGTACCAAATCATTTTTCATCTACTACGATCCTGGCACTCCTCGTATAGCACGTTCTTATGTTATCAATACTTGATACATTTATAAGATTTTAGTCTAGCATAGCAAACCATATCGAGCTCGATAGCACTTGATACAGTGCTCTGTCTCACTCTGTTGATCTACTTAGACAGGGGCAGACAGTGTATATCGAGCTTTCAAAGCTCGGTATGGTTTACTATGCTAGGTACCCAGGACTTACTCCAGAAACATACAGACATGATCAGGAATATAAACTTTTTAATCACCGCATCACACGCAATTCTAACATCACGCACAGTTTTGTTTCGTGCGCGTTGTCAGCAATGATATCAAAGCAGATTTAACTGTGATATTTGATAAGGGAAACAAATAACAGATAGGCAGCAGAGCTGCTTGTTTAGTAAATCTCGACTTAGATGTAAAGATGCTAGCACAAAGAACTGAAGCAAGCAAGCCATGTTACGCTTAAGCAATATCATTCACTAAAATTGGGATGTATCCATCTCATAATGAAATAGACGAGTTTTTCTCGTAAAAATTAAAGTCTTAGCCGTAAGTAAGTAAAGTAAGTCTTAGCCGTATCTAAGTAAAGTAGGTCTTAGTTATTCTTGATGTACAAGCAATAGCATTGGACATTTTGATTGAAGATATGTGGCTCATGAGAATGAAGTGGAAAAAAACATATTTGCCATAGTTGGCAACCGATTCAAAAATACGTAATAGACTCGCTGCAGGTCGATTGGTCAAATTTCTTTACAACGCAGCTGGAAAAAATTGAAACTAGCAAAGGACCAGAATAGTTGGCGTGAGAAAGAAGATATTTGGCGAAAAGTGTGCGAATATAAATGCCTGCTTAGATAGAAGACAATGTTTTAACTTTAAAACAAAATACCCGATAATGTTGCAAGTATATTTATTGTCAACTCGCTAAATCACTACAGTGTGAAATCTTCGCACATTTTAAATAGGCAAATAAAACAGCTTTGTAATGCTTTTGTAAACGGTGACGTAAGTGAAATAAGTTTCCATTTATTTATAAATTACATATTACGTTTGAGAGTGGCCGCAAACTGCAGTCCCTCCGACTTTATAGTAGGACGCACGAAACATGAAATATTATTTAATTATGCGCAAGCAATCTCGTTGCGGTTTTCAAAGTAATCGCTCAACTGAAAGCAGTTAAAAAGATTAATACCGGTTTTGATAAATTTACGGCGGTCAAGCTTGTGGTTGCATTATGTTTGCTGAAGTAATGTTGCCACTTTTGTACAAATTTCGAGGAATTGCGAATAACCATATTATTATTATTTCGGGAAAATCTGAATACTAAGACATACCTATGCTTATAAATATATTATTACTTATATGATATACGACTACATTTCACTTGAACACCAAGACAATAGCCCGGGCGGTAGCATTGCATTTTAGGTAGTGATTTTACGCCCATTGATTTCCGTCTTTTTCAATAGATCTGGAATGGCTAATAACAGAACCAAGCGTCAGCTGATGCACCTGCGGTGGGTGTGGAGGTGGGAGGCAGAGGAATAAGTAAAAAAAAATATTACGCCGGCTAAAACTTTTCTCACAGATAGCTGACGCCATAATAAGCTAAAAAAAATCGTCAGCTGCATAGTGGAGGGGGGAAGATGCGTCAGCTGCTCGCATGAACTTGTTTGCATTTTAGGAAGTGAGTATACGCCGATGGATTTCCATCTTTTTCTATATGCAGAATATTCGCAGAGCTTTTGATCAAAAATGCAGTGTGGTAACTCGTACAAGAGCATGAATGAATTAATTAATAAACACTTTATTGCACAGAATATTAAAATAAAAACACAGAATTCAGAATAACAGAAGGCAAGGGTGGACTTATTCCTCAAAGAAATTCCTTCCAGTCAACCGATGGTATCAGGAAAATGAAAATTTTACACTTTAATTGTTATTTAACAATTTTCTTCAAACCTAATTCTTAAATATAATACACTACATACAAATACATACATATATACATACATACAAACAAAGTAGCATAGTCAGTCGAGTAATCGAGAGAGATGAAAGGTAATAATTTTTCAGGTTATATCTAAAAGAGGTCACAGAAGGAAGGTCTCTGAGGGTTTGCGGAAGTAGCACATAGCTCGCATCACCAAAAGCATCACGCGGACACTTGTACTCGTATTTTCAATGGAATATGAACCGAAGTGCTTCGCTTGATCCACTGTACTTCTTTGGCGGCGCGTACATAATGTATAATTTATATACCTAAGTTGTGTGTCAGTCATAGGCGATTCTGTCCGAGATATCATGATATGGGTGACAGTTCGTAATTTGCCGTTTCACCAATACTACTCACACCATACTACATACACCCATGCACAAAAGAAAATAATAGGTTTTAGAAATAATGTTAATAACTATTGCAAAAACATAATAAATAATGCCTCTATAAATCGAAACAAAAATTTCAGTGTATTCGTTAAATTTAACGGAGAAAAGATTCAGTAAATAGTAATGTCTTTTTGCTACGTGATGCGTGGATCGGAACGCTAACCCATAGGTACAGATACTACATAATCGAAAATATATCGATTAATCGGTGCGGCCATCATATAGGATCGCGTCAGTATGAGTACATCTTGTATGCGGTTTGTGTTTCGTTGCGGTTGCTTTACGTGCTATTTGTTTTGACGTCTGTTACTGTTTTTCTTGTTTTTTTTTTATTGGTGAAATTCCGAGAAAAACGCAAATAAAACTTTGAGCTCTCAAGCTCTGGAATTATTAACAAAAAATAGTTTGGATAATCAAAGATCAATCAAATAAAAAGTCGATTTAAAACCCCTTGTTAACATTCTCGATACTCAAAAAAAAACGATTATGTTTCGTTAGGGTACATCACTGTAACTGTCAACTTTGAACTGCCACCCATATCATGATATCTCGTACAGAAGAATTCACAAACTCCTACTATAAAATTTAATGACGTTGATCTTCACCTATGGACAACCCATACGCGGAGGATGGTTCTGATAAAATACACATGTCATGTCTAGGGCAGAGTTCTAAAATAAAAGGCCCGGCGCAACAGCCGTGTGTAATAAATATTACACGAACCATTTCGAGCCACTTTCGACCCTCCAGTGTTGGCCTAAAAGGGCAGAGCTCTACTTTTTGCTCTAGTGGAAAAACCAATTTATGAAAATCCATTTTTGCCCTAGGGAAAAATAAATATATGAAAATCTATTTTCCCCGCTACGATAAACTTTGAGAAATAGAGACCAAGAGGAAAATGCACAGCCAAGTGAGCCAAGCCGACCGCTCACCGCTCGTTTATCGACAGTTTTTTTTATTCCATCTTGTAATCGGCAAAGAGCATTATCCCATGCAGCCTATTTTCAACACAGTGCGTGCGTGTTAGATTGTATCAGTACATAATATTTATTATTTATCGTAAGATGTTTGTGCTCATAACTAACAAACATTTAGAACAATAACCCATAACACTTTGTGTGCCATCTTTACGAATATTTATAAAACATACAATAATAAATACAAACGCTTAGGCATATTTATGTAAATTTATCAAAATGAGGCTAATTTTGCTGCGCTTACAAAGAACACAGTAACTTGGGTGACTGTTGCACCATAAAGGTGAAATTAAAGTTATAAATATAGTAGTAACTTATTTTTTAATACACCTACTCAAAATATGATATATTACGTGCGTGTTTAGCGTGCGTAAAATGACGTATTTCGCACTCGTGCTTTTTGTTTTGACTACTGACGCCATCTAGGGGAAACCGGCCACATCATTTAGTAAGCATGTAAACCTTTGCTTTACCGGATACACTAAAAACTATTTACGATGAGTATTTTTAAACTTTTATATTTTATTATTAAATATATCATATGTCAAATTGTAAAAGATGTTTTAAAAATTTAAAACAATTGTAGACGTCATCATTTATATTCTTATTTAACTATCGTAGAAATTGTTATTAAAAAGATAATAGAAAGAGTCTAGAAAGAGTCATTGGTCTTTGTAGTACAGATTGGCGCCAACTAGACTGCATGTTCTTCTGTCGACTTGTATCTGTTTTGATTTGCAACAAAGTTGCTTTTATTGTAATTTTTCGCAGGTGCATTAAAAAACGTCGTTTGATACACGTGCGAACGTGTTAATATTTCTCGTGCCGAGAGTCTAAATATCATCCTTTCCGCATTTGCATCAAAATGTACTATTTCAATATACCTGCTCAAAATATGATAACAATAGAATGCGTGCCTGTTTAGCGTGCGTAAAATGACATATTTCGCACACGTGCTTTTTGTTTTTACTACTGACGCCATCTAGCGACATCATTTAGTAAGCATGTAAACCTTTGTTTTACTTGTCGTTTTGTTGGTATTTCTGGAAGAACCGGATACACTAAAAACTGCTGAAGATAAGTATTTGCAAACTTTTATATGTATTATGTATGTTAAATTGTAAAATATGTTTTAAAAATTCAAAACAATTTTATACTTACGTCATAATTTACATTATATTTTAACTACCTTAGAACTTTAGTCTTTGTAGTACAGATTAGCGCCAACCAGCTGCGTTTTCTTCTGTCGACTTGTATCTGTTTTGATTTGCTTTTATGTTATTAATTCATGTAATTTTTCGCAGGTGCATTAAAAACGTCGTATCGACAAGAATAAAAAAATATTTTTTTAATACTTAACTTATGTATTTAAAATCACATTCTTAAACATTTGAAAAGTAGAAACATTCATGAGAATTCATATCTGAAATTCTACTGATTGCTAATTTGCATGTTTTTATTTTTGAAATGTTTAAGAATGTGATTTTAAATAGGTAAGTCAAGTATTTAAAAAAACATTTTTTTATTATTATTTTAGGTAACTGTAATTGTTTGTTTTTTAAATTCATACTCTTAACTTTACTTAAATTAAGAATAAAAGTCTTGTTTTTCCAATTAATTTACATAGTTTATTTTCCTAACCCAATAAGAAGATAATGAGGAATATTAACAATAACAATCATAAAACACTGCCAATAGACTGAAAACATAATTATCAGAGGATATATTCCATAAAGTATATAAAGCTCACGTTTTACCGTGGTCCGTTAGGAAAATAATTTAATAAAGTAGTTGCAACGGCTCAGTGGTCCGTTGGAAAAAAAATACATACATTTGGTAGTTGCATCTGACTGCTAAGCCGATGGGAACCTTTAGCGTGGTCCGATGCAACTCCGCAACGGACCAATGAGCCGATGGGAATAAGTAGAAGCTTATATATTATGTCAACCAAGTACAGTCGCCTAAAAAAATATTTGAAATGAATACTTTATTTCTGTAATGTAGGTACATAAATACTCTCATTACAGGTCTAACTATTAAAAATTTAAATGAATACAACAATTTTAAGTAAGTTTTGCAAAATTAACTGTGTTGTGTATCAAAATTACTGTTTTTTATATTTTAAATAAATAAAATGAAAATTGCTACAAATTTAGTTTACCCTTCCCTTATAATTAATATATAACATAAGGTCCTACAAGTCAAAGTGAAAAATTTAGAATACCCTTCCCTCATACATATATATATTACTAGCTTTTGCCCGCGGCTCCGCCCGTGTGTTATTCGGTTTAACGACATGCTTTTTGTCGGGATAAAAAGTAGCCTATACTTATGTTAAGTTAGGGTATAAGCTATATCCAGTCTAAATTTCATCCAAATCCGTTCAGCCGTTTCAGCGTGAAAGAGTAACAAACATACACACACACACACACACAAACTTTCGCATATATAATATTAGTGTGATTTTGTCTGGAAATCCGTTATATCCTTACAAGTTCAAGTGCGAATAGGACTCATTCCTTAAGAATTCCGTACATTGCATTTAAAACGCAATCTCATTTCACGTGCAGTTGTACGTCCACCTTAACTTGACACTTACGATCCATTAAACTTATGTATTCAAAAGGTCTTAAAGTTGGTAATTTACAACTTCTTGAATAATAATAATTAATTAAACTTATATCGCCGCGACATAAATCCCCAAAAGGGGTGTCGTGTGCTAATAGAACCTATACTTGTGAACAGAATTTCAAGTTTCGAAGTCAACTGTAAATTGCCTATAGGTTTTCATGGTTGGCTTGGCTCTGCATTGTATATTTTTAATATACAGTAGGATTTTTTTAAATGTCGGAATCAGCTTAATATCTTATCTTCCAATGAATGGCATTGTTCTGTTGTTAAGTTCCACCACTAATTAGCAGTGCACAACGAAACACATAAACAAAAAAATATTTTATGTCAACTTTAACGCCTGAACAAAAGGCTCAAATTTGAACGGCAACGCATTCCAGATAATACTTTTTGAAATTGAAAGCGGCAGCAAGGTACAGTGTGATACAGGGTGAAACGATTTAGTATTCTTAAATAATTTATTGTATGTGCATGTTATTAAGAAAAACAGTATTTGAGTTTTAAGAAGTTCATTTGTCTCTTTGAAACTTTAATTTAACACACATTTGTTGTTTATTAAATAACTATGTTTACTTATATAATTCCAATAAAAACCAGTAAGTACCTACAAATACAAAAAAAATGTATGGCTGCAATCTACGGTAATAATTGAAGTTACATTTAAAATTACATACATTACATTTTTGTACCTCTTATTCCCGCTAAATCAAAGTCCATATACACAGCCGGGATCGTTATCGAGCACACTTTTCACAAAAATCCAAATAGTAAGCAATCAAAATCCTATAAACTGAACAGGCTGATGGATGGATGGATGGCCATTCTTTGGAAGATAAGATCTTAAGTGGATTCGGACATTTTTAAAAAAATCTACTATAATAACAATAGCTTTTTTCGCGTCGAGTTAGAAGCCTGATCTTTTAACAGTTTAGTCGACTTAGAGCGAGCGTTCTAATGTAGACTTTCTGACAACATCCTGAAGTTCAAAATCGCTCAGTAAGATTACCGTGCACCAGGGGTAGGGCCTTAAAAGGATGGCTAATCATACCAATTCATAAATAAGTCGATTTCACCCTCACCACAATTCTTCCTCATCGTTACCACCATACCTTAGAACTGACAAAACAAAGGTAATTAATTAAGCGTCCAAATTGCAAAATTTTGTATATGGTTTGCTTTGACTTTGATAACCCTCGTGCAAGGTTGTTCTATTACCTACTACGTAGCACCGTAATAACGCGCACGTGGCGTACACTGCTTTTTCGCGAGAAAGCCGCTTTATTCATGAACAACCTAAATATGGCGAAAACGTCGATCCATTATGCGATCATACGAAATTATTTCGCTTTTTCGCGAAAAAGCGTCATTAAAACAATTACAAAAATCTTTCAAGAAAAAGTTAAAAAAAATAGGTACGATGCGAGCGAAGCGAGGAGGAGCTTGTTAGGTTTACATTTGGGGAGCCCAGCGAAGCGGAGTGAAGCAACCTCCCTAATTTTAACAGAATGTAATTTAATATAAATATTACGTCACGACATGAATCCCAAGTTCAGCAAGTGATTAAATACTATACACATAAATTCCGAAAAACTCATCGGTGCATGCCCGGCCGGGGATCGAACCTGGATCTCATAGATTGAGAGGCCAGCGGTCTACCCCTGAGCTACCGCCGCTTTTTAGGGTTCCGTAATCCGACAATTAGTAATAACCATTAGTAATATAAAGCTGTAATATGGTGAGACTCCGTTGTCCGTCCGTCCGTCCGTATGTCACAGCCTCATATCATAACTTTAGAACCGTTAAAGACTTGAAATTTGTCACAAAAATAGCATTTACTTGCCTACATAATACGGTATACAAAAATAAGAAAAAAATTTGAAATTGTTCAAAATATTTCCAATACAAAACAGAGAAAAATAAAAATAAAACCGGACAAGTGCGAGTCGGACTCGCCCACCGAGGGTTCCTTACAAATTAGTAAAAGTTAAAAAAAATCTACAATAAAATTTGTTCATCCGTACAATTATGAATTTCAATAATTAATTAACGTACAATTACAAATATTACCGTTGCTTAACCTCGATGATTTTTAATGATTTCATTACAATTGTATAGTTCTAAGATTTTTTCCTATTACTTGTAGTATAAGACGGTATTACTTGCCAAATTTCGTGGTTCTAGGTCAACGAGAAATACCCTATAAATTTTGATTCCCTTGAGAGTGTCGAAATAATACGTTTTTTTGCGTCATAAACGGCAGTATCTTTTTTTTACATTAACTTGGAAGTTTGATTTTTTCACAGCTCAAGGGACTGTAGACTTGAGTGTATGGTTTATAATTTCAACTCAATATTTCCACGCGTTCCCGAGATAGAGTGTCTTGACAGACAGATGGACAACAAAGTGATCCTATAAGGGTTCCGTTTTTTCCTTATTTATTTATTTATTTATTTATTAATAACGGAACACCAACCTTATGAGGTACGGAACGCTAAAAATATCTTGAAAATACAATATGGGTATCAAATAGTAGATATTAAAGAGCTAATTATAAAAGTATATACTTTTACTATATTTACTGGCACCGATTTCGAGAAATCTTTGAAAAATCACAATATAATGCATGTCCCCCCTTATTTCCGAAACTGGTGGGTGGACCGAAAAAAATGACGATTATAGGCCATAGCTGGCCAATTACAGGAAAACTATAGCGATTAAAAAAAGTTAATAACAATATTTTAAATAATAATAATATCTAATTTTAAATACCTTCTTCCCGACTGTTCCCAAAACTGTCGAATTACGGAACCCTAGGTATGCGAGTCTGACTCGGACCCTGACACTTGCTTGACCCGTTTTTTTTCTTGTCTATCGTATCGTTATAAAATTATTTGGTCAAACTTTTCAAAATTTTGATTTAAAATTTTTACTTCTGGCTTAGAGCATGAAAAAAATTTTTTTTTCTTATTTGATTTTGGTCTCAAAAAGAACAAGAAATTATCTATACAAATCGCTAAGTTTAATATTTTATTGTATTATTTTAATATTCAAAAAAATACTTCCAATTAATCCGAATTTCAGATTATTTCACCTATTCTTTAGAAGCCTATAACTTGACAAATAAACATCATAAAAAACTGTGTTCAATTTCGTATCTACTAGGATTACTACAATTGGCCTCAATATGAACAAATTTCAGAACCTCACTTTTTTTTCCTGTCCGCTTGACGTGAAATGCCCCATGTAAGAAATAAAAATAACTCAATGTTTCTGTCAGAGAATTTTTGTCCTACCCGCATTCCAAGTGATTCATATATTGCATGTAAACAACCAAATAAACATTTGAAAATGCTTTAAAGCGAAACCGGTTAGGTAAATTAAAATAAATACAGTGGACAGTACAAGTGCATTTCAATCGAGATGTATCGGAAGTTCCACCAAATGCCAACAACCACAAGCATCAACTTCATATGGTAAGGGTTTCCAAATGCTCATGTTTTTTAATGTATCCTAATTAATAGATACTGTTTGTTAAGGAAGCTATTCGCTAGATAAATGGGTAAATACCAGTAAAGACCTACTTACATACAATGGCATTTTTTCTTAAAATTTGCTTAACTTACTTTAAAAACTACTCAAGGCGGAACGTTTCGAGCTCGGTGCAAAATGCACAACTGATGATTGTTTTTTCTTATTATTGAATAAAAAGTACTAATTTAATTTCAATTAGGCTTTTCTACTAAAATTTTGTAATTTTATGAATTAAGTTGTAAATGAATGTCCACACCAACTTAAAACACGCTTTTAAGAAGCCTGTAGTCGGCGGCTTGAAGTCATTCGCACACGGGGTCGCTATGCTTGCTATTTCATTCTACATTCAACTTCGGATTATAGAGCACTGACTGACTGTTATTGGTTGGCCCGAACGTTCATTTCACGAGCTCGTACGGAACTAGCCGAACACGGTGTGAGAGGCAAGCTAACGCGAGACAACATTCATGTTTTGAAAAATGGTTTTGGTGGTTCCTATGATTTCATGATTAATATTTTTGTATAGTATAAAATATACTATGCTGTGAAACTAAAATAATTTGATTTGTTGTATCGTTTCTAGGACATTACGGTACATAAACATTCATCAAAATATGAGTAAAATCCAGGACATTTATACGCTTGTAAATTTTGTATACGTTTGATTTTGATAAATGTTTTAGTTTCACGTCATGGATATTGTATGGGATATGTTGAAAAAGAAAAAAATATAAGCAAGTACCTATAAATAAGGATATGATCAGCGAACTGCGCTAGTATGGGAGTTCAGGCGGATAGAGTCGCCTTAAGTTTGTATGGATATTCACGCTACTATAATCCATAAAATGACGCAATTCTGCTAAAAACCCCTGATAATTATTAAGCAATAGTAGCAAAATAAGATGACACTGTTTTATTTCATACATTTTATTTAAAAATAAGATAATAAAATCAGAAGTTATGCATTTTGCACTGAGCTCGAAACGTTCCCCTAACCGAAATAGTACTAAGGTGCAGTATCATCTAACTAGACGTTAATGCGGATGTTCCTATGGGTATAAAAACAAAGGCAAGAATCCTTTAAGGATTTGTTAGTATGATCGGTGAAGATATTATTTTAAATACTGGCATCTCTAAATAAAGTACCAGTACCTCATAATAAGACGATTTTCTTTACACAAAATACACTAATCGCGTAGACACCCTCACTGGTCGCTGGCCACTCGGATGAGGGGTGCGGGTTGCGGGGAGCAATTAGGTGTGCGGAGAGGCCGGTGAGCTGCGTAGCCATAGCATAGAAAAATGATGTAATTTTTGGTGAAAATTCAAGGTATATATATTTTTCTCGTGATGACATCAGAATCGTGTATATAAAATCACAAAACAGGTGTACGATTCTCACTTGTTCAAGATTTGACGTCTACCTACATTTCTATAAAGCATTGTTGTAGTCACAATAAAGCTGTAGAATATTTATAGGTCACTTTACTTTTTTTATGTAAGTAAACAAGAAATCAGAAGAGCAGTTTTATTTTTATTTTTTTATCAAAGTTGGAATGATCTCTATTATTTTACGAGTAGGTTCTTTTCTTGGCTCCTACTTTACTAACAAAACAATTTTTGGCTGATATACATGGTGTTTTCATGCCATGGCCAAGTCAATCTTTTATTTAAAACATAAAAGATTTTTAATATTGATATGGTCACTATAATATGTTGTTAGGTTAGCTAATTACGCAATAACTTAAGACAGAAGGTCCCTTAGGTAGGGACTGAATAAATTAACCGACTTGGTATTACATGGATCTCACAACTTTTTACGGTAGAAGAACTAAGTTGCGAAACTTGTTTTTTTTTACAAGTTTTGATTTTTATGGCGTATATTTTACAGAACTTAAGTACCCTTGACTATGTGTTTCCTTAATAATATAGGTATATAAAAACTAACAAATAAAGACAAGAAGTCAATTATATTTTTATGTTTTTTGTAATAGAAACTTTTTAATGTTTTTGTAGGTTAGTAATGTTCGTGTGAATGAGGGACGACAATAATTTGCATGAAACTGCATAGAGTAGAATGATTACAAAATAAATAAGTAAAATATAAAATAACAGTAGATTATGCACTAAGGGAATAAAGCAGTGTCTTATGTCGCGGGCGGCCTATTGAACCCTGAGCGTAACGAGGGAGTTGTATACAGCCCTGAGTGAAGCGAGGGGTTCAAGCTGCCCAAGACGAAGACAGGCTTTATTCCAGAGGAGCATACTCTACTTTTCACACCTTCCGCGAGACAATAAAAAGCCAGGGCTCCATAAATTAAGTACCTATTTTTGTCATATGCTTTTTCGTATATGTGTTTTGATTTTTCGGGGTAGTATTATTAATAATCTCTAAAGCGTCTGTTTTGATAAACTCTGGAGTAGAATTACTATCGCTAGACATTTTTTATCAACATGAATATTGAAATAAAATTCACTGACAATCACAGCACCAAACACCTTCTTTTGTTTCACATTCTCTGTAAACGCACCTCTTTTTTTTTATTCTGCTTTGGTGGCCAGTTCGATTTTCGAACAAACCTCTTTGCAATGCCATATAAGCATGTTTTTACTTACAGTTGCCACAATCCCGTTTTGACAGCTAGAAACGACCATAGAATGTAACTTTAAATGAAATAAACGAAACGGTAAACAAATAATTATTACCTTGTTGTGTTAAAATAAAACCGTAAAATCGCGTTATATAATATGACAGGTAATATTTCAAGTATTATTTTTATTTGAATTCCAATATAAAAGGCAAATTTTAATTACCACGAAACATCTCTAAAACAGTTACGTTTTTAGTCGATTATTTTTTAATAATAGTGTTGTAACAAAATAATCGCTAAATATGATCGAATTAATTCGATCCCACATTTAAATATTAATTAGATAAATATAAGGTGACTTTCGTTTACAAATCCAAATTCATACTGTAGACTCGGTTCAATGACACTTTCTGTGAAATACTCAAACTAAAATTTAGACTTCCTATTCTAATATTGTCAAGGTTGTTCTTGAACAAGTATAGAGGCCCAAAATTTTTTTTTCGTGTATTCCAAATAGTTTAGGTCCTGACCACTTATCGAGTCTCCAGTATGAATTTGGCTATACGAGTATAAACGAAAGTCACCTAATATTAATAAAATAATTGTAATGTTCTGTAATTAGCTTAAATGAGCGCAGTACTCAGAGCCACAAAGCCAGGTGTAAATCTTTATATCCTTTTTTTGCAACTGTTAATGACGATTAGGCCATACTCAGGTACTTTTTAGTTCTGAACTTTTATAATTATGCATTCATAACGGTGTCGCGTAATTTCACTGGAAAATATAATCACATTATTGTGCCAAATACGTTATATACCACTTTTATAACTTCTAAGCTAAACGTATAATAAAAACAGCATTATTTCCTGTTTTTTAGGGTTTCGTACCTCGAGAGGAAAAAACGGAGCCCTTACAGGGTCACTTTGTTGTCCGTCCGTCTGTCGGTCTGTCAAGACCCTTTATCTCGGGAACGCGTAGAGTATTGAGTTGAAATTAAAACCATATGCGAGTATGTATCAGATCTACAGTCCCTTAAAGTTGTGGAATAATCAAACTTATAAGTTAACGTAAAAATTTTTTATTTTATTTCGTATTTTTCGACACTCTCAAGTGAATCAAAATTTATAGGGCATTTTCCGTTGACCTAGAACTATAAAATTTGGCAAGTATAGTTGTCACAATATAAGAAGCCCGTTTTCACAGCTAAAACAGACCATAGAATGTAACTGTAAATGAAATAAACGAAACCGTAAACAAGTTAAGTTATTTTTTATTGGTGCGTTAGATAACATGACAGAACATATTTCAAGTAATATTTTTACGCAAATTCCAAAATTAAAGGCTATTTTAAATTACTATGAAACGTCTAAAAAACAGTTAGGTTGTTAGCAAATTATTTTTTAATAACAGTGTTGTAACCAATTAATCGCTGAGTTTCACAGAATTAATTCGATTTGACATAATAATATTAATTAGTTAAATATTAAATTAAATAATTGTAATGATCTGTAATTAGCTTAAATGAGCTCAGTACTCAGAGGCATAAAGAAGGTTTACATTTTCTTTTTTTGTTGCAACTGTGAATGACGTTAATGCCATAGTTACTTTTTAGTTTTGAACCTTTACATGCATTTATAACGGTCGCGTAATTATACTGAAAAATATAATCAAATTATTGTGCCAAATACGTTACATACCACTTTCATAACTTCTAAACTAAACATGTGATAAAAACATAATTATTTCCTGTTTTTTATTTAAGAATTATAGTTATCAATCATAAAACATTCCATCATGAAGGTTTTATCACGAAGCCTCTATATTTATTACTGGCCAGTATTTTACACTGCTTTTCGAATACAGCATTGAGGTCGCGAATTACAACATTACAGAATGTCACTGGCACATAAGAATAGCAATAGAATTTTTTTTTCATAAAGAAAACAACTGAAGTGTGCATCATTAATATGTAGTGTTGGTCGTTATTACGACAACAGATAATATAATGCATTATTTGTGCGCAACGAATAACACTGTTGTCGAAAACTCAAGCATCCTGTTATCCTGTTGTCGTTCGTAATCGTTGCGGTTTTCATTTTTGTAGGCGAGCCCTGTTGTCGGTGTTGCCGCTGTTCTCAATAATGTCATGAATGATTATGATTAGCCAATGACGCGACGCCGTCCGGCCGTCCGACCATTCGACCAATAGGGGGTGGGGTGCGCTCTGTTGCCAACTCGCGTCTTGTTTGTTTATTTGTTTTTAAATAATAAATAAGAAAAAATGTAAATAAGAATAACAAAAATTGAAAATATAACAAAAGAATGTATATAAAGAAAAATGTAAATAAGATCAATGCTTTTAAATACGCCAGAATTACCATAATTCCAAATAATCAATCAATAATTCATTCAAACTATTAGTTTCTCAAACATATTTAGATTTACGTATACGAAGTATTGACAGTAATTCTGACAGTCCTAAGCCTGTTTAAAGTATGAAGAGAAGTTCATTTATCATTATTCTAAAGCTGAGATTCAGAGTGCATTTTGAGTCCGAACTCAAGAGGAACTCAATCTTACAAACGTCACTCTAGTATGGGATCAGGTCGGTTTTTGACGTTCGTAAGATTGAGTTCTGACTCAAAATGCACTCTGAATCTCAGCCTAATTGTAAAATAACTGATAACGAGCAAGAACATATAAATAATGATATTGTCAATCTGCAATCTGCGATTCTTTCAATTATCGTTTCACCAAAAAGCTATATAACAGGATAACAGTTTACGACAACAGTTATTTTGAAATAACACAACAGTGTTGTTAATTATTGGAAAACAGCCGTTATTGCCACCTCTATATAATATGTTTATTTTTGTAAAAAAATACGCTTTTATTATAGTGAATTATATCAATAATGCAAAGAAAAATGCGCTTTAAATTAGTGAACAAATGGAATATAGTTACAATTCAGTGGAAAAAATAAGGTTATAGTCAGTACAAATTCCATCTAGAACTTATAAGCAGTGAACATAAAAATAATCCATCTTATACTACAAGTATAGGGAAATCTGAAAACTACATTTGTAATTAAATCACAAAAATATAGTGTTTAACGGAATCCACGGTGGGCGAGTCCGACTCGCATTTGTCCAGTTTTTTTATTTAAGAAACGATTCACAGGTAGAGGTAAAATCATAAAACATTCTATCAATAGGTACGGCAGCTTTTAAGAAAATTTTATATTGCGATATTAAGAAGAAAGTGGTTTCATCATTAATTAAGCATATTGTATTACTGGCTAGTATTTTACATCAATCACCGCTTTTTTCAAGTACAGCTTATACCTCTATTGAGGTCATCAATTACAACAATACAAAATATCACTGGCACATGAGAGATATATTTAAAACATCTGAAGTGTGCGTGTGCATCAAAAATATATTTATTTTGTGAATAATAACGCTAATATATATATATAATATATAAATTATACCAATAATGCAATAAAAAATGCACTATAAATTACTAAACAAACGGGATATAGTTACAATTCAGTGGAAAAAATAAGGTTAGTCAATACAAGTTCTATCTAGAACTTATAGTTTAAGCAAAAAAATAATCCAAAAGATCACAAACTGATACAATTTTAAATCGATTTCTCGTGAGAATCGGTTATTCTAGTTACTGATTTGTTTGATTCACACTCTTATGTACGTTGCGATGACACGTTGTTGTGACAACATTAGAGTTTTCCACGAGTTTCCACACGAATTTGACGTTCCAAATTCAAATCACTTTATTCCCTAGGGAGTTTCATAGAACTTTATAATGCGTTGAGGTTGCATGATATGTAATTGGACATTGTTGGGCAGGTGGTGTGAAAATATGTATATATAGTGTACGCACACTTCGCTATCTCAAGGGGTAGGCAGAAACTACCAATTTCCATCCGCTACGATCCTGATACACATTTGTCGCTTCTTTCACATCCATCAATCTCATCATACAAGCTTTTGACTTTGCTAGTGTTGGCGTAACACCTATTTCTACTTCTAAGGTATTAAAGCTTAGGAAAGCGGCCAGTCATGATAGTGTCAATAGATATGCTAAGGGGAAGACATGGCGTGGTGGCTGTCATCGTCCCGCGATTTATAAAAAAGGTTACAGCAGGAATACAAAAGCTACTTTGGCAAGCAAGTTACACGGAAAGAGGTTCTGATTACGATGGTGTTTGATAACACGGAAATAAGAACTGCTTCTAGGTAGCCTGTCATGCTCGCGTCCGTACAAGCGGGCTTTAGAAGAGGTAAATAAAAAATGAGTTGCTTAGATCGGATATTTTCTATACCAAGTACATCAAAAACCAGCCAAGTGCGAGTCGGACTCGCGCACGAAGGGTTCCGTAACATTATCTATAAAAACGGCAAAAAAATTATGTCTTTTGTATTGGGAGTGCGCAGGTCCGACTCGCACTTGGCCGGTTTTAGTATTTATTGTTACAGCGTCAACAGAAATACATCATCAGTGAAAATTTCAACTGTCTAACTAGATATCACGGTTCATGCATTATCTATAAAAACGGCAAAAAATAATGTCTGTTGTATGGGAGTGCGCAGGTCCGACTCGCACTTGGCCAGTTTTAGTATTTATTGTTACAGCGTCAACAGAAATACGTCATCAGTGAAAATTTCAACTGTCTAACTAGATATCACGGTTCATGCATTATCTATAAAAACGGCAAAAAATAATGTCTGTTGTATGGGAGTGCGCAGGTCCGACTCGCACTTGGCCGGTTTCAGTATTTATTGTTACAGCGTCAACAGAAATACGTCATCAGTGAAAATTTCAACTGTCTAACTAGATATCACGGTTCATGCATTATCTATAAAAACGGCAAAAAATAATGTCTGTTGTATGGGAGTGCGCAGGTCCGACTCGCACTTGGCCGGTTTCAGTATTTATTGTTACAGCGTCAACAGAAATACGTCATCAGTGAAAATTTCAACTGTCTAACTAGATATCACGGTTCATGCATTATCTATAAAAACGGCAAAAAATTATGTCTTTTGTATTGGGAGTGCGCAGGTCCGACTCGCACTTGGCCGGTTTTAGTATTTATTGTTACAGCGTCAACAGAAATACATCATCAGTGAAAATTTCAACTGTCTAACTAGATATCACGGTTCATGCATTATCTATAAAAACGGCAAAAAATAATGTCTGTTGTATGGGAGTGCGCAGGTCCGACTCGCACTTGGCCAGTTTTAGTATTTATTGTTACAGCGTCAACAGAAATACGTCATCAGTGAAAATTTCAACTGTCTAACTAGATATCACGGTTCATGCATTATCTATAAAAACGGCAAAAAATAATGTCTGTTGTATGGGAGTGCGCAGGTCCGACTCGCACTTGGCCGGTTTCAGTATTTTTTGTTATAGCGGCAACAGAAATACGTCATCTGTGAAAATGTCAACAGTCTAACTATCACGGTTCATACATTATCTATAAAAACGGGAAAAAAATAATGTCTGTTGTATGGGGGTGCGCAGGTCCGACTCGCACTTGGCCGGTTTCAGTATTTTTTGTTATAGCGGCAACAGAAATACGTCATCTGTGAAAATGTCAACAGTCTAACTATCACGGTTCATACATTATCTATAAAAACGGGAAAAAAATAATGTCTGTTGTATGGGGGTGCGCAGGTCCGACTCGCACTTGGCCGGTTCTAGTATTTGTTGTTATAGCGGCAACAGAAATACATCATCTGTGAAAATTTCAACTGTCTACTATCACGCTTCATGAGATACAGCCTGGTGACAGACGGACAGACAGACAGACAGACAGACAGACAGACAGACAGACAGATAGACAGACAGACAGACAGATAGACAGACAGACAGACAGATAGACGGACAGCGGAGCCTTAGTAATAGGGTACCGTTGGTTACCCTTTGGGTACGGAACCCTAAACAGTATCCGGAAATACAACAAAAAGTATTTTGTGCGTTTGTAGATTCAAAAAAGGTTAGCAAAAAATCTTGATGGTGTATAGGGCAACAGACGGACGCTGTGACAGAACCGTTCGTTATTAATGCGGGTAAATCTGACGATTATTGTAACGAAACATTATTGTAGTGATGAACCAAATAAATAAAATTATTTATTCATACACAAAGCCAGTATGGCGCTTTGTTTATATTATCCGCAAGTTTTATTAAAATGGACTGTATCTATGTTTTTCTAAATTAATATTTTCAAACCATATTAAATTGTGACTGTATAGGTATACACGGCTCAGTCAATTTACAGATCGTTCACCATAAGAAGTCCCCTGGCTAAGGAAATGGTAGCACTGCATATGGGGTTGCCAATGGTTCACGTAGAATTCACCTTACTACTTATACATTCATAATATTTACATAACTGCGTATTTTTACATGTTAATTAGACTACTCTTTAATAAAAGTAAAATGTACAGAATGAAAAATTCAAAATCATATATTATTTATTGATTTTTATTTCGCAAACAATACGTATGATCTAATGGTATACCTTTGTACTATTGAGGGTATTTTTTATTTCTTATTATAGCTCGACGACGTTTATTCTAAATCGTCAGGCTCCCCTTTTTTACATTTTTGAAGATTTTTTCCAGGCGACTTAATAAGTTGAACGCTTTTTTCTAATATGCCTGCAAAAGTTAAGTGATTAAGTAATTATTATTTGGCCATAAAATAGGCTTTATGTTGAAAGCTGGTACCCCTATTTTACTAACCCATCATGGCACTGACACGAGATCGAACCTGATCGAGAGGAATCACGGTGCATTGTTTGCCTTTTCTCTTTCAGAAAAGGCGTACATACCTTCAACTCAATTTCTTTTGTACTATCGTTCAACGGCTTTGGCAATAATAATACATAATTTATCAAATAATAAAAAAAATCTAACATGACAGCAATAACTTGACAAGCAAGTGATGCCAACATGACGGCAAGGGACAAGTTATAATGAACGGTCTATAATTGAATCCAATATCTTTATAGATAAGAAACCCTTTTAGTATGGCTCGTGAGTCCGTCCCTTAATTCAGGGGCATTTGTTGCAAACATATTTGTGTTCTATTTAAAAGGGGCTAAGTGCAAAGGGGCAAAAAAAATTTTTTCGTTTGTCCGTTATTTGATAAAGCGTTACTTACGGATTCTAAAACTATTTTAATTCCTTTTTTGGTTTAATAGTTCTATTTTTTGGTTACTTAGTCTCGAGAGTAATTTGAGTACATTGTGTACGTAATAGAATAACGACACGCAAAAAAAAGCTGTAGTGATGATCCCAACAATAACAAAAAGATCTCGGTGCTAAATGCACATCAAAATATTGAGTTAAAGAATGCAGCGAGCTACTTCAAAAATAATAAGATTCTGACTTTCTCTTTAAAATATTGTTTTCCTTACTTCTGAATAAAAAGTATGCAATAAATGCGTTTTATGGCAATTCGCGCAAATTGCAAACTGCTTGCGTAACCTCCACATTGGCCGAGTGGTAGAGCGCTTGCCTACTAACCCAGAGGCCGTGGGTTTCAACCCCGCGCGGTGCAACAAATATGTTTTTCGACCTGCGTGCTTCGGAAAGCACGTTAAGCTGTTGGTACATTTGTACCCGAAATAAGGCGTTTAGGAGGTAGTAGGTGATCGTTGGTGAAAAGCGGGTGTACGAAAAGACGACTGTGAGTTGTATTACACAGTCAGTTCACACTTGGCAACACCTCTGACACCCAATCGGGGATTCATGTCGTGATGATAATGGTATGATAGTAAATTAAGTAGGTTTTTATAAAAAAAATATATGTCATTTTATGCATTACATTTTGATAGCATTACATTTAAAAAAAAATAAGGTCGGTCGTCATGAGCGCAGCAACTCAGTTGTGGGCGTGACCACCAAATGTAATGCTTTTTCATTTCGCTATTACGTGCGCGCTCGATGAAACTTGCGAAGGCATTGAGTTATTATTAGTTTTGTACTACACTACGTATAGAGAAGCAAGTTTTTGTCTGACCGCAATTGTCTCATTCATTCCGTGACGCTTTTTGCACGTGATAGGTTTCTTGTGCGTCAAAAAATTGAAAAATGCCTTCCTGTTTAATCTTCCACCGGCAAAGTAACGAAATTTTTGCAAAAACTTAAATAAGAATACATTTTTAAATACGTAACAGCAAGCGCTGAGCGTAGGCACCGCGCTACAGTTTAACGACGCAAATCATAGACTATAACAAACCGAGCAGATGTGACACATACTAACATGTCATATTGTTCAAATATCTAATATTAAAGAATTAGTTTAAATAATTTATATTACATTTTAACCCTCTAAACTAAAATGTCGCGTAATTGCTATTAAGCTGAAATGTTTCTTTTGAATGATATAACAATTTGGGTTTTAATAGTTTATCCCAGATATGAATAAAAGTTCAGAACTACTTGCCCAAGTCTTTTGTTACCACTTATGACTTTTGTTTTATAAAATGTATAAATTAAATAGAAAATCCCTTTTTCTTTTCATGATCCATATGTCACGTCTGTTAGGACAAGCACTATGAGCCCCCTCCCCCCACCTTACCTCAACTCTGTCCGTTGGTTGGCTCGCGTCTAGCGCACATATTTTGTCGGCGATGTCTGTTATACTGTAGCAGTACATTATGCTTCAATGATACAATCGCACCGGTTTCGTCGCGAGCACAAAATTGAAAACTTATGTCCGGAGATACAATATTTTGGCAATTCTGCGATGGTTTTCAAACATATTATTGCTTCTTGTACATACCTTCTCAATTTATTAGTAGGTCCTAAAACACTTGTAAAATAATTTTGAAGGCTTCCTCTGAACGTGCCAACTTGCGTGGAAAAATAGTGAGGAATATGGATTGTGAAATTTGCGTTTTTTTGCATTAACTCACAGAAGCAGATGTAAGAAACAAAGTTTGTTTAAGGTTAGATAGAAATTTAGGTACTTTTTAAACCAGAATCCTTGATGGTGTTTATTTCTAGCGGGAACGTAAATTCTCAAATTAAGAACGAATATTTTACTTTTAACCGCGACTTTTTACGAATTTTATTCATACATTTTAACTTTGTCATCATAAAATAATTTTGAAACACAAGCAATGGTCGTTTGTTTTACTAGGTATGTTTTATTTGCTTGAGATGTTTATTTTAAATCGGTATTAATAGTACATTATTGCAAAGGCAGCGAAATAGGCAACTGCAGGTCGAGTATGAGTTTGAAGGCCGAGCCGCAGGCGAGGACTTCAATGATACGCGACAAGCAATTGCCATTTCGGCCGAGGCATATATAGTGCTTTTCTTAAAAAAATGCAAGGAAATAAAAAAGGGCCTTTTACATAATAAATTTTATTTATTATTTACTTTGTCGGTAAATATATATTATCTGGGGCTTCAAGTAAAAACTGCTTAATGTTTTCAGCAGTCAAAATCTTCGATTTTTTGCTCTTAAACCCAGACGATTGTCGTTTTAGAAAAGTTGTTAAATTTCCGTAGTTCTTCAAGTCAATGCTATTTTTAATATGAACTGTACATTTCAGCATAGAATAAATCGCCCATAATGTAGATGGCTTTATACATTTTTTTTTGATTTCGCTGGAAGCAGGTTTTCCATCGCTAATTTAGCTTCCGATCTTAAATCTGGTGGAGTGCAGTCAATGTCCATTTCATTTTCAGAATCATCGGAACTCATTTTAATTTATTATTAACCAAATAACAACGAACTCCGCTTTACCGCCAATTTTTATTTTATTTTACAGTTTATGCCGAAAGGTAAACGCATCTGTGGCTATACAGCCACGAGAACGCAATGTGTACGATAGATGAAAGAGTTCTTAATTCAAACAGCACACCGTTTCATACAACATTGCCGGTACGCACTTAATTATAATATTTCCGCGCATGTTTAAGAAAAATTATTAATTTGTTGGCTGATGATGTTTAATACGAAACCGGTAGCCAAAGTTCAAATAATTTTTTTTCTTTTTTAAGCAGTTATTATGTTATAATAATATGTTCAATGCTAAACGAGGCCGCGAATTACATAATTTGTAATTTTGTCATACTTACTAGAGGAGAATTCAAAATTCCTCACGTGTTTCCACGCAAATCAGGCACGGGTTAAAGTATGTCTTCAAACTTATTTCGAAACTGTTTAAGGACCTACTAAATAAAATGAGAGGGTATGCGTTTAAAAACTAAATACTTCGAAAAATATGGGACACCGTACTATGTATACTAGGTAAAATTAAATCAACCGACCAAAACGACCCATCAAGTGAAATTCGAAAAAAAAAATCTAATACACCTGCTCAAAATATGATAGATTACGTGCCTGTTTAGCGTGTGTAAAATGACATATTTCGCACTCGTGCTTTTTGTTTTGACTACTGACGCCATCTAGGGGAAACCGGCCACATCATTTAGTAAGCATGTAAATCTTTGTTTTACCGGATACTCTAAAAACTGTTTAAGACGAGTATTTTCAAACTTTTATTATTAAATATATTATGTATGTCAAATTGCAAAAGATGTTTTAATAACTCAAAACTATTTTAGACGTCATAATTTATATTATGTTCTAACTGTCTTAGAAATTATTATTAAAAAGATTTTAGAAAGAGACATTTGGCCTTTGTAGTACAGATTGGCGCCAACGAGACTGCGTGTTTTTCTGTCGACCTGTATCATTTTTAATTTGCAATTTTGATCGTGACTCTAAATATTAGGTTGGGGAAAAACTCTTTTCGCAAATAGTATGTATGAACTTATAATAAAATCTCCTTGGCTATACCATTTGTATCTGGCTGGTTTTGGTATTATTTAAAAGTTTAAATTTTAAAAAAGATAATTCCAAATTCAAATTAGGTAAAATGTGTGATTTACATTTGTTTTTCTTACTGTTAAGATTCGATACATTTTAAAATTTTACTACAAAAAAGGTAAAAATGCAACGCAAACCGCGAAAAAAATTGTGATGTTTATGGACCTAGTATAGAAAAGTGTCTGTGAGAGTAGCACAAATTTGGTTTAAGCGTTTTCAATCCGGAAATTTTGATGTCAAAGATGCACCTTGCTCTGGGCGCCCTGTTACGGATAAAATGGATGCTATTTTTGAAAAAGTGGAGCAAGATCGGCATATCAGTAGTTACGATGTAGCTGAAGAACTGGGGATTGACCACAAAACAGTTTTGGCGCATTTTAAAAAAGCTGGGTACATAAAAAAGCTCGATATTTGGGTGCCTCATGAGCTCACTGAAAGAAACTTAATGAACCGTGTACTCATTTTACCGGTAAGGGAAATAATATGAATAAGTGGACAAGTACAAGTGTTTTTCAATCAAAAATGTATCAAATTTCCACCAAGTGCCAACAATCACAAGCATCAACTTCATTTGTGATTATTTATTACGACGTAATAAAACTGAACCATTTTTGAAAAACCTGATAACTGGTGATGAAAAGTGGATCACGTACGACAAGAACGTGCGAAAAAGGTCGTGGTCAAAGGCTGGTCAGGCTTCACAGACTCTGGCGAAACCCGGGTTATCTCGCAACAAGGTAATGCTGTGTGTATTGGTGGGATTGGAAGGGCATTATTCATTATGAGCTGTTACCGCCAGGCAGGACCATCGATTCTGAACTCTACTGCGAACAACTGATGAGATTAAAGCAAGAGGTTGAGAGAAAGCGGCCGGAATTAGTCAACAGAAGGGGTGTGGTTTTTCATCATGATAACGCTAGAGACCTCACACATCTTAGCCACTCGGCAAAAATTAAGAGAGTTTGGCTGGGACGTATTAATGCATCCGCCGTATAGTCCTGACCTTGTACCTTCAGATTTCCACTTGTTTCGGATACAAGACAAGACTACAAGATGGCAGAAAGTTATCAAACAAAATGGCACCTACATACTTTAGTTAAATGTAAACAAACTAAATTTAAAAAAAAATTGAATTTTCCTATAAAATGCGAAGAAACTTTTTCCCCAACCTAATAGTTACAGGAAAACGCCTTTGGGAGACTATCCATAAATTTTCAAGATATTCTGAACTGCATTTACAGATTTTGGAAAAAATGTACAGTCAGCAAGAAAATGGTAATTTTAAACAAAAACTTTTTTTGATGCCAATCTATCCTGTTTATTATAAGGATCAAAAGAAGATGGCAGAAAGTTATCGAACAAAATGGCACCTACATACTTTAGTAAAATGTAAATAAACTTTATTAAAAAATGTTTTGAATGTTCATATAAAATGCGAAAAATCATTTGCCCAACCTATTATTAACCTTTTCGCACTTGCATCAAAATGTACTATTTTTGCCCCATAGTGCCTGCACTAGGAATTGTACTTAAACTAGTCCACCACCAGTAAGGGAGCAAAAAAAAATATTTTTCGAAATTGGCCAAAAGGAATGAAAAGGATTACTGAACTTAGTTCCTGATCACTAACCGATTCTCCAGTATGAATTTGGTCGGTTGATTTAATTTCAGCCTATATAGAAATAATTAATTAAAGGGCGATGATTTCTTGTTGCTCGTTATACCTAATGATCACTTTTCGTTCGATAAACAAAGATAAGCATTAAATATCAATTTCCGGTCCAATATCGACTGCACAAGTATTATGGATATAATTTTAACTATCGTCAATTTAATGGGTTTTGAATCTATTAATTAATAGGGTTTGTGACCAAAATAATAGATCTGTCGGCAAAATGCAATAACCAAACAATCTTACTAATTCATGTAAAATCATCGGAATGTATTGCTAAGTATTAAATCTTTAACGGTCATAGGTCCTCCCCACAGTGCCGTCTGCCCCCCTCCTAAACTACGACTGTCATTGATGTAATAAAAGGACTTTATCCAATTTAAGGCGTTACTTGTATTGTTTTTTAGGTTTTCAGGTGATCTCAATGCATGGAGGATTATCTCTTTTTATCTTATTACTATTACATAACACAGAACAGAGGTGCAATCGTGTAAGCCAATCGTATTCAAATTCGATTGTCATATGGCTATTCGGCTAAGGAAATAAGCCCGTTTGGCAATTGAAATCGCACGTTTTTGGTTGTCAACAACAAAACATGACAATTGTATTCATTTGACAGTCAAAACAAGTTACCGAAAGATATTAAAGAAGCCAAATCATTGCTTATTTACAAAAAACTATTGAAGAGTCACATTTTGAAGGACTATTCATTACTTCATTAAAACATAGTATTTATTAATTAATTATTAGTTTAATAATAGAAGCATTTGGTAGAAACCTACTCGTACTTATAATATTCAATATTCATCCTATCAACTCACTGTAAACACAACCCTACATAACATTGCATTGTTAGTGAAGCTTAACACTTTTTAAAGATTACCCACATATTTTTATTTGTTACGCGATTAAAGCGTTCGCTGTTATAAATTGTAACTGTGATAATTTATTGTTTCTCATGAAAGTGATTTTTTTTTTTGAGAAAATAAATATCTTAAACCTTAAAAACGTACGATTCCAATTGAGGCGATGAGTGCCAGAGCGACCTATCTTTTCCAGGCACAATTGATTACTAATTGTGTCTGGAAAAGATAGGCCGCTCTGGCGCTCATCGCCTCAGTTGTGAAACGGGCTAATTTGCTTAGCTGAATAGCCATATGATAATCATTTTGAATACGATTGCACCTCAGATACTTGATGGCTTCATGAGTTAGAGCCGGGGGCGGGGCCCCTCCCAGCTACAAATTCTAGTTACGGTATATTTCTTTTTTCACTGCCGAAACTGCAAAAATGCCACCGCTCCAAGTGATACACCAAACACAAGAAGGTGGTAAATGTCTAACATGATGTTGAATCTATCGAAAAATTCCTGGGCAAAAACGATTCGTTTTTATGGTGCATAAAAACTTCATATGCTACAGACACAAACGATACCTCAAATTAAATATGTGAATAGTTTGGACATAAAGACAGGATTTATGTTTTTTAGGATTCCGTAGTCCGACAAGGAACCCTTTAGTTTCGCCATGTCTGTCTGTCCGCGGCTTAGCTCAGAGACCATCAGTACTAGAAAGCTGTAATTTAGCATGGGTGTATAATATTAATCATGCCGACAAAATGGTAAAAAACTTGGCCGGTTTTTTATACTTAGGCTTACGCATGGCCATCACAGCACCAGTCATCACATGGAAAGCGTCGATAAGACCTAGGACGTAGGGCGCTCGGCCAGAAACTGGGAGAGTGACGTGAACTTCCGCAAAAATCTATACGGATGTCGGTAACGAACGAATGACTGTTGATACGCAACTGCCTGTGACATAACAACTCCCCTGGCACGGCTACTCATGACGTCCTGCCGGGACAACGAGTCACTTGGGCGGCATGGTTTTGTCACAAGAGAGTAACGAAAGAAATGTATGTTAGGAAATGAAAGGTAAAAGCTCGACCGGGCCACCGCCGCCGTGCCGGACGTATGCCGACCGAATCGGCGATATAAGAAGGGCTGATTAGAAAAGCACCTGGAATAGAAGATTGATGAATGTGAAGAGGCGAAACAAGTGTGTCAATGGTTAGGCATTATATTTATTTATGGTTTATTTGGTTTTATTTATAAACTTATTTATTCATTTCATACAGGTGTATAATTTTATAAAATTTTAGAAGCCCAACTTAAATATTTAATGTATTTGCCTTTTTATACTTTTTCATCATTATTAATTAATATTATTAATAATTATTGTTGCTCTAATTCTATTTCGTAGCTGCTTGTCTATGCCAAAATTAACATACACTTTAAGGACATGTCCTGTATGGCGCTACCCGAGTGAAGTTTGCCTATTGGATAACACAATTAAGAATATCCTAGAGGAAATTTTAAATGTTAGTCTCGACGAAAATCAGTGGCGCCAGGCGGCCCTGCCGATACGGCACGGTGGTCTTGGTATTCGCCGCGTAGAGGACACTGGACTAGTAGCCTTCTTAGCCTCTGCACATGGGGTCGTGGAACTTGTTACTCGCATACTTAGCTTAATGGTAACAGTTCACGGCTACCATTTGTAGACGAGGCTTTGAAGGAATGGTCTACTGTTTGCCCTGGACAAGTTCAACCAGACCATGCGGAGGTGCAGAGGCTGGGACGACATCCGAGCCAATTTCATAAAAGAAGAGCTCAAACAAAATAATTCAGGGGCGGAATTAGCAAGATTAAAAGCCGTAACTAAACCTGAGTCCGGTGCCTGGCTTCACGCCCTTCCATCTCCACAGCTTGGTACTTTACTTGATAACGACTCCCTTCGTATTGCTGTGGCCCTGAGACTTGGTTGCCAAGTTTGCGAGGAACATGCCTGCATCTGCAACTCTACAGTCGACACAAAAGGTCACCACGGCCTGAGCTGTTTAAGATGTACAGGTAGATTCCCACGACACCATGCCTTAAATGAAATCATCCGCCGGGCACTCGTCTCAGCCAACATCCCTTGCACCCTGGAGCCCCCTGGCCTTAGCCGGACAGACGGCAAGCGCCCAGATGGTCTCACCCTCGTTCCCTGGGAGAAAGGTAGATGTCTGCTGTGGGATGCAACTTGCGTCAGCACTTATGCTAGCTGTCATTTAACCTCCACAGTCAGAACTGCAGGATCTGTGGCTGAGAGTGCCGCTAGGCAAAAGCACATCAAATACAATGGTCTAAAACAAAATTATATTTTTATTCCCGCCGCGTTTGAAACGACCGGCGTATGGGCTCTGAGGCCAGGGCATTTCTAAAGGCACTCGGAAGAAAAATAAAAGACAGGTGTCAAGACCACCGCTCCATGTCGTACTTGGCGCAAAGGTTTTCCCTAGCCATCCAACGCGGGAACGCGGCTAGCGTAATGGGGACCTTTGCGCCGGGTACGATGAGGGGCGGACTTTTTGATAGTTAGGGTTTTATTTCTAAGTTAATTTTATTTTTATAGCATAGGTTCTTCTTTTTCTTTCACTTTTAGGATTTTTAGTTTATTATCTTTAATTTTACATATTATATTAATTTTCTAGCTTATGATTCCTCTAAAGACTTAATGTTAATTAATTATATTGACCTATAAAACGTATACTTTTAATAAAACGTTAATAAAACGTATACTATTTGAATTTGTTAGGATCATGGCAGATGGAAATCTGTGGTCTCTGCCCTTCTGGGAGACAGGTCTGAGTATAGGTATACGAGTATGTGCATGCATGGAAGGTATGTGAATAGTGAAATAATAAAACAGAAATCATCGAGAATTTACGTCCGGTACCGAAACGGAAATTTAAAATCCCTCTGCAAAATTTTCCATCAAACTATGCTTGTCTCACACGAGCGATACAAATAAAAGGTCTTGTTATGTTTAGTTAGAAAGTAAGAATTACTCGTAGATTGCACAGACCAAAAGCGGGTTGAGGTCTTTTTTTTGGAGACTGATCACGAGTGACAGCAATCAAGGTCATGGGAAGCTAATAAATAGTAGCCCAACCTTAATATATTTTTATTTATTTATCAACTTGTTTGTTCGTTGCATCATTTATATATAATATTTTTATTCCTAGATTTCTCTATTTTATGCAAGTGTATAATTACATTTTAGTAACCCAACCTAAATATTTTTTGCATCTATTTCCTTTATTAGTATATACACTCAGCGACAAAAAAATCGCACCTTTTAAAAAATGTGCTTCAAACAAATTTTATTCTTATTTGAAACCAATTTCGCGGGATTTTTTAGGTATCAATTGAAAGGTAATAAAACAGACTATTTAAATATTGAAAAAAAAAAGTGTTTTTCATTACAAGGGCATAAAAAATACAGGTTGATTGGGAAAGAAAAATCATCTTTATTTACGCTCTACAACAAAAGAATTAATTATTCAGAAAAAATCACAAAATCATTCTTAAACCTAGTGTTACCTCCTCTTGCCCTGATAACAGCTTCCATTCGATCTCTCATAGACCTAACCAATTTCAGGACTTGATCTTGTGGCATGCTGTCCCATTCCGAAATTACGGCCTCTTGCAGGTCCTGGAGGGTGGTAGGAGCAGGATCTCGTGACCTAACTTGCCGTTTCAGTTCATCCCAAAGGTGCTCTATCGGGTTCAGGTCTGGACTTCTCGCCGGCCACTGCATGATAGGGATCCCAACCTCTTGAAGGTAGTCACGTACAATAAACGCGGTGTGGGAGCGAGCGTTGTCGTGCATCAAAGTAAACCCATGGCCGACGAAACCAGCATATGGGACCACATTCTCTTCCAGGACTTCTGTGATGTACCGGTGAGCAGTCAGCGACCCTTGCCCGCGAGCACCTCCAGTCCGGGAAACGCATACAAGGTCAGTTTTGCCGTCGCAAGATATGCCGCCCCAAAACATGCAGGAGCCACCCCCGTATTCCACAGTTTCTTGAATACAGGGTTGTGCGAATCGCTCCCCCTGCCTCCTGTACACTCTTTTTCGCCTGTCATTACAGAAAAGGCACACCCTCGTCTCATCTGAGAAGAGAACTGTTCGCCATTGGTCTAGCGTCCAATCGACGTGATCGCGGGCAAACTGCAAGCGGGATCTACGATGCTCTACAGTCAATCTTGGGCCTGTAGCAGCTCTATAGGCGGCTATTTTCTTCTCTGTTAATCTTCTTCTAATCGTAGTCACTTGCAGTTGTCCCGCGAACTGCTTGGAGTTCCTGTCTTATCTCAACAGCATTGGCGAACCGATTTCTCAAGCTCGTCGACACTATGAAGCGGTCATCCCTTTCAGATGTGCAGCGTCGTCTCCCAGATCCATGTCTTCGGACAAAGCCACCAGTCTCCCGGAATCGCTGGACTACTCTTCGAACAGCAAAACGGCTTAGGTTGAGTTGCCGGGCAATATCACACTGCCGCACCCTTCGGCGCAGCAGTGCAAGAACTTGTGCAGCTTCTTCAGGAGTAGTATCCATGTTGAGGGTAGTATTTTTTACTTGTGCGCTTAACGTGTGTCACCTTCAAAGTTTGGATAGTGAATGACCTACATTTGACGTGTAATTACCTTTTTATACCTCTTTTATGTAGCGCAACTAGCGAGCGTTTGAACGCGTATTTGAGCAATACTTTTCTTAATACCACGATATTCGAGAGATTTTTATCGTTTATAAAATGAAACGATTGTTTATTTCAAGGTCTTTTAATGCCCTTTCAATTGATACCAAATAGTTCTCTCATATTTGGTTTCAAATAGGAATTAAAATGGTTTGAAGTAAATTTTTCAAAAGGTGCGATTTTTTTGACGCCGAGTGTATATACTATTATTTTTTTTTGTTTTAAACATATATATTATAAAGATTAACTTCGACTTGTAGAAAGTATACTTTATGTATCTATTTTACAAAATAAATATTTTGATTTAATGCAAATCTTGCCTAAGTTATCCTAAAGCAGCAATACAATTTTCATCGCCTTACCTTTTTCCTTTCATTTGAATGCCGAAGACGAGATAGGCACTTAATAGAATTTCATGGATAAATTGTTAACTATAGTAATAATTTTATGTTCGCGGTGATTGATGAATCGACGTATCCATTTTAGGACTTGACCTTATAATCCTTAATGCCTTGTTTACACGGACAAAGTGGCTAGAGTACGTACCAGAGATAAAAAGTACTAAATGTAAACAGTAACAGAATATTTTAAAACATGTAAGAAAATAGTAAGAGAATATCACTAAAAGGAAAGTATAGAGTGGATAACGCATGTGTTTAAGTCGCGGATAGATAGGACGCTTGTTACTCTACTTCCGACTAGCCGATATGTAAGTGCCCAGTCATGCAAAGGCGACTTATTTTCTGATTTTGAATTTTTTTGTGTAATATACCGTCCAGTGAAACGGAAAAACTGATATTCTGAAATAGCGGCCGAATTAAACTTCAAGATGGCTATTCTGGTAAGTGCGGAAAAATTGCTAAGGCAGATTTCAGGTGAGTTTAAAAGAGATTTCCTACGGATATGGTGTTGATTTCTTTCGTTGAAAACATATAGGAAGCGTTTCTTATACATTCATTTGATCGAAAGCTATTAGAGCCAAATAGCAGCCCGTTGAATAAACAATGTTTTATTTGTAGACTTTAAATAAACGTAGAACCAGAAATACTGCAACCGTATTTATTGAAATTTGATATATGCATGAAATAAGTTCTCAAAAAGAGAGTCGTTTATCAAATTGACACCTTTCATTGAATGCGTGTTTGTAATATGTTATCGGCTTTTAAATGGGTTGAATGCACCAGCTGACTTTATTATTGGTATAACATACGATTACTGAATGAGTAGGTACATGAATAGGTATCATCGGCCACACTTCAAACTGCACTATAGTATTTAATAATATCCTTTACTTACGCCTCTTAAGTGAGATTCGGTGAGAACTGCCATGCTATACCGTAACGTATACGGGGTACGAGCAGGGTTGCCAGGTGTTCTAGATAAAAAAAACCGAACATTTTCTATCAAGGGGTCGCCCCTATGATTTTTTTTGGTACAATTTGTGGGAAAATCAAAGACGGACCCTTTGATTTTGGCCCGATTAACCTGAGAAAATTAAGAGAATGTAGAATGTGGAGTGAATGAAGTGTAAGTCAGCGAAAGAAAGAGACTGACAACGCAGTCCGACAAGGCTGACGGCTGGCAACGTGGCAATAGCGCGCCAATCTGTATGGATTTGATTTTGAGAAACAGTCAATAAATGCGTGATATGATATTATGCATGCACTTCCGAAAATACCGAACCATCCATACTTCTTCGTACCGAACACGGAACACGGGGCTGAAACACCGAACAGTTCGGTAAAAAACCGAACACCTGGCAAGCCTGGGTACGAGTGAACGTACGCACAGACACATCTCCGCAAACACCGCGTCGGGCGCCACTATCGGGCGCCACTATCATGCGTTCATGTGTGGCAGTGAAGTAGGTTTTACGAGGTTCCGCTTTTGAATAATTAGAATGGGAGTGGCAATTCGCATGAGTCAGAATAACATAACAGAACCTAATTATTCCTCGTTTATTCATAAATATACATATATTATTTAGAAATTAGGGTAATGCAGTGATTGATAAATTAACAAAACAGTGTTCTGTTAAACGACGAACAAGGCCTTTTTATTTAACACAAAGTTTTGCTTTTTTAAAGGGTTATGTTGATCATGACTTAAGGGTTACTGAAACGGGTATTTGTATTTGCTCATAATATTAAAAAATACTAGGCATCTGATTTAGGCGTCTCGTCTCTTATAATTAGGGTTTTATTCATTTACTTAGTGATAAGTAGTTCAAAAATCCCCTGCTTCTGATATTTTTTTTTATTTTCAATTTTTGTAGGACAAATAAATTTACCCTATGTAACGTGTACTTATAAAAAGTGATTAAGTAGATATGTATGACCTAAAGGTTTTCATTACAATAAAATCGATTGTGAAGGCTTTAATTTTAGTTTTAGTGCTGCCAAAACTTTAATTTTTCCAAAGTAATATAGCTTCTATTGTTAACACTAAAGAACGATTTTGGAATTAAGAAATTGGATTAATTAATTGAATTAAGAAAATTTTGTTTTGACAGTACTAAAACTAAAATTAAAGCCTTAACAAAAGTTGTAGTTTTTATTTTTGCTAAAAATATAATTTCAAGATATATTTCGGACCCTACTGGGCCCGGCATCAGTTGATATAATAATGACATTTACAATGAAATGATGGCACTTAAAATGACATGGTGACAATTAGTATTAAAAAGAGAGCTATCTACATACCTTTTTTTTGAGAGATGAGTATGTGAGTGGGGTAGGGAGAGAGGGTGTTTGTGAGTGTGTGTGTGTTTGAGAGGGGATGTAAGAATGCTAGTATGAGTGTTAATATCAGAAAAATTTCGATGAGGTTGGTCTGTCTGTAAGTTAGTGCTGTTTATTTAGACCAGGTCCGTAATGGGCACCAAGCGACCAGATGTAAGACGACTCCCATGTCCTGAGCTGAATATCAGTCAATGGTGGGTGGAATGATTTTATAATAATTTTATAATTCGTAACAGTCGTCGAATGATTCGTTGTGTAGGCGGGCATGAGTTAGGATGGGTAGTGTATTGTTTTGTGTTTTTGTTGTGAATCTGTGATGATTGATGCGGATGTGAAGTAGGGTTTTTGTTTCACCTACATAGAATGCCGGGCAGAGTCGACATTCTAGTAGGTAAATACAATTTTTTGTTGTGCATGATGTGTTTGGGTGAGTTTTGTGTTGGTGCGTTGTGTGGTGTGTATTGATGTGTGTAGATGTGTTGATGAGTGCGCATGTTTTGCACCGTGGCCGTTGGCATGGAGTTGTGCCAGGAGATGTGATGGTAAGAATATTTGTGTTTTCCGTTTTTGTTTTGGTGAGTGTAGATTTTAGGTTTTTGTTTTGTCGATAACAGATTGGTGGATTAGTGGGGAGTAGGGATTTTGTCTCATCGTTTTGTCTGAGTATAGGCATAAAGTCATTTAAAAGTTTTTTTTAGTTTATAGCTGCCTTCAAAGTATGTTGTTATGAGTCTGAGTTGGTTGGATGGTTGGGTGTGTTTGTTTTGTGCATTATGGAATCTAGGTCGGTTGTAGAGTTGTTTTTGAATGAATCAGTCTGGGTAGTTCCGGTTGCGTAAGCCTTCATGAATAATTTTGAGGTAGTTGTTAAGTGTCGTTTCGTTGCTGCATATCCGACGGCCACGGAGTGACATGGAATATGGGATGGACTTTTTTATGTGTGTGGGATGGCAGCTATTAAAATGCAAGTATTGTAATTTGTTTGATGGTTTTAAATGAACAGATGTGCTGATTTGGTTGTTATGGTCTATTGTGATGTCGACGTCTAAAAACGTGATTTTTTCTGATGAGATGACGTGAGTGAACTGAAGCGTACAATGATTATTTAGTCGTTGAAGGAAGTCATTAAGAGAGTCGCTGCTATGGTGCCAGATCATGAATATGTCATCGATAAAGCTCCGCCAAACTAGTGGTTTCAGAGGTTCAGTGTTGAGGAAAGCTGTTTCAATAGAACCCATGAAGAGGTTAGCAAAGCTGGGGGCCATCCGAGTTCCCATAGCAGTACCTTTTATTTGATGGTAGAATGAGTTTTCGAATGAAAAGAAGTTAGTTTTGAGAATTATTTCCGAAAGATCAATGATGATGTCCGTTGATGGTTGATGTTGTGAAGGACGCGTGTCTAGGTAGGTACGAAGTGAATTCAGGCCGGCATTAGGATTAATTTTGTATTCGTTGGTAGTTGTTGTGAATGGATGATTTCAAGAAAATGGTTTGTGTCTTTTATGTGTGATGGTAGGTCTTTCACAATTGGTTGGAGGTGGAAATCAACGAAGGCTGAAATTCTTTCAGCGGGTGAATCTTAAGATGCTACTATAGGTCTGCCGGGGTTGTTTTTTGTGAATTTTCGGAAGCATGTAGAAGTTTGGGGTTCTCGGGTGGCTTGGGATCATTAGTTCTATATCAAATTCGGATAATCCCTCCGCTGTTCCTCTTAAATGGAGGAGATCGCGGACTGTATCCACGACCTGCTCACATGGGTCGCTTGGTGCAATGGAGTAGAAGATAGAGTCGGTCAATTGCCGGAGTCCTTCGGCCACGTAATCACTTTTGTTTAAAATCACTGTTGCAAATCCTTTGTCTGCGGGACAAATGATAATATCGTTGTTGTTTTTAAGTTTTTTTTAGCGATTGTCTCTCTTTATATGTGAGGTTTTCTGTTTTATTTTGTAAGGTTTGAATAAATCGGTCATCAGATAATTTTGCTTGGATACTTGATATAAATATCTCTATGGGATGATTTGGTGGATGGGGTGGCGGTTCATTGGGTGATGGAGGTTTGAACTTTTGTAATGCTTCATGTATATTGTTGCTATTTTGATTTGGATGATTTTGCCAGTAGTGTTTCCATTTAATTTTGCGGCCAAATTGTACGAAGTCATTCATCAACTTTATACGGTCGAGGGTTTTAGTTGGACAGTAAGACAATCCTTTGCCAAGTACTGATTTGTCGTCAGGGGTTAAGTGAATTGAGGAGAGGTTAACTACGGTATCTGAGTCTGTTTGGTGATAGTTAACTTTTGGTGGAGGAGGAATCGAAAAGGGGTTTGTCAGGTCCGTCGGGGTTAGATTTAGATCTGAAGGTATATTGAGATTCTGGTTTGTTATAGGTAGATTAACATTATTTTGTCTATAATACATCTTTAGATTTTCAAATTTTTTGGACAATCTGAGATATTCATGTGACAAATCCGCTTTGGCCTTGAAAATTATGGTTTGGATTTGCAGGAAAAGGTGTGGGTAGGCGATCAGACTAATTTTCAGAAGCGCGTCCAGCTTATTTTTCAAGTCAGTGCATAGATAGAAATATTGGTTGTATAGTGTGTACGTAGAATTTAGAGCATTGACAAAATTTGCCACGACCATGCTGTTCCTTATAATAGGTGGAATTGCATGGAGTGCAACTTTTGGGATCAGCCCTTTTGGTGCAGCTCCGATTTCGAGACATTTGCCTAAAAATGAAGGTGTGAATAGTACTAAAGTAGTTTCTTCGATGTGTTTTTAATTTTGTTAAGAATTTCTTTCATGAAGGTAAAGTTTGTATAGAGTTTTCTGTATAACCTTTTTTTATTTGGTTTAGGACCTTTTTACTTTTGTGGTTGTTATCTATGGGCTAGTTTTTTCTTTGACAGTTCTCAGCTGTCGTTCTGTCATATAAAACGTGAACTAAAAAGGAAAAAAGATTTTACAACTACGGCAGAATTTCAATACAAAGGAATCACAACTTCAGGTGCAAATGTTATTTTAGTGTCGCAATTTCAAGACACTGTTGTTCCTTAATTGTCAATGACTCCGATGCAGACTCCGGCCATAGGATATTGCGTGCAATGAAGTTCAACTTGACGGCGGGCCTTCCTTACAAATATAGTCACTCCAAGTGGATCCGCTCTTCAGAGATCATATATGTTGCTCAAGGAGTACACTTCTGAACTTCACTTTCCCCGATGGGGGGGTCCTCAGTTGGCAGCAAAATCAGAAAAGTCTCACAGATTCGTGAGGGACAGGCCACAATTACAACTCACGTATATCTGTAAAAGCTGTGTCCCGGATCCTTGCCAGTTTTAAAATAATGAGTTGATAAAGCTCGACCGCGTTTATCGTGCGAAGACTCAATAATACTTCTTATTAGTAAATATAATATCGCTAACTTAATAATTTACAAAGTTATACATAAAATAACACAACTTTGCTAGCAAAAACCTAATTGACATACTATTTTCGCGTCGTGCCATAAATAAGTTGACAAATTCTTGTCTTAACATTTGTTTCGGATTTATCTTTTCTAGTTTGTAATGCACTCTAATAATAATATTTATTAGGTACCTACTTATTATTTTTATATTATGTGACCAAAGACCCAACTCCTCAGAGCTGAGCAGCGAATATCATTACTTAGGCTGAGCTGAGAGTGAGAGCAAGTCAGTTTAAAAATGAAAAGCTTCTTTTTTTCTTAATTCTATATTTACGTGCTGCACTAAAAATCGTCTCAAAACGGAAAATTTGGTCTCTAGGACTAGAAAAGTTTCCAAAATTTGTATACTTATTTATGCTATACTAGAGTCCGTATCTTCTCGTTTTTTGACGTTTTATTTTACCACGACATTAGGGCATGCTTTGTATCAAAATGTTCTCTATTGCTTGTCTTTCAAAGTCAGGGAAATCATCAAAGTTTTGCTCTTGTACAAGTTAACAAGCGTTACCCAATAAAACGTAAAAGAACTGGTAAGATACAGACTCGACTAAGTATATTGGCTTCTTCGGTAAGCAGACAAACAACTTCAAAAAGTGTCGATTTTACCGAACTAGCATTTTAATATGTTTTGTACTATAATATTATAGGTACAGATTTACGTCAAAAACCAAGTTGCTCACATGATGCTAAAATTAATTTCAGATTGTTACGGCATAAATACGTTTTATAACAAAGTATTGTGATTGTATGCACCTTGAACGCACGAAAAGAATATTTAATTAAATTGCTAATTGAATTTACAATTTAAATTCGGTTTGTTGTATTCACGTAACAACACTGAACCGCTATAATAGGAGGTAGGTACCAACTATTTTTGTGGCAAGTATAGGAAAAGATAATTCACACCTTTGGAGTGTTTGTAAGCTCGTAAAAAGATTATTAAATAAAAAACATATATTTTAGTTTGTTCCAGTTAAAGATGCTTATGGAAAAAAAGAACTAAATGATGCATTCGATTTCTTATTGTTGATAAAATGAAAAGATTTTCTTAATTTTGATGGAATTTTGTATTTAAAATAATTTTCATCGATCCCTAATCACTTACAAACAACGACAAATTAATAAGGTTTGTTGTTTTCTTACAATAAAAAAAAAATTTTTTTCTAATATTTCTTACTCTTCTTTTTAGTATAGCGAGAGCCAAAAGTAAATATCGTCGGTGAAAAGCGGATTCACCAAGAGTGGACTGTGACTTGTATTTCACAGTTCACACTTAGGAACACTTCTGAACACTTTCATGAAAAACAATAAAACGATACACGTTTTGGAAAATTTATCAAAGGAAGTGCACTTGGTAGGTAATATTAATTAAATATACGAATAATTAAAATATATACTTTTCATCAATAGAATGTTAATCGTATGTGAAGTAATTTCACAAAAATTCCAACACCTCTGGAGATTATTGGTTCATAATTGCAAACTAACATTATTTATAATAATAATTTAGATATTTGCAAAATACTGAATGTTCGTCAATTTCGTTCAATGGTTGACTGCAAGTAATGGAACCTTTGCCACAATAAAAATAAAAATGGTTCATTCAAACTAGACCGAATGTCTAAGGGCCGTTCAAAAATTAACCCTTCTCGGTCTAAATAGTTCTGCATGTTACTCGGTACAAATAGACGTAAATTTGTTTAAAGCCTACAAAATATAAGGGTTTCTGTGCTAAAAATATAAATACTACAAGAAGACATAACAATACAAGGCCGTTAAAAAAACTCATAGTAATAATCATACTGTGACTTGACTTAACACATTTGACAGAGTTAAGTATCAATAGTTATACTTTCTTTATATTTTAACGTTTGAAGTATACTTTTAGATAATACTATGTAATGCCTTAGCAAACAATTTGAACTGTTGTCAATTACGAATATGTAAGTGTTCAGTGTGAAGTAGGCTTTACGTAAGTGATTTACGTAACATGATCCACACGTGCTTAACCTCTAAAAATGTGTATCACAGACTTTATAAAAACATTGTAAATAATAGTAGTAGATTTAACACATTAAAAATGTACAATGTGACATAATCCTTTGAAATTAGGCACATTTGATAACAATTCTACTTCGAAATATTATTATTAGAGTTGTGCATTACAACCTAGAAAAGATAAATTAGAAACAAATGTAAAGACAAGAATTTGGAATAATACCTCGGTCAAGGATTCGAACCTGCGACCCCTTGTTATCAAGTCAAGCGCGCTACCAATTGCGCCACCGAGGTGAATTGTACCTAGACCGTTGAATTTTTCCAACATACTTGTCCACCGAATATTTTGTAACTATTTGATCTAACCAGCTTGTAATGCACATACTGAACGCTCACGAGGGCGTTATTTGATTTCACGCCTTGTTCTTAAGAAGGTAAGTACCTCGGTGGCGCAATTGGTAGCGCGCTTGTCTTGATAACAAGAGGTCGCAGGTTTCAATCCTGGCCCGAGGAATTTTTTCAAATTCTTGTCTTTACATTTGTTTCAAATTTTTCTTTTTTAGGTTGTAATGCACTGTAATAATAATATTTAGAGTATTCCAAAGCGATGGATTTCGTAATAAAAGGATAATCTCAATTCTACTTCACTTAGCCAGGAATATAGTCGTTTACCAAATAAACATTCTTCGCAATAAACTTTGAACAAAAGATTTGTAACAGCCTTCAAATGTTGCAGTTATCATTCACTAAAAAGTTTTAAATAATTACTCACCGAGCAATGGTACTGAAATAGACCTTTTCCGACTTCTTTCTTCCTGAAACATTAGTTCTCTAGAAGTCGACGCTCTCGTATTGGTTTTTGTGTTTTTCCGACTTCTAGAAACATATGTTTCAGGAAGAAAGAATTCGGTAAAAGTGTTATTTCGGTACCATCGCTCAGTATTATAATTATTTTAAACTTTTTAGTGAAGTTTGCTGCAACTATTAAAGTCGATTACAATTTATTGTCATAATTTTTTATTTCACGTTTTTAGGGTTCCGTACCCGAAGGGTGTCAAACAGGACAGTTCGTTCTGTCTGTTCGTCTGTCACCAGGATCAACAGCCTCAACCGTAGTTGGTAGAAAGTTGTAATTTTCACAGTATACGTGTTGCTACGGCCTCTACTACGACAAACAATAAAATATTCTAAAAAGGTAATTTTAAAGGGGGTCTCTATACTAGAAACCTTTTTATTTAAACGTTATTGGCTTTGGCTTTTACTTAAAGACGGTAAAAGCAAAAAAAAACCGTTAACCGTTAAAAACGTAAACACGCTTTAAGTTAGTTAATGTAGGTATGTAAGTAAAGCAATTAAAATGATGCATAAAATGCACAGACATAATAAAATGACAATATTTCCTTTTAAAAATCTAATTGCGCGAATTTCCTTTACACTGATTTTTAGCATACATTTTATTTAAAAGTAAGGAAAACAATTATTGTGTTGCATTTTGCACCGACATAAAAGGGCCCACTTGGTCGCCCCACTTAAGGCGACAATAGGTAGTAAAAAAATAGATTTTAAAACAGTAGAACTGCCATACTACAAAAGATAGGGTTGTAAAAAAAACCTGTTACAAATAAGGCCTTTTCCAAGACGATAACAGAGCCCAAAACGTGACAGACAAAAATTCGTTGCATCGGAAAAAATTGTAAAGTTCAGTTTCAAATTTTCATTTCAAAACAGTAGTCCGACCAACCAAACTAATAAAATAACAATAATGATTTGTAAACATATAAACCTGTTATCTAAAACATAATGGGGCTGTTCAATTATTGCGTAAGACGATTTGGGGAGAGAGGGGGTCTGAACAAGTGTTATTTTTTCTTACATGGAGCTGGGAGGGGGTCTAGATTGTTATTACGTAAGTAAGCAAAAATTACTTTTTTATAACATAAAGGCGTTTTTATATTTTGGTACTTTTTCTTTGCAATTTTGGTAGATACTTATCTTACGTAAGGGGGTTCATCCAAGTCTTATTTATTTTTATGTAGGGGAGGGTGGGTCTGAAAGTGGTTAAAGTTGTCTTACGTAATAAATGAACAGCCCCTACAAAGCGTTTTCTTATTTTGAAAACGTTTTTGAGTAAATTATTAAAAAATATTATTCGCGGAAAAACAGAAATATCCAACCTTTTCTTGATTCACCGCACTACTTGGACGGGCACTTTTTCTGATATGTTTATCTGTTTCGTTGTGCGATGGACATATTGCGCCTTAACTCAATGAAAAGGTACGTTACGTTCCCCTCACCGACTGATTTTATCAAAACTATGGGGTACTTTCCAGTGATCTACAATTTTAAGGTTTGGCACGAAGGGGTGTCTATCTAAAAATCATATTAAAGCCGTGATTACACCATTCGATTTATCGGGATCTTAACCAGGATAAGATTGGACTTATGCGACATAAATTGTAAAAAATTCCTTTATATTTTAAGTTAATGTGATGAATAATGAAAGGTGGTGCATGAAGTATTCAAATTTATGAGTCTTATCTAATGTCACGAGGTGTGCGAAAGTTTGGTTTAAGTTCAACATGACGTATTCAACTATAGACCTACTAGGGGGATCAAAAAGTAGTGAGAACGACATTATATACTCCTTGGTAAGAAAAAAGAAAAATACTGGCAGGCATAGCTCAGATATTTGTAATATTAATAAAGAAAAAGATCTTCGATATGTACTCTTTTGTTTTTTTTTAATGTAGTCATTTGTTTGCTTCGTGTATGAACGTGTTCTCGGAAATTGAGAAAAATTAAATGCGAGCCGTTATTAAATACCTCTTTGAAAAAAAGTTATCGACGCAAGAGATTCACTGTGATTTGGTGGGCTTCTCAATTTCGAGTAGGGAGAACGAGCACGGAAGACTAACATCGTTGAGGCCGTCCATCGACGTCAGTCACCCAAGAAAATGTTGTGAAAGTCGAGAAAATTGTATTGAGCGATCGAAGAGTTACTATCCGTTACTTAGTTCAAGAAACGGGTATTTCATATGGAAGTATTCAATACATATTGAAACAATCTTTGAATATGAGAAAAGTCTCCACAAGATGGGTGCCGAGAATGTTAACTGACAGTCAGAAACAAAATCGACATGACATTTCGAAGACATTGTTGGACAAGTTTCAAGAAGATTCTGAAAACTTTTCGCCTCGTTTCGTAACAATGGACGAAACATGGGTCCATCATTTTGATCGCGAAACAAAACAGCAATCTTCGCAATGGAAACGGCCATCATCACCGACCCCGAAGAATTTTCGGGCCTTGAAATCGGCTGGCAAGGTTATGGCCTCAATATTTTGGGACTCAGAAAGGATATTGTTAATTGATTACCTGGAGCGTGGAACCACTATTACTGGCCATTATTATGCAGCTTTAATTCTCAAGTTGGGGAATGCCATCGAAATGGAGAGGGAAACTTCGAAGGGGCGTGCTGTTTCATCACGACAACGCACCCGCGCACAGTTCGGCGGTTGCGATGGCTGCCATTCAGCAATCTGGCTTCGAATTGGTTCACCACCCCCCTTTTTCACCAGATCTGGCGCCTAGCGACTTTCATCTGTTTCCCAAATTGAAAGATTACTTGACGGGAAACTGGTACGAAGACGATAATGGGGTGATGGATGCCGTGGAGAGCTTTTTACAGGACCAAGACAAACCTTTTTTTTTAAAGGGATTTGAGCCTTGGAAAAGCGCGGTACTCGGTGTGTAGAGACTATGTAGTATTAACATTATTTTATTGTATAAACTAGGAGGTCCTTAGTTTTTCAGAAAATAAGTTTAAATTATATATTAAGCAGGGACTCTTGAGAAAAGCATATTATAAAATCAATGACTATTTGGATGATAGTGACGCTTGGTGTTATGAAAATATTGATTGATACTACTGTTCGTTTATTTTCTAACTGATTTATATTTTTCAAATCGTTTGTTTTTATGTAGACTAATATTTTTATATTGTTTTTTTATTATCATTTTGACATTTCTTTTTACATATTGAAATGAAGATTTTATAACTTAAACTTAGCATTTATTAGTTGATAATCTGACTATAAAAAAAGTGATAAACTATATGAGACAGGTGGATGATGTTTTGCTTAGTATTTTAACTTACCCCTCATTAGATAGGTAGACTAAGATATATATATTTTTTTCTCATGACACAATTTCCTTCTGTCTTTTATTATATTTTTATCCTTTTATAATATATTGTTTAGTATTATTTTATATAAGTAAAAAAATAGCATTAACCTGTAGGATTACGCGCATTTTTTGCAAATTTTCCCGCCAATTTTATTTTTGACTATATCTCCGGAACTAGAAGTCCAATTCTAATGCGGTTTTTTTTTTCTAAAACTAGATAAAAATTTCCTACAAGAAAACATTTTTTTTCTTGGAGAAAGTGAGGGGGCCTTACTCCTTGAAAAAATCTTGGTTATATATATAAATATATGTATGTATACTATATATATATCTAGTCGGTTCTTAAATACTGTCACTGGCCATTTATTTAAAAATAGAACACCTAGAAAAGAAAAATGAAATGGTGTTCGATTTTCAAATATTTTTTGATTAATAATCTGCCAAATCACAATTACATTCATTCATTTTTTACGATGGAGTGGACTCGCCAAGAGGACCGAGTAGCAGTAATTGCATTGCATCGTTGCGGCCATCCACTGAAGGCGATATTCAACTTGCTTCAAAAATTAAAAATCACGAAGAGGTTCATGTACCGTACCATCAAGAGGTACAATGAAACCTCTAGTGTCGATGACGAGAAAAGAACTGGCAGACCTCGTTCCGTTAGGACTCCAGGGGTCATCAAAGCAATCAAGGCGCGTATTGCAAGAAATCCCATCCCCAAGCAGAAACTGATGGCTTTGGAGATGGGATTAACCAGAAGTACCGTAAAAAAGTACTCAATGAAGACCTGGGACTACGAGCTTACCGAAAAAGAGTGGACATCTTCTGAACGCGCGTCTGGTAGCTATGAGAGCCAAAAAATGCAAAGTTTTGCTAAAGTGGTACGCAAGAAACAGACACCGCGATATCCTGTTTACAGACGAGAAAATTTTTAATATCGAAGAGAAGTACAACAAACAAAATGACAGGGTGTACGATACCAGCTCTGCGGCCCCTGAAAATGCCATTCCTAGAGTGCAGCACGGCCATCATCCATCATCAGACATGATTTGGTTGGGAGTGTCCTACTATGGCCCTACTGAAGTGCATTTTTGTGAAAAAGGTGTCAAAACCAGTGCAAAAGTGTACCAAGACACGGTTTTAGATCGCACAGTAAAAGATCTGCCCCAGACACTCTTTGGAGGACGGCCATTTGTGTTTAAACAGGACTCCGCACCTGCTCATAAGGCCAAAACAACTCAGGAGTGGTTCGAGCGCCAGAATATCGAGCTAATAAGGCATCAAGATTGGCCCTCATCTAGCCCTGACCTCAATCCACTGGATTAAAAAATTTGGCAGGAATTGGAGAAGGTCTGTTCTAAACCTCACAAAAATTTGAGCAGCCTAACGTCATCATTGATTAAAGCAGTGGCCGATATCGACATGAATATGGTCCGTGCTGCTATTCATTATTGGCCGCGAAGATTGAAGGCTTGTGTGAAAAATGGTGGCAATCATTTTGAATAAATTTTGTGTTTAATGTAAGCTAATTAAATTACCTTTCTTTAAAAAAAAACTTTTTTTGAATATCATGACTAGTTTTCATTTTATAGCCAATTTTGTTTGTGACAGAATTTAAGCACCGACTAGGTATATATATATATGTCTATTCAAATTTTATAATATTGTAAAAAATATAAAGAATAATAAAAAATATATAACTATATATATATATCAAATTGGGCCTAGAATTACAATCCACAACTTTTTTTTTCTATTATTATAATATATTTTCTTTATTTATTTTTGTTGCTCATCTTCCTAGCTTTGGAAGAATACCCATATCACTAGGTTTATAATATATTAACTAACAATAATATTTTTTTTATGATTCGGCCTAGTCGAGAAGATTGTCACGACTGTGACTCCACGGGTTAAGCCATATTGAGAAAAAAAATACTGATAAAAAAAAGATATGATCTTGCTAAGTTTCTTGCCCTTCTTCTTAGCAAGATTAATCGAATGGGCGGATTTAGGCATTATATCTATTTATATTTTATTTATCTATTAACTTATTTATTAATTGCATTATGTAGGTATGTATATACAATTTTTATTTTTTTCTTATGTTAATATATATTTGGCTAGGCATTATATTTATTTATGGTCTACTCAGTTTATTTATCAACTTATTTATTAATTGCATTATGTAGGTATAATAATACTCTTATTCCAATAAGTCTTTTTATTTTATGCATGTGTATAACTTTAGTAGCCCAACTTAAATACAGTTTTTTTTTATATATATTTCCCGTATCATATTTGTTTCATCATAAAATATTATTTTTATACAGATTAGATTTGACATGTAAAACGTATACTTTAAACAATTTGAATCTATTCTTACTACTTTTTGATCCCTCCTCGTATGTATATCCTAAGATAGAAAATTAAGCGCTGACAATTTTAGATTACTCGCATGAAAATGTAAACCGCCTCTCCCTATCATCTCGGTAAGCCCTAATTAACTTTTATTTCCGGTTCTGTACATTTATTAGTATTTTATCGCTATTAGTTTTCCTGTTTTATTCACAAGCCCCTCTGTAATCTATATATCTATACTAATAAAAAAGTAGTGAAGATGTCGTGATTGTCGTGTCTGTATACATAGAATATTTTTTCAAAATTTTAAGCAGTATTTTGCTGAAGCCGAAGCTATCTTTTTTAGAATTTTCGTTTGTCTGTCCGTATGTATGCCAGTTCCGTTTTAACTCTAGAGCCACTCAACGGATCACAGGCTATAAGAGTGTTAATAAAATAACGCTCAAGCCAAAAACGGGGTAGAGAGTGAACAAACGCAAGCGGAGTCGCAGACAAAGGCTAGAATAATATTTCTAGAAGATTGCGTCGCAAACTTTCTGAAACAAAAAGGGATGCCTTTTATTTACATACATTTTCTCTGATATTGAGAATGGAACCATAAAAAGTAGTGATCTCCAAATATAAAAAGTAATAAGATAGATTCGTAATTGCCTAATAATTCGTGGAACCTCCGTGAGACCGCGTTCGTCTATCTATTCAGACCCTTTTGATTTCGGAATCGAGGAATCTCATCTCGACTGATTTCCCGGAATAGCCGCCCCTGCCCGGAGCACAACGGAAAGTTGTTGATACAGTTACATAATCAAAATGTTTCGTAAACACGTGATGACGTAGGTATCAAAAGCAGTTGCTTACTGTGTATATACACGGGTAGGAAAATTACTAGGGCCACACTGAAGGTAAAAATATCCAATTAAGCAAAGGAAGTCATCGTGTTACTTCTAAACGACTTTAGATTAATTTCTTTGTGCAGATTCGAAATTTATTTTTGCCCTACGATTCCACGGTATTATATTATAAATGAATAATTTAAATGAAAATTGGGAGAATAACATCGATTTCAGTTCAGACCTATTTTTCCGCTCGCTTGTTTTGCTCTCAATTCGTTTTTAGGATTCCGTGCCCAAAGGGTGCCAAACAGGTGTATTATATAATATTTTTACATTTTTCGGCCGCATACTTTCTTTCAGTTATAAAAGGGAGAAACCTGGTTTTTACGGATCAAATAATTAGGAACAAAATAATTTTAGATTCCTGTAGTAACGGCCTTTCAAATTATCCCCAATTATTATAAAGAAATAAAAAATAATTTGCATCTTTAATTTGCATTTTGGTCCCCTTAAAAATAATATTTTTGAGATAAAAACCCCGTAACTAGATTCGGAAAAAACTTCAGAACAATTTCAAGTTGATAGTGTCTCTTAGAAAAGAGGCTGTGTGTCAAACAGACAGACAGAGGGACATGATTCATACTATAAGGGTTCAAGTTTTCATTTTGGGCTCGGAACTCTAAAAAATATTCAACCATACGGTATGGTCTATGATATAAACACTTTTTTCATCCCTAACCGTGGTAAAAACATTATTGAATAGCAGAATATAAACTAGTTCTACAAGTTTAGAACCAAACGCAAGCTATTCATGTTTACAAAATGAACACTATGCATGCAATGCAACTCAGTCATCCTCAGACAATTTGTATTTTGAATAACAAAACCGTATAGGGATACCATTACTAAAAGAAATATACACACACGCTACGTAACACTATGGAAACGAATACGCCTTATTAATTCTAATGTGCATAATATTACGTAAGAAGGGTACCATTTTCAATGCGGCTGGAACAAAGTTTATTAACAGTACTAGCCCCGTTTTCAGCTTGGGCGTTATTAGGGTTCCGCGCCCAAAGGACAAGACAAGACGGAGCCACTCAGCTGTTTGTCCGTCTGTCCGTCCGTATGTCACGGGTATCTAGCTTGCAGACAGAATAAGTTACAGATCTGAAATTTGGATATGTTGTATAGAATGTTGACCCAAACAGAATAATGAATTGAAAATTAAATGAAATGAATTTTCAGGGGGTCCCATACATAAAAAAGGAGCGGGGTGTGGGTGTCATTGTCTAGAATTCATTAGGTATGTAGGTAAAGCACAAATACATTTATTTCTTATATATTTTGTTTATTTAATGTAACTTACATGCTAGTTAACATTTTCTGAGCCATCCACGAAAACTCGCAGAGTTTATCTGTGGCGGCGATATAAATATATATTTTTATCTTCTGAAATAAAAAAGGGAGGCATCAAAGTTTTAGACCATTTTGTTACTGGATCGAACTCAGAAACTATAAACTAGTTAGGAATTTGGTATTTTCTGTGTATTATGTGCCATACACTGTATTATCACGAAATATCCGTTTTAATATAGGTTCAGGGTCACGTACCAGAATGATTTAACTCATAAACAAATTTAAATTGTACGAGGTTTTAGGGCGCGAGTCCTACTCGCACTTGACCGGTTTTTTATTGACATCTTTTATATAATGACCAGGTTAACTGCGATTCAGTGTTTTTAGAGTTAAAACGGAACATACATACAGACAGACAGACCGACAGACGAAAATTCTAAAAATTTTTGTTTTGACTCCAGTAAAATACTCGTACTAATAAACCATTTGATAAAAAAAACAATGATCAAACTGACTATTTATGACTACTTACTTTATAATTAGTAAAGATAAATCTGTTGTTTAATTTATTAATACCGTTTTCTGTATCAAGACCGCGAGCATAATTTTGAACAAAAGCCATTTACGAAATTGTTTAATGGAGTAAAGAATGCAGCGAATAATATCTCAACCATGAACAACAAACAGTTCGGCCTACATATCGGTTAATAGCCTCATCAAAGCCACGATATCATCAATTAATAATGACTGTTGCTAATGAGTGATGAGTCTTCAACGAGTCATCGAAACTGTTTAACTCCATTTTATAAACAATCTGCAATTTATATCTATTAACTACACTATTATAGAACAATAAGGAATATGAAGCTCTACCTATACTGTCGAGTTCTTCTCGTAAAACCAAATTGAATACATTGTCACGATTTTTATATAATTTTCAGGGTTCCGTACCTAAACATGAATAAAACGGGCCAAGTGCGTGTCGGGCCACGCGCAATGTAGGGTTCCGTAGTTTAAAAGGAAATCTATCACAGCTTAATAGGCTTTACAGGTTTACGAGTACAGGTCGCGCCAAACTTCTGGTCCCATACATTGGAGGGAACCAAAAGTTTGGCGCGACCTGTACTCGTAAACCTGTAAAGCCTATTAAGCTGTGATAGATTTCCTTTTAAATTCATTGTATATAATACTTCTGTGAATTTTTTCACATTTCTATAAGCAACCGTTTAGCCAGCAGGGGGGGGGGGGGACGCTCCACTCTGTAAAAACATTTTTCGTTCGTTTAAAAAAACGACCTATCCAACGATACCCCACGCTATGGGATAGACAAGAAAAAAAAATTCATCCTCTGTTTACGTGTACGAGAGGTACCATTAAAAAAAATTTTTTTCGTGGTTTTATTTTACCATTTTGTCGGCGTGATAAATATTAATATTCATGCCAAATTACAGCCTTCTAGTATTAATAGCCTCTGCGCTAAGCCGCGGACAGACGGACATGGCGAAACTATAAGGGTTCCTCGTCGGACTACGGAACCCTAAAAATGGAATACTTGTTCGCCTGTTCGTCCGTGTGTTTTGTGCAGATATCAAGTTCGTAATATCGAAAACTAATCTACAGCGACTGCTAAAAAAAATTAGATGGGTAGAAGTCGTGTTGCTACCGCTAGTTTATTTCGTGAATTCAATAATTTTGGGATCTCTTTGGATGCCACGTCAAAATTTGATTTTAAATATACCTGTAGGCCTACCATGAGTTTTGCTTACTATACACGTTACCGTGTGTGTAAAATATTTTGTATGAGAAATGCTGGTTCCTGTAGTAAGCCGCTAGGGGCGCTGCACAATTTCTCATATAAATATTTTACGCAGACGTTAACGTGTATAGTAAGCAAAACTCATGGTAGGCATACTGAACATTGAACGTCATAAACTGTCACGAATTGCAGGATTACATTTATTTTTTCAGTGCTCATTCCCGGGGTCTATGATATCATCACGGGGGGTGGAGGGAGGGCCAATCATATATTTTTGTGTTGTCGCCGAATGTATCTTCACAACAATATAACTATAATTTTTGTAACTGTCAAACTATATGGGATATGAAGCTTTCAAAAGTAGATGAATTTCATGTCGCAATTTTTGTGGAATGCCCGCCGGGACGACGACGTTCATCGAATTCCTAGTTTGACACAAAAAAAGATAGGCCTTTCAAATAATATTCTCATACTTAAAATCCCACGCACTGCCTGATCATGAAACCCTTTAAGAAGACACAACAATTTCAGTGTTCTGTATTTGAGCAAGCAAAGGATATATTTGGTGACGCAACATTCAATTGTAGCCCCCCTCCATTCGTTTATTTTTTACTATACACGCTGAATTAGGCAGTACTGCTAGTACAACTAAAGTAAAACCAATAATTTACGCTATACTAAGTGATAAGAAAACCGAAACATATACAGCCCTTTTCAATGTATTAAAATCACAGTATTGATTGAGTAAACTTTATTGTATGTAACTGTGGTTTTCATTTTCTATCAATATAGTCAGAAGTCCAGGGAACAATCCCTAATGCCATGGAACCATGGGTAATTAAAATTACCCGTGGACCCGGTGATGGGTCCACCCACCGGGACAACGGGTAAACGCTGACCCTATAGGGTTATTTCCAGGTAATCTCAAAATTTCCCTTTAAGGTACGAAGGGCGGTCTTTCGTCACAAGTATAGGAATAAATAGAACATTATTAATTTTAAATTATATGTGAAATAATACTTGAAAACTTGATTGTTCAGTTTCTTTCATACTTAATGATAAGTTTGTATATTTTGTTAAAATTATCCAAGTCTTCTACTATTTGATATGACGGTACGGAACCCTGCAGGCACGAGTCCTACTCGAACCTGACCGGTTTTTTTTTTCATTGTTTGCATGTTTTTAGAGCAAATGGGCGTGGATGGCCAAATCCGAAGCTAAAAGTAAATATCGTAAAATGCCCAAAGGAGTCTCGGAGCCGATTTTGGTGAAAACCAAACCTGCAACATTCGGTTTTTGCAAAATAATTTCGCTAGCCAAAACATACTCACAAATAAAAAAAAACACTATATTGCAACATCCAATAGTGTCGCTCATATAAGGAAATGGCTTATTTTTGAAGTCCCAAGACTCTTTGAGCATTTATCGATATTCGGAGTTTCGGATTTGGCCATCCACGCCCACTTCCCTGTATTATGTGTCGATGAAAATAGCAATTAATTATTAACCGAATACATAATAACACCTATTCTCGTGTAGCAAATATTAGATTAAGAGCTGCTATAACCTAAAACTTTTCATTGCAAAATAGGCTTTAACGCAGATGGATAAAAGTTAAATGAGCTTGTATTATTTTAGGTTTTCCAACTCTAAATTTAAGGTTTGCTGCACGAGAATAGGTCACTCTATATACGAAGTGATACTTTATATTCTCTGATATAGTTTAGAAGCTTTCCATTTAGATTTTATATACACGAGGGACTCGTTCAATTATTTCAAATGTTTGAAGGATCTGTACACTGATTGAAAGAAAAGGTTACATAGCATTTTATGTTTGTACGTTTTTGTTTATCACACTTAAGTTCCGTGGTTCGTTCCTAGGCGCAAAACTTGATTGTTTTTTTTATACAAAAAAAGTGGTATATGGCACTACGCGACAATCTTTTCTACAAAGTTATGTCACTGTAGATTTTGTATATGTCGTCGGCGTTTGGTTAAATCAGTCACTTTGTTGTAAATAGTTTTTCGGAAGTCCTGCAGCGCAGAAGAGAGGCGGTAGGTTAGGTTAGATATGGCGAGTCAGTGACCGCCATACATAACCTTCGTGGTTATTTTTTTATGACCACCCAGAAATATGATTTAAACCAAAAGACTAGCCATTTAGTTAAGTGACTGATTTAACCAAATGCCGGCGACATACATACTGAAGTTGTGTTATTTTATGCACTCTCCTGCACAACTAATGGGTTGTTATAGTTGTGCTGCAGGATCATTTACAAAATTAAAGCCTTCAGAATAGACTTTATTATATTTATGTATTATGCATGAGTCGTACCCAAATGGAACGTTTTCTTTTGAATATTGTCTCTGAAACCCTCATCACAAGTGAACTGCTGACGGTGAGCACATAAATTACAAGAGATAATAGAAAGGGACATAACTGACAAGGACTCGTCGACCCTTCTTTTAACTACCAGCATTAAACAAAAGGTAATTGTGCCCAAGCATTGTGCAAAGCAGTTGCCATTTCTTAAGGTACGACATCATGTTGAAGTTTAAAGATAATGATTTACAAAAAAAGTCAATATACGTAATGAATATGACACTGAACTATTTACTCTAATGTAAGAGTTTAATATAAGGTGACTTTTGTTTATATGTACGACCAAATTCATACTGGAGACTCGGTAAGTGGTCAGGACCAAGGTTCAATAACCCTATTTGCAAAATACGAAAAAAAATTTTTTGTGCCTATACTTGTTCAAGAACAACCTTGACTGAATTAGTGGTCTAAATTTTATGTTGCATATTACCCAGAAAGGGTCATTAAACCTTGGTCCTGCCTGACCACTTACCGAATCTCCAGTATGAATTTGGCTATATAAACGAAAGTCACCTTATATGTATGTATGTTGAAAGAGTTTGTTTTTAGGTTCTGTAATGAAATGAGATATGTCAACGATTTTAAAGTCTAGCAGCATGGCCAGCAGAGACTAAATAAGTCACTGTAAAAGCCCGTTTTATTTCCAGGAATAGCCAACCTTTTTAACTTTTGCACGAGCCCATTTCGCATTTCGCGCCTGCCGCGCGTAGTATAGTGGTCATGAAAAAAAGGTGAAACGGTTTCGCAGGTAGCCAGGCGCAGTGGGATTGTTTAAGACATTGTGAAGAAGAGAAAAAAATAAAATAACGGACAAGTGCGAAACAAAACTAATAATCTGCAGTATTATAATATCTCTAACAGCTCCATTTCATTACGTGTAAAATCAGTACCCAGTAGCAAAACCTTTGTTAGTAATTACCGCTTGATACCGATGTGGCATAGACATTATCAGTTTCTGGCATGTTTCGACAGGAATGTTTGCCCATGCCTCACAAAAAGCTTAATTAAGTTCATCTAAAGTTATGGTACGATAAGTGGCAACTTTTTTCTTGATTTCGTGTCAAAGGTGCTCGATTGGGTTAAGGTCGGGGCTATTTGCTGGCCAATCTAGCACCGATACTGACTGACTGGTAAGAAACGACTTGACTGAACGGGCGGTATGTTTCGGGTCGTTATCATGCTGAAACGTCCATATAATAGGGAGATGCTCCTCAGCATAGGGAAGCATCGTTTCCTCCAATATTGCCTTGTATTGATGTTGGTCTAAGTTACCCTGAACTTTCCTCACAGGTCCCACTCCACGTCCAGAAAATGAACCCTACATTTTAATGTTTCCACTTGAATCTTGGATTCATTTCCGCTTTTACTGGACGCCGTACGTATTGCCTTCCATCTGAAGAAATCAAATTAACCTTGGTCTCGTCAGAGAATAATACATGTTGCCATTGGGCGTAGGTCCAATGTCCATATTTACGTGCAAACGCCAATTCAAAATTTGGCTTAACTAGAGATTGTCCCTAATTAGTTGACCACGACTGTATAACCAACATTTAACTAGTTTGTCAATGCCTGCAACCGAAGTTAAAACGTAGCTGAATACTGCGCATAATTATGTACTTTTCGTGACTCCTGTACTTCACGTAACATTGTAAACTGTCTCGCCACGTGTTGGTGACTGTACATTAATCAGCAGTAAGTACACATATTATTATGTCCGTCCACGAAGTGTGCGACTAACGCGGTAAATATTCATTGGTGTGTACAATTACGCATTGAATGTGAATTGGCAAGGCAACGTGCGTGCAATACGCTCAATATGGTTTACTAATTATAATATTTTATAATGACTCTGCTGAAAATCAGCACACACGAGGATCAAACGGATGTCAAAGATAAACAAGGCCTGCTTATCCGAAACTATTACCTACTAGTGACAAGATGCCACTTCAATATCATTTGGTTCAATGACACGAAAACAAATGAATTTTTCACATACTAGAGTCGATTCTGAAGGTTTAAATTTTAGTTTTAGGGCTGTCACAACTTGAAAATTTCCCGAAGTAATAATGTAGCTTCTGTATATTTAGTTTTGTTTTGCCAGCACAAAAACTAAAATTGATTATTAAACTTTACTATCTCCATCCATCCATCAATCAGTCCGTCCACTGCTGGACATAAGCTTTCCCAGATTTCGCCAGTCTTGGCGGTCCTCCGTCCTCGTCATCCAGCCGCCACCACAACGTTCTGAAGGCTGTCGGTCCAGCGGGCACGAGGTCGGCCTACGGTACCCTTTGCAGTACGTGGTCTCCATTCTAACGCCTTTCGGCCCAAGCGGCCACCATGTCAGCGACAAATATCTCCGTCTCAAAGTAAATCCGTTTTGGTCTTCTGGCTTCATCAAAGTGTGACATGGCAACTACATTTCCGGGAGACACTTACTTGATATACTATAATGATTTCTATTGATCCTACAAAAATGGACGAACAAAATTAAAATATTACGTTCCTACATTGGAAATAAATCTTAAAATCCGGTCAAATGCGAGTAGAACTCGCGCCCTGAAGGTTCCGTACCATTCAAACAAATTAGACTAGATTTTATTAGACTTAAATGATTTGAATGCAAATTACAAACTTCTCATTACCTAGAAAATGTATGAAACAAAACTGCAAAATTAAGTTGGCTGTGTAATCAGGTTCAGGTATATTCAAAATCGGCGTTTTGAGTATTTGTTGTTTGAATACAGTATATGGCACATAACATAACATACAGTTCATTCGAAATTCCCAACTACTTTAGTTTATGAGAAAGACCCCGTAAAGATGGTCTAAAACTGATAATTTAAACGCCCTCCATTTTTTTATTTCTAAAGATAAAAAGAAAACAGGAAAATTTAAATCTACTAAATGAGTTCTAGGTGGGGTGGTGGTAGTTGAGGTGGTAGAGTTGATGCCGAGCTCGACTGTGGAGGTACCACCATCTTACTCGCAAATCCTATGGATGATGGATGGCGGTATATCCATCCCCAATTGCCGGACCTTAAATAAAAAAGACTGGTGACGGGCAGTGGCGTCACTGGTGCGAGGGTTTCGACACCACGCTCAACAAACCGCCTGCCCAGAGTGTGTGAGTATGGGCATTTCTTCCAGGAGGACCGCCAAGAGTGTCCAGCAGTGGATGTAACAGGCTGATGGATGGATGGATGGAAATGAGTTCTATACATTGACACCCCACTAGCAGGGGTAAGAAAAATATTTTTTTTCGTCTCCTTATCATTTATGGGACCCCCTCCCTGAACAATACTTATTTTTTTTATATAAATTTCCGGTCAGCATTCTACGTAACATCTAAAAATTTTAGATCTGTATCCCATTCCGTCTGCAGGCTAGAGACCCGTGCGTGACATACGGATGGACAGACAGCTGAGTGACATTAATAGGGCTCCGTCTTGCCCTTTATGCGCGGAACGTTAAAAACGGCGCCAGTAAATAATGTAAATGATTTTGTTTATTTACATATTTTTGCATCATGTATGGGATGTGTGGGTATCCAGTAAACTATATGGATCTTGAATTAGAAATGTGTACAGCTCGACAATAAATATCAGTTTAAAATTACTTTGCTAACACTACTTAGAAACTTAAAGCAAAACAAACGGGGCGTTTTCGAAAAAATAAAATGAGTGAGTAAAATCAAATAAATAAATGAAAAAATTAAGGCAAAGTCGTTCTCCTTTTATACAGCACAAGGCAGCAAATGAACTTGAAGCTAGAATGTGTTTCATGATTTACGATACTTACCTATTAACCGTTAAGAATGCGAAGGAACATTTTTAATTGTTTTTAATTAACCCAATGCAGAGCGCCATCCGTGACATTACGTCACCGAAAATAGCACGTTGCGTACACACACATGCCGAACTCGTACATCGTATTATGTGGAGGGAGCGGCTAATTATATAAAACATCAGTGTTATGATCATCAGGGTAGTTCAATGTCATGGCACTCTGAATCGGGAGACTCTTCATGTCCATGGAAAATTTCCAACGTGATATCCATTTTGTTGTGTACACGTGCTGTTTTGACACAAGCTAGACTTTGATTACATCATTTCAACAAACCAGTTGTATAACTTTAATAACGATACTAAAAGTACCGGTTTTGTGCGTAGGTTTTAGTTTTTATAGGGAAACAGGAGCACATGGGTGTTTTTCTTTAACTGCATAAAGCAATATGTATAAAACAGTATCGTGACTACTGACTGACACATAGCCTAAACCACAGAAGGATTTTTAGAAATTCACGGGGAGAATGTCAACTTTTGTATCGAAAATGCGTTTGCAAGGGGTACAGCTGACTGTTATTATCCCAAATCAACACGGTCGGAATTAAAAGAAACAGACAAAATTTCATTTCTAAAAGGTATTTTAAAAGGTAAAAGGGCATTTCTTCCAGGAGGACCGCCAAGAGTGGCGAAATCCTGGAAAGACCTATGTCCAGCAGTGGACGAAACAGGCTGATGGATGGATGGAGGCAAAATTAAAAAAATGGTCAGTGCAGAACAATGAAGTATTCAATAATGAGTAGTTACACAACAATCTGCTTAAAGAGAGAAATGAAAACGTATAAACTATAGTTTAATGTCATGTTGTGTGACAGACAAAGCGATCAGATTAGAAACTGGAAAATCAAGACGCCCACCATAAAATTAAACGTTTCGTAACAAAATCTGTTTAGTTTACACAAGGAATGGACTTGAGGGTCAAACTTGTGCCAGCAACTGTGGGAATTGACAAATTCTAGGAAATATAGATAACATGTCTATGAAATCAGTGAAATCACGGATAGTAAATGCAGGAACGTTAATTTTAGGTCATGAGATAGCATCTCCTGATAGTTATTTGGACAAAGACAATACAAAATCAGTTTTAACTGCTAAGACCTAAACAGAACATTAAAAACTGCTTTAGCAAGAAATGAATAAACGATATTTTAAAAGATTTATATTTAGCTTGGCACAGTAGATGTTATCAGTTTGAAGTAGCGACATTCATCAGAATGCTGTGTCACCTACGTGACCTGGCATCCTCTCTTCAACAACAACATTCGAAGAAATTAACATCACGCAGGAGATAAGCATTTTTACCAGTCTATTTTATTTATAGTCAATATACACTACACTATAACTCGTTATATCGTAGTTCTGATTTGTCCACCAAAGATTTACAAACTTGAAACTTACATATATTATATATGAAAATAATAAAATACCCGTTGTCCCCATGAATAACTTACCTACTCTTTTATTAATATGGGTACACCAAGGTTCAAGGTTGGTTGTTATAAATGGGTCTTTTTCAAGGGAACGTTCGAATATTCTGGGCCAATCACTAGCACGTCACTTCACTAACGGACATTGAGTCTGAGTCAACCAAGCAGCTTGGTCCAAGTCCTCTCACTTTATTTGCATTAAAGTAGGTATAGATTTTAAAGGCAAAAAGAAACTAAAAGAATTTGAAATGCTTATTTCTCAAATATGTGTCACAAAACAGGATGTAAATGCATTTCTTTGGATGTGTATGTTTTGACGAACGAAGAATTACACACCTACGTCAATGAATTTGATAGATCGCTATTAGCAGTAACGCTACCAAATTGTAATTTGATACGGTGCACAGCACAACCTTTGCGATGATTCGACATAAAACTAACGATAGGTATAAAGACAACGATGCATGGCGAAATGTTGCGATAGCGGTTAATAAATAACCTACCTACTGTAACAGAACGGCTAAATATATAACAAAAAACTATTACATATTTCATAAAATATAAAATTCAGGTTAATAGTTTGCGCCGTCCTCAAGTGCCTTTATAGCATACTTAGGAGGCACTTATGTATGAATGAAAGGGCAGACCGACAGGTGTAATGGTCAGCTGCCGTGTCCGTTATACTGCTTCTTTATGTCCGTTCAAGGCGCGTGCCCCCACCTTGTCACCTTGAGTGCGATGGGCAAACGCAAGGACATCAAGAGAACTAATTTAAATTATACCATGTGTTCATTTGAAACGTTAAACAGAAAAGTCTTTCCGTTTGGGCACGTAATTATGCAACTGAATTATTTATTAAGGAAGAAGAAACACGTAATTTTTTAATATCGGTAGTAAAAAAGATCCCATCCACCAAAACTATACACCTACCGATTCAAGATCAGAAATAGTCCCAAAAGCACACAACATGCAGTAATCGCAGAATTTCTGTCCCTTGAATATTATGTAGGTTTTGAATTTGTTTATTCGTCTGCGTATAGTGCTCACACAAACATACAAGTTAATCACAAAGTGCATATAAAGAAAGGGCCGCCGCCAACGACAGTGACTGGAACCTACGTCGAAGACTGCATCGCGGAGGATTCACTAATTCATTCGGGAATGTTCGTATCACTAGCACGTGTTCTCTTCACTGGCACTGTCACTGTTATCACTGGATTTGGTATCACTTGGGCAATCCGATCACACTGCAATCCAGACGGGTCACTGCAATCCGTTACAGAGATCGTCGGATACACTGTCATCGCGGCGGCGGCACCGAGAGTGCGGGCTCTAAGCGAATACTTACTAATGCTGATCATAGGTTCGGGTTATCACGTTACAAGTCACATGTCCATTGGGTCGCTCCGAGGAAAACGTCACGCAGTACTTTAGCGACCGTACGAACACGATACGACTTCCACCGTCAACAGGCGAGTCGCATTACGTATGTGTCAATATATGAGATTATGTTAACAAGATTTTGGAAGCTCGACAATACGTGTATCGTTTGAAGACGGAATAAGCCATGAAATAACAGACTTCCAAAATCTTTCGAAAGGCATGAAACAACATAAACACAGCGGTTGGTCTCTTTCTGAAGAGCATGTTAATATTTTTGAAACGTTAGATACTGATATCGTTGATAATACGTTCCAGTGTAATACGACAAAATATGGAAGTTTGTACTCAAAATCGAATCTGAAAACAAACACTAGGCATGTTACAAAATAAAATGAGAAAGTTCTTCCGAAAATCATGTGTAATGCATGCATCATAAAAAACACCCAATAAATGCCAAATTCAGCTGTTTTGGAAGAATAAAAATCTGGAAGGCTACAGACAAAAACAAGTATAAACAAAAATCTTACAATTGACATTGGCAGGATATTTCGGTAGGAGGAGAGCGTTCAGAAAGAGACCCTGGCAGGCAGTGGACAGCAAGACAAGTACTCACGAGAGATGGTACCTCGTGGAGGAGGGCGTCGGCGCGGGTGCAGAGTTCACGGAGGAGGACGAGCCCGAGTAGCCGGAGCCGGCGGGCGAAGAGCCGGCCGAGGGCGCGCCGGCCGCCGCTGACGGTATCGCGGCCGGCTCGTAGTACTCCGTCGTGAGGGTACGCTCGTCCAGCACGTGTTCCGCGGTGTGCGCCTTGGAGGCCGACTTGATGTCCATGAAGGCGACCGTGGCGCACACCCCGCTACTGTTAGCTGCGGCGCCCCCCGGAGGCGGACCCGCGGTCTCGGCTCTACCCAATAATTTGACATTTTGGACTCGGCCATAGCTGCAACAACGAAACATGTTTTAGATACAGAATTTTCTATTTCCAATTTATTTTTATCTCACTGTTGACTACGGACCCGATTTTGAAAATTATTCCTGTTATAATTAGTCCGGTAGAAATAGGTTGGCAAGAACCTTTAACTAAAGAGTAAATTTTCTCGCTTTTAAAAGATAGAGTTAACAATGTTGATCCAATAGATCTTGGTGGAGGTGTAAGTATATTGTATGCGATGTGAACATAACTAAAAGGAGAAAAAATGTCTAGCCACTTTTGCAAACGTTGATTTGTTCTTATATGGTAACAAATCATTGCGTTAACATTTTATAACAATTTCAACAATGTATATAAATATGAAAATTCAATTTTTCTTTTTGTAGTGTTTTAAATTTTTTTCTATTGTTGAAATTGGTACCTATAAAATCATAAATCATGCTTTATTACCGTCTTAAAACCCGTAAAAGTTTGCGAAAGTGATTCGTCTTTTTTACCTTTAAGTTATTCACGTCAGTTACTAATATCTACTCCTCGACTAAGATCAGTTAGAAAAGTGTACAATTAGTAAATATCCACACAAGAGAACACAAGCTTGACTCTGACATTGAATGATTTTTTAATTGATTTCATTAGTATTTCCGCTAGGCTAAATGGTTTGATCTTTACTTGGACAAAGACTATAATTAACAGATCCTTAAGGAGATTGATAGCTATTAACATATTCGATAGAACTACCCAAAAACTAAATAAACGCGAGCGAAGCCACGGACAAAAGCTAGTATTTTACATACTCAAGACGTGTGGGCCATTTCAAAAATAATGCCCTCCTATAATTGAAAGATGGAAAAATAAATAAGAGTTCATTAAATTTAAATTTCAAATTATATTCATATATCCTTAACTTAAATTTCCCTTTCAAATTTAAGGTTCACAAAAAATATTTTGTATATAATGCTATTTGTTTTCATTATTTGTATTTTAGTTAGGCTGAGTAACGACGTCTATTTTGTTACTAAATAATAGTATAGTATATTGATGCAAGTGCGAAAAGGTTGATATTTAGAGTCACGATTACAAAATATTCAGATTCTTGTTTAGGTGTAAGTTGATAAGTTTAAATTATTTGTAATATAAAATAAAATAAAACTGTATGACATTTTATTATATCAAACGATGCATAACAAAAAAAACATCGAAAAAAAATTTGCTGAACTTAATATAATATAGTATTTATACTATATTATATTAAGTTCAGCAAATTTTATTTACATTATAATGCATTAATAATAATAATAAATGTATTAATCAACTGCCTACCTATTACAGCTGAAGCATTTAGTTTTAGGCATCACCATTTAAAAAACAAAATGTGATTTCATCAGCTGGTTGAACCAATGTGAATTAGTCTTTACTTTTCTTTTTTGATACATTTTTGTCAGACCTTTTGTTACGTAACAAAAGAGACGTAACAATATCAGGGCCCTGTCATAGAAATTTCGAATTATTTTAAAATTCCTCATAGATTTAACCGTAAACAGTAGGTACATGTTTACCATTATAGAAAAATCATATTTAATTTTTAGTTATTACAAAAAAGATAAAATAATAAATAAACCTAGTAAATTTCGTAACTTAACGAGACAATTTTTTGCGACAAAAAGTGAGAGAATTCGTCCGATGCTCAGCGCGGCACTTTCTCGACAAAAAGCTGCCGCTCAGTGGACGTGAAATAATCCTGAGTAGTGTTGTTCCAGCCTAAATCATTTCACATTTTTCGGCAAGTTGCTTTAATAATGACCGTCACAAAAGTAGACATGTCCCAAAGATGTGAAATCGTGGGACAAGCTTTAAAATTGTTTTTCTTTCGAAAATTATTAATTATTTAAATAAATCATTAATATAAAATAAAACTCAAGATACTTTTTTGTTTAACAACGAAAAAAGAATAATTTAATGTCGAAGAAAAATGTTTTAAAACGCAGTCAAAAGTTACAAATTTCGCCGATGGCACAGTATGAAACCGTCATTTTCAGTATTTTCAATAATCGATAAATTCATATAAATATTATATTCATATTAATGAGTTCAATGTAATTATTTTAATTGGTTCTCAGATACTTCTTATTGGAGTAAAAATAAGAAACGTTCGTGGCTAATAGCCTGGAAATAGAAAAAAAAAATGCATGAGACACCCAAAAAAGGCAAGGAGTGCATTATTTTTGAAATCAATTATGTAGTCATATAACACAACTATTTAAATTTCTTTTAGACTAGCTTTTGCCCGCGGCTCTACCCGCGTTTTATCAATCTCTGCCCCGTTTTCGGCTTGGGCGTTATTTTATGAACACCGCTTATAGCCTTTATGTTGACCAGGATCACTACGATGATAATAAAAAACTGCATCCAAATCCATTAAATACGACATACAAACAAATATACAGTCACCCAAAAATTCTAAAAATTGTTGTTTCGGCCTCAGTACAATATAAATAACTCATTTTATTAACAAATTTGCAAGAAATTCAATTAATACAGACACGACTTTTTTGCTACCTTTATTATTAGTAAAGATGTTGTCCAAGGTGACTATGGTGATAATAAAGAAAACCTAATCGATATCCGTTGAGTGATTCTCGAGTTAAAACGACAAATATTTAATACAGCCAGAGAGAATGACAAAAATTCAAAAAACCGTGGTCTTTGTTTCAATACATTACCAGTAACACATTTCATTTCAAATTTCAAAAATATATTATATATTCCATGTACAGACAACGACTTAGACTGTGACTCGCAATTCACACTTTACATTTGGAAACACCTCTGACACCCCGGCGGCGGGGATTCATGTCGTATCGATTATAACCACGGGTTGAATTGTGAAATATAGGTAGTTATTGTAAGCGCGTTATATGAAACGAAGGTCAAGGTGATATTATGGCAATGTTTAAGTAGTACCTATACTACAATTAGCACCCTGGCACAATAATTAATTGACTAGCTGCTGAGCTGTCGGGCTAACAACATCAGTTGCTGCGGGGCGGCTGGGCGAGCAACACATCAGCAGTTGCTGCGGAGAAGCCGAGCTAGCAACACATCCCGAGGATGCCTCGTTCAGAGGCGAAACACTTGTCGATAAGTTTTCTTGATTGTTATTTAAGATTGCTTTGCTTGTATTGCTTGCTTGTTGCATTTTTTTATGCGGGCGGGCGGGCGGTGCACGGGTCTGCATTTTGAATAGCACGACAAGAATTGTTTAGCGGAATATTGCAAATTATATTCATTTATCCTTAACTTACCCTGGCACAAAGCAATTCTTGCCATCGCGAATGGTGTGCTGCCATACATTGAAGAGTTTCAGATTCGAAGGTCAGGTGGCATAATTTCAATTTTCAAGTAATACCCAGCAATCGGCACACTAACACATAGTGATTGTCACAATCTTGATTTATGTGCTGTCATCCGTTGAGTTCTATGGTGGTGAGGCCCGGATTTAAGTTCAAGTGGCATAAGAAAAAAAATCAAGTAATACCCCAATGAGCACACTAACACAAAGTGATTGCCGCAATCTCAAGTTTTGTGCTGTCATCCGTTGGTAGTTCTATGATGATGAGGCCAGGATCGAAGGTCAGGTGGAATTATGACAAATTTCACGTAGTATTCTGCATTAAGCACCCTGATATAAGGTAATTGCCGAAATCTTGACTTTGTACTATCATCTACTCAGGAGTTCTATGGTGATGAGGTCAGGATAGTCAGGATCGAAGGTCAGATGGTTTTGAAAATTTTGAAAAAGCATCCTGTAATCAGCATCTTGGTACAAAGATTTTGCTTCAATATCGAGTGATATGCTGTCATTGAGGTTGAGGAGTTCCAATGCCTATCTCTGAAGACAATCGTTAGATCAAAACCAAACTTAAGCCAGGAATTGAAAGCACAACCTTTCAAACAAACAATAATCTTACAAATCGGTTAAGAAATGACGGAGTGATGGAGCTACATAGCCAAAAAAAAACTATAAGAAAATAAAGTCAAATTGAGAAATTTCCCTTTTGTGAAGTCTGTCAAAATTTGCAAGAGGTGTGTCAGGTAGTCAGAATTAACTGACACAGTTTTCCCGTGTGGTAAAAAATCATTACTTTAACCTTGCTGTAATTAGAGATGCAGCGAACCTTTAAAAATACCGAACTGTTCGCGACCCGGCCGAGCCGACTCGGTATTCATTCAGGCTCGAAACCACGACTGGCGGGGTCGAAATGGCTCACATTTTCCCATCCCATCCTTACAAAACTTGTGAAAAAGCTTTTTGCTACGCCCCGTCTAGTTCTGTATATTCGGAACGTCTGTTTTCAGAGGCTGGGCTCGTATACGAAGAAAAAGAAATCGGCTTGATCCCAATCGCGCAGAATTAATTGTTTTCTTGCGACATAATTTGCCTTTTATTGATTACAGCTATTAAGTAAAAATACAAAAATTTTGTTTAATAATAAATGAAAATTACATATTATTTCGAAATTTTGAGCTGAATTTAACGACTAAATTATCATTTTAGAAAGGTTCGGAGGTTCGGCCGAACCGCGGGTCAAAGTTCGGTACTCGGCCGAACCTCGTAAAAAGTGCGAACCTCCGGGTACCGAACCTTTGCCGGGACCGGGCCGCAACTCTAGCTGTAATCACTTTTTCAAGCTAAATATTAGCAAAAGGTATGTCCGGATCGTTGTAGATGTAAATCTGTAGTTAGAATAAACTGATATAGTTTTCCCGAAAAAAATCATACTTAAACCATAGTATAAATTTATCTATGCTTATTAAACTTGGGTGTAACCACTTTTTCATGTTTAATATTAGCAAGAGGTGTGTCAGGATTGTTGTAGATGGAAATTCAGTTTTCCCGCATGGAAAAACGACCGGTTTTATCACATATACTTACTTACCATTTGGTCAACGCACGCCGATAAAGCAGCCAAGCAGCGCTTTTTCTCACGACTTGATTCACAAATATTGAATTTTCAAACTAAACTTATTTTCATTCAAATAAAATATAGCCTATGTTACTCAGGGATAGTGTTTACAAACGAAAGAATTTTTAGAATCGGTTTAGTAGTGTTTGAGATTACCCAAAACAAACAAACAAATCTTTCTTCTTTACATAATAGTGTAGACAAATACCAAGCTGTAAATAAAGAAGTAGATACATGTAAGAATATGACGAAATTAAACGAAATGTTTTGAAAATACATCCAAAGTTCAAGAATTTGAGCAAAATAATGCAATTTAAAATAAGAACGTAATAGGTATGCAGCGGCGTATTTTACTCAAACTGTACCTATATCATGCTGTATAGATAATATTTATAGCATGACTGCTACAAAAAATGCGATGTTGCCGCTTCGTGCGGACTGACAAGAACGGGTGTTGGTCGTTGTTGCTTCGTTGAACAGGCTTCGTATCTGCTATGCACCCACCGAACCAACCAACCCATACAAATTGTAAATGGTAAATGTTAAGTTTTGAATGTTTTGATTATTTTGTAGAGATTTCTGATAAAAACAACGAATAGATTTTGCAATCCATTTAAAAAATACGAATCGAAGATTTCCAAGTAAAAGCCCAAAATGTGAGTGAAATGTTTGTAAGATATATTTTTCACTCGTTTTAATAACCACTGTTTAGAATAAAAAAATGGTTGTAATTGTAATATGTTTGGAGGCTTACAATTTTCCTAATTAATGAAAAGAAAAGATTTAAAGTACAAACTAAGCAATGTTATTTAATTTAATATTTTAGGGTTTCTTTGCACATTACATTACACACACTTAGGTTGGGAAGACCTAAACTACTTTTTCGGTTACAGTTTACGTATCTACCTCCTCGATATATAATTAATTTACCACTCAAACAGGTTTTCAATATTTCATCAAGTGACTGTACAATAGTGTGTAGACCTGTGTTGTAGTATAAGTATAATAGATACATACATGCGTTATAATTCTAGCTAGAGGTACCTACAACAAGTATACTCAATCAACGACGCGGTCGAACGAGTGATTAAATCGGTCGATGTCTGGTGCAACGTTGCCGCGTTGACGTTGACTCCGCTCGCTCGCCCCGCGCCGCAGTACATGTTTCCGTGTGAAATTCAACTACGTTTGTGTGAGTGCGCGTGAGGTGGCAGTGGCAGGCAATGGCAGCAGAAAAGCGAAGCCGGCGGAGGGAGGGCACGGGGGTGAGGAGCGCGCGGATCAACACGGTGCGCAGGGGGCAGGATGGAAGAGGGGAGAGGGAGATACCGGCTCAATGACGTCAGTCTGCTTTCGGAATACTTAACTATTCTACAACGGCCTTTGCAGATTTTTGCCATTATTATTATCTGTTAAACATTTAGATAGTCGGTAAATATATGTAGAAAAAAAACAAAATATGTACTTGGTGCCAAATTTAAAAAAAACAGCATTGTACATGAAATTGCTACATGATTATTTTTTTTATAAGGCTAACACGTCTCTGAGACCTTAAAAAAACAGCCTTGTACATGAAATTGCTACATAATTCCTTTTTCTTTATAAGATTTACACGTCTCCACTTTATTGCTACATTTTTTATGTTTGTGTTTAGCTAGTTAAATCTCAAGGTTATCACGTCAGCCTCAGGACCTCAAAAGGAAAGAGCTTTATTGCATGCTTGCCTGGTTATAACGCAAATTATTCATATTCAAATTCCTGGTCATCGAATATCAATCAAATCACGAACTTCAGATGACGTACGTAGCTACGTCACAAGTATTGTGTTGTTTATGTTCAGTCTCAAAAACTATTAAAATTATGTATGAACTTAAACAATGCTTTTCTTAAAAGTAAATTGACTCAATACATTTTTATATTGTCTGTACGTATTTCGCGCTAATCTCAGAAACTACTGTGTCCGATTTCATTTTTCATAAATAGTCGAATTAATTTACGAGGAAGGTTTAGGTACATATATAATGTTTGAATACCTTGTTCAAATTAGCCAAACCATTAGGTTTTTTTATACTTGTCTCCTGAGAGCTTGAAGGCGTGGGTGCACTTCCAAAGAGTTCTACCAAGTCCGCGACACTATATGTGATCTATTTTAGTGGTGAATTTGACAACTTGTTGTCACTCAAGCAAGTCAACAACAACCTCGATGATTATTGATATTAATATTTAATATTTGGTTGCATTAATGCTCTGTTTAGGAGATTTACGCAGCAACCAGTAGATAAACTACGCTCAACGAACTAGAAATTATATAGAATTCTATCTCAATACTACCCTACCCAGGACACCACATGTAGATACTTAGTGCTACCCATTTTTGTTTATTATTAATTTTCAAATCTAGTATAATGCAATAAATAATGAGAAGAGTTTTCTAAGCGACGAATTTATATGATCTTAGTAATGTATGTTTGTGATGAAGTTAAATAACAGTTTTTGAGCATAGTACCAATAGCTATTGCACTGCAATCTAGACTTAAATAAAGAATATTTGCATGCAACATGAAATTTAAAAAAAATAACAATTTCGCCTTAATCGAACCAGCTATTATCTCAGACTGTAGGTTAAATTCAGCTAAAAATAACCTCCCCAATCGTATCATACAACAACCCTCTTTCAATAAAATAAATATTGACTAAGACTGGTATATTGACGATGTAGTAATTTCTGGAGTCTAGCTAGCAGGAACAAAAAAATCGTTTTGTAATAATTATGTTTACAATGAAAGTAGCACAAAATCTTACCTTTCACAAGTTTTTACATATATAGATATATTAAACAGTTTTGTGATTATAATTTAAAAATGTTAAAAGTTTAAATACTTTTTGTCAATGTCCATTAATCATAATTAATGACATTTAAGTACGTGGATTAAAAATTATTCTGACACAAATAAATTACAAGATTATTTTAAAAACCATGGTTTTTACTTGCAGTTTTCGATTACCTATTTAGTCTCAGCAAACCAAAACGTCATCACATCAGCCCGCAAGGAATAAATTAACATTACGGCCATTTTTATTTCTTCTTTTCATATAGGGAGTATTCTGCGAACTTAATTCAGATTATTTACACTGAACTGCAAACTCTAATATTGTTAAACTTTTGAAAAATCTTTATGAAATAAAGTCAGAACAAAAACCAAGCCAACAATTTTACCTCTAAGAATGTTATTATTCTAAAAATAAAAGATCTGTTTCTTTTTCCAAACCGAGTACACCGTTACAGGTAAACCATTGTTTTACTTCAAATATAAAGAAAACCTTTGTGTTTTAATGTGTTAAGAAATCTGCAGTGAGCAAGAGGGGCAAATACCGTTGGTTGTACCCGTGCAATACTGCAAAGCAGGCCACTTCACCGTTACCGTGTGCACATTCATTTCGATACATTGCGCGGCTGCAAACTTTGCCAAGAAATGCACAGCGATAAAATAAACTAATCGCACCACATCGTTCGTGCCAAGTAGATGTAACGTGGATTGTGGAAACAACAATAACATTCCCAATCATACATCCTAAGGCATTTTGTTAGACTCTATATGGAACAATTATTATTAATAATAACTAGATGTTTTATTTAGATCACATACTACTCAAAAACTGCGCTTGCGTTCGTCACCTCCACCACTAACCAATATTACAACACGGTGAGTTCACCGACCTCAGGGCAGGTAATACTCGTCCGTAAGAATACTGTTCCAAATAGTTATCAAGTATTTCAACTTTCACCAAGCTTAAGAAACAGCTTGTATCTTTTATGTCTGAATTAACAACAAATACATACTCATACCTACATGATTTATTTCAATCTCCTGTTTCGCAGAAGAATCAAAGAGGCATAAGCGCAAAGCGTACGTAATTTATTAGTTAAATTATCCATTATTTGAAAAGAAAACATAATGCTTGTTATAAGTTTCTTATTTTTTAACAGCATTCCACTATATGGCTGTGTTGCTACGTAAGTACGGCTCGTTTCTCCACGTCGCCAAGCAGTAACAATAGCAGACTGAGACTTTCAGTTCACATTCACATAGCGTTTCGTTTCTCGAGAAGCAAACAATACACAGCGTCGAACTGCGAATCGTTCGAATCACAAACAACCTCTCTCGCATGAATAATGTGCGACGGCTCTGGTTTCTAGCGAGGTCGTCGTAACTGTCCGTCTCCAGTCTCCGCGGCGCGGCGCAATAATATCGAGCGCAGCGCGCTACGTTGCCGTGCCGACCAACAATCGACGTTGCCATGATGGCGACACATGCATGAGCAGGCCACACCAGACTACACGAGTGAGCGCGGGCGGGTGCTTTATTACTTGACGTTGCTATAATTCATTTTAATTATTTCTCTTTAAATCAATATGTTTTCTATAAATACAGTTAGTATCTAGTCATAACTGGTTTATCAAACAAAAAGTGGATTGTGGATTCATTGTGTGTTCTCACAGAAAATGTATAGAAGACAGACCATAATGTTTTAAAGTACCTAACTATTCTCCATATCTATGTTGTTACTATTCATGTTTGTGATAACGATAAAGAATATCACAAACAAGATAACAAGGGTACATATACTTGAACACTGACGCAGTTTGTCTTAGTATCTCTATATGAAAAAAAAACAATACTCAAAACACTTCATCGGAAAAAATGAAAAAAGACTAATACTATAATAACGTAATGTAAAAACTTTAGTCAATTACTCAAACGGATGATTTTTGGTGTACGTACAAATTAAAGTTTTAAAACCTAGCATCCGTCCTTCCATATAAAATCCAGTAGGGCAAAGTCACACTTATTATGACACTCTCTTTACTAAATTTTTTCATGTTATAGTCATTGATATCTGGGGGCACGGCAAAAAGCGGCACGGCCATACTCTATATCTGGGTATTCCTTTTCTCGAAGCAGTTCAGGCCATTTTCGACCCCCTATAACTTCATTGTGGATAAAACCAGAAGCCCGAATTTTCAGTAACCAACCAGTGTATAATCACGGTATATTTCAAATTTCATTCAATTTTAACCAGTAGTTTAAGAATTATAACTAGTCAAAGTTTCTCAATTTTATCACTCACTCACTGACTGACTGACCGATCATCAAAACTCTAAGGCACTTTTAAGGTTTAGTGTATAAATCAAGAAAAAACTAAAATATTTTGCAATTTCGGTCCAGTTTTATAGATACACCAACTATAAAAATATAGGATTACAAAGTTACATTTGCACTTGTAAGGAAAAAAAGTAGGACTATCTACAAGAAACTTAAAAAAATAAATAACAACCGACTTCAATCATTATAGCAGCCGTTCAGTAAAAAGTTTAAAATAATTATTTACGGACCGATGGTACCAAAATAACACCTGCCGACTCCTTTCTTCCTGAATCACATGTTCTCTAGAAGTCGGCGCTCTACTTTTGGTTTTTCTGTTGTTTACTATGGGTTGAAGGTGGTAGAGCTCATGTCGGGCTAGACTGTGGAGGTACCACCATCTTACTCGCAAATCCTCCCGAAGTTATTTGGGGGAGAGTAAGAGGACAGCTCTCAGGCAAAACCAGGCGGCCCACCATTGCCTGGGACCGATGAATGGCGGTATATCCATCCCCAATTGCCGGGCCTTATATAAAACAGACTGGTGACGGGCAGCGGCGTCACTGGTGCAAGGGTTTCGACACCGCGCTCACCAACCCGCCTGCCCAGCGTGTGTGATTATGGGTATTTCTTCCAGGAGGACCGCCAAAATTGGCGAAATCCTGGAAAGGCCTATGTTCAGCAGTGGACGAAACAGGCTGATAGATGGATGGACTATGGGGAATGCGCCGACTTCTAGATAACACATGTTTCAGGAAGAAAGAAGTCGGCAGGTGTTATTTTGGTACCATCGGTCCGTAAATAATTATTTTAAACTTTTTAGAGAATGGCTGCTATAATAATTGAAGTCGGTTGTTATTTTTTTGTTAAAAGTTAATTTATTTCACGCTTTTTAGTGTTGACGGGTTAAATTGTGAAAAATGGGTAGACTACAGTGAGCACTCTGATTGCCTCATTTGAGAAGTGTCAAATTCAAAAGTCCAAAGACAATTTTCAAGTAATATCCTGCAATGAGCACACTAACACAAAGCGATTGCCACCATTTGGAGTTATGTGCTGTCATTCGTTCAGGAGTTCTATGGTGATGTGGCCAGGATCGAAGGTCAGTGGGCATATTTTAAATCTTCAAGTAATACCCTGGAATCAGCACACTCACACAAAGTAATTGCCGAAATCTCGTGTTATGTGCTGTCATACGTTCAAGAGTCCCATGGTGATGAGGCCAAGATCGAAGGTCAGGCGGATTATGTCAATTTTCAAGTAACATCCTGCAATCTGCATCCTGGTACAAAGTGTTTGCCGCAATATCGAGTGATATGCTGTCATCCATTGAGGAGTTCTGCCGCCTACCTCTTAAGTCCATGATCAGATCACGACCAAACTAAAATGGGACCTACCCGGAAGCAAACTCTACCAAACAAAAAAAAAATTCAAATCGGTTAAGATTTGCCAGAGTTAAGGAGTAACATAGACAAAAAAAAAACAAAAAAAATACAGTTGTATTGAGAACCCCCTTTTTGAAGTCGGTTAAAAAGAAATGAGATGCCATCAAAAAAAAACTTGTAAAATTAACCAAGTCTCGCAACTTAGTTCTTCTACCGTAAAAAGTTGTGAGATCCATGTAAATCCAAGTCGGTTGGTTTATTCAGTCCCTACATGGGACCTTCTGTCTTAAGTTATTTATTATTACATAATTAGCTAACCTAACAACATCTGATAGTGACCATTTTAATATTAAAAATCTTTTATGTTTTAAATAAATAGATTGACTTGGCAATCGCACTAAATAATCTAATTGAATTTAATAATGTATTACTTGTGAGATTCATTGTGTTTTCATGCCATGGCCAAGTCAATCTATTTATTTAAAATATAAAAGATTTTTAATATTGATATGGTCATTACAAGATGTTGTTAGGTTAGCTAATTATGTAATAACTTAAGACAGGAGGTCCCTTAAGTAGGGACTGAATAAATTAACCGACTTGGATTTACATGGATCTCACAACTTTTTACGGTAGAAGGACTAAATTGCGAGATTTGGTTTTTCAAAACGCGAAAACTTTCGCTTACTCAGTGTAGATACTCAACAAAGTATGATTGGTAGACAACGATGATGATCTACCATCGTTGTTGGTAGACGTCGAATTAGCTGACTCAGTGTAGATACTCAACAAAGTATGATTGGTAGACAACCATGATGATCTACCATCGTTGTTTGTAGACGTCGAATTAGCTGACTCAGTGTAGATACTCAACAAAGTATGATTGGTAGACAACGATGATGATCTACCATCGTTGTTGGTAAACTACATCCATAGTCCTGCAGTCCTGCCAAGCAGCTGACGAATAATAGCAAGTTTACCATACAAAGGGTTTTTCAATCTTTCTATCATATTACAAGATATCTTCCGGGAGTCGACTTGTACCCTAAAATCCAAATGCAAAGTAACATATTATTTTGTATGCATGTGCCTTTCTACCTATTGCGGGGCCAGTGGTGCCCGGCAGAGTTGAATACCACCAATCCACAACAATTTTGGGTGTCGTATAAGGCGACTAATGTCTGAGGCAGAACACCTACGCCCTCCATCATCCAAACCCTCCTCTATTTGTAGCGGTCCACCGTTCCACTAGGTCAAGGAGGGGGAGGATGAGTGGGGGCACTTGCGTTTGCGCGTACGCTTGTGCTTTCAAATATCTCCAGCGCACTTGACTGCTTCCGAATATGGACCCCGAAAAGTTAAAGTCCTAAGGCGATAGCATGAGGTAGAGGTCCCGCTTTATGCAAATCGGGCATTGTCTCATTCCAGCATATAGGCGGCGGCCCCAGGGATGTTGTATTACGCAGTGGTCGCTTCTGCACGGGATTTGGGAAAGTCAGTGTGGATTCGGCAGCACCTAGCGTGACAAAACAGCCCTATTGAGGGAGGCACTGCGTTCTTCGCTCAACCGGGGAGTGGGCTAGAAAAGATGCTCTAAGAAATTGTTTGTTCTCATCCGGAAGACTGTAGTAACAGGGGCTGCCATGGCATACTTTCCAACCGTGGTCGAAATAACATATATAAATATAAAATTAAATAAATATAGTTGTACTAAGCACCGAGTTATCGCCACTAAGTTGCGACTCCACCTTCATCGGCCTTGAAGGTCCAAAGTAAAGAAACCTGCGTCTTTAAACGTGGTTAGGCTGATTGATCTTGAGGTAAGGCAGATTTACACCGATGCCTTAACTGAAAATCAGTTTTACCAATGAGGCCGGAAATGTCAAAGATGACTGAGGAACCATATCTTCATCTGTTGGACACTGCTATGAGTACATTTAAACTTAAGAGCGACATAACGCAGACGGGTATGATGATAATGATGATGTCCTCATGACAGCAATCAGCAAACACAAAGATCTTTTGCGACAGTATAGTCACCAAGGTGGAGGCGTTGCGATGGGTAAACCCAGGGAGCTGGAATTGCGTACAGTCTCGGCGTACTCTCGAGTACCTACTTGCATGAAGTATGCATTTTCTTTAAAATTAGCGCGACAGATTTTTTGAAAAAGAAATTAATATTAAATAATTCATTAAATCAGTTTCAGCGTTTCAGCGATTACTAATTTTATTCGTTTAACTCCATAGCTTTAATAAATGGCCTCGCGCAGTGTAGGGTTCCGTAGTTGCCCAGTACATTTTATAAGTTGGTCTACTAGTACAGATCGCGCCAAACTTAGGAAATTGCTCTCCCGAAGAACGGCCGGCCCATACCTTGTCGTGTTTACAGGGGACTACAAGTACTACTTCTGTGAATTTTTTCACATATTCATAAACAACCGTTTAGCCGGCAGGGGGACTTGACTCTAATAAAAATTAGCGCTTTAAAGCTTAATATTTTACCAACGGATCCCTAAATCGAAAAATGGTTTTTACACACCCACAATGTTTTTGAACGACCTATCCAACGATACCCCATACTATGGGATAGACGAGAAAAAATATCATCCCCATTATGTGTACGTACCCCTAAAAAAATGTTTATAAATGTTCACATACATTGGATCTCTGTGATTATAAGTTATAATCGAAAAGATAAGTAAAAGTCATAAACATGCTGGCCAAAAATAAGCTAGCTATTAGCTCTAGATCACAAACGCGCAATTTCTTTTTCGATATTTCAGTATTTTTTTTTAAATCTTATATAATAATATCACCACTGCACTCTTCCTTCACACCTCACTTCCACGGTGGACACAATTCCACCGGATTCCTTTGTTTGTTGCTTCTCTTCTCCCGACCAACAACAAGCGCTAATCGCTTTATCATCATTTTTGACTTCTCATAAGGAAACAAAAGCATGTAATACGTGGGACGCACTATAAGTTTCCGGAATGAATATGAAAAAATACTATTAAAGGTACAAAATTAATTTATTGTTTTTCAAAATAATCTCCCTTGGCGTCTATGCACTTTTTCATTCGATCAAACTAGTTTTGAAAACTTTTGTGCCACTCCCCTGTGGTGACCTCTGAAACATGTTTTTCATACTCCTCGACAGCCTCTTCTGGTGATGAAAATCGTTGACCGCGTAATTGGTTCTTAATTTTTGGGAACAGAAAAAAGTCACAAGGTGCCAGGTCGGGACTGTATGCAGGATGACTCATGAGTTCTACATTTTTCGTCTTCAAAAATTCGTTTGTCTGTCTGGCCGTGTGAGAACTAGCATTGTCGTGGTGCAGGATGATACGGCGTTTACGGTTATTTTTACGGGGTTCGTCAATAACTTCCGGCAAACAAATGGTCGTGTACCAGTCACTATTCACGGTACGACGATTCTCTAAAGCAACAGTAGCCACGTGTCCAGTTTTATTAAAAAAAGAAGCAATCATCCGCTTAGATGCACTTTTTACGCGCGCCACTTTGGTTGGTTTCGGCTCATCTTGAAAGACCCATACGCTCGATTGCTGCTTTGTTTTGGGATCGTAGCAATAAATCCATGTTTCGTCACCTGTTACTATGTCCCACACCAAATTTGACGCACCTTCGTTGAATCTGGTAAGCATGGCACTGCACCAAGTGACGCGGTCCTTTTTTTGATCCTCGGTCAAGTTGTGTGGGATCCACCGCGAGCACAGCTTTCTCACACCCAAATGTTTGTGTAGGATTGATTGTATTTGACTCATGCCTATTTCTAAGGATGCGCGAATTTCATGGTAGGTCACATGCCTGTCTGTTTCAATCATACGGCGCACAGCATCGATGTTTTTGTTGGTCACAGCGGTGGACGGCCGACCATCGCGAGATTCGTCACTGAGATTGATACGACCACGCTTGAATTCTGCAAACCAGCTATAAACAGTCGTCTTGCATGGTGCTTCATTGCCAAAAGCTGTTTCAAGCCGAGCGATGCTCTGTTGAGCTGTCAAATTACACTTAAAATCGTAGAAAATCATACTACGAAAATTTTCCCGAGTTAAATCCATGTTGATGCAGACACACAATTTTTTAAATGGCGCCACAAGGTAAAAACAAAAGACAGTCAGATGAAACAAACTGCATTCTACAGCCAAAGAGTTCTATTTTCAAATGTTGCAATAAATTTTTAAATATTGTTTAAGTAAGTGGCCAGTTCCGGAAACTTTTAGTGTTACCTATGTAATAGAGCAAAATGTAGAGATTACACAATTCTGTAAACTTTTCTTAAAGTATTCTACGTCGTCACAAATCTTGCCCTTCCTGCCGGAATCGTGAATCATTTCGGCGTACGTACCCACTGGCGCTGGCGGGGACATAAATTATGTAGCACGTATACTTATTTCCGTATCAAGGTGTGGGATGATGGTGGCGGCGAGGTGGGCGAATGGAATGGGAAGAAACTGGGCTGCAAGAGGGCCTGGGAGGGGTCGTTCGGGTCGGTCGAGCTCGCAGAGGCGAGGCGGCCCAGATCGCCCGCGCCGGTCGATAGAGCGAGGGGGCGCAGAATGGCGCTCGGTCGCGATAAACGGGGTGGTGCCCTCGCTGTCACCCTCACACCGCGCTACGCCCGGCCGGCCCAACAGCCCACCGACAACTTTCACATTGCATAATAATGTTACAAACACCCTGTGTCCACGCTACCGCCGCCCCCGCCACCACCTCACCCATCCTTCTATATTGCCAACTAACTACCTTACCCCTATGCCTACCCTTTCATTCTATACAATAACAAACAAGTACCTACATTTAATTGTATACTTTTAACAGCAGCTGTGTAGAAGATATACGCGTAATGTGGAAGGCACATAACAACATATTTAAAGGAGGTTTGCCCGAACAGTATTCTTAACCTACAAATTGGGGATCCTGTGATATTACCTACCATGGTAAGTTTCTGTATAAGTTTGTATCGATAGTACTAATGTTATGTATATTGTTGATATTTGAAAGCCCAATGCCTTCAAACGAGACCAAGTCGATACTTCAGACAGCACGGATAGAATAGCACAGGTTTAATAAATGCGAGGACAAAATACATTCTCGTGCTCTGGCCTGACCTGTTGGCATTTCAAAGTTCAATACATTTAAATATCAAACTTGTTTCTGAATTGTTTAGTTCAAAACTTATAGAAGCAAAGTATGGAATTTCTGATTCCCCCATTTTCACACTTATCGTTAATGGATATGATGTGAAAATTAATATTACATCAAAAACAAATACAGAATGAGCAATAAATGTCAATTTTGCCCCTGTGGTTTACTTTGTAATGTAATGATATTGTTATGTACATAATTAGTTTATGCATCATCGTTTTTTTACAAAATAAAGGCCTCAATTATGTTACCTTTTGTCAAAAAAATTGACACTGCGAGCCAGCCCTCGCTCTAATAGGGTTCCGTAACATCGCAACAACTCGGAAAAGAAAATATGATTGTTTTGATCACAACTTAAAAACTACATAATAAATTGGCGTTTTCAGTATTTGTTGTTTAAATAAAGATATACCTTCGCAACAACTCGGAAAAGAAAATATGATTGTTTTGATAACAACTTAAAAACTACATGATGAATTGGCGTTTTCAGTATTTGTTGTTTAAATAAAGTATATGGTACATAATATACAAAAATTTCAAATTCCTACCTAATTTAGTTTTTGAGATATTTAGTATTTGAATCCCCATTTCTATTATTATTAAAGATTAAAACAAGACTTAAAACTTACAAATGTTGTTCAGGATTTTCTATATATTTTTCCGACAGTTAGTAGAAAACTTTAAAGAATGCGCTTATTTTCTACAACGATTCTGATTTTTTCGAGTCTTATATGTGTGGTGGTGGCCATATCGTAGAAATAATAATTTCATGATCTGATCGACAATATCGTACAGTATGAAATAAAAAAATGACAATAGACATCCAACAAAAAGTCAAAAATAGGTGCGACGACGAGCGAAGCAAAGAGCGTTTCAGGTTGCTTGTGATCATAAGTTTGGGATCCGAGCGAAGCGGACATTTGAGCAGATCATGAAATGATCACTTCTACGATATATGGTCACGACATGCGTCTCAAGGCCCTTATGTAGAAAAACTTGATTTAGATATTTTTCAAGCAAGCAATACGTTATAATTATAATATAATACTTAATAGAAATTGCGCAATTTTTGTTGACAAATTTATTAGAAATCATAGTTTCAGTTTTTTTTTTAAGTGGGTTCTACATCTTTTATTTACTGGCTTGTCGAAACAGAAAAGGCATATCATGTGCGCAACGCAATTATACAGCAGAAACTCTCGTTTGCCCTGATTATTATATACAATCGTAATTATATTTTTTATTAAAATGTATAAACATTTCGATGCTGTATTCGCCTAATTAGGTATGTGCTTCCGAGAGTTCTGACTGTTTTTTAAAGACGCAGTATTTTAATTTGAGACAGTGCTGGAATTTTAAAAAACATTATGGACAGATACATGCAGGAGAATTGAGGCATAGACATAAAGCAGCCCATAAACAGATGGTTAACCACATCAAAATACATATATTGACACGTATTATACCTATGGTCCATGAAAGTTTCGTGTTTGGCGTGGCGACATTTAATTAACATTGGGCAAGAGATAAGCTATGAATGTTATTAAAAATAAACAATTAGAACACATAGTTTTAAACTTTACAAGTACATATAACAATTTTTGATTCTTATGAAAATTTGTATTGAATTTCAAATAAACGCAGTGCAAGTCTACCGGCACCGAGGAATATAATAATATGCGAGCCCAGAGGAAGGCTCACCACCCGGCTGCGACATGCTGCGCAGTAGCTCTGTGCGCAGCACCGCGCACCCCGCGCGGCGGGCAGGCCGGCCGCATCGATCGCTCGCTATGGCCAGGATACCGCTCTCGTCTGGCCCCTCGCATTACTTACCGCACTTTCCGGTTGCCACCACATTTTATCTAGGTATAGGTAGTTTGCACAGTTCCTATGAATTATAACAAGATTACAGGCTTTTAATTATTGGGGAAGGGAATTATCCCAAAAAAGTTCGAGCTCTAAAACTAAATGATCAGCCATATTATTACAGCACATAATTGTTACCTACACGATTTCAAATAAAAAAAACTTAAAATGGCCAATAACAAAGTAAAAGCAGTATGGAATATCATAATTACTGAAACCGGGAAGAGTAACAAACGGAATAATGAATTAAAGTTGAATATTAACAATGAAGTTTTTACAGGACATAAAGAAGTTGCGAAGGCCTTTGAACATTTCTTTACTGACATTCCTTCCTTGACAACTAAAGGCTTGATTCAAGACTTGCACAGGATCTTTTGAGTGATCACGTGCCTCAGTGCCATTCTGTATTTGCTTTTAAGCATATTAATTCTCAAACTGTCATTAAAGCATTTAATTATCTTAACTTGAAAAAAACCGAGGACTTATTACTATCTGTTAAAGTTGTAAGCTGTGGTATTGATTTAATAGCTCCATATTTAGCTTTAATCTTTAATAAATGTGTAGATGATGGGTGGCTTCCCTGATTTAATGAAGTTGAGTAAATTGATCCCTCTTTTTAAATCAGGCGACAATGATGACCTTTCCGACTATAGATCGGTCTCAGTTTTTGCAATAATTAGTAAGATTTTCGAAAAAATTGTTTTCAGTCAATCAATATCTAATTTTAGTTTTTAAAAGTTTCTTCACAGTGAACAATATGGATTCACTAAAGGGAGGTCAACCACTGATGCAGGAGTTGCTTTAGTCAAGCACATATTTGAAAATTGGGAATCAAAGCAGGATGCGTTCGGTGTATTTTGTGACCTCTCAAAAGCTTTTGATTGCGTTAATCATGAAACACTTTCATGTAAATTAGATCGCTATGGATTTAAGGGTAAATCTTTGGCGTTATTTAAGTCATACCTTAGTGACCGGATTCAAAAGGTAGACATTAACGGAGTAAAGTAATCTGGAGCATTAGTCAAAATGGGTGTCCCGCAGGGCTCCATGTCGGGGCCCTTATTATTTTTAATATATATTAATGACCTTCCTTACTTAGTTCACGTCACTTATTTTAAAAGTGAATCGACATGACAATGACGCGAATTCAACTCTCTCTCTGATTCTTGATTGGTTCACTGCAAATAATTTAGTTCTGAATGCAAAAAAGACGAAATGTATAAAGTTTACTTTACCAAATGTAATTCAAGTAGATGTCAGTTTATTTTCGCAGGGGTCCAAGCTGGCGTTAGTTAACGAAACTAAGTTTTTAGGTATTACTATAGACTCTCGTTTTCAGTGGGGTCCCCACTTAGAAGCTCTCTCTGCTAGACTTAGTTCAGCCGCATACGCTGTTAGACGCATAAAGCAGATTATTGATGATTACCTCCAAACCGTACAATAAACTGATAGCTTTCAATGAATACTTGAAATTATTGTAGATCTGAAACTTTGCATAATATAATTGATATTAGTATAAAGCAGCTGCAGACTGTTACATAAAAATGAAAAAAAACCACCAGTGTGTGTAGCCGCGATTTCAAAATATCTTATGTTTTTGCGTGCGCGGCATCTGATTAGAGTAGGATAGACAGTTAAAGAGCAGATGCATAAGAGCAGGGCTGCGAATTGAGGTATTATGGGCCCATAAGGAGCCGGCATGGAGGCCGGTCGTCTTGCTCTGCTCCGCTCAGCTCCCAAGCAACCTCGCGGTCCTCGAATAGCTCGTCGTGGCACCTATTTTTTTTTACTTTTTCTTGTCATCGTCAATTTCTTATTCCATACTTTACAATATTGTCGATCAGAGGTGCAATTGTGTAATCGTATTCAAATTCGATTGTCATATGGCTATTCGGTCAAGAAAATAAGCCCGTTTGACAAATGAAATCGCACGTTTTTGGTTGTCAACAACAAAACAAGACAATTTTATTGTATTCATTTGACAGCCAAAAATGTACGATTACAATTGTCAAACGGGCAAATTTGCTTAGCCGAATAGCCGTATGACAATCAATTAGAATACCATTGGCTTAGAAAATGAAATGATATATTCTTCGATATGGCCAGCAAGGGCCGGCCGCCACATACATGTATATACCTATATACATACAGGAGGTAATTTCCTCGATAGTGTGGTCGTACAATTCAAAAAGGGTTTACTTTAAGTAAAAAACCCTGTTATTAAATACCACGAGAGCAAAGCTGCGAGCAAGGGCTTGTTGCTCGTAGAATAAAGTTTATCAGAAACCTGTCAGCGCGAATGCCTTCTCTTTAAACATTTTACGTCTGTGTTGTGTTGAGTCACTTCACTATACAGTACACGAACATCACACAAATACAATGTAAGTACAAGAACACGAATAAATATGCGACGTTGCCAGATTTCCCGTGGGCACAAAATACGAACGTTCTCAAGCCCGACCAAGGCAAGCAGCCGAGCGGAGGTGCGGTACGTTCGGCGTCGCGCTGGTGATCCGGCCGGCCGGTTAGACGATAAAGACATATATAAATAAGGAAACTGGACGTAAACAACCATATTATAATAAATAAATTAACATTCCGCAAATTTTGGCCAATGATAATAAATAGCACCTCATTGTAATGAGTAAACACACCAAAACAAATAGCCTCTTTAGATGTGATGAATACCGACAGTTGAGTCCACTTAGATACGCTTATTAGTAGTAGGTAGTAGCAGATAACGAGTTGAAAGTCTTGACACTAAGATGATTACTCATTTAGCTTCACTGGATTCATCCACGTCTAAAGGTGGCTAAACTCCAAAGTGAGTGTGTCACGTGTACTAGGTATTAAAATGGGAAGATACATAATTTCCTAAAAAAAAAGATCAAGTGCGAGTAGAAATCGTGCACCTGAGGTAGGGTTGCCAAGCCAACCGTACTTTAAAATAAAGTACCTATCTTACGTTGTTTTGGGCCTATGTACTTTTTATTAGTAATAAAGTACATTAAAATACTTTATTTTAACCGTAAGTTCAACCTTGACACGAAATTAAACGTAAACTGACAACATCAGCTAACGAAAGTACAGAAGCTGTAAGAAAATCCAAGCAAAATTGTATGACGTGTACGTTTACGTTTGTGCAAAGAGCACAAAATAATACAGTTTCACAAACTTGAATAAAGGATACTGTTTTTTAAAGGACTGTACTTTATATTTATCTTCCCTGATATCATATTTTCTTCTAAAAAAAGTTGGCGACTCAACCCTCAGGGGTCCGTAAAATGTTCCCCGTGCAGTGATTGTTGACCAACTTAACTTGACACTTACGATCCATTAAGGCTTGGTTTTTTACATTTCAAGGCTTTTTGCTTAAATATGCTGAGTCAACTGAGAACCACGAACAATGTAAAACTCACACGCATGTTTTTTCATACTTTTATATATCTTTTCTAAAGACAGTTACCTACCTAATTGGTCATATTTCACTCGATAGATTTTATTTTTGAAAATGATGCCTTTTTTAAAGTGATAAATACGTTTGTTATCTAAGCCGCTTGAGTTTTATACCTAAAATTACTGCTATAATAAGAAAAAATTCTATATTTTCGAATGTAAAGCTAGAAAATACCTACAGCCAATACTTTTTCGTAAAAATCCAGAAAAACCTCGAAAATTCACTGATTATGCATGCCGGCAGCGCGTTAAGCAGCAGCCCCGCCATGTCTCTCCGGAAAGGCAGCAGGTAGTGACTACCTACTCGTGGTATTTTTGTATTTGTGTACTTTCGTTCAATTTATGTTTATTTGAATGCTTCTGATGATTATCTACTAATGTTGGCCATAATAATGAAGAAAATAGCTTAAACAATTTTTTCAAACAAAACTTTTTCTTGATTAATTTTTTACCTAACTTTGGAAGCCGATATCTGCGTAAAATGGCATAATGAGAACCAATTTTTCTTTCATTTTTTGGTAATCTGATAAACCATTGAAGTTTTTAAAATTAGTTTGAACTGTAGGAACATCGATTTTGTATTTCTAAATGAATTATAGCAATTTAGCTGTGTTCACCTCGATCCAAAGATTTTCACTTTGAACTTGTTTTCGGTAACTCGTATGGGATGTTTTGTGGTTGATTATTTCACGCATGGAAGAGTGAATAAAGGCGACTATGCTGCAAAAAAAAAATGAAAAATTCTTTCTTTAAAAAGTTATGAAAGATCATAACTTCTAAACTACAAGAAATCGCGTAACATACATGGTATATTTTCGGATACACATAGGCGTAAGGAATCTTGAAAAAATAATTTGGCTGTCACTGTTTGGACCATCCTGTATACAGTATGGCATGGCAATACGCTGCCGGTTCCAGTTACTGTCGGTGAAGCGACCCTCGATGCTGTCCAGGAATATATATATATATACCTAAGGCATAATATTTGATTAGGCGTTAGCTGGATTGGGCTGCGTTCGAGAAATTACGTCAGATATTCTTCTCAGCCCTTCCTTAGTTCTTTAACCAATGCGTCGTGCCTGTCATGAGTTCATCGTCATCAACGTAAAAATCAACCCACTCCAGGGACAGATTCATCCCCTTATCTTGGTGGTATTTGGGTAGTAGCCCACCACGCTTGCCTAGTGCGGATTGGTGGGTGGAGTACTGGTTAATCGGTATCCCCAGTAAATCCCTTTGGTCACCCGATTCCCACGGGCAGACATGGGGTGAAGCTATTCTACTCTACCGGCGGTATTTCATGACTTACGGCGGTGAGAAAACGTGGCCTCTAACGGTAGGACTGTCTTCCGATTCAAAATAGCTCAGCGAGTCATGCTCGGAGTCTATTTAATGGATCCTATCAGAAATTTATGAAATGAACCATGATGCCTCTCCAGACGAGCAAGTTGTGGACGTGGGCTGGTCACATCTGCCAAGACCACGAACTGATCAACGATAAATCTATACCAGATCGCCGGTAGTGGCTCGATGAGAATGTGCCTTTGGAGAGGCCTATATCCAGCAGTAGACAATTATTAGCTGATAGATTTGATTGAGCAGCTGTGACTTGTGACCACAACGAATGAATACCTTATTTGCACAAACATTAGACAAATACGATGCAAGGAGAAAACGTCGGCGTGGTGACTTCGCCGTTGGGTTTGTATATAACCGACGCTGCCTCTTAAAAATATAACCTCTCGCACTAAGAAAGACGCCAAATCCTACTAGCATCTCTATACGCAAAGGTAAAAAAACTATGATAATGAGGTAAGTGAGGTCCTTTCTCCTCTCCCCTTCGCTTTAATTATCAATGTCTCAGCATCTTTCATGTTCCTACCACCATTACGCTGAGGTAGGTGAGGTCCTTTCACCTCTCCCCTTCGCTTTAATTATCAATGTCTCAGCATCTTTCATGTTCCTACGACCATTACGCTGAGGTAGGTGAGGTCCTTTCTCCTCTCCCTTTTGCTTTAATTATCAATATCTCAGCATCTTTCATGTTCCTACCACCATTACGCTGAGGTAGGTGAGGTCCTTTCTCCTCTCCCCTTTGCTTTAATTATCAATATCTCAGCATATTTCGTGTTTCTACCACCATTACGCTGAGGTAGGTGAGGTCCTTTCTCCTCTCCCCTTCGCTTTAATTATCAATGTGCATTTTTCATGTTCCTATAATACCACTATCACGCTTATGACTTCTAAATCTACAATTAGACCAAACATTAGGCAACGATGACTATTGCTATATGCTATTGCAGTGACAAATAGAGATTTCACAAATACCAGATGGCAGATGTGGTGACGGGCTCGACTGTGGACTGGAGGTGCCACTATCTTACTCGCAAACTCCCCCCGTTATTCGGGGAGAGTAAGAAATCAGATCTCAAACAGGTGGCCCACCATTACCATTACAATTGCCGGGCTTTCTATGAAACTGATTGGTGACGGGCAGCGGCGTCCGTTGTGTGAGGGTTCTATCACCGCGCTCACCAACCCGCCTGCCCATGCCCAGCGTGTGTGAGTATAGGCTGGGCATTTCTTCAAGAGTGGCGAATATGCAATTACTACAGCAATTTTTTTTTCATTGGTAACGTTTTTAAAATGTTGGAATCATCATTGATGGATGGATGTCCCCGGGGTAAGTAATACTATTTGTTGCGTGCTGGGGTCTACAACTTGGTTAATTAACGGAAAAATATTTGCCGCCGCAATCTTTCTTAAAGATTCCGAAATTACTGTCAACTGCCACCAAGGCACGGAACAAAAAGGACCAAGGTTGTTTTTGTACAATCTTTCTTACTGAAAAACAACTTAATTAATAAACTTAAGCATTTTTACTTAAAAAGGTTTCTATTAGGTTTAATATTTTAAGTACGCAAACATGACCATGTCTTTCAGTTTCGTTCTCAGCTTGAGTGGCTCTCTATTCGTCTTCGTCGTACTTCTCATATTCTTTCTTCTTCAGTTTTGTTAAATCCTTTCACACCAGCATTGTTAAAAGACCATAATCTGACGTCATCTGAAAATCTTCGTTTAGCAGTGCCCGTTCATAACTTGTTTTGATGATAACTCATTTACTATTGAAACTATTACGACTATGGAATGCCTTTCCTCACACAATAAGACAAGCTTCATCCTCACAAGTATACATAACTAGTTAAACAGCATTATCTTTTACTATGATCTTATTGTTTTTGTATTTCTACCTGTCCCTATATATTTATATACTGATTTATTTTTGTATATATTATTTATGTATAGCTATGTTTTTGTTTATGTTAATCATATAATATATTATTAAATGTATGTTTTATTATTTTATTTACATTTTCTGATATATTTATATATATATTATATATTTATATGAAAGTAAAATTGTGTATCATTGATGTCCACGTATTGTAAGTTGTCTTGACTGGAAGATATCTGTTATTAGTGATAAGACCGCCAATTCTCCACTTTTACTTTTGAAATTGTTACTTTATTTTGTTTTTTAATGAGCAATAAAGAGTTTTGCATTGTATTCTATAGGCCTACGTCCAAAGCGCACAAAATAAACCAAATCTGAATAGAAAACATCTTCTTAAAGTAAATTTAGATATTGAAATATAATGAAAAATAATCAAATAAACCCTGACTTTTTCAGATCGCTATCGGAAAACCCATCAGGATGGCATAATTGTTGTTTATGACATATTGTCTAAAGGTTTTTGAACGTTTCGTACCCTATGGGTACAACGCAGCACTATTCAGGCTTGGCCCATAGAGTGATTACAAGTGATTTTGAACTTCAGTATGTTGTCAGAAAGTCTACATTAGAACACTCGCTTCGCGCGCTGCCGGCACGCATAATCTGTGAATTTTCGTGTATTTTCTGGATTTTACTAAAAAGTATTTGATGTAGGAGTTTTTTCACCTGAAATCCGAAAATATACCATGTTTTCTTGTTATAGCAGTAATTTCAGACATAACAATCAAGCCGTTTATATATGTGCACTAAACGAATTAATATATGAATCTATCGAGTGAAAAGGTAACCGACCTGACAACGGAAAGATAAAGGTCTGAAAAATACATGTCTAAGTTTTACCTTGATCAGATAACTAGTTGACTCGGCATAGTAAAGCAAAAACCATTAAAAGACCAAAGGCAAGCCCTTGTCTGTCTGTCCACCCGTATGTCATGGGTCTCTAGCTCGTAGACAGACACAGACTTGGAATTTGGATAATTAGTGTTGACCCTAATCTTTAATGCATTAGAAATTCAATTATATAATTTATTTAGACAGGGCCTATCTAAAAAACTAAATTAGTTAAGAATTTGGAATATCTGTATTTTATGAACCATATTCGAACAACAATACGGAAAACGCAGATTAATTATGTACTTTGTAAAGTGTGACCAAACAATCATTTTTTCTTTTACTGGTTGTTGCGATTTTACGGAACACTGATATAGCTAGGCCCAACTCACATTCAGCTGGTTTTTTTAATTGACTTACATATTTTGTTGGCCAAGCAAGTCTGTGAAGGCCACATGGCCTTGTCATAACTTGTGACACACATGCACTTCTAATCTTAGTGAAGTTCCAAGTAGGGATGCACCGATACGCCTTTTTGCCGATGCGATACCGACCAATACTTTTAAAAAATATCGGCGATACCGATACGCTTAGTGAATTTAAATGAAGGTAAAATAAAAAGTTGGGTTAGATAAAAGTATACTTCTTATTAATATAAAAAATACAGAATAATAATGAGTTATTAATAATTAAGATAAATTAATATTGGACTGGCCATATCCGTCGCCGACGTGATGGCCGTTGGGGCCGGAAGGCGTTAGAATGGAGACCACGTACATCAAACTGTAGCGTAGGCCAACCTCGTGCCGGCTGGACCGACGACCACCAAGAGTGGCGTAATTGGGAAAGCCTATGTCCAGCAGGGGACGATGACAGGCTGATGGATGAATATTGTCAGTAATTAAAAATGACATTATAAAGATTTTTGTTTGAAAAACAAAGTGTTCTCAAGTTTTGCGGAAAAAGGCGATTTTGCAAAACTGTTTGAGTAAAACTCACTACGATATGTAATTCTGTATCTTGTTTAGCATGGGAAAATTAAATACTACACGTGACAACAAGCAACAAAAGCATCCCTCGAATTGAGATAATACACTGAATAAAGCGCGGTCTTTCCCCGAGCTTAGTTCGTTCCTCGTTTGCAATGCAATAGGCAAAACAACACGCCCGTTTACTTAACTTTTTTGAAGCGCGAATTTTTAAAAATGTCCTTGTATCGGCAATAAAAATATCGCCGATGCCGATATATCGGCAAACCCAAAGTATCGTTGATATATCGGTATCGGATGCATCCCTAGTTCCAAATTCATTTCTACAGTGCAATTATTTTAACCATCAACTTCGTTAATGTGTGACATGACATTTTCTATTTACATTTGAAAAATTACCAGACGGGTTTTGAAGATTTTGGCCATCTTTTTTTTTTTAAATAGCGGCTACGGATTTTTCTTAAAAATCGATTGCTAACATCACTATGAAAAAAATATTATACATAAAGTCGCCGTCAATAGAAATTGTGGACTATGTAAACAAACCGTTTTCTCAATTTTTCTCAAGGTTCTGTCACGGAGTCTCACAGAACATTATTCCAAATCATGAAGCATCAAGTCCCACCTACCATTCGCTGTATTTCATCATGAAATATTCAATAATCACCAGTTAATTACGGAAAATCATAGAATCAATAGTCAATTCTGTACTGCGTCGAGATTGCTGTCATATTTTTTTCTCATCGAATCTGTATTGTCTTTGAAAATTAGTGATGTACGAATCTATTTGAATATAAACCTATTTTATTCTTGATGCTATTTTATTCCGTCATTTTTTTTGAAAGCGTTACTTCATAATCTTTGACATAAACGTGTGTGTGACTCTATCGAGAGCTGTGTGATCTTCCAGCGTTGCTCTAAAATCTTTTGTGTTTTCGGTATTCTAACGACTTGGCTTCTCTTACTGATTTTATCGTCATAGTAATAGACAATGCCCCATATCATTCGCGTCAAATCGAAAAGGCGCCCAACATGAGTTGGCGGAAGGAGGTTACCCAAAATTGGTTGCGCGAAAAAGAAATCAAATTTCAAGAAACCGAAATCAAAGCGAATCTCATCGCTAAAGTAGACAAGCAAAAGTATAAAAAAATGTATGCAGATGAGTTGGCGGCATCGATAAATGTGAGATTTGCGCCTTCCACCATATCATTGCGAGCTTAACCCGATAGAGTTGATATGAGCGCAAGTATAGTCTGTCAAAAAAGTGTTGAAATGAATATTGAAGAAACTATTTTTCTTTCGCCTGGTTACATCAAACAAACAAGTACAAAATCTGCTATTCGAGTTAACCGCGATATATATTATTTCATACATATATTACCTAAATTATACTACTTGAACGTTCAAAGTCCAATAAAGTGTATTAAAGTTTCATTTCCATTTCAACACTTTTTTGACAGACTATAAAAGGTTACGTTGGAAGGAACAACAAAACATTCAAAATGGACGATGTGAAGATTTTGTTGGACCAAGGTTTGGCGCGGATCGGGCCAGAACAGTGGGCGAAATGTGTAGCTCATGTCCTAAAAGTAGAAGAAAAAATGAAAGAACTGGATGGGATAATAGATACGGCCACCGACGATGTGACGGAACCATTTGTAATTAACGTGAGCGATTTGACTAGCGATTCATCAGAATATTTTAGCGATGAATCAAATAAAGAAAATTAATTAAGTACCTAACATATTTTAATCACATACGTACCCATCTCTAGATAGTTCACCTATTCATACACATAGGCGCTATGTTTACATAGTCCACAATTTCTATTGACTCGCGGCGACTTTATGTCAACTATCGACATTCAAAATTATTCGGGGCTAAAAAAAAAAATAGTCGACGACAGGGAGGCCAGGCTAATTGGCATTCACCTAATAGGGTAACAAAAATGGTCCCTGCATCTTGGTGGTGAAGGTGAACGCAAAAGAACGAACCATTTTGGTAACCTTTGATACCCTATGGGTTTTACAAAGTGTTTTTGCATGAAACCCTGTGTTTAGTGTTACCCTATCCGTAAGTGGTAAGTAAACGCTATTAAAATTAAGGTAAGCAAACTATTAAAATGGCTAAGGGTAATCCTGTAACCCTATCAAAAAACTTAATGTAACCCCGAATAACCTGAAAGTGTATCCCTATAAAACCCTTTCAGACAGCATAATACGAAAGAAAATTCGACCCACGCCACAGGGGGCTGAGATCTAATTTTAGTGGAATGAGTGATGAATAAAAACAACTTTACTTTTCAGATTGTCCTAGCGTATTCTAAAAATTACGGCGATGATTTATTTCTTATGATATTTCTTTCTAATACTAATTATTATCTTAGCCAATGAACTATTTAGTTAATTTTTTGTATGGAGAAAAATAAATTTGGTTAATTAAAAAGTCTTAAGATATGGATTGAAGTGAAGATTCTAATAGTCTGTATGTTAAGCTATCACTATACCCAAGAAGTGGCCTCGCAAATGCTTCGCAATCGTGCCAATTTACTGACCAACTTAATAGTGTAGCTGACTCCACACATTTTTTTTGGTAACATAAGTTTGTTGCAGACATTTTTGGAGATTTCTAGAAAATTAAATATTTACTCTATTCCACACTACCTAGGAGGTTGAGTACTAGGCGCGTTTTTTGTAGTGGTACCCCCACCACTATAAAAAGAAAACGCGCCTAGTATTCAACCTCCTAGGCGGTGCGGAATAGAGTACATCGTCAATTTATTTAAATTCTAGAATTCTCCAAAAATGTCTGCGACAAACTCATGTTACCGAACAAATTGTATGGACTGAGCTACACTATTAAGTTGGTCAGTAAATTGGCAAGGTTACGAGCATCTGCGAGGCCACTCCTTGAGTATGGTGATAGCTAAACATACAGACTATTAGAATCATCAATCCATATGTTAAGACTTTTGAATGTATTTTTCTCCATACAAAAAAATAAACAAAGTACCTAGTTTATTGGCTAAAATATAAGTATTAGAAATAAAAATCATAAGAATTAAATCATCGCCGTAATTTGTAGAATACTAGTGTATCAACTGACTGTTTACGTATTTGATAATGGTATATTATTATTATAAAAGTTGTACATAAGCAACCATACAATGCACAACATACTCTGTTATTTCGTGCCATAATTTACGAAAATGCGCGGGAGCGTCACAGAGACAACGTGCGTACGTAACTGCGGTGCGATCGCGACTGTCGGTCGTCGCAAACCGAAACCGAGTTGTACCGAGTTTTGGAGGGGGGTTCGTTTCTGCCCGTTTGTATGGAGATAGAATACTATTACTTATTAATACTATGCCTATACTGTGTCGGGGCTTTCGCCTTTTCCCATTTAACAAACAAAAACTGGCAAGAAAAAGGTCTATTTGTCAAAGGGCGGTGTGGAAAGGATTCAAAACCCTATATAACCCTATGAAATGCTGGGTTAACCCAATGATAGGGTTACATCCTATGGAGGGTTAACCCTAAGATAGGCTTAACTTTCAAACCCAGGGTAACCCTATAATAGAGTTAAGCTTATGCCTGGCTATACCCGGGTCGGTGGATATTCGCTCCGCTGAATTCGTCCCGTTTTCTATTTTTGGGAAAATTCGACCCGCTTGCCTCGACCAGGGTAAATTCGTCCCGCAACCCATAAGATACATAACCGTTAGGTACTTATCAATATTATTGCTTCTCGATAGTACAGTGGGAGTGCAAAGTGAAATCAGAACAAAATAAAACTAAATTTGCAATCATAATACAGTTTATTAAAAATAATAAATGAATATAAATCAACAAAATAATGTAGACATACTAAATATATAACAACTGCTAGATATAATTTTTGAAATAATCTCAAAATTATTATCATATAAAAAAATTGGTACTCATTGTTTAAATAAAAAATATACAAAATTTTGCTCCAATTAAAACACTTCAAACCTAAACTAACACATAAAAATTATTACAATTAGGTATAGCTAATCAAAAAAATATTTTCAAACCGAGGAGTAGTGCAATGAAAAAATATAGGCATCGTAATTTGCTTATAAAATACAATCACAGATAATCACAACCATTAATTATCATAATTTCACAGGACCAGTTTTATTTATAGATCAGCTATGATAAAGGCATGCAAAATTAAATAAAACTATCTGTAAATATGTAGGATATTGTATATATAAACAAATAAAAACAATTTTAACCTTCAAACTAAAAATGATATATAAAAATTGTTATATTTAATCAACAAAATATTTTCAAACAGTAGTAGTAATATTTCTTTATAAACAAAAATTTAAAAAAACAGGCATTGAAGTTTGCTTATGAAATACAATCACAGATAATCACAACCATTTTTTTTGTTTGTAGAACAGCTATAATAAATAAAGGGTTAATAAAGGCATGCAAAATTTAATACTTAAAACTACTGTGTGAAATCTTAAAAATACCCATCACCAATGGCTTTAATAATTAACTAATAACTTTAACAAAAACCTAAGACTGTTTTAGGTTGAGTGCTGTCAAAACTTTAATTCTTCTAAAGTAATTTGGCTTCCGCTCACCTAAAACTGTTTTGCAATGAAAAAAATTTTGTTCTCACCACACTTATACTAAAATTAAAACCTTTAATTTTGCGATTAAAAGACGTACGTTAACAATTTTTCCATGCAATGACCCACCGTTATTTCGCCTTTTATTAATTGAATCAAAATCATTTTAATTTTTTCATTTTTTTCAATGGTCTGTTGCGTGGTATTCAGGGCCACAATCCCTTTTTTCAGTTGTTTTATTTTAGTTTCAGTGCTCTTGGCATCTTCCTTTAGAATTTCTAAAAATTCAATAATATTCGGTTTTTTTATTCCCCGCAACATTTTGTTAATTTTGGCATGTCAAGACTCGATGTTGTTTGTTGTACGGTGTCTTTCCGAGTAGAAACACCAGGTTCTTCTTCTTTCCTCTTTTTCTAGCCATTGGCTGACAAAATATTCGTTAAATTTAACCAAGTTTTCATCTTCTTCAGACCAATCTTCCATGATGTAGAACCAGCCGTCGTCTACAGACCAATCTTCCATGATGTAGAACCAGCCGTCGTCTACAGATTCTTCCGGAAGCAATGACAATGCGGCACATAACGCTACATGCCGTTTGTGGCTCCTTTTTTTAAAAAGCTTTAATTTCTTTGCTCTTTTCCTCAATGCCAGAGTAAAGTGGAAAAAGCAGCCTTTAAGTTCCACATGAGGAAATACATATTGAATGGCATTCATGGCCGCAATTTCAAAATCCGTGTTGAATTTTTCAGGTTTCCAGTCAGGATTTTGAGATTTTATCATTTCAAAAAGTGTTCTATAGGTTTTTTCTTTTTTATCCGTGAGAAGAGCATAAACAATGGGGACAATGTTGGTACTTGTATCGGTACTTCCAGCGTCACCATGAATGCTGTACAAACGGTGGCACGACACATCTAAAGGTCCCGTCTGCAAAAAAATGCTTTGCTTGACTTAATAATTCCTTTGAACTTTCTGAGCCAAAAAGTATAATTCGGCAACCATGGTGTTGGTAATCTGCCATCAAAATCTTGATGAATTTTTTTGGTACTTGTACTTCTGTAACTGTACGTGGTTGCAATTTGGTGATACCATATTGTCTTTTTCGGATATTAATCAAAGTTTTCTTACAATTATCGTAGTCTGGGATTTCTTCCACCAAGTGAACGCCCTTGTCCATCAATCTATTAACGCCTTCTTGATATATTTTTTTAAAAGGCTTTGTGCTCGCGCTTGCTTCTCTGTTCCAAGTATCTCGTTCTAATTTCACCTCAATACTTGATTGATTTGATTTACATACTTTTGCATGTTCAGTCACTCGTAATACTCTTTTCTCTTTGCTTAGTATGATAGCTCCAAAACACTTTGGTTTATTGCTGCAAGTCCACCTAGATGTTCCATTTTGATTATCAGCTTTTTTATAGTACTGTAAGCCTTTATGCAATAATACATATCTTCCTCTCTCAGATGAAACAAATTGAACTTCTTGTGACTCACTGCCATGACTGCAGGAAGGCTGTTGTAACTGTGACATTGTGAAGATGCGGCAGTGCACACCGCAAATTATATCTGAAATAGTAGAAAATATATAATTGTTATAATCTGTTCATCCGTTCTGCAAATAATGTACAGAGTGTATCAGAATAATTAATAATTACAGAGACCTCACATTTACTGGCACTGTCTTTTACTGTGTATCAAATTATTAACAATGTTTATTTTTTATGTTACATTACATCCACAAAATATTGATACGATTACACTCGTAAGAGGACATGCAACGCTTGTAAAGGTCAGTCATTTCTCCATGCGATAAGTCTTGCTGTGCAACGAAATTTTGTTTTATTTTATACGATATCTATTAACATATAAATATGAACTGTCGACAGTTTTTGTTTCCAAAACCAATTAAATTACAGTGCGTATAATATAACAATAATTATAATAATACGTTTTACGTATAAAATTCTAAAAATTTGGTAAGTACTTACCAGTGGTGGAGTTGTAAAAACTTAATCCTTGAGCTACCGTCCATTTTCTCGTAAAGGGTCACTTTCAAACTTTTTAAACACGACCTCTCCCCAAAAATGTTTTTAGAACACTGATTTGAATTCTTGTTAATATTCGTATTTTTGTGGCAAAAGATATGTTTTTTACCTGGAGCTTCTTTTGTCTTTTCAAATAAGACCCAACACGCTGTTCGCACAACGCCTCAGCTGCGCTATATCTATTTTCTAAGAATTTTGTTATTGTATTAGAAAGTGAAACAATGGTTAGCCCAGATGTAATTTTTAAACTTACCAATGGGAGCGAGCCGATTTAACACATACTTAAATATTTCATGTACCTCCCTACTACATAATCATTAAACTTTGAAAAATTAATATTCCTTTTAACTTTTGAGAGTGATAGTACTCTTATATAAAATATATATAAATTTAAGTATAAGATCCATTGTCAAGACGAACGGAACGAATCGACACCAAAAAAGAGGACGAATTTTCCCTTACTGAATATATTTTTTGAAACGGAACGAATTTACACCAAAAATAAATACTTTTCGGGGCGAATTTTCTCGGGTCGAATTTCTGGGGAGCGAATATCCACCGACCCCTATACCCTATCAAAGGTTAACCCGATGATATGCTTAACTGTCAAACCCGGTTAACCTATCCCTGCCAAAATGACGTAACTTTATAGCTACCCCTACCAAGTACCTACTTATTAGACCTCCATAACAATAAGATTTGTATGCTCAAAAAAGTAGATCTCGCACCAAAACAGCACCAATATATTGGCAAAAAATATAATTACATATTTAAAATAGAGCGTAACCACCCGAAAATTAAATAAGTACATGTGTAATGAATTAATGATGTGTAAGTGTAACATCAAATAAACAGAATTATTTATAAACTAGGTAGGTTATTATAGAAATAGATAATAGTTTATCCTAAAACAGTAAGCATGGAACGTGTGTAGTAATATCGGTTGTAGGTATGTACCGTTTTATTATCAGTTAAACTTAAAAACTGGCTAACGAGGGCGATAAATAAAATCCCAGATTGAATAAAACAAAAAAAAAAAACTATTGTGAGTTTATAACATCAAAATCCCAAAAATAACCAGAGTTGATGGGCTGCTGGAACTGGTAAATGGAAAGAGAGTGGGTTCCATGTATCTGACTTTGTGTCGGCTCACAACGGGTCTGTTTCGTTTCGTCGTGCCTACCTACATACAAAAGAAATATGGCAACAGCGCAATTTCGTCATCGGCCAGCAGACAACATCGCAGCTTTGGGCGCGCCTTTATACTACACTGTAGTGTAGAGAAACAGGCAGTACATATTGTGATTTTGTACCATTTTATAATTTTGTTTTATGTTCGTCTTTAGATATTTTATGCAATTATCAGGTTAAATAGAGTAGTATTGATTTGAGTTTCTATTCAACCAATCTACAATCAAAACTATACCCAAGATTACTAAAGCTAACGTTTTATGCTAAGGAAGATTGCCAAGACTCGAAGCGAAATGAGTGCTTATTTAGTTATTTGTATTTCTCGGCAAGTAGAAAGCGACTCGGCTCGACTAGATGGCTGTCCGCTTTGCGCTTGCGACTGCGACGTTGCAACGTTGACGTGCCATCTACCAAAGTACCTACCAGCCACCCGCCTTGCTCGTGCCGGTTCGTCCGGCTCTCCGGTCGCCCTCTTATTATACTTTGTTGTTTTCCTGAATATGCATTCTTTTTTTTTTTGTTTTACCTCTCTTTTGAATGAAAATGCATTCCGCCTCGAAGGAATAAACTTGTGAGTTAATAATTTTCGAAAAGGAAATGCAGTGCAAGAAATTATGCTGGAAAGAGTATGTCCCGACGACTTACCCCCACGACCATCTCCAAATATCGATTGTATGAAGTTGAAAATTATAACTGAAAAGAAAAAATTGGTATAGAAAAAGGGGCAATTCATATTTACCGTTTGAAGTGCTCCCTTATTCGATCTTCACGAATGTTATCGGGTAAGTTTCCAACCCACAAGTGCCGAGTCTCTCTAACCATCTTGCTTCGATCTCCACATTAGGAATCATTTACCCGCTCGCGTCACTACGTGGCAAAAAACAATTTTGCAAAAATCGTCGGTTTACACATCATGGTTTTACACTAACATCACACCACAAAGAATGTTTGCTTCACAATTACCACACTCCGATAAAACAGCACAATTTTTCACTTCACTGCATTCGAAAAAAACGATCACAAAATCCACTGTAAACACACCACGTATCTTGCAGACGCGAGCGTACTTTTCGCTGTGCTCTCGAATTGACAGTGAAGCCAGCCTCGACGCGAGTTAGCCGATAAGCCCCGCCTCCTGACCGCTGCCGCGCAAAGTGGAATGGGGTGGCCAGAAGTGTATTAGAGTAATTCACCTTATAATTTTCCGCTAATTTGTAACTTTTATATATTTGGATCGATTGAAGCGAAATATTACATCGTAAACAATGATAAAACAAAACTTTTTACACAGTCACAAGAATTTAAGCCAATAATTCGGTGCATTTTCCTAACTAATTTCTTACAAGATCTTAAAAAAAAAACATGCAGAAAATGCACTTTCGTTCTTCTCTCGGCCGAAGTTAGTCATAATAATCTAGGTTTTCTCTCAAAAAACCATTGTTTTATCTATGATGTGAAAGCAATAAAATTGTGGTCCGCTGGCCAGCATTACCCTAAAAATGTTGTTGCTCTTTCTTCTTGTTCTATTGTTTTCTCGCTTGCACTTCTGTATGATTCAGGTTAATGCTACAACTTTTAAATATTACCCTGATACAGGGAATTTAAATACCCATTCAAATAGGTGTACATTGTACATCTGTTTATATTAGTTTATAAAGTGCGTTGATTGCTATGTAGGATCATCCACATCATTTGACCTAAGGTCAAACAATTTTTTGGGAAGCTTTCTAAAAAAAACAGACTCGTTGAAGAGGTCAGGCAAACAACATATAGGTACATATTTACATAGGTAGGTACCATATATTTTATTCATCGCGGACTTTGCTATCAGAAGGTGGAGCAGGGTCAAATTGATAAGGAAAACCTCGTCTTAGTGAAGTATCAGGAAACGTTTATAAATTATGCCACTTTTAAAATGCAATAACGCATTTCTGTCTGGTAGGTATCCACTAGAGATTTCAATTCATGTACAGTGGAGCCCACATCAAGCTAAAACCTTTCAGTATAAGCTGACCTCTCATTGAAGGGGAAGCCTATACAATGAGAGGTCAGCTTATACTGAGAGGTTTTGGCTTGATGTGGGCTCCACTGTACAACGCTTGTTTTAGGATAATTAACAATTTTAGGGACGTATAAACACGCGGTAGATACCCAGTATTTACATCATCGACTTATCTTTATGTCAATTATTTATTTATATTTAATAAATTGCCCGCCGCTGCGCACTGAAACAAGAAGCGTTTAGAAATTATTCTACTTTTAAAATCCACTAATATATGTTTTCGAGGGACTTCAACTCTTGTACAACGCTTTTTAGGGTTCCGTAGTCCGACAAGGAACCCTTAAGAGTATGGCATACGGCATACCCTAAGAAAAAATGTTATTACCTGTCCAACACAAAAAGGCAATGTCAAATACTTTATTAGCTTTTGATAGAGGCGATTATTGGTTAGCTAATTGACCTATTTGTCTAGGACGCGTCATACAAATAATTACGCGTGAAACGGCAGATCGGAGGGTTTTTACCTAATACTGAAATATTTTGTAGGGAAAAAAATATTGGATTTAAGTAGAAAACCTTTATAATTCTATTATGTACCTATTTTATGAAAAATAAATCAAGTTGATCTCTTAGCCGCGTTCATGAAACGAACTTTGAAAACAAAAAAAAAGAAGGTGGGAAACATTTTTTTGTGACAAAAGTATAAATCTTAGTACGGTGGTGCCCACATCAAGCTAAACATTTTCAGTATAAGCTGACCTCTCATTGAATATGCTTCCCGTACAATGAGAGGTCAGCTTAAACTCAATGTGTATAGCTTGATGCGGGCTCCACTGTACATTGTTTATAAAAGATCAATAAATCAAATACCTATATTCTTTCCAATATTAAGATATTAAGAATATTAAGGCCTACTTTCGTCAAAAGAACCCTCGAAAATCTGGCTTTTTTCATATTCTAGGGTCAGGTACAGCCTTAATAGTTTCGCCATGTCTGTCCGCGGCTTAGCTTAGCTCAGAGACTATTAGTACTAGAAAGCTGTAATTTGGTATGTGTATACATATCAATTGAGTGGTGGTAGAGCTGATGCCGAGCTCAACTGTGGAGGTACCACCATCTTACTCGCAAACTGCACCTGAAGTTATTCGGGAGAGAGTGAGAGAACAACTCTCAGGCAAAACCAGGCGGCCAACCACTGCCTGGGACCGATCGATGGCGGTCAGACTGGTGACGGGCAGCGGCGTCACTGCTGCAAGGGTTTCGACACCGCGCTCACCAACCCGCCTGCCCAGCGTGTGTGAGTATGGGCATTTCTTCCAGGAGGACCGCCAAGAGTGATGAAATCCTGGAAAGGCCTATGTCCAGCAGTGGACGAAACAGGCTGATGGATGGTAAATAGGTATTACCAAATACGCCAAATTGTAAAAAAAAAACAAGAAATTTTTTTTTTGTGTAGCTATCTTTATCTTCCATCCATGCACGTAAATTGACGATGATTTTTTTTTCTCGTCTATCCCAAAGTGTGGGGTATTGTTGGATAGGTCGTCCAAAACCATTCTGGATGTGTGAAAACCATTTTTCGATTTAGGGATCCGTTGGCGAACTATTAAGCTTTAAATTACTAATTTTTGTTAGAGTCAAGTGTCCCCCCCCTGCCGGTTAAACGGTTGTTTATGGATAGGATATATTATGTGGAAAAATTAACAGAAGTAGTATGTACATAATAATTAAGTTAAAATGAAATCACAGCTAAGTAGGCTTTACAGGTTTACGAGTACAGGTCGCGCCAAACTTTAAGTCCCCTCTGAACACGACAATGTATGGGCCGTTCTTCTACATGTATGGGACTAGAAGTTTGGCGCGTTTTGTATTAGTAGACCAACTTATAAAATGTACCGGGAAACTACGGAACCCTGCACTGCGTGTGGCCCGACACGCACTTGGCCGGTTTTTAGTATAATGTATTTCCACGGACCTTGCGTATTTCATATCCCGTATGAGGCTTTAGCTTTTGATCCAACGGTAATCATGAATTTTGGCATACTGAAAGACTTGTTAGTGGCTGTCAGAACCTTTCATAGAATTTTGGAGAAGGACTGGCAGGGTTGGCTGACAATGTACACTGACTGATACCTCCTCCATCCACCCATCAGCCCGTGTTCGTACACTGCCCGACATAAGCCTTTAGCCGCGATTAGCCGTTGTTTAAGATTAGACATTGTTTAGACATCGTTTAAATTTAAACACTGACCACCCCCTGTTTAACACGCGTTTAACCTTCGCGACATTGCTTTTTCTCTGTGCGGGCGTACGTAAATTGCAATGGATTTCTTAGATTATGCTGATTTTAATGATTTCAACGACTTGGAATTTATGGATAACTATCGTGATCAAGTGTACCAAGTGCGAGTGAATCCTTTCGAACATTACAGTGACTATAATTTCAGAAAACGTTACAGGTTCAGCTATGCTAGCATAGTAGACCATATCGAGCTCTGACAGTCCCTCTGTACATGTACATATACACTGTCTGTCCCTCTTTAGATAGATCAACAGAGTGAGACAGAGCACTGTATCAAGCGCTATCGAGCTCGATATGGTTTGCTATGTTAGACCAGCAGGAAACCTTTCGGAAAAAAAAATGTTGACCTAATAAAAGATGGTATTCCACATGATACTTGTGGTAGGTGCTTAGAGCCTCAAATTCAAGTTGCCTGTGCATTAAGGAACTGCGGGCCCGCCATCAGGTAAGCGCCCTTTTCTCATTGTTTTTAGTTTAGCAGTCTTTATCGGTTGTCATTGTGTACAGCTTATTTACTGTTATTTTACTTTTCAAGTACAAGATGATACCGGTGACTTACATGGAATCTCACAACAAGTTGTAAGCAAGACTTGCAAAAATGTTGCTATAGCTTTGGCGAAGAAAGCTCATTTGTTCATCAATATGCCGTCAGCAGTCAACGAGCAACTAGATACAGTTAGAGACTTTAGAGACATTGCGGATTTTCCTACCGTCATTGGGGCTATAGACGGTACCCTTATTAGGGTTAAGAAAGTGGGAGGTGAACTGAGTCAAGCATATGTGAATAGAAAAGATATTGTTCGCTATGAGCGCCGACGGAGGGCAGGACCTCTGAACCCTCCTGATACAGTAAGAGGAAACATCGTAAGACAAAACTTCATACAAAACGATTCTTGATTGAATGAATGTTTTAATTCAGTAAAATGTAAAAAATAATAAAAAGTTAAATTGAATTATTATTTTTCTTCGAGATGTCTAATTCTATGGCCTTCTTTTGCTTTTCTTGAACCAAAATATCTATTTCTAATTTATTTCTTATCTCCTGGTGAGCTAATTCAGGGGACTGAAACATAGAACAAGACGTGAACAAGACTTTTAATGTAAAAGTCGTTTGCAATAGAATCCAACAATCATGTAAACAAATATGGCGGACTGACATTGACAGCGTATTGTTTATGCCCATAGTGATGTCATAGTGTTCTAATTTAATTTTAATTAAATTTATTTTTCTAACAGCCAATTTTGGTTTTTTGACCGGCGGCGGCGGAGCAGTCCCCGACGAACCTGGCTGCGGCTCGCTCATTATAACCTTAAAAACAAATATAATTTTACACACATACATTTCAGTAATTGTGATCTATTCAAACAATTAGTTACGAGGGCAATACAATATTAAAGTGCATCTAATAGATTTCCGTTGTAGGTAATAGATCTAAATCATTCTTACCTCCTGATTACTCCTTGAGAAAAAATACCAATCGTATGCTATATCAAAGTCCGTGATGCCGTGCAAAGGTCGTCGTTCCAAGAAAAATATGTCCAGCCAAATCGTAAAGCAAAACAAAAGTCCAAAATGAGAATGCAAAGTCGTAGAAATCGGAAACAGAAAACACTAATGCACAGCGAACCCACAGAACAGTGAATGACTGTGAATGACAATTCTAACAAAATGGCCACCTGTCAATTTTTAAAAACTAACCATTATTTTTATGGCTTAGGATACAATCCGTTTTGGTTAATTATATTAAGCTCTTGAAAAAAAATTTTTATTGTATTCAAATAATATTAAATTAAAATAATTTATTAAATTAAAAATAAAAGATAACTTCAGATTACGAACAACACTAACTTTTCAATGACTTTTAGAGTTCGATGAGTAAAAAACTAAGATGACAGCTTGTCAAATACTTCGAAATTTTTACGTTGCAAATGTTTTAACAAATTTAACTTATAAATACAAGTTAAATCGTGTTGAAGATAATGTGAAAACAATGGTGCGTTCGTTGAAATCAGACTATGTTCATAATTGATCGTCAAATGTATGTGATTACGGAGTAATCGTGACAATTTGGTTTGTTTACATGATTGTTGGATTCTATTGCAAACGACTTTACGGAAAGTGGCGAGCTCTGTATATTGTGCACCAGACTATTTACTTACATAAAAGTTCATAAAAGATACACTAGATGGCCAATTTGGGATCGCTACATTGGGAAAAAAGTTTCATTCTACGCATATTCTATTTATTAATAAATAACTACTATAAATAAATGGATTTATTATAACCAAAGTAAGGAAGTAAATTTATTATTTTGTATTAGAACTATTTTTGTTTTGTATAATTTTTTATTTCGTCCTAAATCTAGGCATTCAATAATTTTATTTGATAGAAAAGTGCATTGAAAGGAACGTCGTCTTTCAGTTAATTTTCTAAATTATTTTCCAAGTGTGATAATTAAAATGAAAAGAAAATATTGTATTTTTGGTTGCAGTGAATTAGGTAAGTCACAAGAATTAATGAACTATTTTATTAGTAAATGATTAAGTTGTGGTTTTGCGTAAGTCTCGGTGCTACTTCATCATCTGCATACCAATTATTCTTACTAATTATTTATCAGATTGGATTTCGCCCAGTTAATTGCAAACTTGAATATGTATTATATGTTTGCAGGTGCTTACATGCATCGATTCCCTTACCCCGAGAGACGGCCTGAGCAATTCAAGGCTTGGTTGGCGATTGTTGGAAACAAGATAACAGAACGTGATCCCTTGAAAATTTATAATAATAAGAAGATCTGCGACTACCACTTCAAGCCTGAACACAAAGTGATGAATCATCGATTATCGAATTGTGCAGTTCCATGTCTTCATTTGAGTGGTAGGTCCATTTTTATCACAATTTAAAGTGTACGCCAGAGAAGTACAGTTCACATCCGTATTCTAATTCAGATCGTCGAGGCGGTGTCCTGAATGATGAAAACGTGAGATAAGGATAAAACAGCAGTGCTTGTTAGTACCTATATGTTGTAAAACAAGCCACTCCTTGATATACTGTGTATGTTCATACCTGTATCCACTGAGAATTTCTGCCTTTCTTTCTTTTATTTCCCACTTGACTTGCATTTTTATTTTTACAGGTGTAGTTTCATCTTATGGAATTTCACTGCAACTGGAGCATAACTACTCCCTGCCAAGGATGTGGATACCTGACCATGAACCTAGACTCAATGTAGATGGTGACAGTGCCCAAAAACAGCATTCTACAGATCAAGGTAGATCTTAAATTTTCTACTGACAGCAAATAACTTTATTAGGAGTACTAGACTCACCATGTTTGTTTTTATACTATACTTGTATTATAAAAAATAAACATGGTGAGTCCCGTCCGTACCGACTTATAATAATGTTTATAGTGACCGTGTAAATTTAAAATCTTATCTAGCAGATAACTGATTTATTTTGAAGGTGAAAACACTGTTCAATATTTATATCAGGGGTTCCCAAACTTTTTTAACCGCTGCACCCATGTTATGCTAAAAAAACTTCGCGGTACACCTACTCTTAAAGTGGTTTGACTAGTTAGGAAGACAAGGAAACACAATGCAGTCAAATGATTATTTACCTTTAATACGAAGAATGAAACTGTTTTAATGAGTTTTTCATTATTCTCTTTAAGTTTATAATAGTAAGTTTTGTCAATTATACCCGTAAATCACTTAACGCTAAAAGTTTGTTCCTACATCTGTTTTTTATGTTAGCATACGTTGAGAATAATAGGTTGAGCTAAAACAAACAAGTCTTTTTGTTGTTTCTATCACATCCTAAGTGAATCCAAAGGGTATCAAAAATTATTTACCTATTCATTCGTCATATATTTATATTGGTGTTTACAGGTTACCAAAGAAATTCAATGCCAAGGATGTGGATACCTGACCATGAACCTGGACCCAAAGTAGATGTTGACAGTGACCAGAAACAGCATTCTACCGATGGTAGGTACCTCATTTTCTATGTTAATATTTTATTGATTAAACCATTAACATTACAAAATACAATGACACCCTGGTATAAGTTAAAAATTACTTGAGATTCAGAGATCCCGTGCGTCCTGCTGAAGGTTGCTGACAGTTTATTTTGCCGCAGCAAAACTACAACCAATGGTAGGGCAGTCGATAGGACGCAGACTTTTGATACCCGAATTCGAATCATGCCAGTGGAGCAAATGCAACGAGAAGATTTTCGTAAATGACCTAATTATTTCATTTTTAGCACTTCAAGCCCGTTTGGAACAAGAGGCAAACAACCTGCCTTCGACATCCCGAGCTACTGTCCAAGGTGATTTTTTTTTCTTATTTTTTGTATAAAAGTTGATTCTTGTTGTTTCCATCACATCCTTGAGGGGGGTAACAGAGGAATTTGGTCTAAAATGCACGTCATAATATTGTTTTCATTACTTTTGAATAAAATGAATGCAATAAATGTGTTTTATAGCAATTTGCTCAAACTGCTTGTTAATAGTTAGGTGATCACATGAAAACTATTCCATTTTATCCGTTACATTTTGAATGCATTACATTACAACTGTAAACACGCTTTAAAGTTTGTTAATATAATGCAAACAAAATGTAATACATTAAACTACATAAATTTTTTGTGAAGACTTTATTACCAACAAACTACTTCCGCAAATTGCTTTAAAACGCATTTTTTGCATACCTTTTATTCAAAAGTAAGGAAAACAATATTATAATGTGCATTTTGTACCGAGGTAAAAAGTTACCCCCTTAACCAATTGTCTCTTAATAAAATGTATCCTTATTCTTCTCCTGACACACATGTGCATGGTCAGGTGTGATGTTCAAGGAGTTTTGTTTGTAATATTTTATGTTGGTGTTTACAGGTCACCAAAGAAATTCACGAGAATTTTTACTAAAGAATTACAAAGCTTCTCAGAAAGAAAACAGAAAATTAAAAAGACAATTGAATAAAACGATGCACAAAGCAAAAAACTACAAAACCCGTCTTACTAATGCTGAAAAATTAGCTTCTAGACAGGCATTTAATAGAGTCACTAAAAACATGACTTTGGCAGGAAAAATTTTTACTGGGATGCAGTACAGACAAGGCCTAAAGGCCCCAAAGGGGAGACGCTATACTTTAGAAGAAAAAATAATGGCATTGTCATTTTTTAAAAAGAGCCCTAGACTGTACACTCTTTTGTACACATGGCTTAAGTTGCCATCATCAAAATCATTACGAAATCTCCTAAGAGAAATTAAGATATCTCCTGGCCCAAATAAAATCATCTTTGAAAACTTGGTAGACACAGTTCGTCAGATGAACGTGGAAGACCGCCTCTGCACATTAATATTTGATGAAATGTCCCTCACACCGAACATTCAATATGATGCTGCTAATGATGAATTAAAAGGCTTTACAACACATGGTGAAGAAATTAAGATAGCCAATCATGCACTCGTTTTTATGGTTAAAGGAATAAAAATGAATTTTAAGCAGCCAGTAGCTTACTACTTTACACAAAGTCTACACAAAAATGAATTAAAAGAAATTATAACTCATATCATAACACATGTGAATAAAACTGGTTTAAAAATAATATGTTCTGTATGCGATCAAGGGGCAACTAACGTAAGTGCAATTAATAGCCTAGTTGAAGACACAAAGGCAAAATATTTGAGGAAAGGTAAAGAATGGCGCAAAGATATATATGAGGTTGACTCACAGAAAATTATTCCTCTATATGATGTGCCTCACCTGCTTAAGGGTTTACGTAATAACCTACTTACTAAAGACTTAAAATATACAGATTTTGGTGATCAAAACAAAACCAAAATAATAAAGTGGGAGTATTTTCAAATGTTATATGAAGCAGACAAAAGCTATGGAGAGCTGAGGTAAGTCACAATAAATTCCCTCCTTTCTTAGTTTTATCAAAGACCGAAAATCTTACGGCGAAGCTTCTATATTTTGTTCGTGTCATTAATCGAGAACGGCCATTGATTGAGCTGAAATTTAGATGTTTGTACAGAATGTATATTAGGTAGGGGCCGAATAACGAAAATGTTTGATGACGTCACATTTGTATATTTTCGAACAGATCACCCCGCAATCTAAATAGAAAGTCGAAACCTGTTCAACTTAAGCTTGACAGATTTATAATTTGTTCACATTTGTCTTGTGAATGCCTAAGTTCATCAATACAAACAGTAATCATAAATTTATCCTTTACAGGTATCTTCATAAACTGACAGAAGAGCATGTTAACCCGGAGAAGATAAAGAAAATGCGGGTAAAGATGGCAGCCCAAGTTTTCAGCCATAGCGTGGCCGTTGCGACTGAGCATTTAACTGCTAGAAAAAATTTGCCAGAAGAATGCCGTCAACTCATTCCGGTGGTGCTTTTGTTAGATAAGCTGTTTGATAGCTTAAATGCAGGTACTTTTAATATAATAAATGGAAAAGTTTATAGAGGTGGTGTCAAGAAAAACACTTTACATCACAAATTGTGGCAGGATGGCATACAATTTTTAAAAAATGTTAAATTTATTGTAAAAAAAAAGTTGGCAATAAAATACGTTTAGTTGAAACATCTGCCCCATCCCTAAAAAAATTTATTAAAACTATCGAAGGCGTGCAAGAAATATGGAACATTGTACATAAAAAGTGGGGTTTTGATTGCCTTCTTACAAGGAACTTGAATCAGGACCCAGTAGAAAATTTTTTTGGCAATATAAGAAGTTTGGGTGTCAGAAATGTTTCACCAAACTGTCGTGCTTTCGAAGGTGCATTTAAAACATCTTTATTAAATAATTTTAGCTCAGTACAGGCTATTAATGCGAACTGCGAAGCAGATTTTAATAACTGTCTCCAAACGTTAGACCTTTTTATCAAAGAAAAAGAATCTTACGACAAAAAGGTAACAGAAAGTAACGTTGAAGTCTCCGAAAAAATGGTTGACGTTCTGTACAATGATGTGATAGTTGCCGATCCATCTGATCATCAACAGCGAAGGTATGTCTGCGGCTGGGTTTTATCAAAATGCCTAAGTAAAATAGTAAAGTCGTGTCAAGTGTGTCGAAACTCTGTATTGTCACAGAAAATGGATGCAGGAAATGAATATATAAGGGCCAAAGAATATAATAAAAAGAAACAATGGCTGTGCTACCCATCCAATCAACACAACAACATTTCTGAAAACAAACCTCAAAAAAACATTTGTCAAGGAAAACATCAAAATGATCATAGAATCATTTGTTGGATTTCCACCTTGTTGTGATCGCCACAATGATGATTTAAAAAAATATTTTGTTGATTCAACTATAAACATTTTAATATACAGTTTGTGTAGATCAGTCAATCGCATTTTATTAGGTAAAATATCTTACGCAGGAAATGATCCAATGAAAAAATGTGCTCACCTATATTATGATCAAAGCCCGAAGTCTGTTAAATTAAATTCCTTAAATAGGTAGCGACGACGAGCATTTTAAAGTTTTGTATAGCACTGACTATACAAAGAACCTCCGACTTTAGTAAACATTGTACGGTAAAATAGGTCAAACTTTAGGAATTTATTTATAATTTTTGGGTAAACAATGATTTATCTAGATTAATTTACTTTTATAGGATAAAAATATGTACCATATTTGGATGAAAATTTTAATATAATGCGGTTAAATTTTTGGTGCTTGTTTACTATTTCTGGGTTGTTCAGCGATTATTTTTAGATAAATTTATTGGTTATAATTTCATATTAAAATGGAGATTAAATTCTGGTAATTACTTACTATTTTTAGCGGTTTATAGCGATTTATTTGGCATTATATTTTAATATATCTGGTGATTGCTTAAACATAAGCCTTACAAAAATGGGGTTTTATCATAAAATATTTTCTTATTTATGTTAAATTTTTACTTTGTAAAAAAAATAGGCGGTTAAAATTGTATGTTAAAAGTAGTTAAAACGCATTAATAAAGTACTATTGATTCTTTAATCATGTTTCATTTATATTGATTTCCAAACAGTTTAAATAACGCCTGAACTTAGTACATAATTCAACATTGAAAATATTTCCTTATTAAGCTAGCATACTACCATAATTAAAATTAGCAAAAAAGTACATATTTAATAATTAAAGTACCTAGTATGTGTTTTAATAACGTGCTCAGAAAATTAAACCACATGCTCTGCTGATTATACTGAACCATTTCCATACAAAAACTTTTGAAACAACACTAAAAAAATATTTATTTCCCCAACAAATTTTTAATAACTTACTGATAATTTTATATGGGGAAGTAATTTCTTTTTGTTGTTTGTATGTTTTTGTATGGAAGTGGTTCAGTATAATCAGTAGAGCATGTGGTTTAATTTTCTGAGCACGTCAACAACCGGTGTACCTACATATAGCGATATCTATAGGTATGTATAGCAGATTTAGTTCCGCCCTCTCAGAGACAGGAGGCGCTACTTATCATATGTTCCCATTTTTTACGCGAGATGGCTCTCTTTTCCTGTACTAGTTACTATACTCTTTGAGCTAATTCTCGCTTTTGATACAATATCTTTAGAGCATTTTCCAATCAATCACTTCCAATGAGGAAAGAAACCCAATGGAGGAGCGGTATTCTTCTATACATACTTTATAGTTGTACAAATATCAGTTAAATAGATGTAGCACTATCAAATGGTGCGTTGTCTCTTTCCAATTAATTGAGCATTATGTATTGTAAGCGAGATGTCATAATGTCTGTCATAGTTATTATGGCAACATATTTATGTGACGTCACGAGGTCTTGGCTGGCTGGGTGCTCTTTCCGCCATTTTATGCGACAGTTTTGGTGGTACATTGATTGTCAAAGCGACTGTATTATTGAGAGTTTATGTGATTTTCGCATCATAAGCTATCAATTGATAGATTATATTGCGTGTGATTACAAAAGACAACATATACAATATGCCTGTTTGTAGTATTAAGGATTGTGGAGTGCGGAAGAGCAAAAACCGACCTCAATTGACTCTTCATAGGTTAGTACTGAATTTTTCATTGAAAATGTTTTAATTGTCTGAGAGTCTGGTGTCCTATATTAATGAATTTCAATGCAAACATAGATTGTTTAATTTTTACAGCATTAAACGCTGAAATATTTCAATTCCGTTCTTAGTTGTTTTGTAAACATATGTTGGTATAGTGATGTGCTACTGCGTACATTTTGCTATATCGATAAATTGTTTGATCATCATTTAGGGCCCATTAATATTGAGCCGCCAGTTTCGTAACTGCAGCATAAGAGCCTCGTATATTACTATTAAATTTTCCATACAGGCAGAGCGATTTTCACGCAGCAGATCTTTCATACAGAAATTGCTATCGCCGTATGAAGTTTGCTCTTGTCGGTACAGCAGTTCTAAAGTGCTACCTGTAAGCTTTATCAGCACTGGAATCTGAAATGTGCACCAATATTATGAAGAGAAGATTTGTTTTTTTTTATTTTTGTTTGTTAAATAAACTCAAAATAGCTGGACCGATTTTAAAAATTCTTGCACCAGTAGAATGCTTTATTATCACTGAGTAACATAATTATGCTATACGGTAGGTAAGTTCCTAGGAAACTACGAGATGAGCAGTTCCTTAAGCGTAAACTAGACAGAAGTGGCACGGCACTAATCGGGCGCGCGGGCGTCATTAAAATTTCGTACAAAACGCATGGAAATAAAGTCGCAATTTGAACACACCGTATGGTATGTGTCGGGCGTGGAACGGGCGATTCAAATTGCGACTTTATTTCCATGCGTTTTGTCCGAATTTTGAAAGACGCCCGCGCGCCGCGCCGCTACTGTCTTAGGGACACAGCCAAAAATTAAATTAATGTAGGTGAGTACGCGGCCAAAAGGCTAGTATTTTACACAGATAGACTCACTCTTTAAGCTGTGTATTAATGGCAGAGTAAGTGGGTCTATCTGTGCTATAGAATATTTATGATCTCTACTCACTGTAATTTTAATGAAATAATAATTTTATTTATCTTTCCTAGGTTTCCCAGGAATGACGCTTTAAATAAAAAATGGATGGACGTTATTGGCGTAGAAAATATAAATCCTCGACATAAAGATCTTTATGTCTGCTCACTACATTTTGATGAATGTAGTTTTAACAGATCTCTGGATGTAGTGAGATTACGTGATAATGCAGTGCCATCGACTTCTGTTGTGGTGAGTCTCCAAATAGAAACAATATTATCAATTAAAATATACCTACTTACCCACCAGCTCTAGAGCTATAAGGCAATATTTTTCTGCTTTCTTTTTTTCTGTTATCTTTTAGAAGCCGTAGTGGCGTTCATGATTTTCTGTAAATCTGTAATAATTGATTTTGTGTGTAAAGTTTGTAACCCTTGTTTGTAAACAATTTGTTTTATTTTTTAGGCACACAATACTGTTGGGCCTACGCAAGCACCAATATCGTTAATGGAACAGAATACAAAACTGCCATCAACTGGTGACATGGTAATTTTTTTATGCATTCTACTATGAATACGTGATCGCAGTATGGATTTCGTTTCTTTACATAGCCCCAATGAAAAATCATCCACTATTACACATTATTTTAATGACTGGACTGTTATCATAATGCTTTAAAGATGAGTTTTATAATCCCTTACAGCCAACCAACGAACTGAAGGTGACGGTTTTAACTGAAACGGGCAATGTACAAAGACCCCATAGCTCTGCTATGACACCATCACATATGACCAATATGAAATTTAATAAACCCACTGAAGAGGTATTTATATACAGATTTTTTATTTAGTTCTTTATCTGATAAGTAGCACCTGTCATCTGTTAGAACGAGTATTGTTCCTAATGTGCTACGTATAATGACCCAATTTTGAGGCTTATTGCAGAAACCAACTACCATTCCAGTAAAGTAATGTGACGTACTAATTATTATGGTTTCCAGAATACACTACTAGCGATGTAGCGTTCCCGGTAATACTGGGAATTTATGGTCCAAAAGATTTGAATTTGGCAACGAATATTTCAGTAAATGTTCGCAGTCAAGTTCCCACCGTTACCGAAAACGGTACATCACTACAATGCTACCACCAAAACCTAGAGTACCCGTGGCCTCACTTATTGTTTCCTGTATGCAGAATTCTCTTCCCTGCAATTCCCAGATGGGCGGCAACGCAGCTAAACTAATTTAATCAAACATTACTTTCACTTCAGATTTGGCGTGATAAAGAAAAAGTAAGGAAGCTTGTTGAAACTTGTAAGAAGCAACGCATCAAAATCAAACGTCTCAACGAAAAGGTGCGGAAGCGAAACAAAAAAATCGCAGTTTTAAGTGACATTATTGAAGATTTGAAAAAATCAAATAAAATCAACAATGAAGAGTCTCTGCTACTGAAAGAATGTGCAGGGCCGGAAGACTTCTTGAGAAGACAGATTGCTAAGTCAAGAGGGCTTCCTCTGGGAAAAAAGTACTCCGAAGAAGTTAGAAAATTTGCCTTAACGTTACATTTTCTGTCAACGACGGCCTATAACTTTATCAGGCAAACCTATAACACGTGCTTACCACATACACGAACGTTGTGTAAGTGGTATGAGCACGTAAATGCTGAAGCTGGGTTCACAAAAGAAGCATTAGATGTGTTGAGGAAAAAAGTTAAAGAAAGCCCGCACCCGGTGGTATGCAGTCTAATATTTGACGAGATGGCAATTAGAAAATCACTCACCTGGGACCCAAAAGCGCAAAAATACTTCGGGCGCATTGATTATGGCCACAATATTGATAGCGACAGTGTCGGTGAAGCAAATCAAAGTATGGTCATACTTCTGAACTCCATTAATGGGTCATGGAAGATTCCAATTGGCTATTTTTTAATAACCACTCTCACCGGCGAACAAAAATACGCACTTATTCAGACAGCTTTAAGTTTGTGTGAAGACGTAGGAGTCAAGATTGTGAGTATTACATGTGATGGACCTGCTTCAAATTTTAGTATGTTTGAATGCTTGGGCTTAAACATTTTGAAACATCAAAATAAAACAAGCTTGGAGTGCAGTGGCAGTCGCATTCACGCTTTTATAGATCCATGCCATGCAATAAAATTGGTTCGCAATACATTTGGAGAATTCGGAGTATTTATAGACCACTGCGGGAGAAAAATTAATTTTAAATACTTGGAAATGATTCTAGAGCTTCAAAATAAACAAGGACTACATCTGGCGACAAAGTTATCACAGGCCCATATCTTGTTCCAGAAGCAAAAGATGAAGGTGAAATTGGCTACCCAACTATTCAGCAGTTCTGTTGCAGATGCACTTGAGCATTGCCGTAGCAAATTAAAGATGAAAGAGTTCGAAAATTGTGCTGGGACGATAAATTTCGTCAACATACTAAATGACATCTTCGACGTACTTAATAGTCACTCAATCCGCCCACCAGGCTGGAAAAAAGCAATGTGTCCAGAAAATATAGGATTTGTGAAGGCTTTATTCGATAGTGCTATTCATTATCTCCAAACTTTGAAATTTCCTTCTGGTGAACTTTTGATTGAATCCCGCCGGAAAACAGGTTTTATCGGCCTTATAATCGATATGAAAAGTGCTCTGGCACTTTATGAATATTTGGTGGAGGACACAAAGATCCTAAAATATATCCCGCTCTACAAAATTTGTCAAGATCACGTGGAACTTTTCTTCTCTTCAATAAGAGCCAGAGGTGGATTTAACAATAATCCAAATGCAGTCCAATTCCGGGCGGCTTATAAGAAATTGCTTGTAAGAGCGGAAATTAGAGAAGGTGGCATCGGAAATTGTGTACCGCTAGAACAAGTTAACATATTGACGTGTTCTAGTACAAATCCAGTTGAAACTATCAATGATTTGACGGAAAAGAAGGGTCTAGTCGAGATCGATGAAGATCATAGTGATCTATACGAGACCTATGTTGATTATATAGGGGCTAACCTCGACGAATATACTTCGAGTGTTGTAGAGTATGTAGCGGGTTTCGTGGCTAGAAAGCTGTCCCGATCACTTAAGTGCGATGTATGTATATCGCTGTTGACAGGAGAGGAAAATATCGGCAGCTTAATTTGGCTCAAAACAAGAGGTGGCCTTGTTTATTCTTCGAAAGATGTCCAGGAGATAATAAAAAAGACCGAAAAATTAGTCAAACCTCTATTGATTTCACAAAAAACGCCAGAAAAATATTATCTTTATGTTTTTAAATTTCTTACAGAGTTCCACACCACAGAAAATATTTTTTTCGTGGCTAATGATCAAGATCACAATACAAACCACCGAATCCTACTGATTAAAACTGTGATTAAGGTATATTTAGACATAAGGTTCTCTCATCACGGAAAGAAAGTTAACGATACAGTATCACATAGGGCTTTCTTAAACAAATTAATACTGTTTAGAAATGAATAAAAATATAGTTTTCTTCAGATTTCTATACAGGTGTCTATAGAAAAAAAAGACCGGTCAAGTGCGGGTCAGACTTATACCTAGGATTCCGTAATTCGACAGTCATAATTAGTAGTCAATGTAATTTCTTAGCTGATGGTTTGTCTAAAGATGTTAATTAATTATTAGATAAATTGACGGTGTGTGCTGCTATCTTGTATTTTTATCCCTTTACCTAAAGTTGACTTATTTTTATCGTATAAGCCTTTAAAATAATGTAAGTACTTTGTATGGTTAGTATATAAGCTTTTGTAATCAAAATTATAAAAAAAATACATGATCCTGTTAAAAAAATAAGTAATCTTGAACCTGAGGTTAACAGTATCACTAAGATTTGTATTTCTGATTTGGTTTGTAATAAAAAAGTATTAAAACATTTCTAAATTTTATTTTTCACAGATGTTTAGGTCTTATGTTTTATATTGCCTACTGCCTAATACCTAATAGGCAGTTATTATGAGCACCTCCAAATTTTAATACACATAAATAATTTTGGTGATTTAACTCTCAGTGAAATAATCATGCGTGCATAATTAAAATATAAAACCTTAACATTTGCACTTAGTATACTTAATCAAACATTAATTGCTGTCATAGAGCTGTTACATATAAGTTGACTTTTATTCATAGAGCCAAAATCATAATGGAGGCTTGGTAAGTAATCAGTAACACAGATCGATAACACTTTTTGCAAATTTCGCAAAATTAAATTTTGACGTCCCATAGTAATTGACTCGGGCGTGGGCTTGCGTTTTTAAGGAACACGAAAAGATTGATTTACGAATTTCAGAAAAAGGGTATTCGAACCTTGTTACTGACCACTTACCGAGTCTTCATTAAGAATTTGGCTGTATAAATAAAAGTCAACTTATATTGACTCGAACTCGTAAAATTTTTATTTATCGATATCGATGTTTTTGCCAACAATTCAAGACCTAAGCAGCCATCTTGTGCGACATTTTTTCGGCACCCTGTTTTTGTAGGTACAGCGTATCCATTGGTTTTTTTAATCATTGATCACTTCGCTGTCAAGAAACGAACTGTCAATGAAAAGTACCTACCTACGTTCCATTCTGTTGATTGTGTACATAAAAATGTTACCATTTCTATAAGAATAGTCTGTGAAGAATACGAAAGGTTCGTCAAGTGAATCTGCTCAAAACGAAACGTTTTTAGGGTTGCCAGTAAAAAACAAGGATATGTTTTGCTAAACAAATGTTAAACATGGTTTTGTAGTACGAAATTTTAAACAATTGTTTAAACAGTGTTTATCCCTTAGGCACTGTTTAACTAAACACGTATTTAAACATAGTTTTATTTATTTTTTGTGGTAAGACTGTAGATTAGGACGCACGAAAAAACAGACTGACCTAAGTCAAATCCTATCCTAGTTAGGATGCAGAGAAATCGGATGGTGTAATCGCGGCTTACGTAAGACGATTTGGGGAGGGAGGGGGTTCGAACAAGTCTTATTTTCTCTTACAATAGGGGAAGGAGGGGGGGATAGTATCTATTTTTTGATACTTTTTCTTTGCAATTTTGGTAGATATATTGTTAGCAAAATGGAACATGACTACCCTTCAACGCCACCTTTAAATAAGTACCATTCATCATAACTTGTCCCCTGAAGTCATGTTGGCATCACTGCTTGTCAAACTTTTCCTGTCATGTTGTTTTTCAGCCAGTTTTTTCAAAATTATTTGATAAATGATGTATTATTTTTGCCAAAGGCGCTGAAAAATAGTGCAAAGGCGATTGTGTTTAAGGCACGCCTTTTATGAAAGAGAAAATGCGAACAATGCACCGTGATTCCTCTCGATCCGGTTCGATCTTATGTCAGTGCCTTGACAGGTTAGTAAAATAGGGATACCAGCTTTAAACATAAAGCCAATTAGGCTCTGTCAGTGCGGTGTTGAGGAAGCGTGAAATGCGACCTTTAAAGAGCTTCTTTCGCGGGCATAGCAAATGCATTTAAGGACCTAATGCTCTGGCAATGCGGCATAAATGGTGAAGATCCGGAGCTCTATTGCTTGTTTTAATAACATCCTCGTCATGCGCCGCATTCCGGCTTTCGCCTTCACGCGGTAAACATCAACGACAAAATGCAAAGAGAATATAATCTTCTTCTTCTCCTTATTCTCTATCTCTATACCTATACATATAAAATGCAACGTCTGTCTGTCTGTCTGTTCACTTATAACTTGGGAACCACTCAATGGATTTTGATGCAGTTTTCACTGAAAGGTAAAGCATTTCTTCGGAAAGGTTTTAAGCTATGTATCATTATGCTATGACAATAGGGAGCAGCGCAATGAGAGTTTTAGTGAAGCATGTGAAAGGCTCGCCACCGTGGCGTATTCGATTGTCGTGGGTTCAATCCCCCACACCGGTAAAAATATAGCTTTTTATTTTTTTATTATAGACTCAGAATAAATAATTTCTTTTGAAAAAAAAACAACATTATATTTATCCTTTTACACAATACAAGTACCCTTGCGCTGAAAACAATGACTCAAAATAGTTAACATTGATTGTAGGTACATTATGATTTTAGTAGGTTTTCAATTGTAATAATATCAAATAAATATAAATATTTTGCTTTTGTAAACTTTTCACTGAGTTAAATACACAATAAGAAGTTCATAAATTAAATATTTTCAAGACATATTTCGGCCTTTCGCTGCTGGGGCTGGCATCAGTCGAATAAATGATTTTAATTTAGTTAAAATATATGAGCGATTCCGAGAATGCGATGCGGAATTGATCAAAGTTTTACAAAACAGCTACTTTACATATAAAAATAAAAATAATTAGGAGAAATCACACTTAAAAAAATGGTCAATAAGAAAATTACAGATTGTCAATTAAGTCTAGAAAATAAATAATGGCGCTTCAATCGCTTAAGTGGCAATACTATACTGCGACCGCAAAAACTTGATACTTGCTCAGTTACTTTGTAGCGTTCACATTTAAGTAGGAAAGTTTTTTTTACCGTTAGCTAAGGATATGGAAAAATCATATTCTTTCGTTTTCTTTATTTCCACGAAAATCTCTTGGACGCGGGCGGAGCCGCGGGCAAAAGCTAGTATACTATAAAATGGATGCCGACATTGCAGCTGCGAGCGCTCTATGCTTTTTTTGTACATAGCAAATTATTTTCACTGTACGTACGTCTGGTACATAATTAATATAATATTACACTTGCCTTACAATAAATACGAATAGCGAAAACACCAAACACAACGTACATTGTTAGTAAGTGTTAACACCTTGCATTTTGTTACAAATTTACAATCGTGACTTTTGTTTCAATCTATAGTTTTTATTATTTTTGGGTCCCCAATTGCTGGTTCACCATCTAACGGGGTCAATAAATTGTTGTATTTTTTCATAAGACCATTTGTCAGCCGACGGCGATGGCGGCATAACTGTAAAGTGAAAACATACAAAAATCCCACACGTGCTTTCCATAAGAGCTCTCGACGCGGACCGTAGCACGGGGTTTGCAGTTAGTAGAAAATGTAAAAAAGCTGAAGTAGGCTATTTTTTGGGCTCACACCACTAGATGGCGCACCATTTGAGTGTGAATTTCTATTTTTATATACTTACAACTAAGGAATGGAACGAACGTAAAACATCTGCCATTTTGTTTGAATGTAAACTGTCAAGAATTTATTTTCAGAAAGTTTTCGTTGCGATTCTCTGCTCTCTTTGAACTCCGATTATCGTGCTTTTACTCTTTTCCTCTCAATCTTTGTTTTGCCTCATTGTTTGTTTACTATTTTGTTTTATTTTAATCTCATTATACAATGTTTTGAGCAGGAAATTTGGATTTTGATTAACTGTGATTTATTGAAACTCAAAACAATCCAAACTTCTAGCTCAAAACATTGTGTAATGAGATTTGGGAACAAGAACTTAATTTTAAAACCAAGTTTCAATAGATAAGTACCTCACTATACCTGTAGGTATAGAAAAGCTTGCCGGTGCCTAGTTAGACATGTACAATGTTAAAGTTATTGTTTGTAATGTTAAAGTTAGTGCGGACATACAACGTTAGAGGACGCTTGGAAAGCAATAATTTGACTGATGACTCTATTTCTGTTTATTGTTTATTATTAGTACTCTTTGGACCGTAGTATCTCTATATAATTTGTGACGCGGACTGACAACAATAGCGCGAGTATGTGGCTGGCTACTCGTCTTTATATTGCCGGTCTTTTGAATCGCGCACAAAAAACCGACATTAAAGGGAGCGATGGGCATGACGAGGAGCAGCGTGAGCGGCAGGACGATTAACGCAGCCACACGACGTCCCTGCCCACTTCCCTCACTATTTCCTTCGCTCCTCGTCGAGTATGTGGCTGAAGTGCAGCGTTGCCAGATGAGAAAACTGATATTACAGTGTCAAAGGCTCAAAATTACAGTGTTTGGTACAAAATTACAGTAGAATCAAAATATAATTACAGTAGGTTTTACAGTAGAATCAGAAACATTTTTCTTTGAAGTTCACCTTTATTTTATTAATTTACCGTACAGTATTTATTATATGTATATTATATAATCATCTTGCAAGTCGATAAAAGCTAACCCTTTTTTTTATATTCCCGAATCAAACGATTTAATCGTTGAATCAGTTGGTTTAAATTTTACGCATTTGTTTCTTATGACGTAAAATTGTTTGCTTAGCCAAAATATTTCCCCTTATAAAATCTGATGCGTTTTTCGTTTTATATAATTAATCTGACTAAACATCCTTTCACATTCAGCATTAAAATTTGGAAGAGCCAAGATGTTTAGCATGAATTGCCCAATCAAACAGAACTCTTCCATCTGCTTTACCTGAAAATCAGATTTATTTAAAAAACTAAATTTATGTAAATAAGTACTCCTTAATTATAAAATTTTAAGTACTGACCTTGTGCCAAAATTCATCAGGTCGTACTGTTGTATCAAAGTCCCCTTTTAATTTGGGCAATTTTCAACTAACTTGTGTGATTTTTGGAGTCAGAAAATTACAGTGTTGTCCATACAAATTGTAGATCTACTGTAATTACAGTGTGTCTGGCAGCACTGCTGAATGTTACATCCAAATCATCCAATAGTGCGTTCCGAGTCAAGACATAATCGATTACATCGCGTCTATCGTCATTCCGAATCAAGATAGCCGTGCGGCGTGTAGCGATGCAAAGCCGTAAAATCACGCCGGTAAGATATGGTAAAATACGGTAAGTTTCGGTAAAAAACGATATTTTACGCGTGTTACCGTAAAATTCCGTAAAAACGGTATTATGCGAACTCGTATCGTACCACATGATGTGGCCTCATGAGGGTATGTGGTATGATATAATTATATAAGTTTAGGGGTTTCTACACAGGGATGCCCTATTTGTCTATACATACAATCAGTTATACAAATATCACGTATTTCGACATTGAGCTCATTAAGATAACGTTGTTTAATTTTAACAAACTTCAATTATTATTTACCTTAGTAGAAAAGGATGACACTATTTTTGTCTTGACATTATTTGCAAGTTTAATTACGTGACGTCACACTTATAAGGTTTCGTGCAGGGCTGCCATGTTTTGTTCCAATTTTCTATGGTACCTGGACTGTCAAAACACGGTTGCTTTTTATATAAATTGATCTAAATACATATAGTTTGTGATCATCAAACTATTGGGCTGTTATTTGCAAATAAACGTGACAAGAAAGTTTTTGATAATGTCCAAAGGTAGTTTCGGTCGATGTGACTCACGAAAGTTCGAAAATCAACCATGTTTGTCACTGCACCGGTATGTAAAGAATTTTCGTTGAAATATCGCTTATTTCTGTTATTTTTTGAAACTTTGCCTTCGTTTCATAAGTGTAACTGTGGTAATAAAGTGATTGTTCAACCCTTAGTAAGATAAGATACTCGGAAGAAACAGTATTTCAGCTAATTTCATGTAGTACTTATACATACTAGTGTTGTTCATTTGTGCTTTGTAAAATATCGATTGAAAAGTAAATCAACGTATTTTTTCTCTTTTTAAGGCTACCAAGAAGTGAAATAAAAAGATATGGCTGGACGCAATTGAAAGAGAAAATAAACAAAAGTTTCATGCTTATAAACTTGCTTGAATTTAAGATTGAGATATTTCGGCAAAAAACATGAACGAGTGATTTATTAATATTCTTATTAATAGTCTAACTTGTCTGTGCTCTTAACTCGTGTGACAGACGTTAAATTATGTAAATAAAGATGTTTTAAATTTTTGCATTTGAATTTGAAGAAGAACATTTGAATGGTTTATATTTATATACGAGTAGGTAGTATATTAATATGGTTGATTCGTGATAGCAAAGACTAAACATTACCTTAAATTAAAATTCAGTATTTAATGTTTTAAGTAAAAAATGTGTGTTTGTATGATGTGATTATAAATTGCGTTTCTAAAAGCATAAATCATAAAAATTGATCAAACTTAGTTGAGAAATTGTGGAAAAAATATGTTTTGTAATCCATAGCTAGCTGGGTAGCGTTTAGTTTGATTCTCGAGTGATGTTCGTCCAATACTGATAGCAGCATAGCATAATATCATGTCGTAGGATGGCACGATTTTCTGTGAAAAACTGCATGATGGCGTAAACACCAGGGTACTTAGCATAGTAGACCATATCGAGCTTTGACGGCTCGATACAATATGTCTATCCCTCTCGAAGTAGATCAACAGAGTGAGAGAGAGCATTGTATCAAGTGCTATCGAGCTCGATATGGTTTGCTATGCTAGACTAGCAGGAAGCCTCTTCTTGGTAAACACAGACTCTCATTATTACACGATCATAGGAAATTATTTTCTGAGAGGGTCATCTCGCTCTACTCCCCTTCGCTCGGCTATCTAAATTTATTTACCTAACACGTTTTACCTTGCTTCGCTTGTTATGGCATATATTTTTTTGTTCGGGCTTTTGTAATTACTTATCTTAATTTTAATATTTTTTAATTTTGCGTGCAAGGTTTGAAAGAATTATGTCAGGCTCGTAGAAGATGAAGATTCATAGAAACATTTACCAATAGCAACTATCAAAGTATCAAAAAATTACAGTTGATCTATAAAATTTCGATTGCTATTTTTATGGCAGCACTACGACAACCCGCCATTTTATGAAAGTTTAGGTATACATGTTTTTTTCTGTAGGTATGGCAAGTCCATTGGGTTCCTTAGTCTGAGGGTTTTTACAATCTTTTATTTATCTTGCATTTTTTTTATGTCATTACGGGGTTTAATCAAAAAATTATTAACACGGGTTAAATCAAAAAATATAAACATTCATTGGGTAAAGTGCGATTATAGATTATAACTGCGGCGTAAAAGTACTCAGTAAAAGGCTATAACATAAAATTCTGTAAAATAATTATTGAAAAAAAATTAGCAAAAGTAGGTAGCTAGAAGTATCTAGATTCGTTTTGGTGTGTAAAATTTATTATATTTTGGCTAAAAGCGATAAAAATCCGCTAGATCTAGCGACAAAGTAGCAAAAACGGCAACACTGGCCGTCGCGACATCAGAACGCCGAGAGCCGCGAGAGTGGGAGCGGAACGGCAATGGCGCAAAATCGACTACGAGTACTACGATGACTACTTACACTAATCAGCAACGTCGCGTGTTTATTTTGCAACTATACGAGCGCGGGATTTAAAAGAAATCAAAATTTAAAATGTCATAACTCGACGGTAAGCTTACGGTAATATATAAATATGACCGTAAAATTACCATATTTCCGAGCGTTTTTGGTAAGTTTATGTAACTTTGCAATTTGCAACCCTAGCGGCGTGCGTGAGTAGTTTGATGGTACTTTTAGTGCTGTCAGCGCTATTCGGAACCCGCCCGGCCCAAAAAACTTCAAAATAAAATAAAAAGTCCTCTGTGTGTGTGCTTTGTGCTTGACTTTGATGAAAATGCAGAAAATGTTTCATAATTCAAAACAATTGGTTCGATTTAGCACTAATTACTATCTTTTAGGAAGAAACAACTATTCTAGTCGAAATGTAAAAGAGGCCACAGTTTCTGCAGTTCCCGACGGTATCGGAATCAGCGATAGTTGTGTGAAGCGACTCAAAGAATTGTGCGACGATAACAAAGAATCCTTCCTGAGGCTTTTAGTAGAAAGTGGTGGTTGCTCCGGCTTCCAGTACAAATTTGACCTGGATACAAAACTTGGTGAAGACGATAGGTTAGTATTACATAGAAGATCCCTTGTATAGTTAAGGTTATAGTTATAGTTACTAATGATATTGGGGAGAAATGGATGCAAAGCAGACAGGCCAGGCTGTTCATTTGTTTTGTTAACTTTTTTCTGCTCATGTTTTGACATTTAGCTTGGGATAGTGAAATAACCTAACTGTTTTAAAATGGTTGTTTCACTTGTTTACAAGAAAGAAGGCTTTAAACGAGCAAGAGAAAAAAAATCTTGTCTTGAGGAGCCTCCGCACACAGCTGTGTTTACTGTAATCTATGGATCTTTACACAAATGTGGCAGTCAAGGAGAAGGTACATTCTGGTGCTTGGACATGCTCTGTGTGATTGCCTGAAACATTTTTAAATGATTTGTGTGAGAAATGTTTCAAACTCAAATTAAATAGGAAAAAGTCTTTAAGGCTGGTAACACAAAAATCTGTGAAATCTATGATAGGGTTGGTGAAGATTCGTGCCACGGAATTCGTGCTCTTTTTTATTTTGGTGGTGACTCGTACTGCTGTTTTTTACCAGTGACGATTTGTGCTCTGTTGAAATGATTTACTAGTAAATTGGCAATGCTTCTCAAAAATATAAAAGTATAGTTGGTGTAAAAAGTGAAAATAATATAAATTTTTATTTTTATAAAATAATGCTTTATTTTACATGATATACGTTTATTCTTATAACTAATAACACAGAAAAAATAGTGATAATTAGAAAAATGTAGCTGTTAACCAGACTTTTTTAAAATTTTAGTATTTCTAAATCATTCAACAATTTTGCAGTCAACAATAGACTTCGGTGCCAACAATGGCAAATCAATGTTAAGCATACATAATCTAGTTTACTTTTTTTTTAAATAACTTTTCTGACTAATAGTACTCCAATGAGAAATAAATGAAGATTTTTAATTGTCAAGTTGTATGGCACGAATCTACACCAAAAAAGGGAACGAGTTTACACCTAGTGAATATATTTTATTAACGGAACATGAATCTACACCAAAAATAAAGATTTTTGGCACGAGTTTACACGGCACGAATTTCGCAGAGCACGAATCTTCCCTAACCCCTATGACACAGTATAGGTTTATACTATGCCTATGATATTCAATGCTCAATAGTTTGGAATTCTTAGAAACTATAGCAAAATATATTATGTCAAATTATATATTAAATCATAATGATCTTTATTAAATTCAAACTTGATCTTTTTTGCTTAAAAGTTTATTGAATAATTAAAATCATAATGTTATGGAACTAGAAAAAAAAATTCAATGTTTAGTTTTTATTTTTACTGAATATTGAATAAATGGCAAAGAGTGGTGGTTACGTAACATTTTACTAGGGGGAGGGGGCCCAGAAAAATGCTACGGCGCGTTACATGGGGTTGAGGGGGGGCCAAAAATCTCCAAAAATTGCATTACGTAATACTTGAAGGGGTCAGGGGGCACACCCCCCATCAGAGGACTGTCTGCCCCCCCTCTCCTATTCCTACTTTTTAAACAGACACATAAAACAAATCAACAAGGCAGACATAAGCTGATAGCCACTTCAATCGGTTTCTTTTCCGAGTCTTGTACAGAACAAACTAGTCAGAATTCAAAATCAAAAAATAAGAATAGATTCTTCACTTTATAATTTTTCATCTGATGTCTAGTTTTTTATGACATATAGCTTATGTTAGGATTTTTCGGACCTCAAAATGACTTCAAAATCAAAGGAACTATCGATATTTTATGTATGGAATGGAGTACTAAAGTACTAATCATAAAAGCAGTAACTAACGTAACTAAGGTACTCACTGTGGTCAGTCCAAGCAACGGGTGCTAACGGATTCAACTCATACTGGCTATAAAGGGGTTTTGTCATTTAAATATATAATAATAGACATTCTGGAAAATTTAATACATATCATGAACTACCCATATTTACACTGCAAACAAAAACCAAACCTGCGAAAACTTTAAAAACCAAGGTAGGATAAGTAAAACTTGCAACAAAAATTTTGGGTGCCAATTACTCAAAACTAGAAAGTCGGACTTACTGCTCTTACTGTTAGCGCGGCAGTATTGCCTCCTTACCGCACTTGTAGCATAAACTACTACTCTGTGTGCCTACGCCATTTATAAATAATGTTTATTTCAGTAATTTATTTGTATTGCAGGATATTCCAAAGAGATGGTGTGAAGGTAGTGGTAGATGAGACATCACTGGACTATATCAAGGGCTCTACAATTGACTACCATACGGAACTTATTCGGTCTGCTTTCAGAGTGATACAAAACCCAAATGCTGACTTGGGATGCTCATGTGGAGCTAGTTTTTCTATTAAAATTGACTAAATTATGCATGTTGATGTAATCTCTTACTATTAAGGGGAACCGTTTCGATCTCGGTGCAAAATGCACAACTAATGATAGTTTATTTTACTTTTAAATAAAATGTATGAAATAAAAGAGTTTCATCTTATTTTGCGACTATTGTTTAATAATTTTAAAGAGTTTTTAGCAGAATTGCGTTATTTTATGGGTTACAGTGTGCGTGTTTAAAGTTGTGGACATTCATTTACAACGTAATGCATAAAATTACACAACTTTGGTAGAAAAGCCTAATTGACACTAAAATATGGTCGCGAAAATCCATACATCACATTTATTTAGTACTTTTTATTAAATAATGAGAAAAACAATCATAATTTCTCCATTTTGCACCAACATCGAAACAGTTCCCCTCAAGCAAGCTTTTCTATTTTTTGTGCCATAAGATATGCAACTCCTCTGCAATTTTTTTAATTTAGAAGGACTTAGTATCAAAGGTAAAAAGGAATCATTATTGTTAGATTCATGGAAGTACAAATACGGTCGGAAGAAATTTCCCTAACTGAAAACCGAAGCACCCATAGTACGGCTACTCGCCTGTACGCACGAGCCCGGTAAGTATAGTAAGCCTATTTTCCATTGTAAGTCCACTCTCACACTTTTAAACCGTCGCCATTCCCATGCAACAGTTTTTTATTAGCGGTGATTCCTTCCGCCTTTTTTTGTACGTTTATTGTGAGTGAGACTGCTATCCAATGTTACAGTTTCAGGACTTTATAACCATTTAAACTAGGGACTTAAAATTTAGAACTAAAATAATTTACTCACCCACAATAATTGATAAACATTAAACAGATTGTTCAACATCAAATTAAGAATACGAAAGTTTTCTAATATTTAATAAATACCTACAAATCAATTTGCAGGTACTGAAAACCCCTCCTTAGGACTGATTTTCTGTACAAAAGTGAACTCTACACCATTTTATTATAAAATATTAAGTTCAAAATCAATAAATGTAAAATAAAACTGAAATATTTTGTGACAGGTTGTATAGCTTCTTGTAAGTCCCTCTGTAATATAATGTAGCTGATTTTAATAGCTTTAGTTTTATTGCTGTCAAAACAAAAAAAATTGCAAGGTGATTCAGCTTTTATTCCATTTAAGTACTATATTGCAATGAATGATTTTTTTTGGCAGCGTTAAACCTAAAACTTAAGCCTTAACGTATCAGGTACATTGTGTTGTTAGTAAAATTGTCTCAGTGAATCCCCCTCATGTGAAAGCTATACGCCCGTTTTACCATGAAATGTTTGCCAATTTGTCAAAGTAATTCAGTTTCGTTCGTAAAATAGTAACCAAATACAAAATGAGTTTATATAGGTATTTTTGTAAAAATAAATTGTGTAGGTTTAGCGTAAAGAAAGTATAGTGTATTTTTAAGTACGTAGCTACTTAGTTTTGCTGTGATATTTCTATTTATCAAAAATAAAACATTTATTAAATCGCCACCGAGTTTTTAATAAATCATCTTAAGATTATGAAGGAATAATAATAGTTTGAATAGTGATACTTAAAGAGGATTACAAAACGAATATCTTAATTTTAAGTACCTAATCTTTAAATGGATCCAATACAATCAGCGATAAAATAAATACAATAACCAAAATAAACAAACAAAATATAATTTGACGATAATTTCGTTCTATTTTAGTTTCTCTATATGGTATTTTGGTCTTCGCATGACAGCAAGATCCCAGCTGTTAGTGAGACTGTGAGACCTTGATGGAAGCCCAGACGGTGTCGAGCTTGGACGGTAGGTTGAGGACGGGATCGCTCTTGCCGGAGGAGATTGCAGTGGATCTGAAATGATTTGGAAATAATAATTGGTGGTTGGTTCCATGTTGGTTGGTGGTCATAAAGCGTGGCGTTATCTCAGATTATGAGATGTCGCACCAAGCTCAGCTCAATATAGTGTGGCATTTCTGTGTGGTGTATATCATACACTTCTATAGTAAATCGCCCGTTAAGGGGGTAACTTTTTTCCCCGGTACAAAATGCACATCATAATATTGTTTTCCTTTTGAATGAAAAGTATGCAATAAATGTGTTTTAGAGCAACTTGCGGAAATAGTTTATTAATAATAAAAAAGTCTTCACAAAAAAATTAATGTTACATTTTGTTTGCATTACATTAACAAACTTAAAAGCGTGTTTACAGTTGTAATGTAATGCAGCTAAAATGTAACGCATAAAATTGAATAATTTTCATGTAATCGCCTAACAATTAACAAGCAGTTTGCGCAAATTGCTATAAAACGCATTTATTGTATACTTTTTATTCAAAAGTAAGGAAAACAATATTATTATGTGCATTTTTCACCGAGATCCTCCGTTACCACCTTAATAACACACTATCATCTCGCCCCGACCATGATTTCTGTCTGTAGGAGTTTAAGAGGGTACGTGAAAAATATAGATGGATGCCTTGTTTCTGTGTATTTCATGAAGTACACGGAAAATATATATATTTTTTTATTTCGACTATATAATCTAGGGTTTTATTTTTGGAAAACACGTTTGGATAAATTTTCCTCGATAGAAATAATTATTGAAATGAGGTCTTCAAACGCACTTTTTCTCCTCGTTTGACGATTAGGGATAATGTACAGAACTCAAACATATTTTATTAGATGTGTTTTAACAAAATCTAGATATTTGGTTTTGGAAATTTCGCTAGCTATTTTAGTTTTGTTTATAAAAATTAAAAACCATCCTTTTCTCTCTTTTTCGCTGAACTGACCCTCTCGCATAGAAGAAATTACGTTTCTCTGTTCGCGGCATAATTCAAGGATGGCTTGGCTGGTTTAGCTGAAATAAAGAATTACTCATGGATCCCAGCGAAAATAGGAAAAATAATAGGTCACGTCATACTTTGAAAATATTTTGAATATTCGTGAAGCGTTTTTTAAACATAAAAAGTAAGGAGAATAACTATCCTGTGCCTTGAGTATGTTTCCTAATATATCTGATAAATCTTTTTTATTAAACGTAAAGACTTCTAAGTACGTATTATAATTTATAATGTAAATAATAAAGGTACAATATTTTTTGAAATTTGGTATTTGACTACCTATTTAAATTATAGTATTATTAAGCAATATTATAATTAAGAAACTTAACACAAATAATGGTACTATTTAAATAAATATAATACTTAATTCAATAAAATAAAAAATAAACTATTAAATCTAAAAGTAAACCTGCTCCAAAAAAGGTAAAAAATAAATATATGAGTACATATGGGCATTTCTTCCAGGAGGACCGCCAAGAGTGGCGAAATCTTGAAAAGGCCCATGTTCAGCAGTGAACGAAACAGGCTAATGGATGGATGGGACTTGTGTTATAGGTCCAATATTTATTAAAAATAAAAGCTAACATTTAGTAAAAAAATTAAGTGTTTATATTTATATATGCAACCAAACTCATAGTGGAGGCTTGGTAAGTGATCAATCAGTAACACGGATCGATAACACTTTGATAATTTTGCAAAATAAAATCTTGATGTCCCGTAGTAATTGACTCGGGGCTGGGCTTGCGTTTGTAGGGAACACGAAAAGAATAATTTACGAATTTAACAAAAAGGGTCATCGAACGTTGTTACTGAGCACTTACCGATTCTTCAGTAAGAATTTGGCTATATAAATGAAAGTCACCTTGTATATTCATTAAAAATAAAAGGTAACGTTTAGTAAAACTATTTATAAAAAAATGTATTAAACGTAAAACTGTAGTAAAACAGTCAAAGTAAACTTACTGCTGCATCTCCCCAGCGGAAGAGTTGGCCTCGCTGACCTTCTTGACGTTGTGTGGCGAGTACCGGTTGTAGAAGCCCCAAATGCTGTTCATCAGCTTGCTGTTATACTTCAGTGGAGACAGCTCCATGACTGGAAGAGGAAACGGATCTTGTTAGACTAGGTATTTTAACATTGCGTTTTGTCTGTAACAGTCCACTGCTTGGGGTGCGATAAGTTGTCGCTAATCACGTCAGAATTCCGTCGTTGCTCAAAAAACAAATTTCGCGAAACGATAAATTCTACAGCTGCTGAAGTCAGTATCGTATCGCTAATCTTACTTATTCTGTTGCTTCTTTATGTGACCAGTGTAACATAATATGGTGGCTAAACCATCTCAGATGTTCGTAAACTTCAGCGTTCATATAATATTGATTCATTGATTTGTGTTGTGTCATGTCACCTGGCCCCAACTTCAGTAGGTAAGGACACGATAGGCTGGCGATGCCAAAATTTTTCGCACCAAAGACGCTGCTGCCTTCGTAGAATTTAGCTGTATTGGTGGCCAGGAGACGGGTTTTGGGGTTTGAAACCATTACCGAAAACTAATACAAGAAGCGAAGTTCGTTCATCGTGATGTTGAGGTCAATCCAGAAACATTTGTCCAGCGCTTTATCTCCCAAGACAAGTCCCATCGCATAATCTACTTCCTTGTTCCCCCCCGAAATAAACTGGCTACGGCCTTGGCAGGGCGCATCACGAGTAGGCGATGTCTAGGTGGGTTTTATTCCTAATTAAATTAGATCAGATCCTTGAAGAAAAATCATATCAAAAGACTGTAGTCAAGAGAGGTCAGAGTTCTGTCTGCTGCAAAACGCCTGATGCTCTACTATATCAACAGCTTCGTTTTCACTGATGTTTCACTGCAAAACTGAACTCTACACCCTTGCTTTTGGTGTCAAAATTTCTTTGTTGGAAACATGACCATATCAGTTATATTTACCACATTAGTAATTTCTACTGTTTCTAATTTATCATTGTGCCGTTATCAGCGGCGGGGGTTATCGGAGCTAATAAACAAAGTAATCTTACATTTTGTGTGGAAGTACTTGGGCCCGGAGTCTGTAGTCTTGCTCTCATTGGAGACTTTCATGTCTCGCTGCGTTTCTCGGATGCGTCCAGCAGAGAAAGCTGATGGGGGAATGGAAGCCATAGTCTTCTCTTGACAAGCTGAAAGGATACAGAGTTAACTTTTTGAATGTTCCTTGTCCGTTTTATTTTATTTATTATTGTTTCAGAGATAATAAACCAAGTGTTACGTAAAAGCCATAGCTTGATTGAAGTTTATTTTTATCGATGTACTTATAATTTTATGTTGCACTTTAACTTGGCATCGGCTCGGCCTGCCACCTCCTGATAGGTTAATTTCGACTATGCCATAATAAAGTGCATTGCCAAGGGTACGCGATTAGCTTTTTTTTATTGTTAGGTAATGTCACATTTTCGAAATGTAGGTACTAAATATGTTTTAGCCGACAATAATATCTGTATCTCGATTTGTTTCTTAGGAATATGTTGTCAAGGCAATCCTACCCGATACAGAATAGTTCACCTAATTTATTATAGGTAAGTAAGTATTGTGATTTGATTACTCTGTTTTGTTAATCAATATGCTATGAAATAACTTGAAAATAACACATTTACCTACCTAATAACTTAGAGCATATATGGGCAACCATCGGCCCGTTAAGGTATTTAAAACGGCCCGCGGACTAACATTTTAGCGGAAAGTCTCGATTTGTTGTTTTCATGCAACTTCTTTGCCGATCTGAGTAAAGGAGCAAGTGAGTGAAAGGTGAAAGCTAACAAATAAACAGGGTTGAAAATCAATCAAGTCCAAGTCACGAACCAGGGTCACCTAGAAAAATTTGCAAAATTCTTTGTGTCGAGTTTATTGTTGGAATTGATTCAGATGTTAGAAAATTCCCATCTATTGGAAATTATGAAAATATTACATTGTAACTTTTCTAGTTGAACCTGCGGTTCACCGATTGCGTCGTTATTTTTGTATACTATACACATCAACCTATGGCCCGCGAATTCTTGAGCATATGTTTGTTTGGCCCGCAACTTGCCCATGCCTGACTTAGAGTAACCCCGCTACCCGCCCGCAACCCTGATGCGTCTATTTCCGAATGTTAACGTCAATTTGGCATTAGCGTAAGTTATTTGGTCCTGCAATGTTTATTCAATTAAAAAGTACCTACCTAGTCTACAAAACTAACTTTTATCGATGTAATAAGCATAGCAATGTGATCGTTTCAAACAATAGGACTGATTGATGTCCGTTACCAGTGATATGCCAGTTTACAGTTTCATAATCGTGAAAATGAGATCAGCTAAACAGAGAACATCAAAGTAAAGTGCTCTTGCGCAAGTCTAGTAAATTCTACAAGCGATGATAAAATCCAACATTCGGATGTGGGTTAACACAAAATTTTGATATCGGGTAGTCAGACAGGCGTTATCTAGAAGTAGTGATAAATGTAGGTACCTTTACACAGATTGAAGAAAAAGTCCCCGGGTTTGAAGGTGTTTTCCAGTATGTTCAAGGCTTCCAGGCCTCTTCGAAGGCCGAAACTAGTGTTGGTATTGCCGACGAGCACCATGAAATCGTGGATATAGTGGGAAGGCAGTTTAGAGATCCAGCAGAATAGCTGGAGTAACAGAGTGAAGGTACGTGCGTGACAAGTCGCGTCTAGGATGCCACTGGTCGTCTCTGCCGCGACGTATCTTGACCCCTGGCTGTTATCGGTGACCAGTAAACTTTATTTTTATAAGTCCGCTTGGGTTTAGATAATGAAGAATAAAACTAACTTTTTACACCGACAGGTGGCTGCACCATCGTCAACCTGGGTTGTTTATGATTTGCTCCTATGATTGTCAAGTCAGGTTATCATTCATCAGCTCATCCATCACATCAGTCATGCATGTTTACAACTACCTAGAGAAATTCAAAACAGTTACAGTGCGTCTATAAAGTCATGGAATTTTATTATGGCCCTGCTGTCATGCACATAGCCACGCTATACCGGGTGTAAATAGACTGCTACCATTAAATGAAACCACTTATTCTACCGACCCTACTGAACCACTTTTCCCAAGAATCATACCCGCGAACAACCTTAGTTTGGGAAATAATTGAGTTCAAATTTCATTTTGTGAACCCTAACGTACCGACATACGGGCGAGTTTAGAGAGAGCGTCGTCCGTGAAACCTGAAGCTGAAGTGAAACCTGAAGCATTTTTGTTTGGAACTCAATTATTTCCCAAACTAAGGGTGTCCGCGGGTATGATTCTGGAGAAAAGTGGTTCAGTAGGGTCGCAAGAATATGTTGTTTCATTTAATGGTAGCAGTCTATTTACAACCGGCATAGCGTGACAAAAACATTTTAATACTTGCATTTATAATGTATACTTTCAATCTTCAATCTATACACGGTGAGAAGGTGGAAAGAAGAGGTCAAGCAAAAGCAAATACTTAAAATATTTATTAGTAATTTACAAACAGGCAACAACAAAAAAATATCACGCAGAATCGAAATATACTGAGTCCAGGTTTCACATTGAAAAAATGTATCATTATCAGCGTTAGAAACCAAAACGTTGCAATAAAATGCAATAATCCGCATGAACGTACTTAAATAAATTTCGTGTGCGTTATGCCAGCGGCATTTTGGCGCTTTTCAGGATTTCAGCTTGACAGATGTTTAGAGCCTCATCTAGTGTAATTGTGCCCGAAATAAAAAAATTGTGCTTCCAGCCGATCCAAAGATATTCACGAAAAACAGATGCCGCTGGAGTAACCAGCGGCATGTTTTTTTCCTGTGGTCGTAGCTACATACAAACTAGCTACTTAGGTAGATATAACTAGTGCCCAATTGTGCCCCAAAAAGAAAATTAGTGCGTCCTGAGGTTTCAGAGTTATTCAAGATGCCGCTAGGGTAACGTTTAGCCAATTGATGACGATTTTTTTTACCAAGAGGTGTTCAATGAGAATACCTAGAAACTTACCAATTATGGTGGTTTGTACCTTTTATAATTCAAAGCACCTTCATCTTCTGCCCCCCCTCCCCCATAACTATGAGTGTCATTGATGTGATTTGTTTTTTTTTTTGGTTTCTAGGTGATCTCATTGCATGGAACATTATTTATTTATTATTATTATTATTTATTGGCATTATGTAGATGACAATTATTTATTTATTTATTATTTTTATTTATTAGCTTTATTTACAGTCCACGTTCGTCGCTCAGTCGATACGTACGTCTGCTAGATTTGCTCTTATATCTTATAGATCTACCCGTTATAAAGTGGTTAAGATGTCAAAGTGTGACAAGTGCAACAAAAATATAACGGTTAAATCACCAGCTTTGGAATGCAATAAGTGCGAGAAGATGGTGCATTGTAATACGCAATGCTCTGGACTAACTCGGAAACAGGTATCTACCCTGCGTAACGCCGAAAACCTGGAGTGGTCCTGCATGGAATGTTGTGCAAACTCACCAAATCGCAGGTCTATTATTGCTGACGAAGATGACGAGGATAATGAGGATGATGATGATTCACAGTTTAAAAGAGTTAAATCTGCCATTGATATAAAAAAAATTGTGCAAGATGTCTATAAGGAAGTTGAAAAAACACTGAAAAAAGAGATCAGGGATATAAAAAATTCGGTAGATTTTTGCTGCAGTAAAGTGGATGAGTTTATACTGGGCATGGAGGCGTTCAAAGAAAAAATTAAGGATATAGAAAGGTCTAATGTAGCCATCAAAAACAAACAAACAAACCTTGAGGTAAAAATTGGAGCTCTAGAGCAACGTGTAAACGAGCTCGAGCAACAGAAACTTACTGCTCAGCTGGAAATAGCAAATGTCCCTCAAGCGGAAAATGAGGATATCAAGTCAATAACTCTTAAAATTGCAGAGCAAATAAGCTCTAACATCAGTGACGTGAAGGTAGCCAAACGCATGTTAGCTCGCGAAGGGCAGATTGGGCTAATCAAAGTGGAAATGATCGATCAAGAGGCTCGAGACCGTTGGTTGTTGGCCGCAAAACGTGTGAAGCTAATTGTTTCGGATGTCGTGGAATCGGTAGCCGAGGAAACCGGAAAATCAAAAATATTTCTCCGTGAAGCCCTCACTCCTTTCCAGAAGACGTTACTTTGGTCCACAAAACAAGAACTTCAACCTACCTTCAAGTATATCTGGTGCAAGAATGGCAAGGTCTTAGTTCGCAAAGATGACAAACAAAAGGTGCTTACAATAAGGTCGCTGGATGATATCAAGAATCTTAGTTAAAAAGTTATTTTTTTTTTAATCGTTTTAACTTTTATATTTATTCGTAAGCTACTATTATTTGTCATACTAAAACTGCACTGATATGGATAATTACAACCAAGTAAAATCAGATATCTGTGAAATATTTGACTGCACTAACGTTGAAAACTATACGTTGCATACCTAAAAACCTCAATTCTCTTACATGTATGCACGTAAACATACGATCAACAATCAAAAATTTCTCAAAGCTAGAACAAACTATTAACAAATGCACGAAGTCTATCGATGTTATAATTCTTACTGAAGCAAATATCTCTGATTCTATTAGCTCACTCTACTCACTCGATGGATATGTAATGCATACAAATCTGCGAAAAAGCCGTAAAGGGGGAGGAATTATAATTTATATCAAAAACAATCACAAATTTAAACCAATAACGATGACAACTTTACACTTTGAATGCATCTTGCTTAAAATAACTACACAAAATAACTATAACGCAAATTTGTGTGCACTATATCGACCACCGGAGCGTAGTAGGCATTTGTTCATTGAGGAACTTCAATCTTTATTGAGTAACACTATTAAAAATGAAGACTTTTTGTTGCTGGGCGATGTAAACATAGACTTAAAATGCGAAAATGGGCTTAAACACAAATATCTTTGCATGACTTCTGGTTTTGGGCTTGAGTGCGGGATCTCTGATTATACGAGAATAGAAGTAAGAAACAACGTCACTACAAAGAGCTGTATAGATCACATATTTATTAGATCACGCACCCAAGACCCTTACACGGCAGCGCTAGGAACTGTACTGGCTGACCACCGAGTTACGATTTGTTCTCTGATCGGGTCAATGCAGCAGATACAGGCTGCTCCAAAATATAAAACTGTTATTAACACAAATGAACTGAATAAACATTTATGTGAGGTCAATTGGGACTCAACTAATAAAATGACATGTCCCAATACTATTTACAACTTTATAAAACAAAACTTTGATAGTTGTTATCAAAAATCTAGTGACAAAGTCAAAGCTCGGGAACGCAAAGGTAAAACTGCCAATTGGGTTAACAATAACGTAACTAAAATAAGTAAAAAAAGAGATGAGTTATTTATAGACTGGAAGAAAGATAATACGAACATGATACTGAGACTACAATATAACAAAGTTAGAAATCAGGCGAATAAAGCAATTGAAAACGCCAAAAATTTGTATTATAAACAAGAAATCAGAAGATGCAAAAATGATCCTAAGAAGATGTGGGACATAATTAATAGAATTTCAGGCAAAATTAAAAAATCCATTGATGAAACAATAACGAAAGCCTTCAAAAATAAAAGTAATTATGAAACTGCCAATAACTTTGCTAAAAGCTTTGATAAAATTGTTAAAGACACAGTACCAAATTGTAATAAAACACTGTTAAATAAAAAAACTTACACCAATATTAGTAACGTTACAATGAATTTTACTAAAGCGACACCTAACTCAACTAAAAAGTTGATAAATAAACTTAAAAGTACAAAAGCACCAGGGATTGATGGCATGAGGGCTAAAGATCTAAAAAACATATGCGATAATATTAAAGGTACCATCTGTAATCTAATTAACAGTAGTGTAATCAACGGAAAGTACCCTAACGAGCTTAAAACTGGTATTGTACGGCCAATACATAAAAAAGGTAACCATTGCGAGTATGACAACTATAGACAAATCACTATTCTGCCTTCCATAGATAAGTTAGCCGAAAAGTTTATAGCTGATCAGATGCATGAGTTCTTTGAAAATAATGAAATATTGAATCATAACCAATACGGTTTCCAAGCAAATAAAAGCACAACCCTCTTACTCTCTCGATTCACTGATACAGTAAATATGCATCTTAACAATAAAAAGCATGTCTTAATCGTACTGATCGACTACAGTAAAGCTTTTGATACCCTACGTCACGACCTTCTTCTACAAACTCTAGATGACAGTGGTATAAGAGGGCCACTTTTGCAGTGGTGTAAGGATTACCTCTGTAATCGATCCTACTATGTGAAGGTAAATGACTCACTCAGTGATGAAATGCCAGTCACAATAGGCACGGCACAAGGCTCTGTAGTGGGTCCTCTGCATTACCTCATCTATGTTAATTCGATGACGAATGCACTGACCGACTGCGATATCTTGCAGTTTGCTGATGATACCTGTTTAATTTCAGCGGACCAGGACGTTAATAAAGCAATGTGCAAGATTCAAAAAGACTTCAATACCATTTGTAAGTGGTCTCATGATGTCGGCTTAGCTCTGAACGCTCATAAAACGAAAATAATCCACGTACGATCCAGCTATAATCTAGGGGTATCAGATGAAGTCAAGCTAGTGGCTCACAGTCATGACTGTATGCACAATAACAACTCACCAGATTGTTACTGTCCTGCAATTAAGCAGGAGCGCCAGCAAATGTACTTAGGGCTACTTATAGACGACAGATTCAAATGGAGCTGTCACATAGATCGTGTATGCACCAAGTTGCGTGCCGTCATGGCTAAATTATACTTAATAAAAAATAAAGTACCCTTCGCCATTTTATTGGATATTTACAAGTCTTTAGCTGACTCCATCATTTCATACGGACTTAGTAGTTACGGACGGACATTTAAGACATATCTAGACAAAATATATTCACTTCAACTTCGTATCCTTAAGCTAATTGTTCCGGTGAAAATAAAAGAAAAATTTCGTGACAATCCAATGGGTCTGTTTAAATTTTGTAGGTCACTGCCTGTTCATCTGAAGGTGGAACTGGCAATTTTAAAAGAGCAGTTTCACCGTCAAGATATTCAACTCCCTATCCATCATAAGGTCTTAACTCGAAATATAACTAAAAATAAACTACTTGTTCCTACAACGACAAATGTATACGGCAAAAGAACCTCTGAATTTATGCTGCCTAAATTAATTAACAGTCTACCAAACACCCTCAGAGATTCGATTAACGCACGAAACGTTAAACATAAATTAAAGAGGTATTTTTTAACTGTTATCTAAACAACAATTCTTAATTATAATTGCTATTATTTATCAATCTGTTACGTTTTAGATTGAAGTGTCATTGTTTTATTAGGTTAGAAAGTACATTCTTGTAAACTTCTAACAATAAATCTGTTATTATTTATTTTTCATATGTAAAAGTGATTTTATCAAAACAAGAATGATATCATTATAATATATCCCCTGTATAGCAGCTAACAGTGTAAATCCTTATATTCCATCTAACAATTCAAACTGATTGTAATACGCTGTTAGTAAGCTCAAATAGTCCTTATGATAATAGTATTAAGAATGTATCCAATTAATATCTACACACGTAATTTTATTTGTTATTCTGCATTTTTAACAGGCACGATGTGCGACTGTGTTCTTTAATGTGTGTAGTTCTACCCTCAGACATAATCTGTTTTTTATAAAATAACTACCTACTTCTACTATGTTACTCAAAAAGCTAGGAGAATAGTTGAATAATGTTTTCAGACGAGACTTGGAACTGGGTGTACATAAAAACCCCAAAAGGTTTCTGATACACCTTCGTGTAAAATTGCATGTCATGTTATGTTTGATTAAAAATAAATAAATAAATAAATAAAATGTAATCAAGCGTCAAAAAAAAAAAAAAAAAAAAAAAAGATGACAATAAAAAAAAAAATATATATATATTATAATTTTCAAAAAAAAAGATAATTTTCTACATTAAATCACATTGCTGAGCAAAGGCCTCCCCCATCCTGCTCCATTCATGCCTGTCGAACGTTAATCTGGTCCACAGTTCTCCGCCATATTTCTCCAGTTCATCACGCCATCTTGTTTTTGGTCTCCCTTTACTTCGTTTATGGTCTCTGGGGCACCATTCAGTTACTTCTCTGGTCCATCTGTTGTCTCTCTGCCTTATCACATGCCCTGCCCATTCCCATTTTAACTTTCTGGCTTGCAGGGCCGCGCCGACCCCCGGCAGCGCCTGTGTGCGAAACCTATGAAGCGCCTCTTTTTTAACGAATCATCATAAAAAACGAATTTAATTTTTGAATGAATATTTTTAATTGTTAATTTTGACTGAAATAAATGTTCTCCAGTTTTACAGTACTTAGATAATATTATCATTAATATCTAAGTGTACAAAACTGTGGAACATTTAGGAATTAGGATACTAAATAGGTAAATCCCGTTCGCTTCTGCTTGCCAATTACAGCGAAAAATAAAACTCGAACAAAATTTTAACATGCTTTATTAATACAAAGAATTTAATACTTAAATATGAATAACAAAGAAGCTGACTTTTTTCTAAGACTATTACCTACCTATGATATGTTTTAAAAAAAGTCTTAACATTTGCAAGAATACAAACATTACTTAAATTATAATATTTCCACTTTTCTCGCTTTTTTGTTTGCGAAATCCTTAATAGTTTCATGTATGTCTATATGGTCTAGTATGGCCTCCTCTATGGATATTGTTGCTAAATTAGTTAATCTTTCCTGACTCATTGTAGAGCGCAGGTAATTTTTTATAAGTTTTAATTTAGAAAAGGACCTTTCCGCGCTTGCTACTGTAACTGGCGTAGTTAGCATAATTCGTAATGCTATGGTAATGTTAGGGCATACAGCTGTCAAATTGTTTAAATATATAAATTCAAGAATTTTCACCACATCATTACTTAATTTTTTGAAAAATGGCTGACAAGACATAATTTCTTCACACAAATCATCGGCGTTAATATCCAATGAATCATTTGCTGAAAGTTTCTCCTGTAAACGATGACAGCTACTTCTTAATCGACTTTGATCTTGGTCATCACTTAAATTAAATAAAAAATTAAACACGTCGTTGTGATTATTCAATAAATCAAATCTTTCATCTACGGAGGATAACGCTTGGTCTAATATATAAAAAAATACATTAATTTTAAAAGAGGTTTTCGGATCATTCATAGTGTGGTCTTCGTGTTCATAATCAAAACTCTTTGGAGTTTTACGACGTCTTAGGGGTCTGGATCTGGAAGTTTCAAATTCAGGTTCGACGTCTAATTTTTCGGCAATTTTTTTGGCATCACTTACAATTTCTTCAAAATTTGTGTCTGTTCTAATTTTTATCAAAAACTTTTTTAATTCTGTTAAAGCATCTAAAGCAACTTGCATATTCATATCGACGGACTGTAGAATTTTACTCACAAAATTTACTTTTGTCAATATTATATGCCATACATTTAGTGAACAAATGAATGAAAAGGTGCATATTTTTTCTGCTAGACATTTAGCGTCATATTTTGCCTTCTGATCATATGATATATTATTTGATATTTCATATAGGGCATCATAAATTTTTGGTAAATTTGTAAACAGCGGTTTTATAGCATCTATTCTGCTTGACCATCTTGTTTCAGATAATGGTTTTAAGGTCAGATTTATGACATATTTTTTTAATAAATCCCATCTTTTAGCAGAGGACGAAAAATATTTATATAATTCTTGCACAATACAAAAAAAAACCAGTCGTATGATGATTGAGGTTGGCAGCGTCGTTTACTATTAAATTTAAACTATGACTAGCGCACGGTACATAGAAAGCGCGGGGATTTAAATCCAGCAATCTTTTTTGAAGACCATTATTCTTACCGCGCATATTTGATCCATTATCATAACCCTGTCCCCTTAAATTGTTTATATCCAAATTAATGTTGTCTAGTTTTTCTAAAATAAATGACGTCAATCCAGCGCCAGTTGTATCTATAATTGGACAGAAAGCTAGGAAATGCTCTCTTGTTTCCAACTTTCTAGTTTCTGTGTTAAAATTGACAAATCTTATTATAATACTAATTTGTTCTACGTGTGAAACGTCAGGAGTACAATCCAGTATTATTGAAAAATATTTATTAATTCGACATAAATTTAAAATAAAATGTTGAATTTGGTTACCGAGTATGTAAATTATTTCATTTTGAATTTTATCTCCAAGATAAGTCGGCATATTTTTGAAATCCGTATCATTCGTTACGCGTCGTATGTGTTCAGTCATTGAAAGATCAAATTTTCCTAACATTTCAATACATTTTAAAAAATTACCATTGTTACGATCATATAATTTTTGGCTTTGGCCACGAAAAGCCATATTTTGTGTACTTAGAAATTGGACCACATATATTATTCTTTTGATTACATCGTACCAGCGCTGCTTTTCAACCTCTAAAAGTTTTTGTTGAATACTATCAATAGTGTTCTTATTTTTAAGAGCATGACACAAATCTGTCCATTTTTTATAATTATTGAAATGAGCAGAACTTTTCTCATGTCTGCTGCAATACAAAGCTAGATGTTGCCAATCACTAATTCCCTCGCAGAATTTATTTTTATGTTTTGATTCAAATAGCTTGCAACAGAAGCAGTAAACGGCATTTTTGGACACTGAATACAGCAGCCACTCTCTGTGATACTTTTCACCGTTTCCTAAATGCCTTTCATAATAATACTCGGAAAATTTTCGTCCCGAAGAATCACGCGGAAAATTATACTGTTTAATTTGTTTAATCGGATTTTCTATTAAATACTGGATCAAAGTAGCGTTTAAAACTTCTGGCCAGGCTCCAGGATCATCTTTGGAAAAAGTTGGTATTGGTGACGATAATTGTCTTGACGGTGACGATGGTGTATCAGGCACAGGCACAGACGTAACTTCGGCGGCATCATCTTAAATTAATAACAGACAAACAAATACATAATATTGTTCACATGAGTACCTATCTATCTCCTTGTCTGAATAAACTGATTTATCTATCTATGAATAATAATTATTTATATTTATACAAATTAGAGTGTCTGTTTGTAATATTAAAATAACCGCTTTTTACTAAATGCTTATGGATGTACGCATTCAGTAAAAAGTACATAAAATAAAATATAATTTTTTACAATCTCTAAAAACGGCCGGAAAAAAAGTTAATTTTTCTATTCAAAATTGAAAAATAAAATATATTTTTTTTAAATATCCCAAACAGAAGTTATAATATTTATTTTATACAAAATTACACAAAAAGTACACACTTACCACTACATGAAGCGTTTTTTGAATCAGATTTAATAACACTTTCATCGATAACATGACTGGTTTCTGTCTCTAATGATTGTGTCGAAGTGGATGGTTGAGCCGTAAAATATTTACTTATTTTAGTTGCATTTTTATTACGTTCTTCTTCTTGTTTTCTTTTCCTTATTAGATTCTGGTAACCAGATAATTTCTTTTTTTTATCATGATTACTATCACTCATCGTGAAAACACGTTAAAACAATCAGTAGGTAACACCCAAACAATGATTATAAAAATTCAATGCGCACCTTACACACACACACTTTCAATCAAATGATTGTTCATTTGTTTTGTTTTGCCTTAGCTATCTCGTTCGTTAAAATCGGGGAATACCCGTGACCCCACCCCCGCTTGCGTCGCACGCATCGCATCGGGTTGCGTTCAGAAACTCACTCATACTCATACAAACTCGGCGCCTCTACGGTTTAAAATAACTAGTACTTTTTCTCTGGTTCAAAGAACTGCCGCCGTTTTAACGTTGAGCTCGTAAGGAATGTAAACTAAAACCCTAAACGTAAAATGAAACCATAAACGTGAATAATAATAAACATTAAATATTGAGAGACTTGTTCAATAAGCGTTATAGATGTTTTGTTGTTTACAAGGCCTATGTTGCGCCTATTGTACCTACTTACTTGTCGATACTCCACTACAAAAAACAATCATATAGGTAACAAAAATAATTTAGGTGGCAGTGGCGGCGCGGCGCCCAATTGTCTTGGCGCCTGTGTGCGCCGCACACTTCGCACACAGGGGCGGCGCGGCCCTGCTGGCTTGGCGTACAACGTCCATTAATCCAGTCATCTTTCCAAGTTCTACGTTAGATATTTTATCCAGCAGTCTTTTTCCGAGCATGCTTCTCTCCATTTTTCTCTGGGTTATTTTAAGTTGGTATATTTGCTGTTTGTTTAAGGCCCAGGTCTGTGAGCCGTAGGTCAATATAGGTAATATACAGCTGTTAAAAACCCTGGCCTTCTCTCTAATCGATATTTTTTTATTTTTAAATATAAATCGTAAGCTCCAGTATCTTTTCCAGCTGTTGTTTATTCGGCGCTGTACTTCTTCTGACTGGCAATAATTAAAAGAATATACTTTCCCGAGATAAATGTAGTTGCTTACTTTCTCAATGATTTCATCTTCTATTGTTATAAATAAGTCTTCAGAAGAGTTCGACATAACTTTGGTTTTACTTTTATTTATGCTAAGACCAACGCTCTTACATGCTGTATTGAGTACACATACCATGGATTGGAGCTTTTCAGGTGAGTTTTCAAATAAAACAATATCGTCAGCAAACCGCAGATTAGACAAAAGACGACCATTAATATTGATTCCGTATTCTTCCCAATTTATTGTTCTCAGGGCCGATTCCAATATAGAATTAAATAGTTTGGGTGAGATGGGATCGCCCTGTTTCACTCCTCTATTTATTTGAAAAGGATGTTCCACTGTCTCAAGTTCTACTCTTGCGTAGCTGTTTTTATACAGAGCCATTAGAGTCTCTACAATTTCCATTGGGATCCCGTCATCCATGAGGGCTTTCCATAGTGAATTGTGATCTATCGAATCGAAAGCCTTACAGAAATCAATAAATATAATGTAGATGGTTTTATAATATTCTTTTGTTTTTTCAAATATTTGCTGCATTGTATGGAGATGGTCACATGTTGAAAAGCCTTTTCGGAAACCAGCTTGTTCCACTGGAACATTAACTCTATTTAAAACAAAATTTCTTGCGTAGATATAGGTTGTGCATTTCTGCTGGAGGGTGGCACTTCGACTACTTGCTGTAAATGAATTAATTTTAATCATAATCAACTGTGTTTGAATAAAATATAATCATAAATTAAAGAAAAATTAAATACAATTATTTGTTAAGTTTAAAAAAAAAGTTACTCCTTAACTTAAAAGACATATTGAGGCCTGGCTTTTTTTTATGGTTTTTGTTGCTGAAGGGCAATAGCAGTTTTTGAAATTACCATAGTTGTCATCAATAACCTTGAAAAAACATTCACAAATATTAAATATAAAGAGAGAAAAATCTAAACTAATATCGGGTGAAAATTATTATAAAAATCATTTAAAATAATCATATCTCCTAAACTACTAAAAATCGCGGAACATTCGGATTGGTGCCTTACATTCCCAAAATGTAAGACACCAAAAAAATTTTTGGACGTGTCTTTTCCGGCCAACGTGTATATAGGTACCTAAAGTCGGAAAAAACTTAGAAAGTTTGTAGGTGTGGAGTCGGCTTCTTACTTTGATAGTTAAATTTCCGGAATTATGGAATTGCTTGAAACGTTACGATAATTTAATATTTTTAATGATATGTTACCGGAAATGAAATGTAAATAATAAATAAATAAATTCAGGAATTGAATACAATTACTAGGAAATTATAAAATGCCAAGCTGATTTAGGCCGAATATAGCAAAAGTCAAAACATAAAACCGAAACCTAATTGTCTCTGCCAAAATCAGCTTGCCATTTTATAAATTTCCTAGGACTTGTATACAATTCCTAAATATACATTTAGGGTAACAGCGGTCAAGTATTGGGTACATCATCACAACGTTTCAAGCAATTTCGTAAATTTTACTATCACAATAAATTATATTTTAAGAAGCTGACTCCACACCTACAAACTTTTTCAAGGATTTTTCCAACTTTAGGTATATATATCGATCCGATTATCCTATCCTTGCTTATTACTATCACATAATGGAGAAAAGAAATTGATGGTGCTTATGAGTTAGAGCCAGGGGCCGGGCCCCTCCCAGCTACAAATCCTAATTACGCCAATATGGTTGGTGGTGTCTGTATACTGAATATTCTTGCGAAATTTTTAATGAAATGTAATATGAGTTAGAACTGTACCGAGGCCAAAACTATTTATTTCTTACGTCGGATTTAGATGCAGTTTTCTTTTTTATCATCGTAGTGATCCTGGTCAACATATAGGCTATAAGAGGTATTGACAAAATAACCGCCAAGCCGAAAACTGTCGATAAAGTTTAAAAAAGTACATTGATTGAAAGACACTTCCACGCAAACAAAGCCGCGGGCTAAAGCTAGTTCTAAATAAACAAGAGTATTCTTTTTATCATCGTAGTGATCCTGGTCAACATATGGGCTATAAGAGGTATTGACAAAATAACCGCCAAGCCGAAAACTGTCGATAAAGTATAAAAATGTACATTGATTGAAAGACACTTCCACGCAAACAAAGCCGCGGGCTAAAGCTAGTTCTAAATAAACAAAAGTATTCTTTTTATCATCGTAGTGATCCTGGTTAACATATGGGCTATAAGAGGTATTGACAAAATAACCGCCAAGCCGAAAACTGTCGATAAAGTATAAAAATGTACATTGATTGAAAGACACTTCCACGCAAACAAAGCCGCGGGCTAAAGCTAGTTCTAAATAAACAAAAGTATTCTTTTTATCATCGTAGTGATCCTGGTTAACATATGGGCTATAAGAGGTATTGACAAAATAACCGCCAAGCCGAAAACTGTCGATAAAGTTTAAAAAAGTACATTGATTGAAAGACACTTCCACGCAAACAAAGCCGCGGGCTAAAGCTCGTTCTAAATAAACAAGAGTTTTCTTTTTATCATCGTAGTGATCCTGGTCAACATATAGGCTATAAGAGGTATTGACAAAATAACCGCCAAGCCGAAAACTGTCGATAAAGTTTAAAAAGTACATTGATTGAAAGACACTTCCACGCAAACAAAGCCGCGGGCTAAAGCTAGTTCTAAATAAACAAGAGTATTCTTTTTATCATCGTAGTGATCCTGGTCAACATATAGGCTATAAGAGGTATTGACAAAATAACCGCCAAGCCGAAAACTGTCGATAAAGTTTAAAAAAGTACATTGATTGAAAGACACTTCCACGCAAACAAAGCCGCGGGCTAAAGCTAGTTCTAAATAAACAAGAGTATTCTTTTTATCATCGTAGTGATCCTGGTCAACATATGGGCTATAAGAGGTATTGACAAAATAACCGCCAAGCCGAAAACTGTCGATAAAGTTTAAAAAAGTACATTGATTGAAAGATACTTCCACGCAAACAAAGCCGCGGGCTAAAGCTAGTTCTAAATAAACAAGAGTATTCTTTTTATCATCGTAGTGATCCTGGTTAACATATGGGCTATAAGAGGTATTGACAAAATAACCGCCAAGCCGAAAACTGTCGATAAAGTTTAAAAAAGTACATTGATTGAAAGACACTTCCACGCAAACAAAGCCGCGGGCTAAAGCTAGTTCTAAATAAACAAGAGTATTCTTTTTATCATCGTAGTGATCCTGGTCAACATATAGGCTATAAGAGGTATTGACAAAATAACCGCCAAGCCGAAAACTGTCGATAAAGTTTAAAAAAGTACATTGATTGAAAGATACTTCCACGCAAACAAAGCCGCGGGCTAAAGCTAGTTCTAAATAAACAAGAGTATTCTTTTTGTTTCATTTACGGAACCTTAAAAATTTGCATCGATAGAAGCTTGAAACGTTTTATGTTGTTTGAGGTTTTACCATAGACTTCCAACATCTTTTGTGTCAGTGTTAGTTACTGTTGATGGTGAATGACCTTTGGAACAATTATTAAGACATCTTATCTGGGTAGAGACAAAGCACTTTTAATTACTTACCTACTTATATCTTAATAGTAACAAAAATACTACTACAAATTGCTAAAACTAAACCTGAAAATGACGGTGAATGAAAATAAAAAACAGGCCAAGTGCGAGTCGGACTCGCGCACGAAGGGTTCCGTACTATTATCTATAAAAACTGCAAAAAATCATGTCTGTTGTATGGGAGTGCGCGGGTCCGACTCGCACTTGGCCGGTTTTAGTATTTGTTGTTATAGCGGCAACAGAAATACCTACACCATCTGTGAAAATTTTAACTGTCCAACTATTACGGTTCCTAGTGATAGACGGACGGACGGACAGCGGAGTCTTAGTAATAGGGTCCCGTTGGTTATCCTTTAGGTACGGAACCCTAAAAACGGTCTTTATTCTGAATGATGATTGCATTGGAAAATTTCTAGTAGCTCTTTTCTCAGAATGTTTGCTACGTTATTCACCTTTCCGATTTGATCTTGATAAATGAACTTTAATCTTTTCTCTTTACAAAGTTTCCTAAACATTACATTCTATCACTCATATGTACATTTGATTAGGTACATTACATCTCTCTAACCAGCATTACCCAAAGTGTGGGTTGCGAACCAGTGGCGTAGCGCGGGTTTTCGCCGCCTGGGGCTAACCGGAAATTCGCCGCCCCTCCAATTCATAATTAGACAAGAAAATTAATAATAAAGCATCTTTATGCCTGTTTTCACTAACCATAGGAGAAGCCTGAATCAGATGCCTATGTATTTAGGAGTTGCCTAGAGTTTCACTAACTCTTAAGTCATGACCAGTGATAGGATATTCAAATGGTTTTTGCCCCAAAGCACAGAAAGTCCTAACATTCAATTGTATGGAATGGACTTTTGTATAGGAAAATAAATATTTTGTTTTGTAATAAAAAACATTAAAATTTCATCAAATTTGATAGGTACTTATATAAATCATGGTGACCAGGGTCTAATATTGGGACTGGAAGGTTGATACGAGAACTCCTCAACGAGGATTACCCAGGTATTTTGTGGCCGCGCGCAGTTCGTCGCAAAATAAATTGACAGCCCTGCAGCAGTAGGCATTTAAGCCTCGCACGGCGGCGGCGCGGGTGTTGTTCTACAGCCGTACCGGGGAACTGGTAGAAGAGTCATTCGTTCGTTTGTTACCTTAGATAAAACAAAAGGAAGATATGGTACTCCGCTTCCCTCGCGCGGCCCTGCAAATATATAGGTAGGGCTGTTTTGTGTAGCTTGTCGAAGCTTTGTCGCTCTATCTCTATCGTTCGGTGGCGCTTGTTTAAAAAAGAGGTCAATTTTTCAGTTGACGATATAAGAACGTACCTTATCTACCTTTTGTTATACAATGTTTGTTACCGACTTCTTTATATTTTTGCGGAAGTCCCTGGAAAGTTGCTGTCACTTTTTATGGTATGTAACAACAATAAAATGCCACAGCAACAAGGGCGACAAAAAACAAGTCGCTAATGAAATGAAATGAATACTTTATTTCTGCAATATAGGTACATAAATACACTTATCGCACGTTAGGATTGATTAAATGGGTAGTAAAAATAATTAAATTTAAAAGAGGAAATACAATATATTAAAATAGGTTTTGGGTTTGCTTATATTTAATAAGTAAATACACGAACATGGACTAAAATAAAGGTATATTTAATGTATACAATTATTACCCATATACTAAATACTAATACGTTACATATATAAATACATGCCTAACTCCGCCCATTCGATTAGTCTAGCTAAGAAGAATGGGCAAGAAACTTAGCAAGATAATGTCTTTTTTTTTCAATCATCAATATTTACATTATCTAGGTACAACAATGTTTTAGTAAAGAGATAGAAGGTAGAGGACAAGAGAAAGTCGGATAATCAGGCCAAAAGTTGAGTTAAATAATATTAAAAACAAAACTTAATAGATTATCTCTTTATCCTCCTGTTATAAAATTATAGCGTCTGTCAGCCTACCTAGCCGGCAGGGGGGGGGGGACGCTCCACACTAACTAAAATTTTCACTTCGAAGCTTAATATTTCGCCAACGGATCCCTAAATCGAAAAATGGTTCTCACATAACCAAAATGTTTTTGAACGGCCTATCCAACGATACCCCATACTATGGGAAAGACGAGAAAAAAAATTCATCCCCAGTTTACGTGTATGAGAGGTACCCTTTGTCGGCGTAAGTAATAATTTATATCCATGCCAAATTACAGCTTTCTAGTACTAATAGTTTCTGCGCTAAGCCGCGGACAGACGGACATGGCGAAACTATAAGGGTTCCTTGTCGGACTCCAGAACCCTAAAAAAAGAACACGCACAAATCTTCAAAAAAAGATTTACAACTGTAACTCAAAGACTTTATCTCCTAGGAGGAAGGTCACGGAAGACGCTCTCTCGAAACTCGCCCGTATGTCGGTGCATTAGGGTTCACGCATTTTTGTTAGGAACTCAATTAATTCCCAAACATTAGTTAGTTAGCGCGGGATGTTTCTTGGGAAAAGTGGTTCAGTGTGATCGGTAGAATATGTGGCTTTAATGGTAGCGGGCTATTTACGCCCGGTATATAGTCCAAACCCGAACTTTCTAGCAACAACCGTTCCCAAGATATGATCGGCTTGTGTACGAGTTTGTTCAGTATGAGTAGTACCTTCCGCCTCAGCGGCGGCAGCGGCTCGAGATAGACAGCTGGTGGTCTGTCGCCAGGCGGTTGGGTTGGGCGGGAAAACGTAAGAGTACGACGACGCGACGCGAGGACGACGAACCTCAGGACTCAGGCAGGCAGGAGAGAGGTTGGGGGGCGGTGTGGCACGGACCAAGTCACAAATATACTTCACGACCTCGGCTAGCGGTGACTTTCGATGCCAACGAAAACCGAAAATCTCGTACAAACAGGGTCTAGGAGAAAATTCATAAAAAATAGAAAAAAAACATTTTCAAAATTTTTACTTTACATCCCTTTTAGAAAGACATGTCTTACATTTTCTTCTTTTACACCATCTCTCTATCTGTACTCCTTCATACTAATCAAATCATTTCAATCAGTCAGTCACCGTTTTGTAGTTTTATTTTAATACTTTCGTCCATGAGCAAAATATCAATAAAAAACTTAAAAAAAACTTGAAAACATACCAGTAAAGTATTGCTATTTTATATTGATATAAAGCATAAGGCATTGTAGGTGGTAGAGCTGATGCCGGGCTCGACTGTGGAGGTACCACCATCTTACTCGCAAATCCTCCCGAAGTTATTCGGGGGAGAGCAATGAGGTTTTTCTTCCCGAAGTTATTCGGGGGAGAGCAATGAGGTTTTTTCTTATAATATCTTTGGGGGAGAGTAAGAGAACAGCTCTCAGGCAAAACCAGGCGGCCCACCATTGCCTGGGACCGATGGATGGCGGTATATCCATCCCCAATTGCCGGGCCTTATATAAAACAGGCTGGTGACGGGCAGCGGCGTCACTGGTGCAAGGGTTTCGGCACCGCGCTCACCAACCCGCCTGCCCAGCGTGTGTGAGTATGGGCATTTCTTCCAGGATAACCGCCAAGAGTGGCGAAATCCTGGAAAGGCCTATGTCCAGCAGTGGACGAAACAGGCTGAGGGATGGATGGATAAAGCATAATATTGGTATGGTGTTTATTGATAAATCGTCAAAATCAATATCGCTGCCTAGGGAGGCGAAATTCATACTGAAAAATACTAATATTTCGAGCCCTGGCGTCTGACAAATAATTCGGCACCTTTGAGTACGAAACACTGATTTTTATTATTTGTTGAAGTAGATACCTACAATTTGGTCAAAACAACAATTTGACCAAATTTGAAACTTTGTATTACCGACTGAAGCAAATAACGTTAAAAAAATGCAATTTTTTTCAAGGTTTCTTGTATGAGGATGGGAACACTCCATTTTTTTAAATTATTTGCCGTGATATATATCCTTTAAAAATTTCAACCGGGCACCTATAAGGCTAAAGCTGTAGACCCCTGTGTGTGACAGACTGAGTCATAGTAATAGGGTCCCGTTGGGCAACCTTTGGTTACGGAACCCTAAAAACATAGTTCGGGCATTACTATGGTTTGGGCCAGCACAGAAGGCCTGTTCCGTGTGGAGTTTTCCTCCACGACGAACCCCCCTGACACTCCGAGAATGTGCTACTTTGTGCCCCTTTTCCGTACTGACCCTAACTATAGCATTTGCCCTCAGCTCCGCCCGCGTTTATTCAATCTCTGCCAGGGTCACTACGATGATAATGATTAAAGAAAATCGCATTCCAATCCGCCGAGTGCTTCTCGAGTTAAAACAGAACATAAAGTGCGCGCCAGATAAGTCTGCGTGTGGCCAAAATCATAAATCGCAGGCCGCCAAGTTGTTGTTACGTCAGGTGTATGTACCTAGTGAGTGTGTAGAATGTCTATCATTTTAATTAGTTTTTAGTGGTCAAGCTTGGCAATCATCATGCCAAAGGTCAAGTAGTAAAACGTTAGTAACGCCACCAGTCGCGCGCAGACTTATCTGCCGCACACTTTACAGCCTATTACAGACAGACAGACAGACATTCCAAAACTGGTAGTTTTGGATTCAGTTACAATTAATAAATAAGTCTAATGAATAACCCATTTCCTCCAAAATGTTGAAAAAAATACTTTCTAATAGATTTTACGACAAAACGATCAGTTAAAACAAGAAAAAAAAATCCCAAAAACTAATTTTGTCAACTCTCGACCTCTTTGTTGGCAGAAATCATCGACTCAGCTGACGATTGAATATAAAATAAAATTGTCCTCATTATTACTAAAAACATTGCAATTGTTATTTTTATTTCTGACGTCATCGACCGAAATCTGCGACATTTATGTAAACAAGCGATCATGTGATGGGTACATGGGTATCGGGCGGTGAAACAAAAACAGTGTATCACAGAGTCACATGGTCTTCCTGACCATAGAACACAAACATCCTCTTCAAGGAAACCAAGGAGGCTAACCAGTGGCGAATCCAGGGGGAAAGCTAGGAGCCAGGAGTCCCCTCCAAAATATGCGTTATAGGACTCACAAATTTGTTTTATACTAGTACTTTAATCTGACAATTTCCCACTTATGTTGTACCTACTACAGTCGTAAATCTACTTACCTACACTAGATTTTAAAGGGGAGTTATCCCGACATAAACTTTTTTCAAATTCATTTTAGACCAGGAATTTGTGATATTGTCTGAAAAAAATATATGTTTTAGATAGGGTTTTCTCGATTTTTTCAAGTTTCAATTTACTAAACTGCTCGATCGATTTTTTCATTTTATATGAAGTTAACATCACCAAATTGTATGTAAATTGCAGGTAATTAAAGAAAAGGTACTTTACGAAGTTGAATGATAACATTGAGGTCATATGCTATGCTGATGACACCGCGGTAATATTTAAGGATAGAACCTGGGACAAAGTTATTAAGTGCGTAGAGGCTGGACTAGCTTCAATAGCGGATTGGCTACAAAGAAACCTACTTACGTTAAACGTTGATAAAACTAAGTTTGTTTGCTTCCATAAGACTGCTGCTTCTGGTCCATCTCTCTTATTTCCACATGAAATCAAGGTCCACATTTGTAATAAATGGAAAACTCCATCTCAATCAATCTGCTCGTGCATGACAATTGGTAGGGTGGCATCAGTCAAGTACCTTGGAGTTGTGTTGGATGAGAATCTTAACTTTAAAGAGCACGTACGAAACGTGGCAGGTCGTTTACGGAGATTGATTGGTGTGATGAAACTGCTACGAAATAGTGCGGACCGAGCAGTTTTACGACTTGTCTATTTGTCTTTGTGTCAATCAGTAATTTCCTATTGCATCACTGCGTGGGGTAGTTGCGCAAAGTCAACTCTTATAATATTGGAGAGGGCTCAGAGATCGGTCCTGAAAGTTATGCTTAGGAAACCTTTCAGGCATCCAACAAAAGAAGTTTTTGGTGAAGCTCAGGTCCTTTCTGTAAGACAGTTGTATATACTGAGAGTTGGACTTTCCCACCATAGAACTGAATTAAGAGAATGTAGCCAGAGTGTTGAAACTGGGCGGAGACATCGAATGAATGTGAATACTCCCTTAGTAAAGACACAATTTGCAAAGAGATTTAGTTGTTTTTCTTTCCCATATATTTACAAACAGGCTTGTAAATATTGCAATCTCAGAAGCTGTAGTGTCTGGGAAGTGAAGCAAAGAATAACTAAATGGTTACTTACACTTAACTATGACGCTACCGAAAAAATATTAGAAATACAAAAATAAAAATAATCTTTTTCAATATGTTGTATGTCATATCGAGTATGTATTATTTATTTAGTATAAAATTATATAAATATATATATATATTCTTTTTCTTTTGTAATAAATGTAATAAATTTCAGGATTTAATTAAAATGTTAAAAAAAAAATGGTAATGACAAAAATCTCGCATATTATAATTTAATTCATCATCATTTGATAAATTTTATTTAATTTGGCCTTGCAAATAGAAAATGTATTTGATTTCAATTTAATTTTAAGATAAATTTCTTGTAGTATACTTCTTTGTACATCTAGCCCATTTGTAACAATTTTTGCAAATCTCTGTTAAGACTCCCGCGTTTCAAGCTCGACTTAGTTTGGGGTCTGTTATTAAACGGGTGAAATTAATTCAACGCTCAAACGTACAAGCTCCACTTTTTTACTACACTGTCTGCGTACTGTGTACAACTACTTCCGCATGATAACAGGATTATTATTTTTTACGCTACCCACCTATATTTTTGTTTTTTGTGTACTGATTATTTGTTTGTGTTTGGGTCTGTAACTTCTTATTTTTCTTTTGCATTTGCATGTACTTTTGAGAAAATAAATGTTTTTGTATTTGTATTTTGTATTTGTACGAAGTAAGTATATAAACCAGTGGCGTAACTATACCATCTGGGGCCCGTGGCAAATTCTATGGATGGGGCCCTATCCTATCTAAAAATCGTCACGTTGTACTCAGTTTAATTTTAATAGCCTTCGAGATTTTCAGCGCACTCAATTACACGTTAGGTTGGGGAAAAAGTTTCTTCGCATTTTATATGAAAATTCAAAACATTTTTTAATAAAGTTTATTTACATTTAACTAAAGTATGTAGGTGCCATTTTGTTCGATAAAGAAATTCTGGTGCTTCTGATCAAAAAACCGCGACAAGTGGTTTTGGCAGTCCTGTCGTGATGTTAACCTGACACTGCCTAAGGAATTCTGAAGAGTCCGAAACAAGTGGAAATCTGAAGGTGCAAGGTCAGGACTATACGGCGGATGCATTAATACGTCCCAGCCAAACTCTCTTAATTTTTGCTCAGTGGCTAAAGACGTCTAGCGTTATCATAATGAAAAACCACACCCCTTCTGTTGACTAATTTCGGCCGATAATTTTAACAAATATTTTTGAGCTCGCGGCCTCTTGGGCCGGGGCCCTCTTGGGTCGGGGGCCCGTGGCATTTTGCCAGCCCTGCCACCCTATTGTTACGTCACTGATATAAACGGATATATTTTTCATTTTATTTTTACCGTAAGTATGTTTTCTGAGAGAAAAACAGGATTTTTTAAGAACGCGCGGATGTTTTTGTTGTTATGTAAACAATAATGAAACGTCATAGAATTCAGTTCTAATTGACGCAAAATGAGGTGCTCATTGTCAGGGATAACGGGCCCTTAATAATATCTACAGGAAATGGTACTTAATAGCTTGAAGAGAACTACCCGCAGCCCCTCCAAAATGTTTCTGGGTCCGACACTGAAGCTGACTCAAAGGAGTCTTGTTCTTTTAAGAATAATAGAATAAGAATAAGAAATATTTATTGCCAAACACACGAAAAAAAATAGTGCAATCAAATTAAAATAAAAAATACACAAACAGTTCATACACAAAATATAAACATTTAAACATAAAGAAAACATTTGGACAAATGGGAACAACTCAGCAATTTTCTGACGCTGTCATACAGTGTGCAGTGCTGGTTTTCAGTAATCCCCAGCTCTTAAGGTAGTGTTCAGAGCATAAAGTATTAGGGGTAAGTACACAATAAAAAAGAACGGTTGTAATTGTGTAAAGTGTCTGATGTGTAGTGTTGTATGTGTAAGAAAGAATAGTGACTATTATTTTAAACTAAAATACGTTTAATGTAGTGTGGTGAATGTTGAGTTTTAGATGAGGGGCATGTTTACAATTTGCTTGGAGATAAAATGTTTTACTTAATAATATATATTTAAAAGAAAATTTACTTTAAGAGGATGCTTCAAATTTTCACCTTGTTTTTGTCGCTGTAGAAGTATTGCCTTAAACTTAGCTTTAAAAGTTTTAGTACACATTTTTTCTCTTAACGGTGGCGGTAGATTGTTCCATATTTTTGATGCCGCGTGTTTGAAACATCCTTCGTATCCTCTGGTTTTATGCTGAGAAATGAAAAGTAAGTTCTGGAGTTTAGATCTTGTATTAAAGTTGTGGCCATCCTTGCGCCATATAAATTTCTCGAACAAATATTCTGGGTTTTTACTCCAAATTATTTTTTGTGTTGTGCATGCAATATGTAATTCCCTGCGTGCCTTCATATTGAGAATTCCATTTTTATTAAGATATGGAGTTATGTGACTTCGTTTTGGGATTTGAAAACAAAACCTTGCACAAGCGTTTTGTATCCTTTGAATGGCCCGCTCAGTTTTTTTAAACAGTCGAGGTCCATATACAGCACTGCAGTAGTTCAATGGCGAAAGAATGATCAAATCTGTAAGGAGCACACGTATGTCAACTGATAGGTAATTTCGTATATTATACATAACTTTTAGCATAAGCTAAGCTTCTATAAAGAATGCAAATTTAATCTTGTCGGTCACATGTTTTATAAATCGCATTTCACTGTCTATGGTCAAACCCAAGTTTTTTGCCTCATTAACTTTGGGTATTTCTGTATTTTCAATTCACAACTTTGGATTGAATTCATTTACTTTTTCAATTTGTCTTTTCGTCCCTATAATCATCATTTTAGATTTTAATGGATTTAATAATAGTGAATTACGCTTAGCCCATGTACTTATTCTATTTAAATCTTGGTTAATTAATTCTATTGCCTGAACAGTGTCGTTGCCGTCGAATGAGTGGTATATTTGAGTGTCGTCAGCGTACAGATGACATTTAGTGTTCTTTATATTATCAACTAAGTCCGTTGTAAATATAGAGAACAAGATAGGACTTAAAATTGAACCTTGTGGAACGCCCCGTGATAGATAGGCCGGCTTAGAACAAATTTTGTCCCCGTTAGGGTTTTCTGTTACAACTACTTGTTTCCGGTCACTAAGAAAAGATGTGAACCATTTACAAGTATCTTTGGAAAAACAGTAACAAGCCAATTTAGCTGTTAAAATTAAAGGATGCAGACAATCAAGGGCTCGCGAGAAATCCAACAGGACCAGTACACTACTTTTGCCTATATCAGATTCTGTTATGAGATCGTCAATTACTTGTAACAAAGCAGTTTCCGTTCCATGCTCCTTTCTAAAACCTGATTGCAATTTAGGTATAATATTTTCTTTGTCAAGGTATTCTAACATTTGTTTCAGGACAACTTTCTCTATTATTTTACTAAATGTAGGCAAAATGCTTACAGGACGAAGGTCTGTTACACTCTCGACATTATTTGATTTTGGTAATGGCTTCACTAGAGCCACTTTACAAGATTCTGGAAAGGTATTTGTTTCTATAGACTTATTGACTGATAATGATTGAGGTAAAGTTAATTTCAACATTTCAGCATAAATAGAGTCATGTCCAGTGGCATTTGTTTGTATATTTGAAATTATCTTGGCTATTTCCTCTTCCGAAGTTGGTTTAAGCATAAAAGAACTTGTCATTTTCTTATTATTAGCAAAATGTGAAATGAGATCAAAATCAACACCGCCGTCAGTTGGCAAGTTTAGAAAATTATCATTTATTACGTCTGGGTCATTAAGATGGTCAGGTATATGAGCCTTATTAAAATTGCTGGTGATAGAAGTCTTTTTGAGATATTTCCACATAACTTGGGGATTATTTTTATTTACGTAATGCTCAAAAAAAGCAGCTTTTTCTTTTTCGATTGTGGCCGTGACTAAGTTTTTTAGTCCTCTTTAGCAGAATCTTTTTTTGTTTTATGTGCCTTAACTAGAGCTTTGTCTCGGATAGACATCATTAATTTTACTGTCTCGGTTATCCATGGTTTTGGTGCTTCCTTAATTTAATTTTTCCGTAATTAAAAAGAGTGTTTATCAAACAAAAGTAAGACACACTCATTAAATAGCTTGATCATGTCGTTTACCTTTTCTAACTCTAATATGCTATTCCACGTTATTGATTCCAAGTCAACTCTAAAATTATTTTCATCGATTGTATTCAATGAGCGTGTCATAATAAATCTTTTAACAGGTTTAGGTTTCCGAATATTAAAATCAGCCAGCACTATAGCATGGTCACATGATTTTTTTACATTTACTTAAGTGGTGTATCGGTAATAATCAAGTCGAGTAAGGTGCTCGATTTGTCACTTATTCTCGTAGGTTCATTAACCATTTGCTGTAGATTCTGTTGAGAGCAAAAGAGGAGTATTTGTTTTGCCTTGGAGGTCTCCGAGTCCAAAATATCAACGTTAAGATCAGTGAGAACGCAAGTATAGTCATTACCTGAAAAGCAACTGATGGATTCATTGATAGCATCTAATGCTTTCGGTACCTTGACAGCTTCTGGTCTGTAAGCGGTTCCAATAGCCATTTTTGCCCCTGGCAGCTGAACTTCCACCCATAACTGCTCAAGATCAGATGCTGGATGCGGTCTGACACGAGCTCGTATAGTTTTCCTTTTGGATAGGGTCGGATCATTGCGGAAAATGGTGTACAAAAATCAACTAGTAGAGCATTGTAATTACCAAGTGATATCAGAGAGTAGGGCAAAATATTTTAATATTTAAGATTTTGCTTCCCACCATCACATTATTATAAATAATTATAACCATTATTAATAAAATCCATTATTTTTTTAAAGATTTCCAAAATGAATGAAAATGATTTCCAAAGGCTGATCAGAACCAGGGATTGAAAACAGTACCGATAGCTGAAATTAACTGAAACAAAGAGCGATAGCACTTATGGCACCATTTTGAATTCTGTACCTACCATTATTCCACCGTTTTCGTTTCGGTTCCGATATAAAGACGATTCCATGCGTGATGCGTATAAGAGGGGTGAGGGGATGAGACGGGAGTACGCTGCGCATCACACCCGTTCGCCGCCGTGTCGCCGCTCGCTCCATCGGTTAATTTTCTGTAGCCGTTACTTTTTTGTCAGGCGGCGGCGACTAATAGTACATTGTACACCGAGTGGAGAAAGAGGCCGATTACCAACGAGGGTGTAGTTTGAGGTCCGAGGCGCACTTTCTCCCGAGTGATACATAGTGCTTTATACTACACCTGCGAGGAAAATAAAAGACAAAATCACCCATTCTTCTATATCACTACTAGACGACATTTTGAGTTACTTTTAATAAAGATACAACCAAAGAAACAGATTGATGACTCGCGTTCGATTTGCAGTTTTTAATTTCTTTTTTTAATAATAAAAATAATATACAATACACCAATTAGAAATAAAGATTAACAAATAATAATAAAGAATAACACACAACACACAGATAATACACAAAACAACCATAAAACCAAAGCAAAACCCCGATGAAGGTCAGACTAAATAAAATACTTTATTCAAGTCATCGCTGTCGCCGGGCAGGGTACCCAAGACACTGGCGGCATTGCCTCGTTGGATGGCAAGGCTGATGCGTTGCCCAAGGTAGGCTCCAGCCCTTGGATCCCCTGAGGCATCCACCAGACGCGATGCTACCTATAGTTGTTTAAACAGTTGTCGAGCATCAGGCCTCACGGCCCAAATGTCTCGACGCCAAACGGCACAAACATGTAGCCCTCACCTAGAACTGCATATTTGCGCCGCTTGTTGCGCTCAGCCGTTGCCGCCGCAGCACCCGCCGTGGTAGCAGTCCACTGGACGTGAGACGCAGCGAGGGTATCGACACACGTTGCATCCCACACTAGGTAGAGAGCGACCATTCTGCCACGGAATGAGTGTCATCCCATCGGGCCTCTTGCCATCGTCACGTGCGATGCCGTTCGGCTCTAAAATTGCCGGCACGTTGACAGTTGCAAGGGCCCTCGGACGGACGGGCAGCGCTACGCTGACATGAAAGACCGTGATGACCCAGCCGGTCAACGCTCGCACCACAGCGACAGCGATGACCCTCGTTAGTCTTAGTACCGAGTCGCAGACAGATGGCAAGACTAAAAGTTGTCTTGTCCAATAAAGTACCAATGTTGGCAGAGGGAATAGCGTGCAGCCAGATTTTTTTAATTATGTACATAAATAACAAATGGCCAGTATTATTTTGCAAATTTAGACATAAATACTTTTTGACTTTCACTTTTTTCATTTTTTTATGATCATAAATAGCCAGTGGCCAGTATTATTTTGCAAACTAAGACATAAAAACTTTTTGTCTTTTGGCATTATTGTTCAAGCTAAGTTAAGTACCAAGAAGTTTATACCCTTTTTGATGTAACATTTATGCTTATCGTACGGATGTTGTCAACAAATAAAAAAAAAACAGCACGTTAACAATGGATTTTCATATACTTTTTCTGCCCGCTCAGCACGTTAACAACGGATTTTCATACATTTTTTCCGCCCGCATATTGGTATGACAGCAATGACGTATATTCTCCATCGTTTTCGAAAAAGAAAGAAGGAACTTTCCAAGCAGGTGTAGTATAAAAGTAATTCCAAATTCCCAACCCGTTTTATGCGGTTAAATTTTGGTGTACATTGTTTTTCGGTATGACGTCATTTCGGTGAATGAAGGTATCGTAATTTATGGGTTATTCAATCCTTGATTAGAACTCTAAACTTGTATGGTAAATCGGCAGCACTGACCTTAATAGAGGTCAGTTGTCGGCAGCCAAATTATATTTTTTACAAGTAACTCACAACTTGATATTGAGCAACAAGACCTTGTTTATTCTGAATGTAGTTGAAAGAAAACCAGATTATTAGGCTCGCGTGATCTGTCATTTCCCTCGCGTGTTTGAGCCCTCGCTTGCACTCGATTATCATTTATTTATCAAAAATAGTTAGGATAAAAAAAAACAAAAAAAAGACATGTGCATAATATATTTACGCATTTCATTTAACTGTACACTTAACACCTACAAAACGAAACCATGATTTCCATATTTGTTACTAATCTATAAAAATTGGGAACAAAATTATAAATGTACACTTAGGCAGGTTAGGTACGTCACTTTATTTGCTGTTTTAAATAAATCGTATATAAAATGTTTTTTGTACTTTGATTTTCATAATAACTATACAGAAAATTTCGTTTTGTTACCAAGTGTCAAAGCATATTTTGAAAAACATACCTATAATCTTGAGGTAGACGATACGTGTCCAATAAGCATTACTTCATTACAATATATTACCAAGTCATACTTAGTAAGTATTTAAGTACCTAGGAGCTGCTGAGTCCATTACAATCCAAAGTTATTACAATAACACAAATCTATATATCATAATAATAAATGCTGATGCTGCTATGATACAAAATTATTGGTAAATCATTAGAATATAGTTAATTATTCCAGTTAGTATATCGGAGTATTCTTTACGTAGTTACGCTTAGCTCGATCTATGCTAACTAAAAATAAATAAGTGAACAATGGTTGTAATAAATAAAGATGGCACGTGAACACTATTGAGGCTCCACTGCACGTTCTTATCAATACTGCTAATCTCAGTCAGCACCCATTTTAAGAGATTACCTGTAACAAATAAATATTAAATGCGCTTTGTTCTTTACAGTGCGGGCCAGCTAAGTTCGGGGACGTGAAGTTAAATGACACCAGCGCAGTATGGCCTGCGCACTTCTTCGCGACGCTCATAAATATACTTTATTTCTAGGGCAGCAGGAAAATCGGTCATCGACCTTTGCATATTTTGTACGGGACCCCGTACCACGAAACGCAGTAATTTGCGTAAAGCGATGAAGATACTTGTTGATGGCTTCTTGAGTCGGAGCCAAGGGCCAGCCCCCCCCACCCCCCCAGCTACAAATCCTAGTTACGCTAAAGCGCATGTGCGATGCCGCCGTCTGAGACTAATGTCACGCCCGCCACCGTAGCGGTCCGAGGGGGGGGGTCCACAGAGGTAATGACTCCCCCAAAATCATTCACGTCAACTCGAAAAATCCCCTAAACTTTGGCGGTTTACGATCATTTCAAACAAATTTTTATCTGCCTACTAAGGTCTAAGCAAAAGTATTCAAAATAACGTTAAAAAAAGTAATTCAAACTGTGCAAATCTTTCTGTTTTGACAACCGCGGTTGGTGGCGGCGACCGCAAGCCCAATAAAATTTTATTAATTATGAGACTGAGATATTTAATTTTATGAAAAAAAAAAATTGTTTGGCCTATTTTACTGTTAAAGTTGGCCTCTTGAACTATACTTGAGCCTATATAGATGACCCCCCCCCCACCCAAAATCTTGAGCTGCGACCGCGCCTGGCCCGCCACTTAAATTAGTCCGAACTATACTCGTATTTGCCACTTACCTAGTTACATAAAACAGTTGTCTAGTACGTCCTAATGACCGGCGGCACGGTCTTGCACTCGCCCTGGTCCAAAGTTTCATCAATGACCGGTCGGTAAGTGAGCGTGGTCGCGCCGGTAGCTGCGTTCGTTTCAGCCATCGTGTGCTTGCGCCAGTGCTGCTCGAACGTCTGTTTTGACTGTGGAAAACGAAGGTGAGTATTTTAGTTTTGAATCCGAAAAGCAAAACAACGGTAAGGTACTGCCGAAAAAACTTTAACTTAAACGATCATTTATTTCTCCGACGCATCAGAATTATATACTAAAATGGCCCCGCATTCACACAAGTAGAAATAATACTCAGAGCGTTCACTGACTCAGAGGAATCCGACGAAAGATGCCATCTGTTGCATAGCGAACTCTAGGATGCATATCCAGTAATCCTTTCCTCCAAAGGGCACATCTTCCTCCGATTTACCCTTTGATATGCAATAGTTTCTGTAGTCCCATGAAACATGAGGCTCCAAGGGCTAGTGTACATCTTTGGGTTAATTCGTTAATCGAGTCAGGTCGAGCCACGCTGGGATCGATGCATTTCATTCATTCATTTGTTTTAGGATAGACAGACAATACGGTCCGAAATAGAATTACATCGCTCAAACTGCGAGTGAGTCAGAGATAGCACACTATTATTTAGTAAGCTGGGATCGATGCATTTCATTCATTCATTTGTTTTAGGATAGACAGACAATACGGTCCGAAATAGAATTACATCGCTCAAACTACGAGTGAGTCAGAAATAGCACACTATTTATTTAGTAAGCTGGGATCGATGCATTTCATTTATTCATTTGTTTTAGGATAGACAGACAATACGGTCCGAAATAGAATTACATCGCTCAAACTGCGAGTGAGTCAGAGATAGCACACTATTTATTTAGTAAGCTGGGATCGATGCATTTCATTCATTCATTTGTTTTAGGATAGACAGACAATACGGTCCGAAATAGAATTACATCGCTCAAACTGCGAGTGAGTCAGAAATAGCACACTATTTATTTAGTAAGCTGGGATCGATGCATTTCATTTATTCATTTGTTTTAGGATAGACAGACAATACGGTCCGAAATAGAATTACATCGCTCAAACTGCGAGTGAGTCAGAGATAGCACACTATTATTTAGTAAGCTGGGATCGATGCATTTCATTCATTCATTTGTTTTAGGATAGACAGACAATACGGTCCGAAATAGAATTACATCGCTCAAACTGCGAGTGAGTCAGAGATAGCACACTATTATTTAGTAAGCTGGGATCGATGCACTTCATTTATTCATTTGTTTTAGGATAGACAGACAATACGGTCCGAAATAGAATTACATCGCTCAAACTGCGAGTGAGTCAGAGATAGCACACTATTTATTTAGTAGTGCGATAAGGACGGCATGAATTTGAATGAACTGTAAGTTAGCTTACAATTAATTCGGACCGCGGGGATTATGTCATACTACGACCTCTGTAATGGAAATTGCAGTCAAAATCAACATCCTGGAAAAATAAATACATATAATAAATAAAACTAGCTTTTGCCCACGGCTCCACCCGCGTGTTATTCGGTTTAACGGCATGCTTTTTTCCAGGATAAAAAGTAGCCTATGTGTTAAGTTAGGGTATAAGCTATATCCATTTTAAATTTCATCCAAATCCGTACAGCCGTTTCAGCGTGAAAGAGTAACAAACATACACACACACACACACCCTCACACAAACTTTCGCATTTATAATATTAATGTGAAGTGTGATATATCGTCACGACATGAATCCCCGAGGGGGTGTCAGAGGTGTTCCGGGTGTGAACTGTGAAATGCAAGTCACAGTCGGCTCACCCACGTTTCACCGACGATTGTTACGTCCCAACGTGATGGGTGGTGCACATCAGGCATAAATACAGTAGAATCCGGATATAACGACGGTCAAGGGACCGGCGATATTTCGTCGTACTAACCGGACGACACACTAAACGGCCAATAATTTAAGCTTTTTTTATGTAAGAATTCAGATTAATTTCTATTTAAATACAAAAAATATTTATCAGAATTAACAAAAAGTAACTTTAATGATACAGCATTGCATGTTTTACCTTTTCCTCAATGGACTATGAATGAAATTATATAAAATATGTATATACATAGATAATGTTGTATGTATTTACTAACGTACGAAGTCTGTAATTTTAGTTTGTTTTTGACCGATTTTTGTTCGATAGTAAGAACTTCGTACAGGAGGTGGGGGGCGAAAGGGAATCGGAGCGGGGAGGTATTGTTTGTGCATAGGTATTGTAAACAAAACACTGCACGTCGTTCTAACCGGACGATTTATTGTCAAAATAGGTCGCTATAAGCAGTTGGTCGCTTAAGCCGGAGTCGTACTATACGGATATGTTTTCATAGTAAGTCTATATGAAATAATATTTTTAGGGCATGTAGGTTTCCTCGCGTTATTTTCCTTCACCGTTCAGCACGAAAAACTAGAGGCCAGCGTTCTAACCCTGCACTACCGACGCTTATGTTTAAATTTACTGATATCAATTTTGGCCAAGAGTAGGCAGTTATTTTTCTTTTGACGTCATCAAGTGCCACTCACAATTAGTAAACACGTGACGTCGATGTAACGAATGTAAACATTTTACGTCAAATAATTATACTGAGAATGAACACAAGGTTCATTATAATTCATTTTGGTTACCCTAAGAAATATTTAAAAAGCCTAAAAATAAATATTTTTCCTTTTTGCTCAAAATATGATAAAGTTATCAGGGTTCAAAAGAAATGTAAAAAAAATAATGTCTTACATTTATGTTATATCAATAAAAAAACATGTTTCTCTGTTATTTTTGATGATAGAACGATATTTTCCTTTAATTCATCGAAACTTCAGGGTAATTCGTTTTGTGAAATAAATTTGGCATTTATCAAACTTTAAACAAATATGAATGTTATTGCGAGTGAAAAATAATGCCGGAATAGCCGTTCTGCGGGGCTATTACGTATCTTCAAATCGGTTGCCAACTATGGTTGCTATTCACCAAAAACAGATAAAAAACGAACTTCCAAAATAACCTTCAATAGGTATTAAACTATTTACGAATTGTGACGTCATTTCAAGTGCGAACGTATCCTTAGATAAGCTAATAATGTTTTCGACGATAGGCACTCGGTTGGCAAATGATTTCACGATACAGAATCAGGGGGCTGGTTTTAAAGAGATAACACTGACCTGGCCATCCAGCGGCTTGGAGTAGTCATACTCATCATGTCTACTTTTGAAATCCTCTCTAGCGTGCGCGCCACGGCTCTCCTTCCTAGCTAGAGCTCCCTCCACGATCTGGACAGAGTTGATGAGCAGGTTCTGAAGCTCCAGGGTCTCTATCAAGTCGCTGTTCCAGATCAGGGAACGGTCGGAGACTTTCACGTCTTTCAGTTCACCGTAGATCTCGTGAATTTGACGTTGGCCTGTGGAAAATAGATAAACTAATTGTTGAAGTTTTCTTGTAAGCTATTTTATCTAAATGTGGAAAAAGGAACACGATTTATTTATCCCTATAACCTTTATTTAAAACTTAAGCGGTTTATATAACCTTATACCCTTTATTTAAACGTTAAAATGATATTTAAAAACAGCTTTACGGTATCATACTTATAGTAGTTTTGAGAAGTTTCGTTTAAAACTGTTTTTTGTCATTATCTTTTAGGAGTTGTACAATGTATTACTTACTTCGTAATTTTTTGGTTTTCGTTTGTACAAAAATATCTATTTCAACTTGATCAACATTTATTAATGTTAACACAAAATAGGTGACATTTTTTCCCCCTAACATATTATACAATCAGATACAGCAAGAGCATTTTTGGCAGGGCATAATGTCAGAAACGATGAAAACAAACCAGTACAAATTGAAACGCAATAAAAATATTTATTTACATAAACGGGTCCCAAATACAAATGCTTTGGCATTCTAAGTAATATTCCGGGGGATCTTAGGTTCAAGAAAAAAGGTCAATGGAGCAAACACGATCAGATAAAAATCGACGCAGCAAAATATGTTTGTGCATAAATATTTTGCATATCTTGATACTATTTTAAATTTACATGTTTATGTAATGAGACCGCTCATTTACAATAAATTAGCTGATAATACGACAGATTTTAGGAATCTCTCAACGTTTACTAAGCAAATAAAAATATATTTGCTAAAGACAGCTTACTACTTAGTAAATTGTTTAATTCATTACGTACGTTTTAATTATCATTAGTATTAAAATGACTTACTCGTAATTATAATAATAACTATTTTAACATAAGATTATGTTTTTATTGCGAAATCCATCGCTTTGGAGTACTCTAAATATAATATTACCTCTATTAGAGTGCATTACAAACTAGAAAAGTTAAATTAGAAACAAATGTAAAGACAAGAATTTGAAAAATATCCTCGGGCCAAGATTCGAACCTTCGACCTCTTGTTATCAAGACAAGCGAGCTACCAATTACGCCACCGAGGTACTTACCTAGACCGTTGAATTTTTCCACCATACTTGTTTAACTATATCAATCATTTTAACATCTAATGTATTTATAACTTTGTAATAATAACAATTAAGTTAACGTTATAGTTTTTATTGTTATGTTTTTTAATCTAATTTATATTTGAAATGTCAATATTTACTTAATATTATGTTTTGTATACCTGAACCTACCATGATAAAAAGATTTGACGAGTTAGAGAAATGCCCACATCCTTAGTTCTTACTCGAATTAAACCTTTTTCCTGCTTTTGAAAATATTAAACATATGACTAAGGCATTATCATAAATCTTATCTATCATTAATTATCCTGAATGGTCATCACAATATTTATGAATTTATTTTATTATGCAATATACAACGTGAAATTTAGGTCATTTTGTTAACGAAAACTGGTGATAGTATTCGTCCATATGAACAACTTTCACTATGGAGCCAACCCTGAAATCGTGAAAAAAATATGAGCTGTTCCATAGAAAAGTTAAATACCTACTCGACCCAAATGTATGAAACAGCTGATTTTTTTCACGATTTCAGGGTTCGCTTCATAGTAAAAGTTGTTCATATGGACGAGTACTATCACCAGTTTTCATTAGTCAAATGACTTAAATTTCACGTTGTATAAGTATTAGGATATTTTATATTTATGTATATTTATATCTTACTATGTTTATTTTTTATAAATCCCTTTTCCTCGTTTTATAATAATGTTTGGAGTGCGTTCTCCAAATTATAATTATATTCTTGGCACTACCCTAAACTTTCCTTAACACCCAAGGTTAACTGGAAGATAATGCTACTTAGCATTAAGTTCGCCTCTCTACTGATCTTAATGTGCAATAAATAATTATTATGATTATCACATCACAAAAGAAGTAATTTGAGGAAGAACAAGCATTTTTGTCATAGCAGTAACGTTAAATGTAATTGTTTGTTCTGTTATCAACAAACACTACAATACAACTCTTTTAGAATAAAACCAGGTTGCTTTTATCTCATTCCATTACTATTTTTTGACTTTGGTAGGTACATGAATTCGAAACGTGTTTATCATACGGTTTAAAAATCAGTGGACTCGGACTTACATTCAAACAGATCACAATGGGTTTATCTATATTCAACGTATAATGTTTACCTACAATACGTGACACTTTGGTTCAACTATTTTAAAACATTTATAAATTATAAATTTTTGAAAGTCAAGTTCGAATCTGCGTGGTGTTCTCATATTGCTAGAATAAAATGTACATTTATATCATAACAGTTTAAAATGTTTACAATTGAGGCGATGAGAGCCAGAGTGGCCTATCTTTTCCAGACACAATTGATTATTAATTGTGTCTGGAAAAGATAGGCCACTCTGGTTCTCATCGCCTCAATTCTCCCCCGTGGTACGAAACGGAAAAATTTAATGACTCAATAGGGAAATCTACCTATATATAGGTATATGTTGAAAAAGTTAGAAATAAAGTTATTCGCTTTGATATCTCTTGGCAAGATTTGATCCCTATTATTAGCAATACTATAAATTTATTAGCAATACTATACATTTATTATCAATAAGTCACTAAGCATAATTTTAATGGGTTCGATTTCTGTCAGAGATTATTCTTTAAATTAGTTCGTGTATTTTCTTTAAGTACCCCATTTCCAATTATTCAATTATTTACCCATAAACCGCTTCCTAAGAAACTACTTCATAGCAACATGTTTCACTGATCATAGAAAGCCGCGGAAATGCAAAAACTAGAACATTAGGGCACAAAATCGTCAATAATGCCATCATGTGTTGAGTATTTACAAACTCTATTACTAAAAGAATGGCCCTAGCGTGTATAAAAAAGCATCAAAGAATATTTGAGGCGGTCAGCGCAAGAGTGGCCTATCAATTCCAGACATAATTAATAATCAATTATGTCTGGAAATGATAGGCCATTTTTGCGCTGACCGCCTCATTTATGAAACTTAAATCAGAAAATGTATATGAAATATAATAGTATATGAAATGATTGATAAATGCGACAGGACGACTGCGGGGAGGTGAGCGGGGAAACGAGAGAGGTGTCACATTCCAGCGATGACCATTCCATTCTCTTAATAACCGGGTTGTAGTTAAAACGGGCACCTCTGACAAACTCTGAAGTGGCGTGACGTATGGCAACACCATCTAAAAAGAACATTGTCACTGCAAGTCATCTCGTGGATGTCGTAAAAGGCGACTAAGGGATTATAGACAGATACATATACTCACGCCTGTCTCCCAGAGGGGTAAGCAGAGACCACAGATTTCCATCTGCTACGATCCTGACACACGTCTTTTGCTTCTTCTACATCCATCAATCTAGTCATACAAGCTCTTCTATTCCGGGTACTTTTTACTTTGCCCTTCTTCAGTATGTCGATATAGACAGGTATGCCAACAATCTATGTCTCAGATCTGAAGTATTGAAGGTCATAAGGTCATAGGATCTTGGCTAGCGATGCAAAGCCGTAAAATTACGCCGGAAAGATACGGTAAAATACGGCAAGTTTCGGTAGAATTCCGTAAAAACTGTATTACACGAACTCGTATCGTACCACATAATGTGGCCTCATGAGGGTATGTAGTATGATATGATTATATAGGTTTAGTGGTTTTTACAATCTTTTATTTAACTTGCATTTTATTTATGTCATGTTTTTACGGGTCAAATCAAAAAATATAAACATTCATTGGAGAAACCGCGATTATAGATTACAACTGCGGCGTAAAAGTACTCAGTAAAAGGCTATAACAACAAATTTCTGTAAAATTAATATTTCTTAAAAAAAATACCAAAAGCTAGAAGTATTTAGATTCGTTTTCTAAAATTTATTATCTTTTGGCTAAAACCGATGAAAATCCGCTAGATCTAGCCACAAAGTAACTAAAGCGGCAACACTGGCCATCGCGACAGCGGAACGCCGAGAGCCGCGAGAGCGGAACGGCAACGGCGCAAAATCGACTACGAGTACTACGATGACTACTTACACGATTCGCGTGATTATTTTGCAACTATACGCGCGCGGGATTTAAAATAAATCAAAATTTAAAATGTTGTAACTCGACGGTAAGTTTACGGTAATATATAAATATGACCGTGAAATTCCCGTATTTTACGAGCGTTTTTGGCAAAATTACGTAACTTTGCAACCCTAATCTTGGCCTCATCTGCAGAGACGATGTGCATGACGAATGTGTATGTTGTATTTACTAGTACAGGTAGCGCGCGAGTTCATGACCATCGGGGCCAGAGGCGACGCGCGGGGGCAGCTCACCCCGCCTTCACCCGCCTCGCCGCATTAGTCTGCAGTCGAGTGTTGTCCTCGATGGTTGTGACGCGTGCTTATCGATACCGAAAATTAGTAGCAATTGAAAAGACCGACTAATGGAAAATACGATCAACAAATTCGTAATTGAAGTCAGCGACGGCGAAGATATTGATTTCGACTCTGCTCTATCGGTTGTCTTTGCATCTGATAGTGATTAAATTGCAGTAAAAAAATATGTTTTTCTCTATTAGCAATAAACAAATAAGTACTTATCACATTTATTTTATTTCATAATTTGCAAAATTACCTTGAGTTACAATTAACCAAATTGACAGCTGTTGACAAAATCGGTAGTAATTATCGACATTACCACAATTGATTGTGTCACAGCACTACCGCATTCCTCAGGATGGACATGAACTCGCGCGCTATCTGTAGTGAGGTTCGGCCGTGGCTTGTCACCATCCTCATGACGAAACCATGCCGCCAAGCGACTCGCCACGTTTCGTTCCGTCATGAGTAGACGTAACGGGAGTGGTTAAAGGCCATAGATTTTTACGGAAGTCCCTGGAAAAACTGATCAACTCCTGCTGTAACTCTCTGGGCGAGCGCCCCTCATCCTAGGTCCTATCGACTCGGGCGGACATCAGGCGGGACGGTGGCAAAGCGAAAGTCAATAAAAAAAAACTCTAGAAAAACATGGTTCAAATAAACGTACCGTCTTCCAAGGTATTCTGTTGTCTGAAGACAGCGGCGTTCTTCTGCATACACTTCTGCATCTTTAGGCGGAGGTCTGCTGTGGAGATTTTGCCATCGGCGTGACGCATTTTGTCCAAGTTCGCTACACTGGCTTCCCCCGTGCTCTGCGAAAGTTATATTCGTTTAAGCACCTGAGAACATTCAGAATCAGAATCAGAATCAGAATCAGAATGCTTTATTTGTGAACATAGGTTTACAGTACATCAAAGTGATACATGCTTAGGTGGTAAATAATATGTTTGTTTGGACGCTATGATCTACCGCAATGGTATACAAATATTTTATGATAAGTATTAAACGAACAAAGATATTCATGCACATGCAAAATTTCTAATCTAAATATGTATTATCAAAGGTATCAAATATGAACATTATTAAAATCAGGATACATTATTAAATCAAAATAGTTTTATCATTTAAGAACTGATCAACACTATAATAACATTTTAGTATAAGTAGGTAAAATAGTTTGTTTTTAAATTGTGTAAAATTTAGATCTTTAATATAGTTAGGAATTTTATTGAAGATTTTGGGAGCCATACAATATAAACTTTTGTGCATTAAGCTAGTATTTGAACATCTTAAACATAATTGATGTCTGTATTGCACCCTAACATCCGTGTGGTGACTGTCGGAGAATTTAACAAATAGTTCGGGATTTGTCTTTACAAAAACTGCAACTTCATAAATGTAAAGAGAAGGCATGGTAAGTATTTTAAGGGATCTGAATGATGGTTCGCAGCTGTCTGTTTGTTTTAGGCCACACATTGATCGTATGCACCTTTTTTGAGCTTTAAAGACAGTTTTCTTTTCTGTGGAAAAGCCCCAAAATATAATTCCGTATCGCAAAATAGATGCAACAAGCCCATGGTAAGCGGTTAACACGACTTCTTTGCTTACAATATGGGAAAGCTTATATAAAAGGTATGCTGATTTACCTAATCTGTTACACACTTCTGTTGACTGAGCCTTCCATGTCAGGTGATTGTCAATTAATAAACCTAAAAATCTTGTGACTTTGACTTCATCGACTATTTTTCCATTGTAATTTACATTCAGATTTGGCGTTTTATTAGCACGTTGGTAAAAAGTCATAGATTTTGTTTTCTCAAGATTTGCAATTAATTTATTTTCATCAAGCCAAACAATTATATCTTTCAGAGTATTATTTATGTCATTTTCAAAATTGTTTACATTATTACATTGGATTGTCACAGTACTATCATCTGCAAACAAAACCATGGGATGCGAAATATTACTTGGCAGATCATTAATGTACAGCAGAAAAAGCAAAGGTCCTAATACACTGCCTTGTGGTACGCCGCATGTGATTTTCCTAGCATCAGACATGTATTTTATTTCCTTTTTACTTTGAGGGCATATTTTAGAAATCTCTGTTGTTTGAACTCTATTGCTTAGATAAGAGTCTATGAGACCTAGTACATTACCTCTTATACCATATGAATCTAGCCTTTGTAAGAGTATGATATTGCGTCATAAATAACGTTATTCTTAGATAAACACGCATGAAATAAAGTTTCTTATATGCTTTAGCCTTTGCCCGCGGCTTCTCTTTTATTTGCGCGTAAGATGAAAAAGTATTATCGACGGTTTTCAGCTTGTTGGTTATTTTATGAACACCCCTTACAGCCTATGTTGACCAGGGTCACAACGATGATAATAAAGAAAACCGCATCCAAATCCGTTGAGTGGTTCTCGAGTTTAAGCCGCACATATATGCATTTTGGCCTCAGTACATACAATATTAATAAATAACCCATTTCAAATAAAATTACGAAAAAATATTAAATGTAGGTACTTTATTATATCGGTAGTATCTCGTTTTGATACGTTATTAGTTATTAATTACATATCGTCACGAGATGGGGTGTCGCAGGCGGAGGTGAAATGCAACTAACAGTCCACTCTTTGCACACCCGCATGGACCAACAGCTTAACGTGCCGAAGTACGCAGACCGAACAACAAATTAGTTAATTAACTTTACGATCCTACCCTCAAATGCCAAGATATATATAATGTAGATACTACCGTGGGGTCCCTGATTACCCCAAAGTTTAAGGAATAAAATTAAAACCGCTATATTTTATAATCACAGTTTCATTTTTATCATAAACAAATTAAGGCTTACAAATTAAGGCTTTCTTTACAAATATGGCATATTTTAATTTGATGCTCTGCACAAATATGGCAGTGACATAAGTTGCACACTGTATTTGATTTTGGTTGCTTATTCGAGGGCAGGAGCAGCAACGGCCCGTTTGGCGTCATTATTAGGGACCAGTCTAACGCTATCAGTCTCAATTTTCAGAATTCCGTTTATGGATTCCCGGATATCCCGGGGCACACGACGTCATTGTAATCTCTCCTGAATATACGGCGTTATAAGACACATATTCAATTCCTTTAGAAATTAACGTCGTTTTCCTAATGACTGGCCCAATTACGCAGGTACTATCGAACAGAGATTAGCTTGTGCGGCGAAACTGTGGTAGCAACAATTTACAAAATATTTGAATCCAAACCTTTCGTGGGGTACTCCAATACCCCAGGTAGAAATTAAGAATTAATTTAAGCTGCACCGTGAGGTCGAACCCACGACCTCTGGGTTAGCAGGCGAGCGCTATATACCACACGGTGACAGAGGCGGTCATAACATTATTATCAATCCAAACGTTATAATTTTTTATAAAATACTTTGTACGGGTACTTTTTTATAGCGTTATAAAGGTCTGCCCTCGTTTTTACAGACGAAAAAGAACCATCGGCCGTCAGTGAGAGAATTCAGTTCTCCATATCTTAGGAAACGATAATATTTAGCGCACAAGTACAAACTAACATACTATAACCAGCCCATAGAGAATTGGACTCTTCTTATTTTCACCAATATTTGCGATTCGAAAACCATTTCGAGTAATAGCTTTCTGTAACTGTTTATAAACGTCATATTTTTAAAATAAGTTTTTAAGCTTTCATTTTAAAATGAAAGAAAACGATGTTTTTCATTTGACCTTCAGTGACGTCATCATCACACATTTCTATAGGCATATGTATTTATTTTTCTTGAACGCATCCTAAAGTTTGACAAGGATCAGACCATTCGAGCTAATATGATGACGTAACTTCCTGTTATTACTAAAATACTTATAAAATCGGTTAAAAAGCACGAAAAAATGTATTATTGAAATTATATTCCTAGATATCCCAAAAGCAGACAAAACTAGCACATCGAACTTATTTTTTTCCTATACTTAGTATTACTTATATTAGTATTAGTACGTATTTATACGTAGTATTAGACGGTATTACTTGCCAAATTTCATAGTTCTAAGTCAACGGGAAATACCCTATAAATTTTGATTCCCTTGAGTGTCGAAATGTACGTTTTTTGCGGCATAAACCGTATCTTTTTTTCACGTTAACTTAGAAGTTTGATTTTTTCACAGCTTCAAGGGAATGTAGACTTGAGTATATAGTTTTAATTTCAACTCGATACCTCCGCGTGTTCCCGAGATAAAGGGTCTTGACAGACAGACGGACAACAAAGTGATTCTATACGGGGTTCCGTTTTTTCGTTTTGATTTCTAAATTAAACTTACGTCCTTAAGAGGAGCTTGCGCGTCGCCCGGCTTAGCAATCTCAGCAATAGTGAGCGCGCACGCTCGGCCGAACACGACGATGTCCAACAGCGAGTTGGCTCCTAGCCTGTTAGCGCCGTGCACTGACGCGCAGGAAGCCTCGCCGGCGGCGAACAGACCGGGCACGATCTTGTCTTTGCCATTGTGGTACGATATCACCTGAAAACAAGGAAAATTAGGATAACATTTGATGATTTTAATTTTGTATAAAAGGTGGTAGAGCTGGTGCAGGGCTCGACTGTGGAGGTACCACCATCTTACTCGCAAACCGCCCCTGAAGTTATTCCGGGGAGAGTAAGAGCTCTCAGGCAAAACCAGGCGGCCCATCATTGCCTGGTACCGAAGGATGGCGGTATATTCAGCCATCCCCAATTGCCGGGTCTTATATAAAATAGACTGGTGACGGGCAGCAGCGTCACTGATGGGGGAGTTTAGGCACCGCACTCACCAACCTGCCTGTCCAGCGTGTTTGAGGGCATTTCTTCCAGATCTTGGAAAGGCCTATGTCCAGCAGTGGACGAAACAGGCTGACGGATGGATTAACTCAAATTAACCATACGAAGTCAAGTTTGTGACTCCTTTTTGGCCCGCATAGTATTCACCGATTTTATCTTTAGGCGCAAGCCTATTTATTTTATTTTGCTCCCTACGGAAGTAGGCACGGAATCTTTAACAGCTCTTACCTCCCCGCGGAAGTTGGTAGGAGTGCCGCCCATGTTGTAGTGCACGGTCGGGAGCACCGGGATGGGCTCCTTGGTGACGTCGACGCCGGCGAAGATCATGGCGGTCTCGGAGATGCCGGGCAGCCGCTGCTTCAGCTGTTCGGGGGGCAGGTGGTGGAGCTGCAGGTGCACGTGGTCTTTCTCGGGACCGCAGCCGCGCCCTGGGTCACACAAGGTTTAGGCAACAAACGACGCATCGTATTCCCCCGCGCCCCGGACCCCTGGCACGTCACTTGGCCGTGTGACGCACACAAAGACACGACGCTGTTGTTAATTATCATCATTTTCTAACCAATTGTGACCATCAAGGAGTAAACTTCTACATGTTGGATTTATTTAAAAGAAGACCCCAATCATCAACACATGTTTTAAGAAACGCAATAGGTTGTGAGTAGGGATTCACTTCCCAGTACAAAATGGTTCAATCAGTTGACTAAATTTCTATGAAAAGGTAAAAAAGGTCGCGCATAATTTTTTTTTTTTTAGAAAGTGGTATATTAGGTTTACTCAATCATCTCTTAATTTTTTTCACTTTGAATTGTAAGACCTTAATGAGTTTACCTTCCATAATCTCGACAGTCATAGCCCGGGACACGACGTCACGCGAGGCCAAATCCTTAGCGACGGGCGCGTACCGCTCCATGAACCGTTCTCCTTTAGCGTTCACGAGGAACCCGCCCTCGCCGCGGCAGCCCTCCGTGATCAGGCAACCGGCGCCGTAGATACCTGGAGCATTACACCTTATTGTACCTACACCCATACACTTACAGCATAAAAAAAATCCTGATAATATCACCCTGCACATATCCTATAAGCGCTACCGTAACTATTGTAACCAATTATTAAAAAAACTTAAGCATCAACATGAAAGATCAGAAATAAACAAACACAAAAATGATCTAAAACAAACTTGGAAAACAATCAAGCAGATTTGTAATTATGGCTCTGATTCTAAAGCTCCAACTGAACTCCTAAATATAACCTCTAATGCCCAGGGCTCAGTTAATGCGGTAAATCGATACTTTGTTGGTGTAGGACAAAAACTTGCTGATGATGTACTTACTAAATTAAATACAACCGAAACTGAACTGGCCACTAATTGTCCTGATAATAAAAGTTGCCTTAACTCTTTGGCCCTCCTGCCGACTGATGAATTTGAAGTAAGAAAAATAATCATTGTTGTGACAAAAAAAAAAAATATATAGTGAAACCGGTTGGGTAGTGTAGAATTAAATATTATCTGTGGAAAAGTACAAGTGTTTTTTTATCACAACAATGTTTGATAAATTCCACCAAGTGCCGACAATCTCAACTATCAACTTCCAAAAATAATCATGTCACTCAAAAACACCTCGTCAACTGGATGGGATGAAATACCATCCACTTTCCTAAAATTGGCTATGGAGGATATTGTTAAACCTATAACGCTCATATTTAACCTGTGTTTATCACGTGCTGTATTCCCAGATGTATTGAAGGAATCTATAGTTGTGCCAATTCATAAGGGTGGGGATAGAGACAGTATAAACAACTATCGGCCAATATCTCTTTTGCCAATATTATCGAAAGTTCTTGAAAAAATTATTAATTCCAGACTTGTTAGTTACTTAGAAAAAAACAATTTACTGGCTTCTAATCAGTTCGGTTTCAGAGTGAATAGGTCTACTACTAATGCTATTGATGATTTGATCAATCACACTGTTAAACATCTAGATGCAAAACAGAAGTGTGTTGCAATATTTTTGGATTTAGCTAAGGCTTTTGATACTGTCTCTATCCCCATACTTATTCGAAAACTAGATCTACTTGGTATACGAGGATCACCACTACAGCTGATTGCCAATTATTTGAGTAATCGTCAGCAAACTGTAAAGATTGGCGATTTCCAAAGCACTAGGGCCTACATTGTTCCTCATTTATATTAACGACCTCTGTTTGATGAAAACCCCAAACACTAAAATAATCACGTTTGCAGATGACACTGTTTTGCTTTTTAGTGATAATTCTTGGCGTAAGGTTAGACAAACAGCTGAGAAAGGATTTGCTGAAGTAACAAAATGGCTGAATAACAATATTTTTACCCTTAATATAACAAAAACAAAATATATCACTTTTAGTATGAGAAGGAACGGACAACCATATTCTAACTTTAACATTAGAGCCCATTCTTGCACTGATTCACTAGACTGTAACTGTCCTACTTTAACAGCTGCTCCAAATATTAAATATCTTGGTGTAATCATAGATAAAAATTTAAATTGGAAGGAACACATACGGTCATTGACCTCTAAAATGAGAAAACTAATATGTATTTTTAAAAAGCTTAGGCACTTAGGTGATTCGGCCCTAATAAAGACCATTTATTTTTCTCTTTGCCAATCGATATCAACCTATGCTATTATAGCATGGGGCGGGGCAGATAAGACTAAACTTATCAACCTGGAGAGATCACAAAGAGCGATTATTAAAGTAACCTTATTTAAGAAATTCCGACATTCAACAACAGCTTTATATAAAGAATTCTCAGTCCTCACAATTCGACAACTTTATATCAAAAATATAATATTGAGTCAACATAAAATCTTAGGCCAGTGTGATGTTTCAAAAAGAAGACAAAACATAATTTACAAGGTTCCTTTGTGCAGAACCAGATTTTCACAGAAGTTTTTACACTTCCGTGGACCTTACTTGTATAATAAAATAAGCAAAAACATTAAGTTAAATGATAAGACAATTTTTAAATGTAAGAAGTTAATTGAAGATTATCTTAGTAAGTTAGACTATAAAGGTACAGAGGACATAATCAAAATAATATCATGAAAAAGAAATAATGAAGTTTTTGTTGACAGATAGACATGCTCATCTACAATATAATATAATAAACAAATCAATTTAGTAAAATAATTTAAAAACAATATATGTGTATGCATAATTCTTACGTATTTTTAATTTTAGTTATATATATACATATATAATAGTATTATGATATGTACAATTTATTTATAAAATAAAGCTACCTTCAACCACATAGATTTATAAATATATATATATGTATATATATATCAATTTTGTTAATGTCGCATGATTGCATGTTAGAATATAATACATTTTTTTTTTTTTTTTTTTCTCGTTTTAATACAAAATTTTATCATTTAATTATGTAAATAAATGTAATTTGAATGAAAATGTACTTTACTATTTACCATAGAGCTGAAAACCTAGTTTTTTATTATGGGTACATATAAACAGTGGGGGGTAATGGGCGCTGCTCTGCCGTAGAACAGTTTCAACTAGCACGGAGAGCAGAGATCACTATCCTGAACTCTTTATAGCCTTGTTTTTAAATTGTTTTTAGTTTTACTATATTATAAGAAGTATAATTGTATAACTAGGCTAAATTATTCGATTATTCTATTCTATTCTATTCTATACATACTCACGCCTGTTTCCCAGAGGGGTAGGCAGATACTACAGATTCCATCTGCTACGGTACATCTAGTCATACAAGCTCTTCTATTCCGGGTACTTTTTACTTTGCCCTTCTTCAGTATATCGCCTATTTGGTCGGCATACGTCCTTCTAGGGCGGCCCGGTCCAGCTTTACCTTCCACTTGTGCAGCATAAATTTATTTCGTCACTCTACTTCTATATAGGTATATAAATATAGATATTTTATCGATAATTTTGTCTTCCTCTCTCCTAATTTGCTGTGCCCAACAGGGTCCACAACTTGTATGATGTGAATGTGTTGCATTAAGAAACATTTTGTGGAACGCAAATAAAATTATTGAGTATTGAGTACTTTCATTCATCCTCTCTATATGCCCAAACCACCGAAACAAATCCAAATTTAGTTTAAACAAATAATTTTAAGTGTAATATTTAATTAATATTAAGGTTTTGTACTCTACTTAATTGACTTCTACATTTTTTTTTTCAAACATTATTTAATTTTTAAGCTTACGAACTGTTTTCTTTGTGTTCCGTCCATTTTGTACTTAAAATACAGGCTGCTTTTCGTAGTTTACGCAAAACAATTTTTCTCAAAAATACATTGTAATATTACCATTACATACTGTAATGACCCACCAGAAAATACTTCATCCTGGCGAGCTAATAAAAATGTCCAGGAAATCTGAATAACTGTCCAGGAAATTCGTATGAAAATCCGAACCAGATGTTCACAGAGTACATTCCATATGTTTTCTTTTTAAAACTATCTGTGTCTATGTTTTTAAGAAACTAAGGAGTTTGGAGATCATAAGGTTTTAAGCGGCCAATTTAATTTACAAAGAAAAATAAAAATAATTACAATAATAAAAATATATAATTTTTATTGATTTTATAGGTATATTTAAAACCATTGAATAGTTAAAATTTAACCTCAATGAGCATTTTTCTCGTTGTTTTTTTTCTTAGTTCTTAGCGTTCCTCTAGATGGCGTTGCCCATGAAGAAGGCTGCATGGCGGTTGAATTTGAATGTATTAATCCTGAATTCTTTTACGCAAATAAATATTATTATTTATTCCAAAGAATACTCTAATACTTATTTATATCTTAGCAAATAAACTACATTGTTTTTTTCTGTATGGAGCAAATTACATTTGGTCAGTTTATTCAAACGTTCAAAAAAACTTAACATAATGGATTAAGGATTCTCATAGTCTATATGTTTAGCTACGAGTATCACAATACCCAAGGATTGGCATCGGAAAGCCTCGGAGCCGTGCCAATTTATTGGACAACTTATTAGTGTAGCTGAGTCCATTCATATGTACATTTTGTTTAGAAACATAAGTTTGGTAATTATTTTTTTATAGAGTTATTTACATATGGCCATATCTAAGAATTTGGTTTGCTGTTCTTTGGGGATATTACTATAATAAAACACGCTTAGTATTCAACCTCCTAGGTACATAGTATATTTAAAAGAAATTGCCAAAAAATTCGACAAAGTTATATTATCGAACAAGACGTATGGACTGAGCTGGCTTTTAAGTTGGTTAGTAAAATAACACAGTCCCAAGGATTTCCTAAATTTATTAGCTACACAGACAGACTATCAGAATCCCCAATTAATATGTTAAGGTTTATTGACCGTTTGGTATAAACTGACCAAATATATTAGTTATGTACCGGTAGGATGGAACTGCACGAACTCCATGTCCTCGTTCTGGAGACCAGCGCGCGCCGCCATCGCGGTGCCGTCGCCGGTGCACGTGTGCGCAGACGTGCAGCTGAAGTAAGAGCGCCCCGTGCCGCCCGTCGCCAGGATCGTGTTCTTCGCTTGGAACCTGCGGAAACCATACCATTCATCTAAGTTAACACCTTTGCTGTCTCTACTTAAGACAACTTGACACGCGATGCCTGTGTGGCTAGCACGGTCTATCTATCCTATTTGCGGTCTCACGCAAACCGCGTTTGATCAATGTGCGAGAGAGCAAGTAATGGAAAGTAACTGTATCGACGGCGCGTGCTAGCCACACTGATCGCTTCTCTCTGATAGAAGTAAAACACAACATCAACGTCCAAACGTTGGGGATGATCAAAATTTTAATCAAGGTGAACATTCTCATCCTTCCTTCCTTTTGTAATTTTTTTCTTGAATTGACTGTTGGCCGTGTGGCCTTCATAAGTTTACCGGATAAAAGGAGGGAATTTCGAAAACATAATAATATCATACACCTACATTAAATACTCCGGTGACAGAGACGACGCTCTACGAAGCCGAAGCAACATAGCTATATGTGCATTATTTACCGCCGGGAATATGTACCCTCTCACATAACTCGTCCCGTAGGTTGGCCATTCATTCGAAATTTATTTTAAAAAAAATTACTGTTTTGTTCTATTGGTGATTCTAATTCATAGATTCCAATTAATCATTTAATCTTCATTTTCAACCTGTAATGACTATAATTATAAATATTCAAATTTTTTTTGGTAACAAAAAACCATAACCCCTTGGCGGACCTTTCAGGTTCGTCTCTTTGCCCGTCACATAGCTAAAGAACAGCAAGGCCGAGAAACAATCTGGGACTCAAGGAAAATTCGGAAGATTTTAGATGATGTTAAATTTGGAATATATTTAGAAAATTTGTGTGGGGCTTCTAATGAAGCGCTACAGAACCCTTAGGCGACGAACAATGAGACGCGGCGCGTCAGGCGGCGCGGTGCGCGTAGCTGGCCGCCGGAAACACAAATGACCGATGTATGGAACGCGCACCGCGCCGCCTGACGCGCCGCGTCTCCTTGAACGTACCCTTAGAGTTTCTTTTCAAAGCTTGGTCTCGCTATTGGTTCTTTTCTTTACACGGATAACTGACACCATGAACGTGCTAAAATAAATTATTTTAGTAAAATATCGCTCCTTTACGGACTTTTACTTCCTATATTATATTACGTCACGCAGGATTTGACCTTCGTCCAATAAGAGTACCAGGCCTCAAAGCTGTGGCAGACTGGGTGTGTTTAGACTACTAATTATCTAAATGGTTTAATACTTTCAGCTCAGTCTAGGATCGCTGGAGGGATGACCAAAAACCTAAGAGAATGTCGTGGCAAAGTAGAGGCAGTAAAGTACAGACTAACGTAGATTTTGCGAACATCTCTGGATTACATCCTAGGCCAAGCGTAAGACTAAGTAATAGAAAAAACGTGTGGCGGTTGATGATGATCTAATTTACCTGTGCAGGGTACCGTCTTCGAGGTTAATGGCGATGCATCCCTTACAGACGCCGTCTTCCATCAGAAGGTCGAGCGCGAAGTACTCGATGAAGTACTCGCAGTCGTAGCGGAGCGACTGGCCGTACAGTGTGTGGAGCAATGAATGGCCCGTTCTGGCAATGTGAGGAGGTAGCATTAGCTCAAGTATTAGATTATGCTTTGATGAGACAGTCGTTCACTGTAGCCGCTAATAAACGGTGCGACAAAATTGGAAATTATTTGTTACATTGATACAAAAATATGCTTTATCCCACAGACCAAATAAAAAGTCAAGACGTAGTTTACTCTATGTAACGGGTGAAGCGGGCCAAAAGTGAGACAGTCTCGTGTTCGTACACGGCTTGAAACTCACACATACGCAATTGCGCAATCTGTCTCAGTTTTACTTGGCGGCAACACTCACTAAGTGCACACATGTTTACGAAACTGGCTTCACGTCAATGTTGACAGCGCTCCGTCTTGAGTTTTTATTTGGTCTGAGTTTTATCCAATTTAAAGCGTTATTTGTTTAGTATGTTGTTTTTTATGTGATCTCGGTGGATGGAGGATTATCTCTACTTATCTTATTACAATCGTATAATCGAGAACAGATACTTGTTTGTACAGGGGCCGGCCCACCCCAGGTAAAAACCTAGTTACGCCAATGCCGACGGATCTCCTCGTTTCGGATTTTATCTATCAGAGATCAGAGATAACGACCTTATGGAAAGAAACCATGTCTTAGCGCCGTACGTCATCAGTCATCACAGAAAGGACCACTTTAGCCTTTTATAGCGGTATTAACGACTTATACACAATCCACCGAAAACATCTACATTCGCTTAAGGTTTTCGAAGTGGGTCATCGATGAGTATTAAGTATATCAATGAGAATAAATCATTAATTTTTATCTGTGATTAGTAGGAATGGTGTTAGAATTTCCTCTGTCGGTGTAATATAAATGTCGATGAGTATTAAATCATACCTGTCGGCCACAGCGCAGCAGCGATGCGCCTGTCCCCCCTTGCCGAACTTGAGCGACTGTCCGCCGAACGCGCGCTGGTAGATCCTGCCCTCGGGAGTCCTAGAGAACGGCATGCCGTAGTTGTCTAGCTCGATCACGGCGTGCGGCGCCTCGCGCGTCATGTAGTGGATGGCATCCTGGGTTCGTGGACAGTTTTGAACATTGTAGTTTAGCGACACATAAACACATCGTCAAGACTTGCCCGAGGGCAAAGTCAACATTTCATGCATCCCACAGTAAAAGTTTTTGGGGAAGCTCAAGTCCTCTCTGTGAGACAATTATATATACTAAGAGTAGGGCTAATCCATCACATACATCAATCCGAAGGCATCCTCTGAATGTGAATACCGCATTAGTCAAGACTGAATTTGCAAAGAGATTTAGCTCTTTCTCTTTCCCATACATTTACAAGCAGGCAAGTAAATACTGCAATCTTAGGGACTGCAGTATGTGGGCAGCCAAACAAGAAATTACAAAATGGTTACTGTCATTGGATTACAACTCTACAGAGGCTATTTTAGAAATTGTGAAATAAACATTTAGTTACTACGAGTAAACACCAATTAATATACATGCCATACGTTAAATATATAATATATTATACGACACAAAAACATTTCAAACATCTAGTATACTTTATGCAGCATTATCTATTTATTCTTGACCAATTTATTGAGTTTATATATTCTGATATGCATATGGCATTTCCAGATCCATCCATCCATCAGCCTGTTTCGTCCACTGCTGGACATAGGCCTTTCCAGGATTTCACCACTCTTGTCGGTCCCCCTGGAAGAAATGCCCATACACACGCTGGGCAGGCGGTTTCCAGATATAATAGATTTTTTATTGTGTCTGGGGGTGTTAGGTTTTTCTTGCTCTCAGTGCCTCATATATACTACACACTATATACATTTATTTTATTCATAGATATATTTTATTTATACATATATTTTATATTCAAACCCTGTGCCTTTTATTTCTTTTCTTTATAAATATTGCCTTTCAAAATTTTTGTACATATTCGTTTTAACTTTTTAAGTTTAAAATATTTGCTAAGTGTAAAAGACAAAACAATGTAAGTAGTAAAATAAGCCCTTTTGTTTAAATAATAATGTTAATCATTGTCTAGACTCTCGTGGTTCAAGTCTGACTTAGTCCGGGGTCTGATGTAAATCCGTATATATAGGTAGTTCCGACGCTCAATGGTACTTAAACAATTTGTAGTAGTCAGAGCACTGTTCAACTTATTACACTTACTGTTTTATTAATTTTGTTGCGTGTACCCACGTAAATTGTAAAAATTGAAAAAAGATTTCTATGAAGTTGTGTGATATCCTGTGTGTGGTTGAGTACCTAATTTTAAGTCTATGTACTTTTGAGAAATAAATTATTTTGTATTTGGCTATCACTAGAACAGGGCGAACGCATAACATAACACCCTTTTCAAACGATTTTAACATCCCAACGTCGTACTTCGGGCAGAAATATAATGTTAATGTTTTTCTTTACCGTCAGCGATTGGTAAACATAAATTCGGCAAACTGATTGGTGCACGCTCGACCGGCAAGGATTGCACCCAAATTTTAAGATTGAGGGTCCGGCGCCCTGCTGACTGAACTACCGCGACATACTCGTATCAGGGGTAAAACTCAAAAACACTCAATTTCAAAAGATAGCATAACTTGATTGATGGATATGAAAGAAGGTAAAGGCGGGAGGAATCGTAACCGATAGGGTTCGTCTTTGTTTACTCCTTTGGGAGACAGACGTGAGTATATAATACATGAAGAAATCTTAGAAGAGGAAGTGTTCGTCGTTTAGAATAGACGGACGGGATAAGTTTGATTTTATTATCAAAACTAATAAAAGAATTTACAAAATTTAAAACACACTCGACTGTTCGACTAAAAATTTTAGAATATAATCTTTATAAAATTATGTGAATAGCAGATTATTAACGTACTCATAAACCGTGAAAAGACGTCATAGCATGACGGTAATACGAACAAAGCTTATTACTTACATTAAACTTAATATTATTTCAAATTTTTAAGAGTAGTGTGGTATAATTGGATGCCATTTTGCAAATTAGTTTTGGTTTAGTTTTCTAAGAATTAACATTCACATTCGTTGTTAAGCATTCAGCGGCCAAAGTAAATCCAACTCAGTCAAAGGTCTGTCTAGAATTAGGCCAAAGACAATATAATCACTTTGTGGAATAGGCTACATCGCTCTCCACTATTCGTAAAATTATTGCCACAAGTCAATAAGTATGACGTGGGAAAGTCATTTGCCCAAAAACATGACTTTTAAAAATATACATACAGTGCAGCTAAACATAAAAATATACTATGCCAAGGGCGCCATATAACTATGGCGTATTCGCGAATTAATACATCGCCAAGCATGTGTCCAGCTTGAGATGTTTTGCGAGGCTCATTAGCTGTTCGAACACCAAGTTTGAGGTCTTTATTAATTACACATTACAAATTACAACTGTGTTTTTGTAATTTACTTTAAAATCGAAAATGTGTTAAATTTTAATTTAATAGTGAGTGTTATTTTAAATACAGTCAGTGTTTTTGGTGTAAATTTGTATAAATGCGTATCTAAGTAGAACTGTTTTTGACACAGTTGTCACAACTTTGACCAATGACAAAAGCGACAAAGCTACGAGCTGCGGGCCTATTATGTAACTTAGTATCGGTTGCCATCTATGGTTGCTATTCACCAAAAACAGATAAAAAATGAACTTCCAAAATAACCTTCAATGGGTATTATGGCTGTCCGAGATATCATGATATGGGTGGCAGTTCAAAGTTGACAGTTACAGTGTTGTACCCTAACGAAATATAATCGATTTTTTTTTAGTATCGAGAAAGTTAACAAGGGCTATCAAATTGATTTTTTATTTGATTGATCTTTGATTATCCAAACTATTTTTTGTTAATTACTAAATTACTTAAATTAAACGAACCAACTCCAGAGCTTGAGAGTTCAAAGATTTTTTTTTGTTTTTCTCGGAATTTCTCTATGATGGCCGCCCTGATTCATCGATATATTTTCGATTATGTAGTGTCAGTACCTATGGGTTAGCGTTCCTTTCCACGCATCACATAGCAAAAAGACATTATTATTTACTGAATCTTTTCTTCGTTAAATTTAACGAATATACTGAGATTTTTGTTCTGATTTATAGAGGCATTATTTATTGTGTTTTTGCAATAATTATTTACATTATTTCTATAACCTAATATATTCTTTTGTGTCTGGGTGTATGTAGTTTGGTGTGAGTAGTATAGGTGAAACGGAAAATTACGAACTGTCACCCATATCATGATATCTCGGACAGCCTACAACTATTTACAAATTGTGACGTCATTTCAAGTGCGAACTTATCCTTAGATAGGCGGATATGTATGTTTTCGACGACAGGCAATCGGTTTAGCAACTGATTTTACGATACAGAATCAGGGGGCAGGTTATAATCTCACGTACGTATTATAATCTCGCTCACTCGCACCAGAGGTTTGCCATGTTGTTGTTCGTGGAGTATGCAAGTATTTAGCTAATGGGATCTAGTTTATTTACCTGATCTCCGAGCCAATCAGATCCCTTGACAGTGTCGTACATGTGCCACAGCCAGTTGTCCTCCTCCATGTTTCCTGTAAACAAATAAATTAATTGTGTATATATGTAATAAGTGTGATTTTTTTTTTCTTATTTTTTGACATAAGTTGTAAACAAATTAGGCAGTTCTGGCAAAGTTGTGTTATTTTATATATAACTTTGTAAATAATACTGGACAACAACTATTAAACACGCTTTAAAGTTGTTGTGAAGGATAATTTACAAAGTTATGCATAAAATAACACAACTTTTCTAGAAAAGCGTGATTGACATGGAGCTACTGTCTAGCAACAACGAAAATCACATTATAATCTATGTTGTGATTCGGAAATTACTACAGAACATACATGCAGACTAAAACTCTAAGCTCTTGTTAGTCACAGCCTTATGTAATTCTGCATACGCTAAAACCTTTGTAAGAAGCCCCCCTCCCTAATAGACAATAATAAACTTAATCTACATCCAGAAAATCAGAAAATTTTGATTATTGACATTAATGAAAATGCATGTAATTTAATAATGCTGTCAACTGATTGCATCTATGTTGTCAGAAGCCATACAGTGTGTGCAACAGACTTTTGACGTATAAATTGATTTTACCCAAAGCAGCATTGATTCCACCCTGAGCAGCCACCGTATGCGACCTGGTCGGGAATAGCTTGGTGACGACGGCTGTCTTGAATCCCTCCTGCACCAGACCGAAGGCTGCTCTCAGCCCTGCTCCACCAGCCCCGACCACCAGGGCATCATGCTTGTGGTCGATGACCTGGTATGACTTGGTCATGTTTGTATTAGAATGGGCATCGGCTGCTTGGGCACCTCCAACCGACAGGTGGAGGTTTCTGTAAGCATGTGAAGCCTGAAAAAAATAGGTATAGGTTTTATGAGAAAGTTTTTTCACTTTTGGATGTGGAAAAATCAAAATGAAGTTTTCCAGCCTGGGGCAAGCCAGCATCTAAGGTAACAAATTAGTCATAAAACATGTTTTCAGGAGAAATTTTTGTGCTAAGGAATACAAGTTTGATTATGTCCACTTTTTTATGTAAATAAATATAGGTACACAAAACCTCATTCTTATATGATAAACTTTAGAAAAACGTTTTTTGCCGTTGCTTGTCCCAATAATTTCTTTCTTTTGTTCGCCGTATAATAGCGCTGTTTTTAGCGAAAAAGCACGCTTTATTATTAAACTAGCTTTTGCTCGCGGCTCTGCCCGCGTCGAAGAGATTTTCGTGGAAATAAGGAAAACTAAAGAATACGAATTTTTTAACGACAATATGCAACGGTCACCATATTTTACCAAAGCGCTAATAAAAACCAATCAAATAAGCCCAAACTCGAAGGGTCTGCTGTTGTCCGTTGAGGAGATCCCATACCCATCTTCCAGTCCCATCATCAGACTCTGGTTACCATGTTTTACCTAAGTGCATTAGCACCAATAAAATAAGCCCAAACTCGAAGGGTCTGCTGTTGTCCGTTGAGGAGATCCCGTACCCACCTTCCAGTCCCATCAGCAGATCTTGGTCACCGTGTTTTACCAAAGTGCTAATAAAGACCAATCATATAAGCCCAAACTCTAAGGCTTTGTATTCTAACCAAATACAAACGTTCGGGAATTATTATAACTTCTAATTACTACCAGTAGAAAAGTAAATTCCAAAAATCTTTAAATGATGATAACTTTTTTTTCCGAGATCCGATCAAAATGAAATAAAGCCTATATATATTATATTCCAAATTAAGCTCTGTACAGCTGTGGAAACTACATGAAAATCCCTTCAGTAGTTTTAGAGATGTGCGTGAACAAACAGACAGACAGAAAAGAATTCTAAAAATCGTTGGTTTGTGTTCTATTACTCTTCTTTAGTCACCACCTTTCTACTTCTAATACTTTTCTTCAAAGTACAGACACAGCGGTTTCTACTGTTTTATTATAAGTATTGATATTGATGAGTATTGATGAATAACCACAGAAGTAGATACAAAAAAGCCTGAAGGATTTTCGCCAACCAAAAACTGAAGCATCCATAGTAAGCTTGCTCGCGTGTACGAACGAGCCCGGCACGTACTCATTCACATCATAGGAAGCCTAATTTCATAGTAAATCCACGCACACACTTGTAATTCGCCGCCATTGCTATGCTTCAGTTGTTGCTTAAGGCCCTTGTAGCCTCCAATGACCTTGAGATATTTTAAATAAAGTCGAAATGAATGTTACAACCTTGCATTTGATTTTGTAATCGACTGCTCTGAAACTTGGCGTTTACGGCAACGTTGACGCCACACGCTCTCAAAATATCTAGTTTTTATTTATTATCTGCTGTAAATCAACATTTTTAAATTTCCTGCAATGAGTTTCATAAGCTATACTTTTTGTATTTTAGTGCAAGAACCATACAAATAACATTAGCAGTTTCCAAGAAATAGCCAATTTTATTCTAAAAACAGCTTGACTTGAAAACATTTTTAAAGGTTTTGAAACATTCTTAAGGTGTTTCTTATAGGCGAGAATAATTTCCTGCAATGAGATTGTTTCTTATACTTTAAATAATGGCATATATATATTTTTTATAATTTTTAAGTAAGCCATTTAAGAGAAATAACTTCATCAATGGGAGTAATTTTCTATAGACGCTGGGAACACGCGCCTTAAGCAAGTTGTTGTTTAGCAGATAAAATCTGATATTTTCACGGAACAACGAAAAATTTAAAATAGGTGCGACGATAAGCGAAGCGGAGCGAGGAGGAGCGTACATATTTAGATATACACGTAAACATGGAAGCACAAAAAAGAGCCGAGAAGCGGAGCGAGGCGAGACGCGATCCCCCTTCTTTTAACAGAAAATAATTTCGTACGATCGTGTAATATGGAACCGTTTTTACGCCAAAATTTGGTTTGTCATGAAAAAGCTGTTTACAACTATTACGACATCAACGACGCCATAATATACCAATCCAAGTGGCCATTATGTTATTAACTGTCTACTGCCAACAGTTCCCAGGGTCTATGCCAACTTGTTTGTTTTTTTTGCCAATCATGTCCACTGATTTTCTTGTTAGTTTTGCAATGTTGTTGGCCCATAAAGTTTGTAGTCTGTCTGCAGACTTTTATCTGGCTTTTGGCAGTGGGGGTCCGAAGAGGGGTGCGGGGGGGGGGGCACCGGGGTCATGACGCCCCCAAAATCATTAACGTAAACTCGAAAAATCCCTTAAAACTTGACGGTTTACGAACTTGAGCTGCGACCGCGACCGCGCCTGGCTGTCGCTTCATTTCACCATTCGTCTTCCCGTTTTACCAAGTGTCCTGCCCATCCAATGTATGATTTATGGCAATATGTGACAACAGTTAGGCTTTGCCAGTAAACTTCTGTTATTTCATGCATTACTTTGTTAATGATTATGTGCACTTGCACAACAACTACATGCTTTAAAGTTGTTGTGCAGGATCATTTACAAAATAATGCATAAAATAACCATGGGCAGGCGCCCCCCCTGGAAATGGAATAGGACAGTAAAAAATAGGATTTCGTAGCACGACTAAAGTGAACATACAGTGGACATATGAGAGACAAGACCTATCGGCAGTTTTCTTTTGCACAAAAGTACTTTTTTATTTACAACTATTCATATTTGAAAGGTTGCCTCGCCCTGAACTTTCGTCTTCCGACGCCCATGAAAATAACACAACTGTGCTTTATTTCATACTTTCTATTCAAAAATAATAAAATCAATCAGTATTAAGAATGAGACTCCAGAAGTTTGCAATTATAAGCAATACCTATTTAAATTCAAATTCAAAAAGTTGTATATTGTTCAAGTAAAATTTTTTATATTGTTAAAGTAAACTATTACCTTTAAAATTATACATGTAAAAAAAAACCCAAGGTCAAAATAATAATAACTGTTTTATTTTTCCATGGAAAAAGTCTGGCTGGACATACAAATTATCATCTGATGATCTGCACAAATCCACTTGATACTCAGTGTAGCCACACTCAAAGTGTGCTTCGCTGAGCTCTTGGCTCCGCAAAGTCGTCTCGGTCGAGGCTTCGCAAAAATACTGGTCATAATGAAGAAAAACAAGACTCTTTTATGGCTGATATGTATCATAAACTGAATGAACAACATTTGTCATTACAAGGTAAACAGACAAGTGTTCAATGCCAGTAACAAAATAACTGCTTTCTAAAGTAGATTTGATTTTTGGATTATTTGTGTTGGTAAAAAAGAAATAGAAAATAGACTTCAACTCTTTTCTATGAAACTTGATATCAAACAACTGATGAAAAATTAAAAAAAGAAAACAATTTCGTACCTCCTATTAGATTTTATAATAAATAAATATTTTGCTCTTTAAAGCATTTTATTTTTTATTTATTTTACACATTTATTTATAAGAAACACAAAAAAATAGAAATTCAAGATATATTTCAGGTCCAATCTGGACCTGGTATCAGTTGAGTATATAATAGATGTTTTACATGTATATGTATATTAGATTTTAGATGCATATGTTGATGTCAAGTAAATATGATTATTAATACAGAATCCAAATTATTGTTATTATATTATCAGTTTATGCTTATTTTAGGGCTCTGTCAAATATTTCATTTACCAAAAGAGTTCCATCGCCAAAAAAGTTTGAGAGCCGCTGGTGTAGAGGCTCTATGAAGAAGACACTGATCTAATTTTTGCATACTGCTGTTTTAGAGATAGCCAACAGCAGTTCAGCTTTCATCTTTTTAACCAGTGATATACTGATCACATTGATTTTTCAATGGATGAGGCATATCTAGCTGCTCAAGGTGATCAACATAATGTAACTTGAGAAGTTATTAAGTTAAACCAAACACTGGGGTACATATGCTCCCGTGCATGCACTCTAGTGGTAATATTGTATGAGTCTAAAGTTCTGTTCTAAATATATTTTTACTTTAGCTGTAAGTATTTTATCAGCAGGAACATTTAATTTGATTTTGTTTGGACAGGGCAGAGCTGGCCTTGGCAATGACCTTCTGCAAGCCTATGCTATAAATTATATACCTAGTCGGTTCTTAAATACTGTCACTGGCCATTTATTTTAAAAATAGAACACCTAGAAAAAAAATGAAATGGTGTTCGAATTTCAAATATTTTTTGATTAATAATCTGCCAAATCACAATTACATTCCTTCATTTTTTACGATGGAGTGGACTCGCAAAGAGGACCGAGAGTAGCAGTAATTGCATTGCATCCGTTGCGGCCATCCACCGAAGACGATATTCAACTTGCTTCAAATATTAAAAATCACAAAGAGGTTCGTGTACCGTACCATCAAGAGGTACAATGAAACCTCTAGTGTCGATGACGAGAAAAAAACTGGCAGACCTCGTTCCGTTAGGACTCCAGGGGTCATCAAAGCAATCAAGGAGCGTATTGCAAGAAATCCCGTCCGCAAGCAGAAACTGATGGCTTTGGAGATGGGATTAACCAGAAGTACCGTAAAAAAAGTACTCAATGAAGACCTGGGACTACGAGCTTACCAAAAAAAGAGTGGACATCTTCTGAACGTGCGTCTGATAGCTATGAGAGCAAAAAAATGCAAAGTTTTGCGAAAGCGGTACGCAAGAAACAGACACCGCGATATCCTGTTTACAGACGAGAAAATTTTTAATATCGAAGAGAAGTACAACAAACAAAATGACAGGGTGTACGCTACCAGCTATGCGGCCGCTGGAAATGCCATTCCTAGAGTGCAGCACGGCCATCATCCATCATCACTCATGATTTGGTTGGGAGTCTCCTAGTATGGCCCTACTGAAGTTCATTTTTGTGAAAAAGGTGTCAAAACCAGTGCAAAAGTGTACCAAGACACGGTTTTAGATCGCATAGTAAAAGATCTGCCCCAGACACTCTTTGGAGGACGGCCATTTGTGTTTCAACAGGACTCCGCACCTGCTCATAAGGCCAAACCAACTCAGGAGTGGTTCGAGCGCCAGAATATCGAGCTAATAAGGCATCAAGATTGGCCCTCATCTAGCCCTGACCTCAATCCACTGGATTACAAAATTTGGCAGGAATTTGAGGAGAAGGTCTGTTCTAAACCTCACAAAAATTTGAGCAGCCTAAAGTCATCATTGATTAAAGCAGCGGCCGATATCGACATGAATATGGTCCGTGCTGCTATTGATGATTGGCCGCGAAGATTATAACTTGTGTGAAAAATGGTGGCAATCATTTTGAATAAATTTTGTGTTTAATGTAAGCTAATTAAATTACCTTTTTTTTAAAAAAACCTTTTTTTGAATATCATGACTAGTTTTCATTTTATAGCCAATTTTGTTTGTGACAGAATTTAAGCACCGACTAGGTATTAGAGTTATTGAAAGCAATGCATGCAGGATGCAAAGATTACTAATTACTTTGGCCCATTGTAAAAAAATATGCATTTCCAGTTGGAGGAAGTTTTACCGTAGGGTCCCATTTATATCCTAATTCCCGCTCCTCCAAATTCAGAAGTCTGGATACTAAGTATTTACCACTTCCTACTATCAGGGTCCCATTTCTACATGTCCACGAAAAAATATTATGAAAGAGTAAATAAAAGAAATCGATAAGTGGTAACTGATATGATAACATAAAATTAGATTAAATAAGTAAGATAATATTGTAAGGAGGAATATTATGGATATTCTGGCATATAGAAATCGGCTACATTCAAGTTCACCTGGGTTTTAGATGCGTCTCTATCGATTCGATTACATAACATATTTTGGTGAAAGGTTCATGGTAAGTATACTTGCCAATGAAGCAGGGCTTCGGGAAACGGCTGCCTTCATCAAAGCGCTCATGATGGAACTCTCTGTCCGCACCAGAACACTATTATTAAGTAATTTTCGGGATTCAAGGAAAAATACACAGCTGTCACGGTCGGTCGGTCGGTAGACAGGCTAGTGATGTGCAGCTAGAAATGTAAACAATTAGCTATTATAACGGAAATAACAGTTATAAATCGTAAAATTAGTTAGATTTTTAATGGATTGGAATGAAAATCGTACAATCGAGACAGCATGGTTATGTTCTAAACTTCTAAATAAGCATAACCCTGGGGATTGACCCTACGACGAAAGTTTCTTGTTGAATTGACCGTTTGAAAACGGATGTAAGGTGCAGTGGTTTATGGTTGAAACATATTTGTAAATATCTAAAGTAATCTCTCTTATATACTTTGTTTTGAAACAAGCAATATTTTGTATTCTGAGATTAATATTTAAAAGAGCTCGTATCTCACTGAGCTAAAATTGCTTCACGTCGACTCTATGCGTTTATTATTAATGTTGGGTCTATTTGCTAGTTTTTATAAGTCTGTTGTGCAGTTCCATCCACTGACGCGCATGTCACAGTCGCTCGTGACGTGACTTGAGTATAGTTGTAAGCTAGCGGTTTTTAACCGGATTTTTTTACATCAGTAGCCGCTACAAACAGTGGTGTAGTTAAGTGGACTGGGGCCTCGGAGCATATAAAAAAGAATCGGGCCCTCACCCCCTCTTTCCACGTAGCTTGAACTTATATTGGCCTTAAAAATTAGTGCTCCAGGGCCCCCTGAGCTCCGGGGCCCTGGTGCACTGCACCACCTGGCCCTACGATAGCTACGCCACTGGCTACACAACGGGTATTTATCCGACGTGAGCAATAAAATAATTGATAGTTTCCATTTCTTTTTGGAAGTAAAGCGACCTATCTACAATTGTTTTATTTTTAAGATAAATATTATTTATTTTACAGAAAAATTATGAATATATTGAAATTACTTTACGCTAAATCGGTCAGTAGCTTTATTATATTATTCGGCGTGCGCATCGCATGCGGTGTGTAGATGGTGTGGGATTAGTGATGTAACGACGCGGTTTACCAACCCGGTTCAAACCGGGTTGATCTTCTACCCGTCCAAACTGGTTTGAGTCTATGTCAAACCGGGTTGGACGGTTAGAGAGTAATTCAAAGTGCATTTTGAGTCCGAACTTAATCTTACAAACGTCACTCTAGTATGAGATCACGTCGCTTTTTGACGTTTGTAAGATTGAGTTCGGACTCAAAATGCACTCTGAATCTCAGCTTTATTAGAGTGGGTGGTGGTAGTACACGGGCTGCCACCTCGTTTTTGTTGCAGTTGTGTTTTTGCGTTAAACGTGAGTGTTTAGTTTTAGTGAATTTACATAAAGTCTGTGTCTGTGTTTTAACGAGCTTATGTGCCAAGCCATTCCAGCAAACCAAGACATTAGATATTATTGAAGCCCATTCCATTCTATACCTATTAATTTAGCAATACATGGATAGTAAAGAACATTATAACCTAAAAGTGAAAAAGTATGTTTTCAAATGCATTTTTCTTTGTAATCTAAGTTTTTCTTATTATTTTTTTATTATTTGGCAGATACTAAATATACTAAAATTAAAATTAATTTCATCATCCAGTTTCTTAATCAAACGATCATATACCTATATATCGTATTTTGTCGCATATATGAAGTGAAGACTGCGTTGCGATTGTAAGTTGCGAAGCGGGGAACGTGGGGCAAACGTGCGTTCACACGAAGTGGCAACGTCGCATGATGCTTGCTTGCTACTTACTCATAAACACATTGCAGGTGAAAATAGTTGTCTGAAAAGTAGGCAGCAAAAAATAAGGAAAACAATCGTAAAGTTTAAGCAGGTGCACTATAACAGTGTAAATTAAAGAAATTTACGGCATAAATGAAAAAATCCATTTATAGCCAGCCCAACCGGCTAAAACTCGTTTAAATCGAAAAAGAACGTTTTAAACCACTCGGCTAAAAAAGATTCTGGCAGGCTGATTCTCATAGAATAAGTTTGCTCTGAGCTAATTTCAACGAGTTGTATATAGATACTAAAGGAGAGGAGATATAACCAAAAACAAATTTTGTTAAATACATAATCTGGGCCGCGTTCAGTTTGATAGCCCACTCATCATTGACAGCAGACCTAATAATATGACGACGGGCGACTCGTTTATCCCACGTTTTATTGCGCATATCTACAAAAATAAGCGTTTTGTTTGGTCGACAAACGTTGGCGCGTTTTATTATTTTAACATATACCTATATAGTTATACATATCTAGTTATATTATAAGTCATAATAGGTACTTACTAATAGTGTATAATTAGTTAGGCAGTTACCTACCTATCATTGTATGTACATAGTATATAATGTTGTTCATCTTCTGTATTTTGTTGTGGATCATAGTTATCATTCCAAGGATTTACAGGATACAAAATTCAGGACAACACTTATTTTTCACAAATACCGTGCTCTGGCTTATGACGTGACATTGGCGGATTGAAATGTGTTAGAAATTAAACACATTATCTGAAGCCAAAAATAAAAACAATAATAATAGTACTTTAGTTTCGTGGCCACGGCCGAGGTTATTGATACGGACATTATTTCTGCGGAAAGTCATTGTGTTTTTGGCGATTTAAATACAGCAAAAATTAGGCTTATTGTGTTCCATTAATGAAAAACTTAATAAAAAGGGTTAGAAACATTATAAGAAAATGCCAGTTTAGCCTACGTTGGTCAGTCGTCGTCGTACATCAAGGAGTTTGATCAAAACTAAAAATTACATCCAATGTGGCCGTCACACCAAATTGGAAATGGCTATAAACTTTACTAGAAAAGACAATACAGCCTCCTCGCTAATATTACTTTAAATGTGTCTAATGCAAAATAATTGTTCTGATATCAGTACCTACGTAAACCATTAAATGTACCTGAGTCGGAGTATCATAATTAAGTATATTTAGGACCCAGCGTTGCGTGATTACGTACTACTAAATATATATACCCGGCCAGCGCCTGTAACGTAATGAAATGACTGATGAAAATACAGAATTGCATTTGTAAAATCCAGTTATTTGGGTCAAGAAATTTTTAATGAGATCAGGAATTAAGATAAGTTTACGTAGGTACTGATATCTGAACAATTATTTTGCATTAGACACAGTGGTTGGAAATAGCACAGGACCGTGATGTATGGTTTCAGCAAGGGGAGGCTTTTGCCTAGCAGTGGGCTACATTAGAGCTCAGATGAATTATTCTTAAGATCATTAGAGGTTACACAAAAAATAAAATAGTTAGCAGAAGACTTTCGAAATTTCTAATTACTACTTAGTAATTTAGGAATTAGATATTACAACCCGGTAGAACCTTAATAAACTATCCTTAGGCATGTTGGATACAAAACAGTAAAAAAACTTTTTTTTTTAGAATCATTATTCATGTTCTGACTTGATGAGATGCCGTCTCATCAGAGTGATTGCAGGTAGTTGCCTAGTATCAGTTATGGAACCGTTACCATATTACGTAGATTTTGCGGAAATCCCTGGACTGGTTAATTACCGCCTCACCGGCTTTCACTCTCCTGCTTTCTGGACGGGCATTCTCCATCTTAGGTCTTATCGACACTGTTCATTAGGCGCGTTGATGATCAAGCGCGTTGATTTACGGTCTGTAAATAATATTTAAAAAAAAAACAACGGTAAAATTAACAAGAAGTTCGTTGTCTTTACGCTCTGATAAAAAAGTATGAATAATTCGTGTTGGATTGCCAACCGTCGTCCTACAACGTCGTCTTCCCTCTGCCCTTTCTGCGCGAGTTCAAACTTGCTATCAGGTTTTTTTTGTGTCGCACCCGCGTTATTTTACACGAACAAAACTCCGCTAAGCCTCCGTTTTGGAAGTTGCGGAGGCAGAGTTACGATTTCATGTGGAAGTAGATGTAGATGCGGAGGTGGAGCTCCGTTACATCCCTACCGAGTACATAATACGACTAACGTGGCCAGCCCAGTTCCATAATTAAGTTTTGCCGCCTGCACACCAACGTCAGCAATTTGAGTTCTGGAGCGCAGTTCAGTGTTTCGGATTCAGTCAACACTTTTTACACCTAGAATGCTATGCTCCATTGCTCGTTGACAAACCTTGAGTTTGGTCCTCTAATGATCGGTTAGTGACCACGTTAGGTAACCTTAGGTAAGAACAGGGAGGAGGATACACATGTCAACAAGTTTACGCTTCAGTACCAATGGAAGGTTGCCCTTCATCAGCTTTTTCATGGACCAGAGGTATTCAACTTCGATTGTCATATGGCTATTCAGTTGAGAAAATAAGCCCGTTTGACAATTGAAATCGTACGTTGTTGGTTGTCAACAAAAAAACAAAACAATGAGCCGTTTTAAAAAAAAAAATACGTTTTCATTTCGTGTCAATAGATGGCGAAGTAGTCACTGAAATTCTTATGTCAAATTTATTTTTCAGTGTATTGTTGTGTGTTCTGTTAAGTCTGTCAAAAAAGTGTTGAAATGAATATTGAACATTAATTGACTTTATTGAACTTTGAACGTTCAAGTAGTATAATTTGGGTAGTATATTTATGAAATAACAACGCGGTAAACTCGATTCAACAGATTTTGTACTTGTTTGTTTGGTGTAACCATGTGAAAGAAAAATAGTTTCTTCAATATTCATTTCAACTCTTTTTTGACACTGTACATACGCAAACACGCTTTTGTTATTAAAGCTGTTGGATATAATCAGAGACATATAACAATTGTAGGTGCTTTATTATTTCGTTTGCTGGGAAAGTATGCACTCCTTTATTTTTACATGATAAAAAGGCACAGGCACGCATTTATTTAACTTTCATCCAAAATAAGTCCAAAAAGATGTGTGGAGTTGAAACTGTATTTTTTTGTTGTTTTGAGTTTTGTTTGAGCAAAGCAAAGGACCACAAAGCTTAAACAAAGCAATAAAAATATTATTTTCTAAGTAAAATGACAGTTCGATTTCCTTGTATTCAGCGCCATCTATTGGCTATTGAGAATACTCATCTGACAGCTGTCTAAGAAAACGCCTCATTATTGTATTCATTTGACAGCCAAAAATGTACGACTTCAATTGTCAAACGGGCTTATTTGCTTAGCCTAATAGCCATATGACAATCAATTTGAATACCATTTGGCTTACACAATTGCACCTCAGTAGCTCTTCCAGGCGTTATCGATGCGTCTTTCAAGTTCCTTGTCTTGCCTGTTGTCGAAGGAGACTACCTACCCTGCCGAGATAGATGTATTCGTTGACATATTGGAGTATTACCTCCCCATCTACCTCGACCCTATGTTGCTTGCTGTTGGTCATTAATTGTTGGTCATTAATAGTATGGAAATGATCAGTGGCGGAGTAGCTAGGTCAAAATCCTACCGGTTCCGGAGATTGATGAGAGTCTAATAAGGTTGTTATTATTCTATAATTCACTCGAATTTCACCCTAGAGCGTTCAAAAATGGGCACGAGTTAAACCGAGGGTAAACAAATTATTACCTGACACCTGTACGAAAGTGTTTTGAACACAGACTATGGTTTTGGAACGCTTCGGACTAATGCGAAAATCACACTGAGCCACCTGATTGGTGCAATCAGATTTTTCTTTCTCTTGCTCCTATATAGATCTGTCTCTTTCTAATAAACGAGTGAAATTTAAATTTCGCACTATGATTGCACGTTCTGAAACGCTTCTTAACTCAGCAATGCGGCTCTCTATTACTTTAATAAATATTTTGTAGACATGAGAAACCAAACTTGTTGGTCTATAGTTGCCAATGCTAACTATACCCAATCAAAACCCTATGGGGAGTTTCCACATGGTACATTTAATTTTAGTAAAGACGCGGCACAGCTCAGCGGGGCTATTATGTTACTTAGTTTCAGTTGCTAGCTATACTTGCTATTCACCAAAAACAGATAAAAAATGAACTTCCAAAATAACTTTTAAATTATTTACGACGCCCAGGGATAATGACATATCTTCGAATTTTATATGCTATCCTGCTGTCAGTGACTCTATCTGAAATGAAAACCCTGAAGTGCGTTCATTAAAGAACCCTAGGCTGGGTATGAACACTGGGGTTGCAACGCTGAGTTTTTGAACGGTTTGGCCAAGTTGCATTAAAGATGTAAAACAAATTCAAATTCAAAATTCAAATTGTTTATTTGTAAAATAGATACATAAAGTATACGTTTTACATGTCAAATCTAATCTGTATAAAAATAATATTTTATGATTAACAAATATGATACGGGAAATATATAAAAAGACTATATTTAAGTGGGGCTACAAAAGTTAAATGCATAAAATAAAGACTTATTGGAATACGAATATTATTACAACTACACAATGCAATTAATATATAAGTTGATAAAAAAACTGAATAGACCCTAAATAAATATAATGCCTAGCCAAATATATACTAACATAAGTAAGAAATTAAAATATTGTATTTACACACCTACATAATTCAATGAATAAATAAGTTAATAGATAAATAAACAATAAATAGATATAATGCCTAAATCCGCCCATTCGATTAATCTTGCTAAGAAGAAGGGCAAGAAACTTAGCAAGATCATGTCTTTTTTATCACTATTTTTTTTTCTGAATATGCCTTAATACTATTACAGTTTTTTTTAACTTATATAAAATAATACTAAATAATGTATTAAAAAAGGATAAAAATATAAAAGACAGAAGGAAATTGTGTCATGAGGAAAATATATATATATCTTAGTCTACCTGTCTAATGAGGTAGTAAGTTAAAATACTAAGCAAAACATCATCCACCTGTCTCATATAGTTTATCACTCTTTTGATAGTCAGATTATCAACTAAGTAATAAATGCTAAGTTTAAGTTATACAATGTTCATGTCAATATGTAAAAAGAAATGTCAAAATAATAATAAAAAAACAGTATAAAATATTAGTCTAGATAAAAACAGACGATTTGAAACACAAATCAGTTGGAAAATAAACGAACAGTAGTATCAATCAATATTCTCATGACACCAAGCGTCACTATCATCCAAATAGTCATTAATTTTATAATATGCTTTTCTCAAGAGTCCCTGCTTAATATATAATTTTAACTTATTTTCTGAGAAACTAAGGACCTCCCTTGGAAGATTATTGTAAAATCTTATACCATGTCCTACAAAAGAGGTGCCTACTTTTGCAAGTCTAATTTTTGGAAAAGCCAGTTTATGTTTCTTCCTAGTGTCTATAGAGTGATTCTCACCGATCCTAGGGAAATTATCGATATTTTTTCTGATATATTTAATAACTTGGTAAATAAATTCACAAGGAACTGTTAAAATATGAATTTCTTTGAATTTTTCTCTTAATGAATCCCGATGCTTCATATTGTAAATAGCACGAATTGCTCTCTTTTGCAAAACAAAGACTGCGTTTATATCCGCAGCTCTAACCCACAGCAACATACCATATGACATAATGCTGTGAAAATAACTAAAGTACACCAATCTAGCAGTATCCTCATCAGTAATTTGCCTCATCCGTCTAATAGCGTATGCGGCTGAACTTAGTCTACCACAAAGGCCTTCTATGTGGGGACCCCACTGAAGACGAGAGTCTATAGTAATGCCTAAAAACTTCGTTTTGTTGACTAACTCTAGCTTGTACCCCTGCAAAAGTAGATCAGCATCTACTTGAATTACATTTGGTAATTTGAATTTCATACATTTTGTCTTTTTCCCATTTAAAACTAAATTATTCGCAGTAAACCAATCAAGAATCATACATAGAGTTACATTCTCATCATTAAGGATATCTTTATGTCTATTAACTTTAAAAATAAGTGACGTGTCGTCAGCGAATATCACTATCTCAGATAAGTCTTTAACCAAATAAGGAAGGTCATTTATGTATATTAAGAACAATAAAGGCCCCAATATGGAACCCTGCGGGACACCCATTTCAACTAATGCTCCAGCTGACTTTTCTCTGTTAAAATCTACCTTTTGAATTCGATCACTAAGGTAAACAACCAATTAAAAACGGTTTAAACCAAATGTTGCCGTTTTAAAGCCGAAATAAACCGCTTTAAATGGTTGAAAACTCGCCTACAAAAATAAAAGAACAGTGTTTTACACTTCAATGGCAATTTTTGGTCACCTGACGTCATGTTTCGTTTAGAAAATCAATAGAAAGTACAGAGTGACGACGTCAACGAGGTTGCGAAAGTGTCACTTTGGTTTTAAACCGAATCAAATTGATTATTTATATCGTTTGAAAACAACGAAAACGATGTTTATTTACCAACACAGAGGTTTTAACTTATCGTAGCGTTTTTATAACTAACTCCAAAGATAAATAAAAATCTTTGCCTACCTCGGTAAAATCAAGAAAATGTAGATATAATTAAGAAAAACAAAGTCATCAACACCAACCGTTTTAAATCGAAAAAAAAATGTTTAATTCAGTTTTAAACGTTTTTTTTTCGTTTTAAACGGATTGGTATAATTATTGGTTTTAAGCCGGCCTCACATCTATAGAGTTGCTACACTTCAAACGTCTATTTCTACATATTTCCTCCGAACATATTTCCAATAGAGATTGTACTGATTTTCATCTGTCATTTTGACGTCCCCAGACGAACCCTGGGCTGCGTTCAGTTTGATCGCCCGCTCATTACTGACAGCAGGATAGCATTTACAAAATCAACGCGTGCAATAGAGATGTCATGATCGCGATCAAACTGGACTCAGCCCTGCTCAGAGTTGATGTTGAAAAATTCGACACCGGTGGTGTAGCGACACTGCTATTTTTGAATGGTCGGTGTTGTGACTCCTGTTGATTTTTGAACGGGTTAATATAGCAACCCGAGTAGGAAACTAGAAAACCCAACCCAGGGCTGCGTTCATCAGTTTGATCGCCCGCTCATCACTGATAGCAGGATAGAATATTCAAAATCAACGCGTGCAAAAGAGATGTCATGATCGCCGGGCGTCGGCGGGCGATCAAACTGATCTCAGTCCAGTGTGAGTTTTTGAACCATTGAGCTCTAAATACGATATTGAGCTCTAAGTACGGGGTACGTCCATGTTTTGAACGATATCTGGGCTGGCGGGCTCACTGTTGCCAACTTAGCTACTTTATAGCTAGATTTAGCTATTTTTCAGTTGCGGACAGCTACAAATTACAAAAACTTGTAGCTAGATTTTTTAGCTACTTTTTCTGGCTACTTTTTAAGTCAGACTAAACGTGAGTGAGAGTTCACACTAAATTTCCTTTCAGGAAAGAAGTCCACTGTCATAGTACCTACTTAATATTATAGGGTAAATACGAAAATGCTTTAATCCGTGAAACACCTCTCGTGAAAAGAACTTTAGAAGCGAAAAGAAGCTGTCTCTGTCCAAAATGTCCAAAACAATTAGACGCATGGGCCAACCAATAATCGGCTCCGCCAGAAGGTAATAAAGTCTTCGCCATTTAGCTAATGTCTATGGTATGGCTGACTCGGTGGCGGCCTCGACCCGGACGACTGACTATAGTAGCCATTGTAGCCAAATTTTTCTTTGACTATCTCTCCTTCATATCTTTTGTCATCTATTTCTCTTTATACATCTCGATCGCTGGACCGGAGCTAACTTCACGCAGGCGCGTCGTCATATATTTTGGCATGTGGTTGGTTGCTAAAACAGCATTTTTTGTCGTTGTGTTATTCAATTTATAACTGTGTTCTTAGTGATTAGGCATAATTTGTGTCATTGCATCCATTATTTGTGTTGAAAATGGATTTACCTAAGAAAAAAAATACTTAAAAACATTTAGCTACTTCTAGCTACTTTCTGTGTTACAAAAATCGGGTGATCTAGCAACTTTTTGCAACAAATCTAGCTACTAGATATGGGTAGCAGTTGGCAACACTGGGCGGGCTGTCACTGTCATGACTTTTTGGCGGGCTTTCAAAAAATAAAGACGTCTTTTTTCAAACAAATTTTCAAAAAGTTGTTTTATAGTCAAAAGCTGTACATATTTCTTTATAAATAGTATAAAAACTTTGTTTAGTGTATACAGTGTTAAACAGAATGAATGACCCTCCTGGGGATGATCCCCCAGGGGGTAAAAAACCACCGGATTATATCGCCACCCATACTGGAATAAAGAGAGGCAGGGAGGAGATTGATGTAGAGGCATCTTCTAATAATTATGCACTTATACCGGATACAAGTATGTATAAACCTTTTATTAAACCGGGTTACAAACGAGTCTTTGCAGAAAACTCGGTAAATACAGAATTTGTGGTATACTTGGAAAGTACCAAAGAGGGAGAAAAGTTGGGCAATAAAAACCCCTCTTTATTAAACACATTACTCCAAAGCGAAATTAAAGGTATACATTTAATACATCGAGTAAATGCTAACAAAATAGCCGTTATATTTACCCAGGCAAATAACGCCAACAACTTCCTAAAAAATGGGGATTTCCAAGAGAAGTACAGCTTCAAGACTTACATTCCAGCAAGAGCAGTTGAGAAAATTGGGGTCCTAAAATATGTTCCAACTACTATTTCAAACGAAGAATTATTTAGAAAATTGCAGGCAGATTCTGAAATAATAAGTGTTAGACGGTTTCAACGCAAGGTCAATGGTGAAATCAAACCATACCAATCTGTGAGCGTGACATTTCTCGCAAATGTCCTACCCAAGTATGTCTACTTAGACTTGTACAGGTTCCAAGTTAATGAGTATGTAGCACCCTTGTTGCAATGCTTCAAGTGTTTCAAGTTTAATCATGGTGCCAAGATTTGCAAAGGTGTTCAGACATGCAGCATCTGCGCATCTGATCATCATTTCTCGAAATGTGACAATAAAGATATTATAAAGTGTGTTAATTGTGGAGGATCTCACCTAGCAATATCTAGAGATTGTCCCATCAAACAAAAAAAGATTGCAGAAAAGAAAAAAAACTCAAGCAGTTATGCTAATATTTTACAAAATAACTCATTTCCTGCTCTCCCAAAGCCTAGACCACAACCGACTTTAGTACCCGAAATAATTAATAAAACCAAAAAAGGAACGGAACAGTTTAATGAAAAAAATACTCATTTAAATAAAACTAATAAGAAAATTGAACAAATGGAAACTGACAATCAATTAAAAAAAACTGAAACTTTTAATAAAAAACAATTAATTGAAGGAATTTTAAAAAATGATGACATTATAACGAGCTTAATTAAAACCCTTGTTGAGCTGGGCAATTCTACTAATCCCAAACCACTTACATTCAACAACATTAAAGAAGTTTTAAAAAAATCCCTTGTCTTTGATGGATAGTAATTTTATTAGAATTTGTCAATTTAATATACAGAGTATAAATAACAAAAAGCCTTTACTGATTGATTTTCTCAATAATCAAAATGTTGATGTCTGCTTATTAAACGAAACTAGACTAAAAGATTCGACTAAAATAAACATCCCTGGTTTTCATTTCATAATCCGAAATGGGAAAAATGGACATCACGGAGTAGGTATTCTCATTAGAGATACTTATAAATTTGATATTATACAAACACCCTTTTATGACTACTTACAAACAGTAGCTATTGCCTTACACACAACTGCAGGTAAACTAACTATATTATGTACATATTGTCCACCACCTCCAACACGTTTAAGGGTTCATAAACTCAGGAATCTTATAAGTACACTTCCAAAGCCAATCTTATTTTCAGGAGACGTTAATGCTCATCATGTTGCATTCGGCTGTCACAGTACTAACACCCGAGGCAGAGATATCTTCAACTTATTAGACGACAGTGATCTATGTCTGTTAAATACTGGATCTTTGACAACTGTAGGCACGGCTACGGCTAGACCATCAAGCATTGATATTTCTTGTGTATCTCCCAATGTTGCTCCACTATGTCATTGGACAGTTCATGACGATCCAATGGGAAGCTATCATTATCCTACTTTTATTAATATCCAAACTACTGTTGAAAAATATACAGTAGGCGATTCCCCAAACAAATTCCTCTACAATAAAGCAGACTGGTTCAAATTCTCATCTGTAACAGAAAAAGCGTTTGATAATTTAGTTTTAAATCCTGATAACCCCTTAAATAGTTATGATCAGTTTTGTGATATACTTAACAATATTAGAGAACAATGTATCCCTAAATATTGTAAAAAAGACAAACTAGTAAAACTACATAAACCTGTTCCCTGGTGGGATGATGACTGTTTAGAAGCAGTAAAAAAAAGTAAAGAAGCCTTAAATGCTTATAGATACTATCCATCAATTACAAATTATATAGAGTATAAGAAATATGATGCACTTAAAAAACGACTACTTAGTGAGAAGAAAAAAGACGGATGGCGTAAACTTTGCGAGTCATTCAATAGATACACACCTATTTCTGTCATATGGAATTACATACGACGATTTAAGAGAGCTTCCATTAATAAGCCACCAAAAAATGATGAATGGATTCCTTCCTTTATAGAAAAGTTTGCACCTGCTTTAGCACCTGAAAAAAATATAGATATTATTAGTTTAAATAACATCTTTGCAAAAAGTGGCACTGAAAAAAGCAAGTTTCTTTGTGAACCATTTACATATAATGAATTTCAAATAACCCTAAATTCCAGAAAAAATACTACTCCTGGACTTGATGACATTCCTTATATGTTAATACAAAGGTTACATAGCAATGCACAAAAGGTTTTATTAGATTTATTTAATTTACTTTGGTCTAGCCAAAGTATTCCCTTGCAATGGAAATCTCAGTGTATTATTCCGATACTTAAACCTGACAAACCAAGCAATGATTACAATTCGTATAGACCCATTTCATTGTCATCTTGCTTAGGCAAAATATTTGAAAATATGATTAAAATAAGGCTTGATTATTATGTTGAAACCAATAACATCCTACCTATGCAACAGTTTGGATTCCGTAAAGGAAGGAGTGCATTAGAAAGCTTTTCTACTTTAATATCAGACATTAATAATTCACTACATAGTCACTCTGCTACTGTATGTGCATTCTTGGATGTACAGGGTGCATTCGATAACTTGAATCCTTCCATATTGATTTCAATCTTAGATGATATTGGAGTTCCCGGGAAGCTCTGTAAATGGATTTTTAATTTTTTATATGACAGGAGCATGTATGTTAAATATAATAATATTATTTATGGGCCACACAGCATTTACAAAGGCACAATGCAGGGTGCTACAATATCCCCATTATTGTATAATATTTATACCTGTCAAATGTCTCAATACATAACTAACAGGAACATAAAGTTTTTACAGTTTGCAGATGATCTTGTAATTTACACTGCACACAAAGATGTAAATATTGCTGTACATAATTTAAATAATGCACTATCTAATGTAAATAATTATTATACTAATAAACTAAAACTAACCATAAGTGCCAATAAAAGTGCAGTGGTAATCTATAGTAAAAGGCCATATCAGTTAAGTAATATGATTATCTATAACAATACTCCATTATCTTTATTGAAAGAAAAGAAATTTTTAGGCATTTATCTTGATGAAAAATTGAATTTCAACACACATATCAATTACCTAATTGGTAATGCATGTAAAGGATTAAACATAATGAGATCCCTAGCAGGGGTTCATTGGGGATCTGATCCTAAAATACTTTCCATGTTATATAAAAGTATAGTGAGAAGTCACTTTGATTATAGTTCAATTGCTTATTGGAATGCTAATTCAAAATTACTTCATAAATTGAATGTTATACAGAATAAGGCTTTAAGAATAATTACTGGAGCCATGTGTTCAACACCTATTTATGCAATGGAATCTGAAGCTTGTATATTACCTTTGATCTTGCGACGACTTCAAATTGCTGAACGATATTCTCTAAAGTTACTCTCCTCTAATAATTCTCTGGTAATTAACAGCCTCCTTCCAAATGCTGCTCTACAATTTAGGGTTGATCAGCCTCATATCTGTAGCTCACAAATATTGGCAGGCCAACTTCCTGGAATGTTGAGAATTATGTTACACATTAAAACACTAGCTAACAACATGTACAAATGTTTTCCATTACCTCTATATAATGTTGAGTTGAATGCACTTATTAATAATAAATATGAAATTTTATCATCTAATGTTGCTAATCAAACTGAGTTCTCTAATTATATGGAGGACAAAAAAAAACAGTATAAAATATTTACAGATGGTTCAAAAACTTTTAACTCTGTTACATCTGCATTTTATGACCCACAACTCAAATTTAAAGTGTGTTGTAAGTTAGACAATGATTGTAGTATATTTACGGCCGAGTGCTATGCTATTTACCAGGCATTACTACATATTACTAAAATAAGTGTTTCTGAAGTATTAATAATAACAGATTCCCAGAGTGTTATATCAGCTTTAAAAAATATGGTGTTTAAATACAATGTTAACTACATAACATATAAAATTAGGCAAATAATATATAATCTAAAAACGAAGGAAATTCATGTAAGTTTCATGTGGGTGCCATCCCATCAAGGCATCACAGGTAATGAAGAAGCGGACAGAGCAGCAAGAGGCTCATACGATGAAGACCACTCCTCATTATTGAAAGTCCCTTACACTGACTATAACCTACAAATAAATAAAGAAATAAAAGAACTGTGGAAGGAATGTTGGACGTCATTAAGCCAAGAAAAGGGTAAATGGTATGCTGAAATACAGAAAAGCCCGCCCGGTATACCATGGTACAACAAAAATAAACAGATAGATAACAGAAATTTTGTTACCACAATAAACCGTATGAGGTTTGGCCACTGCAGAACTCCTTCTCACTTAAAAAGACTTAACATAATACAAGATTCCTCCTGTAATTACTGTGACTTTATAAACGCCGATTTGGATCACATCATCTTTAACTGCCCAAATTTTGGAATTCACAGACTAATACTTGTGTCAGAACTGGAAAAAATCTGTGATGACGGCGATGTTCCTACGCGACTTCAAGACTTATTAGCTGAACCAAAATTCTATATGCCGCTTTTTAATTATATTAAAAACACAGTGGATAAATTGTGAAAAGACAAACGAAATGCTATTTGAAAAATAAACAAACGAATGGCTCAAAAGGACAAGAATCCAGGGCCGTAAAACAATTAACAAAAAAAAAAAAAAAATGTCACTGTCATCACAGAGTAGGTACCTACCTATAAATATATAGTAATGCCTTGTTGCCTGATAAAATATGTTTATTTTTAAATAAATAAACTAAATTATAATCGCAAAATTGAGCATAATAAACGGATTCGGTACCATGTCGGGTAATCCTAGTAGCGATGGCCTTTCTGAAGCTGACAGACTAAGAGGTAAGTTTTCGCCAATGGCCATTGATATACTCTGAGGCTGAGATTCAGAGTGTATTTTGAGATTTAGTTCCTCTTGAGTTCGGACTCAAAATGCACTCTGAATCTCAGCCTTAGTAGAAATTCTAGTCTTTGTAGAGGAAATTCAGGAACTTTAACCACAATCTGGAGAGGATGCAATTTGGAAGGAATTTACAATTTACGGTTACGAGTTCAGGGCTGGGATTTTTTTAGGGGGGGAGGAGGGGGGTTGCGAAACCCCCTCATTTTTGAGATATATTTTTTTAATTTTTGGTGTTATGTTAGTAGTACTATATAATTTATATATTTTCAAAGGACTTACATGTACATAGTAAGGAGGAAGAAGAAGGGGGAGTTCAAAAGCAAAAGTTAAGCAAAAGCGTAATTACTTATTAAAAACTATATTTGGACCTGTTTAATATATTTTATATATTTTTAAACAGCTCTGAGCTGTTTCAGAATGTTTAAACCTAACCTAGTTTTTTTTTAAATATTTCAGCCTATAAATTATACACCTCTTGTTAAATAAGACACTTGTACTTATCCACAGGATTATAATTTAACTTAATACACCTATTTAGTATCAGACTCGGAGACGCCTCGCTCCGCTCGGCTTCAATCGGCTCTGAATTGTTTCATAACATTTGAACCTAACCTAACCTAGTTTTTTAAAAATATATGTCAACCTATCCATTGAACACCTATTTAGTATCCAACTCGGGGATGCCTCGCTCTGCTCCGCTTCGATCGGCTCTGAGTTGTTTCATAATGTTCAAACCTAACCTAACCTAGTTTTTTTTAAATATATTTCGACCTACACATTATACAGAATGTAAATGTAAAGTCAAGAATCCCTTTAGGGTATGAAAGTATACACGATTCTGATGTCATTACGAGCAAAAAATATATACCTTGAGTTTTCACCAAAAATTCCATCATTTTTCTAAGCTATGGCTATGCAGCTCACCGGCCTCTCCACATACCTAATTGCACCCCGCAACCCCCACCCCTCATCCGAGTGGCTGGCGACCGTGAGGGTATCCACGCGATTAGTGTATTTTGAGTAAAGAAAATCGTCTTATTATGAGGTACTAACAAGTTATATTAACAAGTCAAGACAAGACAGAAGCCTCCTCCAAACTCCAAAAGCAGCTAGATAAAACAGAAAAATGGTTACAGGCATGGAGGATAAAAGCTAGTGCTAGTAAATCCATGCACATCACCTTCTCCCTGAGAAAAGGAGACTGCCCATCTGTCACTCTTGGTGGTGATGTACTCCCACATGCTGACACTGTCAAATATTTAGGATTTCATCTTGACCGCCGGCTAACTTGGAAGAAACATATCACTACTAAACGCAACGAAATTATACTAAAATTTAAAGGACTACAATGGGTCTTGGGCAAAAACTCATCATTGTCACTAGAAAATAAACTCCTTATATACAAGGCTATCATAAAACCTGTATGGACATATGGCATTGAACTTTGGGGAACAGCAAGCACCTCAAATGTGGAAATACTTCAACGAGCACAAAACATGATCCTGAGGTCCATTTCTAATGCTACTTGGTTTTCAAGAAATACGGAAATCCATGAATATCTCAATATGCTTACAATTAAAGAAGAAATTGAACAACGAAAATGCAACTACAAGCGACGGTTGCAAAGTCACCCTAATCAGCTTGCTGCTGGATTGCTGAACACAACATCTAATATCCATAGACTTAAACGTCTACCACTTATGGACTCCAAATAGCAAAGTAGTGAAAAGTGGAACAAAGGCACACAACTAAAGGGCAATGCCTAGTCTAGTATGAAGGGAAGCTGTATTGCTGAATACAGTACCTACAAGTGAACTGACAGTCAACATATCTAATAAAAGCAGCTCCTGACTGATCGTAGATAAAAAAGGAACAAAAAAAAAAAAAAAAAAAAAAAATGAGGTACTGGTACTTTATTTGGAGATTCCAGTATTTAAAATAATATCTTTACCGATCATACTAACACACCCTTAAAGGATTCTTGCCTTTGCTTTTACACCCGGTATACCTTTTTAGTAACGTAACCTAACCTAGTATATTTAAATATATTTCGGCCTGTACTTATACACCTATTTAGTATCCGACTCGGGGACGCTCTGCTTCGCTCGACTCGGGGACGCCTCGCTCCGCTTCGCTTTGCTCGGCTTCAAATATATTTCGACCTATATATACACCTTTTTAGTATCAGACTCGGGGATGCCTTGCTCCGGCTCGGCTGCGACTTGTTTCATAACGTTTATTTATACCCAACTTATTTTTTTTAAATATTTCAACCTATGTATTATATTAATTTTTAGTAAGTATTTCATTATATTTATTGCATATTAAACAGGAGTAGGTACAAAAGATGCTCTCAACTGCAAGTACAAACACTGACTGCAGTTATAAGAAAAGGTCAAAAGGGCATTGTATTCCGTTTTAAGTAATCATTCAGTGATTTTGAATGACAACAACTTATAAACATGTTTTTTTTTGCGAAAGAAAACGTTAAATACTTCAAAATCCCGATTCGTCATCAGTCGAGATCATAAAAAATATATCTCAAAAACTATGCCTTTGCGCAACTTTTGACCTTGACAGAATATCTTCTATTAAGCATATCTGTCCCCAAAAAAATCGGGAACCCTTAACTCGTTACCGTAACTTGTAAATTAAAGCCTGTTATTTGTACATAGTTGAAACAATACCTGATTATTTGTAATTATTCCATCTTCCAAAACTGTAATATTTTGTAGAAGAGGAACTGGCTCGTGAATTGGAGCATAGTGATTCGAATGAAGAGGATAATGCTGAGATATCACTGGAAATAGAAGAAAAACTCCTCAAAGATGAACCTGAATGTATGTATTTTATTATGATATAACATGAAAAAATTTTGTTTGTTGTTTTAAATTCCCAAAGCATACCTACCTACATTATTTTGTATTTTTTTCCTTGGTCATGGCGTTGATGAGGGACATGAAAATTATTTGATTAATGAGGCCATAACTTTAACGCCCCATTGCTTAACATATTAGACAGAACTGCAAAGTTTGCTTATTGTTTGTTTTAGGGTTCCGTAGTACTTAAAAGGTACAAAAGGAACCTTTATGGTGAGACTCTGTTGTCTGTCCATCCGTCAATCCGTATATCACAGCCTCATAACCTTAGCACCCGTTAAAGATATATACTTGAAATTTGCCACAAAATACATTCACTTGCATACATAGCAGGGAGTAAAAAAAATTTGAAATTGTTTAAAATATTTCCAATACAAAAGAGAGAAAAATAAATCATAAAACACAATATGGGTATCAAATTGTAGATATTAAAGAGGTGATTATAAAAATATACACTTTAACTATATTTACTGGCACCAATTTCGAGAAATCTTGGAAGAACCACAAAAATATACATGTGCCTCCCCCTTATTTCCGAAACTGGTAAACCGAAAAAAATTAAAAAAGTACGATTATAGGCCATGACTGGCCAATATCAGGAAAACTATATTGATTAAAAAAAAGTTGATAATAATTGAGAAATATCTAAAAAAATGTAATACGAATGAAAAAAAAATATTTTATGTAAATACAAAATGGGTTTAATACCCATTCTAGATATTAAAGAGCTGATTATAAAAATTTAGACATTTACTGTATTTACTGGCACCAATTTCGAGAAATCTTTGAAAAACCACAAGAAAATTCATGTCTCCCCGTTTATTTCCGAAAGGAATGAACCGAAAAATATGAAAAGATCATGGTAATTTGGCATTACGTAAAGATTACAGGAAAAATTTATAACAAATTGACAAAATTAAAATTTCGAGTGCAGTATAAAAATATTTGAGTCTCTCTTATATTAATGAATTCTTTTTTTAGTTATCATAAACAGTTATGAGCCAGATTTTAAATACCTTCTTCCTGACTGTTCCCAAAACTGTCGAATTACGGAACCCTAGTCTGACTCGCACTTGACTGGTTATTTTTTGTACTGTTGGGGTGTAGATATGGGGGTACTGTAAGAAAAAAGACTTCAAAATTTGAATAACAGGAATTCTTCAGCACTGAAGCAGTAACAGTCATGCAACGGTTACAGTTTCTGCTCGCAAATGAGTACCTGGCTTAACCTTCATGGTTGTTTTTTATGACTTTTTAAAGCAATTTTAGTTTGTCTAAAACATGTATATTTTATTGGTAATTAATAATAAGTCATTTTTAAGACATACCTACATATATTTTATTCTTACTTTCAGACACAACTTTGGTGAACTATGGTGAAAACGACCCAAGCTCAAACATTGAGAGTAAAATCAATGATACATTCTCTGATAGCAGCCTTAACATAGAAACTATCCATAAAGCTGATGAACTTGGCAACATTTACACAGAGAACCCAGACATAATCAGTTCACAAACTGATGACCTGACAAACGTTACTGATCAGTATGATGCTTACATAAATGACTATACCTTCACTAATTCAGCTCTAGGTACTAATAATGATCAAATAATTGAATCAGCAAATGACCGGTCTATTATCCAAAGTGAAATGATCACTCAAGATAATGATTCAGTAATAATGCCAAATATGAGCGAGTTTCAGCCAAATGAGTATGAACAGAATTATGAAAATAATCAGACAAATGAGGAATTCCTCTTGAGTGAGAGAGAAAGGGAGAAAAAAAGCAAGAAGGAATTGGAGGAGGAGGAACGGGAAAAGATGCAGTAAGTTTTGATAAATCGATTTTGTAAAACTCTTCAAATACTTTTTTGCTAAAATTTTTGTTCTGCATAGGCATAATGTTCATGGAATTTTGGGATCAATAGAGACATGTGTTGATTAAAGGGTAAACTTATTTTAAATCTTTGAGTTTATGATTCATCATCAGGACTCCCTGGGAAACTGGAGTGCATGACACCCTGACAAGAACTAAGAAGCTCAACCTAAGCCAAGATTTTAAATTGAGAATATAATTCGATGACATTTCCGAGGTTCATAGAAAAAAAAACACTATGCACTATTAATAAATTTATATCACTGCGGTATAGAATATCAGAAAAGAAAATCTGGACGTGAGGAGCTCTGAACCAGGAGCTCCTCGCGTCCAGATTTACTTTTCTGATTTTCTATACCGCAGTGATATAAATTTAATTTGTTATCTCCTTGCGATGGATAAATCGCCAAGTGTTTAAACATATAGAAATTTATTTTCTATCATAGTTTCACTATGCACTATTTTTAGTCAGGAATAAACTTAAAATGAAATGGGTTATTAGCAGTGGCGGCTGGTGCCTCAGAGAACCGGTGGTGCACTGCATGGTTTTATTAAAAAGATCAAATATTTTTTTTTGTTTATATTCCGTCCAAATCGCGTCTCCGCCGAAAATAACACGGGGAAAGAAAAAAAAAGCATTTAGTCTATCACATCCACATAACAATTTCTTTTTAACATACATTTCACTTTTGAACGTTCTCGTGAACAATTTATTTTTTGTTTTGCATTCCTGTTTTATATTATGAATAGGCCGGGTTTTCATAAGTCCTGTTGGCTTTAATAAAGTCAATATTGTAATTTACACTCATTATTATCACTCTTTCTAATATTTAGTTTACTTTTTTTAGATAATTAAAGTAATTAAATAAACAATTACTCCTCCGCAAGCGCGCGCAAAAAGTGACAAACTGATGACAAGTGCATCGTGCGTAGGTCAAGGCCTCGGGGTAACGCGACTACGCGAGTGAACTACTCGTTTCGTTTCGTATTCTTTCGGCAATTTCCGGTCGCGTGCGGCGCACGAATCTATCCTAATACATTTTGTACTACGCATCTTCTGTCTCACGCGCCGGCTGTTTACACCGTGTTTCATAGAAGTTGTATGAGCTCGCTGCGTGCGCTTTCCCGAGCGCACGGGGCCGATTTTGTTCAAGCAAAAATAAGATTTAATTCCTTTGCAGTAGAAATCTCTACATTTTTATTTACCTCGTAATAACAAAACATGTATATATATATATATGTACTATAGTGAGATATTTAATTTCCGTATAGGGCAGTATGGATGGATGGGTAATGATAGGTATAGGACATTGTGTAAGTTTAATTTAAATGGTAGTGCGGCGCACGGGCGCACTTAAGGTGCAGCCGCCACTGGTTATTAGCTGCAACTAAGACCACAATTTTTAGAATTTTTATCTCTGTCTGTGTCCACTGAACGGATTTAGATGCAGTTTTCTTTATTATCATTGTGGTGACCCTGGTCAATAGGCTTTAAGGAGTGTTATTTGAATATATATATTATATAATAGGCTAAAGTAATAGCGATCTTTAAATATATCCACAAACCATAGTATTATTTAGTCTATGCGCAAACTCATCATACTGAACAACTTCTCTCAAGTCTAAATTGCAGTTTGAGTATATATTTTCAAGTTAAGGTGAATGTATACTCAAACTGCAATTTAGACCTATTTTTAAAGGCCTAGTCCTCCTACACGAGTAGACCAAACACAAAAAAAATACCAAATAGGCATACATAACCCTAAAGAAATTCCATGTTTAATAAAAAAAAAATGTATGTTTTTGACAAAAACAAATCGAACATTACAGAAAGTTTCATGTGATTTGTACAATTTTTTTTTCCATTCATCGTGTCCATGTGAAAAGTATAATTTCCGGAGACGCCGCGATCGTCGTAAGAGCAACTTTGCAATACGCGCTGATATGAATGTTTCCGTCGATTTTTGTACTGACACATACCTAGTCGGTGCTTAAATTCTGTCACAAACAAAATTGGCTATAAAATGAAAACTAGTCATGATAATCAAAAAAAGTTTTTTTTTAAAAAAAAGGTAATTTAATTAGCTTACATTACACACAAAATTTATTCAAAATGATTGACACCATTTTTCACACAGGCCTTCAATCTTCGCGACCAATCATCAATAGCAGCACGGACCATATTCATGTCGATATCGGCCACTGCTTTAATCAATGATGACTTTAGGCTGCTCAAATTTTTGTGAGGCTTAGAACAGACCTTCTCCTCCAATTCCTGCCAAATTTTGTAATCCAGTGGATTGAGGTCAGGGCTAGATGAGGGCCAATCTTGATGCCCTATTAGCTCGATATTCTGGCGCTCGAACCACTCCTTGAGTTGTTTTGGCCTTATGAGCAGGTGCGGAGTCCTGTTGAAACACAAATGGCCGTCCTCCAAAGAGTGTCTGGGGCAGATCTTTTACTATGCGATCTAAAACCGTGTCTTGGTACACTTTTGCACTGGTTTTGACACCTTTTCACAAGAATGCACTTCAGTAGGGCCATAGTAGGACACTCCCAACCAAATCATGACTGATGATGGATGATGGCCGTGCTGCACTCTAGGAATGGCATTTCCAGCGGCCGCAGAGCTGGTAGCGTACACCCTGTCATTTTGTTTGTTGTACTTCTCTTCGATTTTAAAATTTTTCTCGTCTGTAAACAGGATATCGCGGTGTCTGTTTCTTGCGTACCGCTTTAGCAAAACTTTGCATTTTTTGGCTCTCATAGCTATCAGACGCGCGTTCAGAAGATGTCCACTCTTTTTTCGGTAAGCTCGTAGTCCCAGGTCTTCATTGAGTACTTTTTTTACGGTACTTCTGGTTAATCCCATCTCCAAAGCCATCAGTTTCTGCTTGCGGACGGGATTTCTTGCAATACGCGCCTTGATTGCTTTGATGACCCCTGGAGTCCTAACGGAACGAGGTCTGCCAGTTCTTTTCTCGTCATCGACACTAGAGGTTTCATTGTACCTCTTGATGGTACGGTACACGAACCTCTTCGTGATTTTTAATTTTTGAAGCAAGTTGAATATCGTCTTCGGTGGATGGGCGCAACGATGCAATGCAATTACTGCTACTCGGCCTCTTTGCGAGTCCACTCCATCGTAAAAAATGAATGAATGTAATTGTGATTTGGCAGATTATTAATCAAAAAATATTTGAAAATCGAAAACCATTTAATTTTTTTTTCTAGGTGTTCTATTTTTAAAATAAATGGCCAGTGACAGTATTTAAGAACCGACTAGGTAGTTAGTTGCTAATTTAGAGTAGGCATGAGCCTAAATGACTCTATCTCGCAGGACGATGGTACATTTTAGAACGCTGTGCATGAACAATTAAAATATTTCCCAATGATTTGCGCGGTAAAGTTTCTTTGGAAAAGTTATTCATATGAGTGATTAGAAGAAAACATGGTTTCAGTAAAAGTTTGCTGTCTATTTACATCAGGTATGCACCACAATTGAGAAAACCGTTTCTGTATTAAACGGTTCGTGTTACACACAAAACGTATGGACTAGGTACAAACAGATTCCATAGGATCTTTTCCGTTCTAAATTATGTATTCACATTTCAGAGTCCTCGTCTCAAACTTCACAGAAGAGCAACTAAATAGATATGAAATGTATCGCCGCGCCGCCTTCCCAAAGGCTGCTGTGAAAAGACTGATGCAAACTATTACTGGTTGCTCTGTTGGGCAGAATGTCGTCATTGCCATGTCTGGTATCGCCAAAGTGTTTGTAGGGGAAGTTGTTGAGGAAGGTAAGACATTATTAACGTTTTGTCAGAATATAAGTTGAAAATGAACCCCTGAGTGCCCTGAGCTATAAAAAATGAAACTGTTCTACGTTCGAAATAAAAAAATACATGTTTTGTAATATTGTCATGATTCATAATAAAAGAAAACGGACAAGTGCGAGTCGGACTCGCCCACCGAGGATTCCGTACAAATTAGTAAAAGTTTAAAAATAATCTTCAAAAAGATTTGGTCACCCGTACAATAATTATGACCGCGCATACCGTTGCTTAACCTTTTTTTATAATTCAATTACAAATGTATAGTTTTAAGTTTTTTCCTATACTTGCAGTATTAGACGGTATTACTTGCCAAATTTCATAGTTCTAGGTCAACGGGAAATACCCTATAAATTTTGATTCCCTTGGGTGTCGAAATTTACGTTTTTTGCCGCATAAACGGCCGTATCTTTTTTCCACGTTAACTTACAAGTTTGATTTTTTCACAGCTTTAATGGACTGTAGACTTTAGTATATGGTTTTAATTTCAACTCGATACCTCCACGCGTTCCCGAGATAAAGGGTCTTGACAGACAGACGGACGGACAACAGTGATCCCATAAGGGTTCCGTTTTTTCTTTTTGAGGTACGGAACCCTAAAAAGATATCGACCTTCAAAAAGAGCACTAAGGCGACGAACAAGGAGATGCGGGGCGTCAAGCGGCGCGGTGCGCGTAGCAGGCCGCCGCGCCGGAAACACAAACCGACCCGCGTCTCCTTGAACGTATCCTTATACTTCGGTGACAGAGACGACGCTCTACGAAACCTATGTGTACATAGCCTATGTGCGTTATTTACCGCCGGTAATATGTACGGTCTATTGTCAGTCACATGTCGCGTCGCGTAGTTTGGCCATTCAATCGAAATTTGGGAACAAATTTTTTTTACGGTTTTGTGTTCTATAAGTGATTATGATTCATAGACTTCAATAAAGCTAGGGGTTTCAATGTCAACCTGCATACGTGTCTTACTTAGGCAGTTAAAAAACAGAAAATGGACAGATTCCAGTTATTTGCTACGAGTTCCAATGAGTAAGTCGGGTATTGACAGTCCATAAAACACTAGAGATCGATTCTGTCCGGTTTAAATTCATGTAGAGGCGTTATCGAAGCGTGGCAAGGCGCGTCGAGTCGAATCGCATGGGTGCATCGGTCAGCAACAACGAGCTATATAAGGTGCTCTAAAAATATCTGCTACGGCTGCAATGGGAGATAGTATTGTGTATGTAGATTACAATAGTGAAGAAATTTTGTACCCCGGAATAGTTAGATAAGTTTGAGAAAATAAAGTAAATAAATAAATATTTACTTTAGTCCGCATAAAGTGATTCACACACTACGAGCGATGTGTCGTTTCATCAATAAAAATAATTTCTATCTCTTTCCAACTGTTTTGTGTTGTTACAGGACGGTTTCATGCAAGAAATTCAATTCTAACTTATACGCACATTTTTTTGTATGAAAAAATGTATGACGTTAGATCAATAAAATATCGTTACTATTGTTATCTACATACACAATACACTCTCCCATTACAGCCGTGGCAGATAATTTTAGAGCACCTTATATATACTTAGTTGGTCAGCAAGGCAATTTTTTCGGGTGGCGCGCTTTCTTTCACTTATATCTGGGGCCCATAGCGGAGTAGGGCGTAAAGATCTAATAACACTGAATTAATTATAGCTCGAAAGTACATCATTTCGCCTTGGTCTTACAATTACAACCCATATCGGTCACTAAATTTGAATAGCACTCGGACAAGTTTAGTAAGATTAGTAAAGACTACTCGAATTAGCTGCACAGAGACAGACAGCTGTCGGTATACTTATTTAAATGAGTTGTATATTTTCAGCTCTCGAAGTATTGGAAAAATCGGGTGAATCAGGTCCCTTGCAGCCCAAGCACCTTCGTGAGGCGCTTCGACGACTGAGGGTTAGAGGCACCATTCCTTCGAGAAAAGCCCACAGGAGCATGTTTAGACTTTAGCTATCGTAATGTAGAAAAAATGTTAATGAATCGGTAAGTTGGTAGGCTTTACTTAATTTGGACTGTATTTTGATCTTGATACTTTCTAGGGATGCAATGAATACGAATACTATTATTTATATTCGCCAATTATTTTTTCTTTATTACGAATATTAGTATTCGCCGAATATTATTATGACTATTACGTGTAGATATTTTTATTACATACATTGAGTGAAACGGAACGCAACGCGTTGACACATCGTCGTTCCGTGGCGACCGGGGATTCCCCATGTCGTAGTATAACCCAGCTAATCGAAGAAGTTCATAGAAATATTATGCGGTAGTTAGTTGAAAGAGATTACTTAGCACAATCATGATTTATGCTATACGATACGGGGCGTTTATTGTGGCACGGCGGGCAATGTACTAACAGAGGACAGGAACAGATTGACGCCGAAAAATTTGACTGTCGTTAATTTTAATTAGGGTAACAAAAAATGTTTAGTCAAACTTAATTTATTATTCGTATTCGACGAATATTAATTTGACCTTCGTATTCGCTAAAGTACTATTCGTGGCATCCCTAATACTTTCTTTTCTGAAATAAAGCACGATTATGAGACTAATAAAAGTAGTTATCGTGAAGCTTTGTTCAAATAAGTAGTTACTTGCATAAGAATATGTGTGGAGACTCATCAATAGACTAGGAAATGTGAATAAACTGTAAATACTTCTTCATAAAATATTTAACTGATTAATTAAGTTTTTTTTTTAAGATTATTGAATAATTTTGTAAGGAATAAAAAGTAAGGAACATAATTTTCTATAAAAAAAATCACTATTATTTATAAGGTGTCATTTATTTCAAAAGAAACACATAGTTTTTAATGTTAATTTATTTTCATGATAAATTGTTATTATATTAAAAACATAATGTACAACCGTAACTAAGGATTATTCGTAGTTCATAAATGTTGAAAATAAAATCAGTCTTGTTAAAATGGCCAACTATACTGTGGACAGGAAGAGAAAATCCTTGGAATACAACCATAATGTAAACGTTAAAAATAAAACGATTATAATTAATTGAAAACAAAAACCAAAATTTCATAAAAAAAATTGGCATCTAACATTATTTTGAATTTCCAATAACATATAAAGATCCAAGAGTTTCACCAAATGATTCAGTTTTATCACAGATGCTTTGTTTTCCAAGGCTAGTGGTAGTTTGGCAGTACATAGTTGACATAAAATTATAACGTTCAGGTAAATAAAAATAAACTGCAAACAAAAACAGCGCAATACTTATTCAACAGATACATGCAAAGAACATTATTTACTAACTAGTGAAGGCACAAATTAGTAAAATAGCAATTTGGTAACATTTTAGATAAATCATATCATTATTCTAAATTTACCAAATAAAACATTATATTATTATTTCGTGTATATAAAAATGCAACATCCCATTATTATGGTCCAATTTATTTGTCTTTTGTGCACAAAATTATCAGATTTGTGCAATGTCAATATTGTTTGGATAAACCATGTATAAAAATATATCAACATGTAAAATACGATCAAACAAAGGGACAAGACATTTTTGTTCAAACGGTTTTCACAAAAAACCGCTAGTATTGTACATTTGTTTGGGTAAGCCATCATAATTTATGTTATCCTAACGTAAATAAATTACTGGTTATAGAACAAGTACATTATCACTTGCAAGAAAACCATTGCAAGTAAAAATTCAACTCATTCCATACAACATCCTGGTAGACAAAAAAACAACTCCCGAAGTCATTTTTAACACAATCAATATCTCAGTATCTTGTCTTTCAAGCTTGTGCGAAACAATAAAATCTTGCTTTTAGAGGATAAGACTTCCTAGATTAATTAATTACACCTAAAAGGCTCAATTCACCCATAGACTAGAGACGCACTTCCTCCAAGGAGTCCAAATCAGATGACCAGCCTTTTCACGCCGCATTCGATGCAGAACTTGGCCGTATCTACGGGGAATTTGTTTCCGCATTCATGGCAGAAACGGGACAGTCTAGGGGCAGATATCGGGGTTTGTGGGGAGTCTTTGCGAAGCTTGTGGAGTGAAGACTCGGATCCACTAGAGCTCAGCTCATGAGAGCGACGCCAGGCGGGGCTCTGGCGGGATGACTGCCGTGAACTTATGCGTTTATCTAGAAGGTAAAATATTAAAATGTAATGATTACCTAATAAGACATTCGTCAAGGACCTCTTTTGGTACCAATTTTCATCGTAGTAGTAAATGTGTGTACAGATTGATTGGAAAATAAAGTGCATTAATCATCGCAAAATGGTGCCTGATGTATTTCTGGCGCAAGAAACTTACCGCTAACTTTGTGACTGTCCACATCCTTTCCAAATAACTGCAACTCTTGTGGCTTAGATATGGGCTCGTCCAATTCCGCGGATCGTTCCATAGCTAGGAATTCGTCACTGGACACCGATCTTACATCATTCTCTCTGCCACTGGAGTCGGACGCTGCTGGGATTTGATCTAGGGATGCTAGACCATTTGACTCTTTGGGGTTGCAGATTGAGAGCTTCGATGGAGATATTCGGTTTAAGCTAAAATAGTAAATGATTTGTTTTAGAAATTTAGATCATCCGAAGGCCAAATCATAAAGAAGAAAAGGTATAAGGTGACATTTATTTCTGCAGCCAATTTCATACTGAATACTCGGTAAGTGCTCAGTATCAAGGTTAGAAGACGTTTTTTGTGAAATTCGTAAATTATTCTTTTGGTGTTCTCTACAAACGCAAGCCTAGCCCCCCAGTCAATATTACTATGGGACGTCAACATTTTATTTTGCGATATTAGCAAAAAGTGTTATCGATCCGTAATACTGATTACTAACCAAGCCTCCAGCTTGAATTTGGTCGTATAAATAAATTTCGCCTTATATTATCAATGGTATATATTTATCAATGTTAATTAAATATATAAAATACAGGAAAATATAGATTTTTCATGCTGTTTCAGTATTTCGTTACCTGACTAACCTGCTATAAGCTGAATCGCTGCTCTTTCCATTTGGTGTGTAGTTGCCATTCGAAAGGTCTACGGTTTTCTTGATTTTCTTTTCACTTTTCAACCTTGGTTCCCGTTTCGTAGTGCCGTGACCGTTCTGGACTTGCATGTTGTAATTCACGGTCACAGTCTCCTTGGTTGTGTGACTTTCCGTTTCGTAAAATTTGTCAAAGTCTTTCAGAGACTGCATGATATCTTGTTCAAGTTGATCCACTTTTTGACGACTCTTTCCGCTGTCAATCTTTGAAGTGGCCCTCTTTTGAATGGAATCAAGAAGGGAAGAGGATCGTTTGACAGAGGAAGGAAAAAGGGTGTCACTTGCGATATTGTTACTGCTAAAATTAAAAGACATGGATTTGTTAAAAGGTATCATACCGTTACTACCGCTTTTGACTACCGTAGGAGTGGAACATTTACTAGATTTATTACTGGCTACATTGTCTGATTGTTTGACTACTCTGGTAGTAGAACTACATGTTCGCTTGTTCTCGGTTTTCTGTTTGTGGAGTTCATCATCGAAGGAAGTCATGAACTCTTCAAGATCAAAGTCTTCGCAGAGAGAATCATCATCTCTTATAGAAGTTTTGGAAGCTATACTTTGTGTTAAAGAAGATATCAATTTTGTATATTGATCACTCAAGTCAGATGCACTGGGTGCAGCAGATTTAGTTGTATTGTTGTTAGTTTCAACATTATCAATACTTTGTGACATTTTACTTTCGTTATTTTCGAAATTATTGTTTAGTTTATTGAAATTAAATGAATCAAACTTAGCCGGTAGATTTTCTGTGGTAAGTAATGACTCCATGCTACTTATAATGTCTGGGTTATTCAGAATTGTGTTTACATTTATGGGTAGATTGTCGTTTTCGTTTATTAACCTTGGATCAATGTAGTGAGTGCTACTTGTCATAGAAGAATTATCATCAGCTAATATAGAATCAAGGTTCACAAATTCCTTTTTATTATTATCTTTCTTTATTTTATCAAGTTTCACCGGTTGTTTAATTGTAGTTCTCTGGAAACTGTGATAGGAGGTTGCGATTTTTGGAATTTTATCTCTAGGTTTTGGGGTGCTATAACTAGAGTTGGTGTAACTGGAGAAAGATCTATTTAGATTACTACTGCGGTTAAAGGCACTTTTGTCTATAGTACTAATATTTTCCTTACTCGACTTAGTAAACGTTGTGTTTAACTTTTGTTGACTAGACTTTTTGCTCTCATTTCTATTTAACCTAAAAGAACTACATCTTCCGCCGAAAGTGTAACTGTTATCGTTGTTTGTGCTGCCAAAGGACTTCATTCTTTGTAATGTTGGTGTTTTTTGATAGTTCTTATTGATGGTGTCTTTCATCAGTTTAGTGTTATCAGGGCGTAGTGTGGATGCTTTTTCTTTAGCGGGACGCAGTATGGGAAGGGTACGGTTTAGGTCTTTGGACGTTTGGAGTTTTTGGGGAATATTTGTTTCAGAGGACATGAGTTCCTTCATTTGCCTAGCGGCTGATAAAAAGGGGTCGTAGTTATCATCGATTCTGAAAAAAACAGTTACAAGAGTATTGTTAATACAGATACTAAAGTACATACTTGAAAATCTTACTGCTACAATTAGCTACAAACTTAAGTTGGCAATGTGGAAATGGTAGGTAATGAATGGGTAACCTGACCTTTTCCTTAACATTTCGATTCGAGGAAGCTTTAAAGGTGGCGCATCTGAGGATATAGATCGGTTGTCACTGTTATCTTCAACAATATAAGTCTTGAAATTCATGTTATTTTTTTCCTGTTCTCCCAGCATCCTATACTTTCTGTTTGGCTTGTATATTCTTTGCATTTTTTTCTTGTTACACACTTGTTTCTTATTGTCTGTTATTGGTGGTAATTGGAATTCTGTTTTCGATAATGACTCTTTTCCTTCTGTAGATTTTTCATCGATATTGTCCAATTTGTAAACAATTACATGTTCAAAATCAGAAACAATTTTGCTCGTTTCGTTTGAACGTTTTTGTCCTAATTCATTTCCGATACTTTGTGTATGCTGTATGCTGTAATCGCCAGTTTCTTTCATTAGTTGTTGAAAATTTGTTTTCAATTCTTCCAAAGTATCAGAAAAGCTGTGCTTTAAAGATTTTTTAGTACGTTCTGTAATATCATTGTCAACATTGATCAAAGAAGTAATGGAATTCGTATCAGGTGTGTGGAAGTCCGCGCACAAGTCTTTTGTTAAATCAAACTTTTCTTTCTTGTTGTCTTGAGTCAATAATTTATCAGTTATGTTGATGAATTCTTCCAAATCGCAGGGGTCTTCAGTAAATTTGGTGTATGTTTCCCCGCTACCATGACGGCGCGTAGAAAGGTGTTCGTTTATTTGTCTATTCTCAATAATATTTTTGTCAAGAGTAAGTTGAAGATTACTATCTATATCATGCTGGTCATTTTTATTTTCTTGACATTTTACATGATTCACTATTCCGTTATTTTGTTCGTTAGTTCGTTGACAATGACGCACGGAATCTGCCGATATTAAATTGAAATTCTCATCACTAAGTTCTTTATGAATCTTACTACTTGATTCAAAATCATCAGATATGAAATTTTCTGAAGCACGCGTGTGCAAGGTAACCAAAGAGGGATTTAAATTCGAGATTGAAATATCTTCTTTAGAATTATTGTCGAATAAATCTTTTTTGGCTTGAAAATCAGTTGAGCTGGTAATGTTGAGATTTTGAAATAGTAATTCAACCTTCTCATCGAGTGGTTTGACAACGAACTTTTCTTGAATTTTACATTTTTCTTTTACACCTACGGATTTTCGTAGTTTTTTAGCAGGTTTATTATCTGCTTGTTTGACACGTGTATTATTAAGACCCGAAACATTTATGCTGACAGATTGGCAAGTTAGAGCATTGTTAAGAGCTGGTAATTCCTCAAGACTATCTAAGCTCATGGTGCTTTCCTTTGCAACCGAATTTTGGGAGATGATCTTGCTTTTTTCTACGACTTTTTTCCCTGTTACTGTACCCCTAAAAATCTTAGGTTTACATTTATTTTGGTTTATTAAATCAGTTGTATTGACCCGAGAAGATTTCATAACAGTAACTATTTCAATTTTAGGGTTAATTTGACTATTGTGTTGATTTTCGCACTTTTCTTTTGTGAATTTAGATCTACTTTTAACATTTGTCTGGTTATGAATAGGTATCTGGCTTTTCTCAGGAAATTGACGTTTTCCAGAGCTGACGCGTTTTTTTTCAGCATCTTCTTTTTTAATATCTTGGTACTTCTGATTTTTGTCCTTGTATTTTTGCGCCAATTCTTCGAGCTTTTTCAACTGTTGCTGCTTTCTTTCTGATAGTATATTTTTAACCTTGTTATCTGATTCATTTAGCACCAAATTCAAGTCGGTGTTACTTTCAGGGATCGGGATTTGTTTAGATTTTTGGGTGTTTCTAGGAAAAGGGAAAAGGAAGGGAGTTTTAGATTTTGGAATACAATCAGTTTCACAAACAAGGAGACAGGAACGAAACGCGTATCATGTCACTTACAAAAAAAAAATGAATTAAAATGTCTCCTTCCTTTCCCCTTATTTGCAAGTATGAAAAATTTAAACAACTCTAACGAAAGCGCAAACTAAATAAGTTATTTATAAAAACAAAATAAAATTGTACTGCAGCTAAACGAAGCAAAGCAATGACTATTAAAGTTAAAAAGCCAGAAAAAGGGGTCTAGGTCTAAGGGGAAGACAAAAGGATACAGCTTAAAAAGTTATTGAAAATCGTGGTTCATATGTTTTTTCCCGCATCCCACTGGGCGTATCGCAGAAATTAGGGATTTAAACTTACCTAGAAGTGCTTAAATCCCTGGCCAACCGGGCCTGCCTCGCTTTCACGTTGGCGTCTCCCGAAGAGTTCTGCAACATCCTCGCGTTTCTGATCACGGGAACGTGAGGGGACGCGTCATCGTTGCTCGAGAGAGATTCTGAAAATTATACAGAAACTATTAATCCAGCACAAGCTGAAAACATTACTAAAAATATGGCTATTGAATCATCTCACTGCTCCTAGGCAACATCATCCAAGAAAATTTGCCCCGTAGCATTTCTGAAAATATGTTGCGCAGACTTTCAACACCAAATCCACTAATGCCACGAAATGTTGTCCTAGTCTCACAATAGAAAGATAACATGTTTGCTATCGGGGGCATAGCATCTATAGTTGAAATTATATGTGGATACTAGATCTCAGCAGTGGGAAAAATTCGCAAGGGTGCACTATTGAGCTTGGTTCAGACAACGTGTTGAAGCCCGGACTTCCAAAGCGGTTCGGTCGATCGTCCATCCGTTTTCGACACTCGGTATTAGTGTGATAGAATTCACCAGACGAATTTCTTCCAACAAAATAAGGCTGTGATTGTTAGACTATCTAGAATACGTTGCTAAGCTTAAAAGGGTATTACCAGAAGCCCTAACCCTTCGACTGCGACAATCACCATACTCTTTAGGAGGCGTTGGAGACACTTCCCGTGTTGAATCTACTGACGTCGATCGACTCATCGATGCCTTGTCGCGGGTTTCCGAAGATCTGGAATAAAAACATATTATCGACTAGTTTTTGTCCGTGCAGTTTTGTTTATTTGTAATCTGAGTTTACGGGGTTAAAATATCATCTATCTTATTGTGAAATTGTCATTGCAATGCGTTGATTGCCTGCAGGGTAACGCATCTACTAAATCAAACCGGCTTTTAGATCAATATTACAGTGCAGAAGGTGAGACTGTAGAATTGCGATTGTGTGCGTGCACACCATTGACATTATCTGTTTTCATGATTTTTTAAAAATAGACCTTGCCTGCACTGCTATAAGAGTTCTTTTCCACAATGTCAATGGTGTGCAAGCACACAATCGCAATTCTACAGTCTAACCTTCTGCACTGTACAGGCGTTTATATTCATCTACAGCCGAGCATTGAATTTTGTTAAAAACTGGATACCTAAGTTTTCGTGCTTATCTCTCAAAAAGACCGGATAAGCCGAATTTAATGCGTTTTAATTGCTTTGGGTTTCTTGCGATTATTTGAATGCATAATCGCTTATAAAAAGACAAATAATAGGTTGGGGAAAAACTCTTTTCGCAAATAGTATGTATGAACTTATAATAAAATCTCTTTGGCTATACCATTTGTATCTGGCTAGTTTTGGTATTATTAAAAAGTTTAAATTTTAAAAAAGATAATTCCAAATTCAAATTATGTAAAATGTGTGATATGAAGAATATCGATACATTTTAAAATTTTACTACAAAAAAGGTAAAAATGCAAAGCAAGCCGCGAAAAAAATTTGTGATGTTTATGGACCTAGTGCAGTGTCTGTGAGAGTAGCACAAATTTGGTTTAAGCGTTTTCAATCCGGAAATTTTGATGTCAAAGATGCACCTCGCTCTCGGCGCCCTGTTACGGATAAAATGGATGCCATTTTTGAAAAAGTGGAGCAAGATCGGCATATCAGTCTTTGAGATGTAGCTGAAGAACTGGGGATTGACCACAAAACAGTTTTGGCGCATTTGAAAAAAGCTGGGTACACAAAACAGCTCGATATTTGGGTGCCTCATGAGCTCACTGAAAGAAACTTAATGGGTGTGGTTTTTCATCATGATAACGCTAGACCTCACACATCTTTAGCCACTCAGCAAAAATCAAGAGAGTTTGGCTGGGACGTATTAATGCATCCGCCGTATAGTCCTGACCTTGCACCTTCAGATTTACACTTGTTTTGGTCTCTTCAGAATTCTTTAGGCAGTGTCAGGTTAACATCACGAGAGGACTACCAAAACCACTTGTCGCGGTTTTTTGATCAGAAGCCCCAGAATTTCTATAGCAATGGGATCATGTCCCTGCCTACAAGATGGCAGAAAGTTATCGAACAAAATGGCACCTACGAGGGTGCATTTTTATATTCGCGGAATGGGTAGGTAATTAATAAATGAGGGCACTTTCCTTAGTTGTAACTGGTTAAGTAGCTCATTATTAGTATAAATAGAATGTTTTATTTTAATCGGGCCATTACTATTTGAATTATCGTCGATCAAACAACTCAGTTGGGAAGAACATTGTGAAAAATGGAGAAAATCGAGCACCGCGCTGTCATAAAGTTCCTTACCAAGCAAGGTAAATCGGTTCAAACCATACTAGAAGAGATGTCATTCGTTTGCAGGGAGTCTTGCCCCGGTAAAACCATGGTTTATAAGTGGCATACCCTTTTTAAGAAAGGCAGGGCCTCACTTGAAGATGATCCTCGGCCAGGACGGTCGATCGAGGTGACCACTCCGGAAATCATTCAAAAAGTGGAAAAATTAATACTGGAAGATGCTAGACTAAAGAAGAAACAGCTCGCAGAAATGGTCGGAGTATCCGATACAACCATATTTAAAATTCTTCACAATCATCTCGGCATGACCAAAGTCAGTGCAAGGTGGGTGCCGAGAATGCTCACGCCGCCTCAAAAACAACAGCGCGTAGAGTGTTCTCGCGCGTTTTTGGACCTCTGTAAAGACCAGGATGGAGTATTGACTCGAATTGTTACTTGGGGATGAAACTTGGGTTCATCATTATGAACCTGAGTCCAAACAAGATTCTATGCAGTGGCACAAAAAAGGCACACCACCAGATTATTATCTCTTTCCAAAAATGAAAAAAGAACTTCGGGGGAAGAAGTTCTCAAGCGATGAAGAAGTGAAGGAAGCAGTTTCAGCTTATTTATCAGACAAAGAAAAAACATTTTTTTTTCGAGGGTATACATAAGCTAATTGAAAGATCTGAAAAATGTATTAGGGTTGCAGGTTTATATTGAAAAGGAAAAATAAACTTGTATTTTTATTTCCACGTCTTACCCCCGATTCCGCGAACTTAAAAACGCCCCCTCGTACATACTTTAGTTAAATGTAAATAAACTTTATTAAAAAATGTTTTGAATTTTCATATAAAATGCGATGAAACTTTTTCCCCAACCTATATTTAGCGGGCTTTAGATTCCTTTCACCGAGGAGAAGAGGCCAGTTAAAACTTCAAGTGTCAGAGGTGGCGATTGAAATTTCAGTGTTGTTACCGTCTGCCCCTAACAGGCGGAGCTTTATACTGCGTCCTGGCATTGAGCCTCTGCTTCGCTTCAGTGATGTTGGGCGCCAGTTGCGCAGGCGCCGCCGGTAGTATCTTCGCTTTGTCCGCGCACCACTCAACGTGGCGTTCGAACGCGCGCAGGCCGAACGCGCGGTTGCAGTGCGGGCAGCGTTGCAGTTCTGCCATTGGCTGAAATTGAAAAATAAGGATTTTAATTTTTAATAACTAATTAGACTGTTAGAAAGCGTGGAAAAGAGGCAAGATGAAAAGGGGAGGGTAAAGGTGGGGCGTTAATCAGTCTCACCAGCGCAAAATCTACGGTAGTCGGTAATTTACGAATGACTGGTATTACGCAACTGCCTGTAACCGGTAGTACTGCTCTAGCTCAATTCTTCTTATTCGTGATTAAATGGTTTATGGCCCATCTTATCTAACGTTAACCAGCTTATCGTATTGTAGTTTTAATAAATTGTGCCGATCTGCTTTGAAGGTCAGACGTTACTTAACTCTTATATTGAATTCTCAGTATCTCTGTGGCATAACTCAAAAATAAATGGAAAGTAAAATTTGGCATATATTTTCAAAGTAAGTTTAAAGTAATATTAATAAACCGAGTGTAAATTATTATCTTTAAATGAAACTACATACTCTACTGATCATACTGAACAACATTTCCATAGAAACCTCGCAAATGAAAATAAAAGTTCACATGCCGCCCATAATTTCAGGAGGTTGTTTTAAGTATGAAGAGACCAATTTCCCTTCATTTGCGAGGATGTGTCTATGGGAAAGTTCTTCTGTATTTTCAGTGGAGTATGTGATTTCGTTTAATGGTCGGAGTCCCTAAATCGGGCAAAAACAAGGTTCGGCGTTTTCACTTTAGATGAAAGTAAATATGAAATTTTCTAAACAAAATAAATACCTCTTACCACTATGTAAAACGAAGTACAACATTAAAAAAAAAACTTTAAACATTTATAGTGACTCCAGAAAAAAACAAAGAATTTCAGGTAAAACTCTCGAATAGCATTGCCTCATTCTCAGTTTTGTGATTTTATTAGAGAAATAACAATTACAAACCATATTTCAGAACTGTTCAGAATGATAAGTAACCACCCAAAAACATGATAAAGAAAACAGTTTTCCGATACGACTTTTACATTTTCTTTACTACGTAAAAATGTTGCAAAAAAAGTCAAATAACTAAAGTTTTGCGTTTTTTCAAGGAGCGCCGACCCTTAAAGGCGGCAGTCTATTTACGTATAAATACGTGCGGGTGTGAAATGAAGCGTATTTTCAATCAGATTCATTGATAAAACCATATATTGTATACGATATACATACGGCAACGAGATCATAGTAAGAACTGCCGTGGTCCACCGTCACGTTAGAGACTTTCCTTGGTGTGAGGTAAAGATGTACAATTCTACAACCGTACAGCCTTCTAACATTACGTTGCAGGCGACGTGTATGGAACAATAGACGAACAACATTAGCATAAGACGCATGGAACGCTTCATTCGACTCTTTTGTCGACAAATCTGGTGTGCGTGACGAGCTTGTTAACTATTGATTTGTAAGTTTTGGGTAAAGGTCGCCGTGGGACCGTTCTAATTGAACATCTACAGTGCATTGTTTTAACATATTTACCGTGTAGGTACTGTGAGGGGTCGAATTTTAACCACAGAATTAATTAATAGTACGAACGTGATATTCCTTACAAAGTACAGTCGCTTGCAGTTAATGCTCCCGTATTTTTAAACGGTTTCAACGGCGATGATCCGACAAGAAAAATTGCTAATTTATACTAGTCTGTCATGCGGGTGTTCTTAAACGGTGTAATATAAAGAAACTACTAATATTTTGCTATTTTAAAACTTCTTTGTAGGTTCCCGCAAATATTACCAATGCAATAAATCGATTTTTCGTGTGTGAAAAATACTTTTTTTTGTGTATGAACTAATGTTAATGAAATTAAATGTGAATTTGTTTTTTTTACAGTGGATGCAATTGCTTTGAATAGTAAATTCTTTACCGCAGGTCGAAATGGCCGGAGCCACAACTCCTTGAAGATCACAATGTAAGCAGAAAATTTATATTAAGGCAGGTGAGGGAGATTCCTGAAGTTAACCTGGCTAGACCTAGAGGTCAAGGCCAAGGCCAACCTTTCTTCAGGGTCAGTTGTTTAAAAGTAAACCAGAATACTTAAGAAGTGCAAATATATATTAAACATTTACTGAAGTAGGTATCAAATTTGGAAACAAGATATTTGTCATAAACATTTACCGCACCGGAGAAATACCAATTTTAGAACGCTTCTCGCAAACGACTGTTGTAAATAGCGTTATGTTGCTTCGAAACGCGACCTTAATTCTGTTTGAAAATCTAATCAGGTAAAATTCTGTTGACCAACTTTTCGCTTTTATTACGTAGGTATAATGTAGAGGAAGAAAAAATGTGCAGTACCCCTTTGGAAGACATGATGAGTATGATGTGTATTTATTTTATTTTTAAGGTATATACAACAGATATTATACATCAGTAACGATAAATAGGTAGCGAAATTTCCCGCGATGATAATAAGACTGTGTAAGCAGCCTCTCTTACCTTGGTTATAGCGCTCCTCACAGACTGAGGTTTGGTCTTCGGGAGGGTTTTGGCTGAGTTCGCTGGACTCTTCTCTGCGAAGGGGCTGTTCTCTGGAAGACCGAAGTTCTTTGGCAAGAATTGTTCTAAGTCTGTCCCTGGAATTTAAACCAGTCTGATTTAGTTACGGAGTTTTTGATCTAAAATCCATCGCCACAAAAGAAGATTAGTCTGGAAATCAAGAAGAAAATAGAAAGTCAGATTCTGGAAATTGAATTCTTTACAAAATTAAGAAATGTAGAATAGAAGACAAGATAAATGCTTTAGTTTCAGTATAAGCTGGGAATAATTCTATAATAGCGCTTTGATGTGTCAGATAAGAATGTGCGGCGTAACATATTATCACAGTTGGGTATTACGGTGAAGGTTGTAATCTCCAGCCTTAGATAACAGCTAGATCAAACAAAAAAACTAGTTCAAAGCAAACAAACCATGCCCTTCGCACACATGACGAATCTCAGATTCAATATCAAGACAAACATGCATTTTAATGATATTAATTAAGCAATATCATTCACACATGGCTTTCTATGGGGTCAATGCTAAATACTAGGTTTAGTGTAGGCGCTGGTTACAAAACAGAAAAGCATACATAAACATACGCATTTTTATGTAAATGGCATAGTATTTATAAACAACAAGTATAATATCATGTCGTGCGTAAGTATGAAAATGTGCGACGCTTATTTACAAATAGACTTGTAGATTTTACAAATGAAATCTGCAACAAAACTGAAGCTGGAACGTTTTCAATGATCCGTCAGATACGGTTAGAAATGTTGCTTTGTTTTGTAATCCTTGAAATGTACTTTGCATTTCTGTTGCGTTATATGAAGACAACAAAATATGTACAGGCAGTTGTTTTGGGCTTTCTTTTTTATAGTTTTGAATACTGGTTTTATGTTTGTCTTAGTCATAAATGCAGAAATTTATTTTTAACTTGTAAGCCACGTATTTTAGGTAAAAATTTATTATTGTTTCTGTAAAAGTATTATGTGCATAATATGAATAATTTATTTTTATCAATTATCTAATTTACCCTTTGCTGGTTTACTGGAACGCCATTGTATGTAACTTTTATGATTTATTTTATTTTTAAATTTATTGTGTGCATTAAGAATAAAAATATATGTGAGGTTTTAAAATTGACCACTGACGATTTTTGTTAGTGCAATCGTTGGACATAAGCGTCAGATTTTGGTTATTTTAATGAAACATTACCATGATACCCACTCACCGATATTAGTCACCCCTTCTGTAGGCAGCCCTTTACCAATAAAAGATAATAAAAATAATTATAATAACAAAATTACAATAGCATGCGAATAAAAATCAAATCGTAAATTATATAACTTATACAATATTTCGTAATAACGGGAAACTTAAATAAATTCAAATACAAGTATGATCATGATAATTAAACGTAGATAATAAATTCAATCAATAAATAAATGACAAAATCAAAATACGAAGCATGCAACTGTAATCCAAAGAAACACCCATCATCCCCGTCCGCAGAAGCCAGAAGCCAACCCATTAACCTGATTGCTTATGATTGTGGTTAGAAAATGGACGATTGCCACTTGGTGTAGCGCGATCAATATATTCTTAACCACCCTGTAATAATTTTCATGACTAAATTCCTTTCCACCACAAGTACAATGCTCGCCAGCTTTGGGCGTGATGCTTTAACAGCTAGCATCGCAGTATTTCCCTGTGCACTCTGATTAAAATTCCCTTGAACCTGTCTACGGTGTCCCTTTTGACTTCTACGTTGACGCTGCTATTCGACGTCATCTGTGGCTGTATTCACATTCGCAAATTAATCTAGCAAGCATTGTAACTGTCGCCACGCATACCTTCCCGCCTCTGTCTCGACGAGTCGAAGGTCTTCCGCTTCTTCACCGTCATCTTCTCACAGATCTTGACATGCTTCGCCAGCGACTCCGGTACGAAGGTCCGGCCGCAGACTTGGCACGGACTCAGGGGTAGGGGCCCATTGGGTTCTGGTGCTACTGGGGCCCTGGCGAAAAAGGTCGTGTCTTTAAGATTCGGCAAAAAACAGAAATCCATGTAGCGAACCCTCAGTGTCCGTCTGTTCGCGGCTTAACTTAAAATGGCTGGACAGATGTAGCTGGAGTTTACTGAAGTTTACACGGACCGTAGATTCCAGAAAAGTCTGAATTTTGAAACTTCTCGTGTAGTTTCTAATAAAACGTCTTAAAGTAACCCATACATGAGCAGTACATGATGAAACCCGTACGATGTTTTTTTTAGATGTAGAATAATAATTGCAATCTAAAATGTTTTTATAGGCTGTCCGAGATATCATGACATGGGTGACAGTTCGTAATTTTCCGTTTCACCTATACTACTCACACCATACTACATACACCCAGGCACAAAAGAAAATAATAGGTTTTAGAAAGAATGTAAATAATTATTGCAAAAACAATAAATAATGCCTCTATAAATCGGAACAAAAATCTCAGTGTATTCGTTAAATTTAACGAAGAAAAGATTCAGTAAATAATAACGTCTTTTTGCTACGTGATGCGTGGATCGGAACGCTAACCCATAGGTACTGACACTACATAATCGAAAATATATCGATGAATTGGTGCGGCCATCATATAGGATCGCGTCAGTATAAGTACATCTTGTACAGGTTTGTGTTTTCGTTGCGGTTGCTTTGCCTGCTATTTGTTTTGACGTTTTTTACAGTTTTTGTTGATTTTTTGTTTTGTTATTGGTGAAATTCCGAGAAAAACAAAAAAAAGTTATTGGTTCGTTTAATTTAATTAATTTAGTAATTAACATAAAATAGTTTGGATAATCAAAGATCAATCAAATAAAAAATCGATTTGATAGCCCTTGTAACTTTCTCGATACTAAAAAAAGGGTACATCACTCCAACTGTCAACTTTGAACTGCCACCCATATCATGTAATCTCGGACAGCCTATAGTTTTACTTCGGCCATGTTACATGTGCTCACAGAACATAATAACAATATAGGTAGGTGTACCAAAAGTTAAAGAGAATCTGCCACGCCACCTGGCGTTGCTCTGTTCTCTTGGTGTAACTATCTACTACTTGTTTGTCTGCTATAGAACAGCTATGTGATTACCTGGGGTGTGTAGGCACTGGCGGGGAGGGTGGTGGTCCCGGGAGGCTCGGCGACGGCGTCCGCTGGATCGGCCGGAATGTCTCAGCGGACGCCTCCACATCTGGGGATGGTGATCGAGATTTCGTCTGTTCTTTGTGTCGCTTGCCTGGAAAGAATACGTCAAAACTGTACGGCTACTTGTTAGGGTTTACCAAATTTGTTTACGACGTTTGGATAACTTGACGAAGTAAGCAGCTGGAAGTTGTAAAATTTTGGTATTTTTGGTTCAAGTAAGAACAGTATTCGGAATAACACTACGATTTTAACAATTTGGTTAATTGTTATCTTGGAGATTTTAAATGTTATTTTATTAGTTACATACAACCTGGAAAAAAAAACAACAGGAAACTCATTATTCGAATCATTTCCAAATCTACAGCAAAACTAACGTAATTTCAACTAGGTATACAGGTTGACTTTCAAACAAACCCCGATTATTTTAGAGGTTATTAAGAAACGTTAGTAGAACACATTTTAAATGTAAAAACAATTGAAATTAAAAGTCAAAATATTATTAAAAAATGTTACTCGGAAATAAAATCTATGGTTATCCTAGCTATTCCCATACGGAAATAGTTGAAAATAGTCCAAAATAGTAAGATCAATAATAAAAAAAACTTCGCGCGATCTAATCATCTTATTTCTTTGGGTGACCATGATTTATTTGGATTTTACGAAAATCTTCAAAAAATAATTATGAATATGATTTTAATAAAACCAGTTTGAATTCTTCTACAAAATACTAAATTATCGGGGTTAGGTTAAAAGTCAGCCTGTATACTTGGAAACAAAACTAACCATTCTCAACTTAGCATCCTATTTACAAAGTACCAGTTTAATTCAACTGAATTTTATAGGCTAGACTGGGTGTGAATAGCATGCCAGGGCAAGCACATACTAGCCTGGTAAACATAACATGACGTAAGCGTACCGAGCCACAACAACCTTTAGCATCGATTAGGCGGTTTTATAACTGGTTACTGCCTAGGTCACGCGACGAGAGCTACTTATTCTAAGAATAAGGGGTTTTCTTGAGAATTTTTAGTTTTTGCTATCGCACGCTGATTATAGAAATTTGAGGTAATAGTGGGGCTCCGCAATTATAACAAACGCAATATGCCCACGTACGTTATAAATTCTGTAAATGAAGTTATTTCGTATTTGTCACATTTTATCCGTGGCTTTACCATGGCCTGATTCTAACAAATGGCCCAAAATTCTCAAAACTCTAAGAACAAAGACCATGTGCGTAAATATTTGAATTCAGTCTTTGCTTTACCAAATATGTAGCATGGCCATTAGCATTTACTTAGCATTACGCGTATGTTCCCATGTCTCTATCATACTGCTGCTAATTAATTCTAACTGGGCACTGACTGGCCACTTCCTCTTTGCGATCATATTTGTGCCAGACCATTTGCCTAGGCTGTACTTTCAAAAATTGTAATGACTAAATTAAAGAAGATAAGAAAATGGTCGTTGGTTATGAGCTGGATGCGGCCGGCCAAAGATCGGGTGTTGTGTTGTGCCTTGAAGAGGCCTATTTCTCAGCAATAGCCAAATCACTATCTTAGTGGCAGTGGGAGACTCAGATTACCTACTTGTTTGTAGCTTGGCAAGATGCACATCACCTAGCTAACTAGAGACTCGACTAAATAACCAGACGATTGTACATAAATACAATAATTATACAAAGGGGAGATTAATTCTAAAAGAATATGCAGCAGTTAAAACCTAGATAGATACTAAAGATAAAGCCCTACTATTGAGAGAGTCATGTCCGCACAGCTGGATTCAAAACACATAAAGTCGATATTTATGTAATACCAATAACGAGGAACCTGTCCAGCGACCTTGAAGAAGGCAAACACATTTATAAAACGCGTTTATTAAACCGATTTTACTTAAATGGTCAAGACTTCAAGAGATTATAATTAAAGGGTAATAAATATTAGTTATCTTAACCGATAATGCGAAAGCATTTAGCCTGGGGGCAGTTGGTGGAACAGCGCACTGCAAGCGCATCTGGATCGAGGACGCATTCGAGTGCGCCTGAGTCGACTACTAATTGATTCTGGGATGTAACACGGTTGTTTCGGTAAAAACAGATAGAATGTTGTTCTTCGATACTGGAACATGCGGTATCTGAGGCTCGGAGTGCACGACTGAATGTACACAAGAAAATTGTATTGAGAAGGAAATTAATACGTCTCTAAGATTTATTGAGCAATGCATGTGGAGAGATAAGAAATTCTTATTTGTTGGTAGAGATAATTAAAAAGCTACTAAAGGAAGAACATCCTTCATATTCTCGTAGGAAGCTATTTTGTAGAGATCTTTGAGAGGCAATTAAAAGACTAATGGCATAACTCATACATGGTGAGAAAAACACGACTAATAATCTCCATGGAAAACGGATGTCACGAAACAAGAATGGCTATTTACGACCTGAATTCGTGGAAGGAAACACACCTCATTCGACACCTCGTACCCTGTCAACGTTACAACTTCTTAAAAATAATATTAAATTCCGTTCACGGCATTTCTAACCAGAGTTTCTAGTGAAGTAGCGGCGATTCGCTGTCTGATTCAGTTCAAGCCATCCGGAACGTATGTAAGATGCTATAAATTAAAACAAGAATCAAGTATTGGACGCAAGAGTAAAAACAATCGTTAAACTTGGACTAACATTCTTTCAATAAAGTTGGAAGGTACATTTATTTAATGTTAAATACATTTATGAAGCATGGCGTAGTATCAATCCGCTTTTTACATTTTAGATGCTTATCATTTGTACAAATTATTATAAAACTGTCGTTTTCGCTGACCAATTACGTTAAATGTACTTCCCTGAGGGGACACCTACGCAGATCCTGTTCGTAACAGAACTCCTCACTTGTTCAGACGAACGAAATACTTTTAATTGTGGCCTCGAGCAACCGACCTCAATATTTTGAATATCCTTCATTGCTCATTGCGATCTTATCTTTAAGTAAAAGCAGTTAATCGTCAAAGAGGAATTCTGTAAGCGATGCCGCTGATGAACCAGTTTCGGCGTTTTCAATATTTTGCGCGTCATCTTCTTTCGTGTCATTATAGCTACCTTATAATTATCTTGAATGCCTTTTTCTGTTTCGGCAAATACATATATTTTACCTACATAACTTTTGATGGCATTATTCCCACGTGTTCAATTGAAATGTCTTTCACTCCTCGCTAAATTACATAAGTATGCAATCCCAGGAATTGCTATTCTTCGGAAAATTTGTTTTTGTACTGTTTATTTCATTAACAAATACGAGTAGCTCGACCTGCTTGCTGTCGATCAAACCAAACGAAGCCACTTCTGAGGGTCGAGAAAACCGAGGGGTGACAAACGTACCATTTCGCGACTGGCACGAAACTACAACTTCTAAGGTGTTTTCTTTGGGGGAAACTGAGACCGTAAATTAACAAAGAAACTACTAAATGGCGGTCGAGTAGACTCTGAATCTTGTTGTTGATTCAAAGTAAACACTAACAGGAAAATCTTGCGGATCAATGGAGCTAATGAAAAATTTATGAGGCAACATATCTCGTGCTTAACCAATATCCATACATGGATAACAAAATACGTTCGGTAGAAATAGCGCTGTACATATCGCGTAGAACTTGGTGGCTTGATCTAAATAGACAAGACCACTGTACGCCTACTTGTAGGTACTGCCCTAGTGGCTAAAAAGCTGTAAATTGCGTTAAAAGGATGAAAATCGATATTTATCAGAATAAAAGAAAGAAAAAATTTAAAACCTAATAGAAAAAAGTTTCTTAAAATGCAGGTTTTCGTATTATTACAAATCCTTCGTGATCTACATAATACTACGTACTTACTTAGGCTATTTCATAAGAATACTACACAATAAATACAGATCTGTAATAATAAACAACACAAACACTTGAAATTAAATTATTTTCATTGATTTTTTTTGCCATATGATTGCTACGGGTTACGGGTTGATTAGTGTGGCCTTAAGATCAATTTTACCAATTTTCATGCTTTTAACACTATTTGCAGCTTTTTACGGAAAATCTGTGTATACCGCTAGAACAACTGGGAGCAAATTCTTCAAATCTTTGCCATTCTCTAAAACTAGATTGTGGAGGATGGAATCATTTAGAAGCAAAGTGGTAAGAGGTAACGTGGCGATGATAAATAAATTTCATATAATATGAAATTGAATATCTTAAAAGACTTCTGAGTCTATTCATGACTTGCAAAACCTTACTAATGAGCCTATACAAGTTTATGTAAGTTAAAATGAAGATGAAGAGGAGGTTAATCTATTAATATTCTAGTCTTCTCATCAACCGGAAAGCGGGCAGCGGAAAAAGGTTAGATGTTAATAAAACTTGCTAACCCACGAGTTCCTGTTCAAATCTTTAAAAAAATACATTAAAGTAATAAAGAAAATAACGTCAAGAGTGAATTCAGTCATGAGCATGACAGAATAATTAAGCTTGATATAGACATTATGATTGGCGAAGAAAGCGTATCTATCTGAAATTATGGAGGTTAATATTGAATGAGCCACGATTTGCGTGAAGAAGGCAATAATACTACAATTACTTCCTCTACCAACAAATAACGCTGAGACTACAAAAAACATTTTTTTATTATAAGTCAAAGCGACAACTCATACAAAATTTCTGTAATCTATTTAACTTTTGTGATAAACCGTTTTCTACCTTCTTGATATATGTTAAAGTCCTATTTTTCCAAGAAATCATAAAAGTACAATACATTTTTGCAAGTTATACTAACTTAAAGTACCTATCCATGTGTGAAATAAAAACTGCCATGGTGAAATGTTCGCTTACGTACGTACGTCGTGCAAACAAAAACCTTTACCGAACTTTTGTTACAAACAACTACAATTTTAGTTGAAAGGTCAACAGAAATATTAGCCGTTAGTGATGCAACACAATGCATGTTAGACTAGAACAAGCTGCAATCAAAAAATTACCAGATCCATATCAAAACATGCAAAGGTATTGAAAACACGGATTTCATTATCGATCAGTATCTCCGACGTGGTTTTGTAAAACAATCCGGATGAGAGAGGTGGACGGTTTCAAAAACAAAGCAACTGTCAATCTTGATTACGAAACGCTGAACTGTGGGTGAGATGGAAGTTTGACAGGATCCCTTGCATGTAATGTCGATCAGTCGCCTTTCTTTTCATGTCACGACGTTGCTGGGCATGACAAGCTTTTAGAGTTCCATCAAAACACTGAAACCCTGTTAGCTAAGTTCTTTTGTCTGTACTCGCATGTCGACATTTTAGTCTGTTCCGCATTTCCTAAACCTCTTTCTGGAAAATTTGTAATTTTAACAATAATTTTTGGGTAAAATTATCAACCTTCTAAGCTGATAAGAAAAGACTGCATTGGCAGAACTCCTCAACGTGTACGATTTGTGTTTTGCCTGTTGTTGCAGTAGAAGACAGTGAAAATAAAAAGGTTATAGTAAAAAAGTTATCTATCTCGGTCATAACACGTGTCCGTGGGAACAGCACGTATACAAACAACTGATATATGGAGAGTTTACTTGCCAGTTCACGCCTCTTACGTAAATAAAGGTCACTTGACGGCTAAAGCGCCATACTTGCATGCTTACTTGATATAATTTCCAAAGCTATACTAGGAAATTCATACTTACGTAGAAGATAAAAATAAAAAACTATAAAATAACATACATTTCTAAAGATTCACTTGTAATTATGTTGATTATTTTTCACCAGAATATAATAAGCATTGTATGTGTATTTAGTGAAAGGGGAATCATATTTCTAAAGACCTCGCCTCAATAAACAAATGGAACTCTCTATTTAGCTTGAGATCGGTCGATTCCGTACGAAATGAAAACCATTATTGCGATCTCAAATATCTTCCTAAAAATGTCCGTTTAGATATTCAATCAAAGACATCGGATAAAATTTATTTAGCGAAAATGAAAAAATATCTTAGGTTCAATACGAAATTATGATATCTTTGCACAAGTGTTTTGGAAGCAATAATGTATAGTTGTAAATTACGAACAATAATGGCCTCATTTACAACGCTAATAAATTATTGTAATTTTGTACATCGTTGGTTGCACTGTAATTGTTAAATATGGGAATTAAGTGAAATAAAACGAGACGCATTAAGCTAAAAGTAAAATTACCAGTTTCTATTTAACGCCACTCTAATCTTCTTCAAACGGGTACGTCTAGTCTAGTTTTAGATATCAAACAGACAGAGAAAGACTTATCTATAAAACGTAACGGTGGTATTATAACAAAATAATTACGATAATAATATACAGGATTAGTTTGTCAAGAGGGCGTGAATGGCCAAATCCGAAACTATAGAGAATAGTATCGTAAAATGCTCAAAGAAGTCTCAAAGCCGATTTTGATGAAAGACTGAACGGTATTATTAGATTTAGAAAAAAAAATAGAAAAACTAATTTCCCTAGCCGAGAAGAGATACCAACGACAATCCCAAAAAAAAAAACGAATATTATTGCACCCACCGATAGTGTCGCTTATAAGGATCAAATTCTGGGAAGCAATGATATACGGCAAACTAAAGAAAAATTGTAATTTTTAATAAATTGATTATTATTTTTAAGTTTTCATCATTCCGTAACTATTCTTGCTGCTTCTTTTTCAACACACATCTGGACTGAATCAATAATCGTGTAATGTTGAATACTGTACAATCTTCGAGACGTCGAATTCGGCTATGTATTGGGGTAATATATAATTCGACTGATGCCGGCCCCATAGTGGGCCGAAATATATTTCGAAAATTTTTTTTTTTTTTTTATTATTAATAAGAGTTAAAGGTAATATATAATTTCATACAATTGATTAGTTAAGGTTTAATTAATGTAAGAGAAATAAAATCGTATTTTTTTTTAAATAAGCCTTTTCCTTTGGTTTGCCGTTTGACATTATTTGAAAATCAGCGGGTTCGATTCTCGGCTAGGGGAATTACTTTTTCACAAATCTAATGATGCAGTTTTGTTTTTCATCGAAATCAGTCCCGAAACTCCTTTGAGAATTTTTCGCTATCCCCTATAGTTTCGGATTTGGCCACCCACGCCCACTTAAAAAACTAATCCTGTATATATTATCGTAATTATTTTATTTATATACCACCGTCATGTTTGTCAAGTCTTTGTCTGTTTGATATCTAAAACTAAGCCTGGCCTGTAGTACATAAATACACATACTCACGTTTGTTTCCCAGAGGGTTATGCAGAGACTATAGATTTTCATTTACGATGGTAAATAATCAATCACACTAATATTATAAATGTGAAAGTTTGTGTGTGTGTGTATGTGTGTAAGTGTGTGTGTATGTATGTATGTGTGTGTGTATGTATGTATGTATGTTTGTTACTCTTTCACGCTGAAACGGCTGAACAGATTTGGATGAAATTTGGAATGGATATAGCTTATACCCTAACTTAACTCATAGGCTACTTTTTATCCCGGAAAAAATAATGTCGTTAAACCGAACAACAAGCGGGCGGAGCCGCGGGCAAAAGCTAGTAAACTTTAAAACATAACGGTGGTATATAAACAAAATAATTACGATATTATACATAAGTACATACATATATACATATACTCACGATCACGTGTGTCTTTTGGAAGGGTAGGAAAATACTATCGATTTCTGTTTACGATAATAACTATATATAGGGGAAAAACAAACCACTAAACCGTTCACCGCTTCCAATGAATAATGACCTTAGTACATTTAATTAACTGGTAGAAGCAGCTAGCGATAAAAATAACAATGGATTGACTTCGACACTTTGACATTTAACCCGTCATTTTAGATAAATGCTAAATAGTTGTTTTGTTAAAGCGATATCAACAAGTCGTTAGCACAAGAAATTATCGTACTCGAAGAAGAGCTATTATAGACGCTAAATTTATTTTTTAAATAATTAATTATTTCAGGCAAATTGTTGTTTTTCATCAGCTCATCAAATTGAAATAAAAACGTGAACCGTTTATCGTACAACAAATATCACGATAATGGTCTAAATAGAAATAAAAGGTTGTTTTGGATTATTTTTAGCAATAATCAGCAGCGTCGTAGCCAGGGGTTGGGCAGGGGGGCGGCTACCGGGGGCGAAACTCTCAGGGGGCGCACTTTACAGACCCACAGCCTGCGGCCCGCTGGGGCACAGGCACACAAAATTAAACCATGATGCTAACTCACAAAAAAATTGCACTAATTTAACACACAAAATTTATACTGAATCCTAAATACTAGGTTGATCAATATATCTTTACATACAAAGAGTATATTTTTTTTTCGCAGCTCAAACTCATTAGTATTTAAAGTCAAATAAAAAAAAACTTTTTGGTAGGAATTAATTTTGCGCGAAGAATAGAGAAGCACGAAATTCGTGCGTTTATTGGTTATTTCAAATCTGCCAGGGGCGCTAATGACCCTAGCTACGACGCTGATAAAATCAGTATATCCTTAGCATAAACGCAACTATAACAAAACCGTGATGTTTTCATGCTAAAGCTACAAGGAAAAAACCCGCTTCAATTTATTTATTCATTTACTGTAAATAAAATCTTTTGTTACCTTCTATTTTAGACTTCTTCTTAGCATTGATTTTCTCTCGAGTACCAATTTTGGGATTAAGTTTGATTTTTCTTTTATATAATTTGTTTAAATAACATCTACCGATTTGGAATAGTAAAATTAGGGTTCCGTACTCAGAGGGTGCTGATTGTTTGTCAGCGGTATTTTATTGCCTTGTTTTTCCATTCGTCGCCGTCGTCGGTCGCCTCAATGTTGCTATAGCATCTATATTATTGATATTGATATTGGGGTTCTGTACTCGTTTTGTGTGGTGGTACGGAACCCTTAGTGCCCGAGTCCGAGTCGCAAATTACTTCAAAAGCGCTTGGTATTCAGCTCTGATGCGCTATTTTAAACAATAGTGAAACGTCATAGAGAACAATTCTACTTGATGAGAAATAAGATGCTCAATCTTTGGTCACCCATGCCCTTAAACATAACATGACTATTATATTATAGTTTTGTACATACATTATACATAGAATGAGACAGCATTATACTCAGTGTCACGCGAATTGGATAAAATCTTGCTTGGAAATTAAGGATGAAGATTGCTTGCAGACAGATCACGACTAAGATTTCCCACGAAGCAAAAATAAAAAAACCGGCCAACTGCGAGTCGGACTCGCGCACGATAACGTACCGTTATCTATAAAAACTGCAAAAAAATCATGTCTGTTGTATGGGAGTGCGCGGGTCCGACTCGCACTTGGCCGGTTTTAGTATTTGTTGTTATAGCGGCAACAGAAATACATCTTCCGTGAAAATTTCAACTGTATAACTATCACGGGTTCATGAAATACAACCTGTTGACAGACGGACGGACCGACGGACGAACAGCGGAGTCTTAGTAATAGGGTCCCGTTTGTTACCCTTTGGGTACGGAACCCTAAAAAAGCGCTTAAGTGTGAGTAAGAAAAGCGCTCTGAGGTTAACGTAACATTTAAACAAGTTATTAAACTTACCTGAAATAATTTTACCAATAATTTCAAACTTATATTGCCTACATCTAGGTGGTAGAGCTAATGCCGGGCTCGACTGTGGAGGTACCACCATCTTACTCGCAAATCCTCCCGAAGTTATTCGGCGGAGAGTAAGAGGATAGCTCTCAGGCAAAAAAACCAGGCGGCCCACCATTGCCTGGGACAGATGGATGGCGGTATATCCATCCCCAACTGCCGAGCCTTATATAAAACAGACTGGTGACGGGCAGCGGCGTCACTGGTGCAAGGGTTTCGGCACCGCGCTCACCAATCCGCCTGCCCAGCGTGTGTGAGTATGGGCATTTCTTCCAGGAGGACCGCCAAGAGTGGCGAAATCCTGGAAAGGCCTATGTCCAGCAGTGGACGAAACAGGCTGATGGATGGATTGCCTACATTTATAAAAAAAACTGCAAAATTAAGTTGGTAAAGTATTCGGGTACGGAACCCTAAAACTACATTATGAATCTACGTTTTCAGTATTTGTGGTTAGAATCTTAAAATAAATTATTATATTATGGTGCATATTATACAGAAATTCCAAATTTCTAACTAATTTTGTTTTGGAGATAGATAACAAAAATTGTTTAAATTGTCATTTTTGATGGCCCCCCCATTAATGAATTTATTTTTAAAGGTAAAAATTTACTTACAAAGCTCATAATTTATTTAAATTTCTAATTCAATATCCGGTTTAGGGTCAACATTCTACACAAAATATCCAAATTTCAAGTCTGTAAACTCATTCCGCCTACTAGCTAGACACCCGTGACATACGGACGGACAGACAGACAGCAGAGTGACATCAATCGGGCTCCGTTTTGCCCTTTGGCTACGGAACCCTAAAACCGAACATTAGGTACACAAAAATTGTACAAGCAATAAAACAGTTGATTAGGATGAGCTCTGAGAATCGTGCAAAATGAGACTTCAAAAGAACTGACAGTCAGGAGATTGATGACAATGACGATGGCGAATCATCAAAAACAATAGTCAATTATTTGGAGAATGTCGAGAAACATGAGCTTTATGGTATTTGAAGACATGATGTTGCAACACAAAACTTACCAAAGCCCATAGACCTTCTAGAGAAATAGAAGCTGAATAGGTTAAAGTTACACAAGTAGGGCCTTAAACTAGGATACGCAAAATCTATGTATTACCGCCTAGGGAAGTTTTGAGAACTAGATAGCTCAGTTGGTAGAGCAATTGCCCGGTAAGCGAGAGGTCCCGGGTTCGAATCCCGGTTCAGAGCTCCTCACGTCCAGATTTACTTTTCCTATTTTCTATACCCCGATGATATTAATTCAATTTGTTATCTCCTTGCGATGGATGAATCGCCAAGTGTTTAAAAATATAGACATTTATTTCTATCAAAGGTAATAAATAGGGCAGAATAATCAAAAACCCATTGAGGTGGTCGCATGCTCCCCTTAGAAGGATAAATAACGAAGACTTAAAAACAAACTATGAATTCTGACCTTTTTTCCGATGAAGACTGATCCGGACGCCACATAACTTTACCGAAGATTTCTTCATATTGGAAAACATTCCGAGAACACTATCGCGATCACTGAATGCCTGAAGCAAACTACCGACACAAATACTCGTTATCCAATATCCATATGCAAGCAAAAGTTACGCCTCGAGTCGAACCACGTGTTTATCAGCTACTCTTTTGTAGTTAAATTATAAATTCAAATTTTACACACAATTCTTTGCTCAACAAATAAGGCAAAAAGGCTGGTTCTCTACATGGATAACTTTGATCTGATCATTAGACACAATCATGCAGAGTTTCGTCACAAACTAAATTAAATACAGCTGAACAAAATAATGGTCAAACCTGTATCAAACAAATAGCTAAACCATTCAACGTGACCGATCTCATTAGGTTTGTAGGTACTATGAAGAATTGAGATGGTGTGATTTATTAATCGGTTCTGACATCAGCGGCTAGTAATTAACTGTTGGATAACTGTTAATGATATAAAACGGGTAATGTTTTTGTTGAGAAATCACCATTGCTGCAACTTTTATCAGAACGACTGTTTTAACTTTTTAAATCTCAATAAGTGGAGTACCGCTCCATAAAGTAAAAAGATGCCTTATGAGCAGCTGCTCTGTCCTTCACGAATAGGGCTGCTTTCAAACTGACATAAAAAGTCACAGCTGCTACATCTTGCGTGATGAAATGCAACGTCGCGATACCGTTCGAATTATGTTAGAATAGAACGGACTGAAAAAATATCCAGGAATGTTAACTAGAATTCAGCTTAACGAGAGGATTCACTGCCATTATCGTAAAAACAGTTAACATCGGGGAGAGAATTTTAAAACTAATTATGTTCAGACTGAATATCAACGCAATTATGAACAAAAGAAATCGTCTATGAAATATTTTCCCAGAATGTGCCGCAAGATCGCTACAAACGGTTTCATAATTCAAGCACACGTAGCTGAGGAAGCATAAATTATAATTTAATTAATCAAAATGGAGGGAACGTGACAAAAACCTTCAACAGGTCCAGGCTTACTATATAAATCTTTCTTTGCCTTTGTAAACATTTGATTGTTCAAGTCCATACCTTTCGACTTCGATCCGAATATCGACTTGAGTTTCGATATTGTTCTCTTCTTCATTTTGCCGGCGAATCACACTGATGTAACGATTCCGACCGATTCACACATCGGACATCGGTCCACAAAAGACAGAAATACACTCGTCCTCAAGTTTTTCAGGCTGACTGGCTTTTTGCTCCTTTTGCCTCTCTTATTTCCGTGCTACGAAAATAGTCCCGACGATACACTTGCACCGACTCCGGCGCATCACTCATATGTGTCTACAATCACTAACACAACCACACACTTAATGAGCTCTAAACTGAACAAAAAAAGGGATAATGGGCACGTCTGTAAAAATAACATCTTCACATTAAAAATCCCATTAAACTTTTAGAAACACACGCCAAGAAATTATACACAGTTTTTAATAAAGATTGCGTTACTAATTTTGAAATTTATCTGCGGCTTATCAATACGACACGTCACATGATAACAGCACTAGCGAAAAGTAAACGCGAGTTCTCGGTAAACCTTCAAGTCGAGTACTGAACTGAACGGCAAATATTTAGAGTTGTCTTCTGTAAACAAAATAGTTGCGTCAAGCCATAATTTCAAAGGATGGCACGGGCCGCGATTGCACAACACGACCCGTTGACCGTTTATGACTTGTATGAGTACTTATTCCCGCCCGGAACACAGATAGTCCTAAATCTCAGAGGCGTGGGGCGGGATCCATCTCCTAAACGGTGCGGCTATTCTTGTTCGTGCTGCTAACGCAACTGAGCACGCAGGGCCGCACGCGCAGCCAGCACGCGAGAATAATAGAGAGCTGATCGATGGACCGAATTCCCACAATATCGAACCCTCTTCCGTTACCAAAAGTCTCGTTTCCGTCGCAACCCAATCAACCGTTGAACATGGAATTCAACTACAGAAGCTGTTTGATGTAGGAACTGGTGACAACACCGGAGACATCAGAATATCCGTTGCTGCTTTTAGAAAAGGAATTTAACGAATGGAATGGCACTTTAGGAACGACGGACAATGTGATTGGGGAATAAGGTCGGACCGCATAAATCACAAGGGTGCGAGAAGAATAAGAATATAAACGTTCAAAAGCACTCAATGGAGAGAAAGAGACGGCGAGCAAAAAAGGAACTTATTTTTTTGGATCTGTATCTTCAAGTATCTTGCAACAATTTGACACGGGAACTGCATGGAATGCAACGATTATCTTAGGAAATATTTCTTCATTGATAATGTGATGACTATGACTAAAACATCAAAGACAATGATAAATATAGATAGATAATAGACAAAGTGGATTAGCTTTTTTTAGGGCAGAAATATTTCTGTGTTTACAAATTCGTTGAGACAATTGCTTCGGTAATCATCATTTATAATATATGCATTTCATATAATATGCCGGAGTTATACCGATGTCAAAACCTTGCCTTCATCCGCTGGTAACTGCAGGGGGAAGTTATCGGCAAAGCTTTTGCAGCCAAGTAGTACTTTATGTACTTTAGGAAGAGGACAAGCTTGTGAAAAAAAACATGAAGAATACTAATCACGATTTCATTTTATCTTCAAACTTGCTATCGGTCAAATGCAGTCATATATTCACGGTCGTATGTTGTAAAAAAACAAAAATTGCGTAAATTATTCTGAAATACTCGTACGAGTAGGCTTGAAGATGTCAAAGTGTTGTTTGGTCAGCTTGCTTCATCATCGTAAAATCACACTTTCGCAGTAGAGAATAAACTGTACTGGCTACCCAGAAATAGTCAACAGAGTCACATTTTTACCTAGGTAGTTCTTATTTCCAGTGTAAGTAAAGGCTATATTCAGACGAAAAATTACCGATATACGCCTTTAAAAATACTATATGGGGTCTTTCTTAACCTGCCCCCTGTATTCTGTATCGTAAAATCAGTTGCCAAACCGAGTGTCTATCGTCGAAAATATACATATTCGCTTATCTAAGGATACGTTCGCACTTAGAATGGCGTCCCAATTCATAAATAGTTCAATACCCCTTCATTCTTTATCTGTTTTTGGTGAATAGCAACCATAGTTGGCAACCGATTCAAAATTACGTTATAAGCCCGCTGGTTGCTTCTAGGAAAATAAATGATGGATGAGGTATTAATTAAAATGTAAAGCTTTGAATAAAATCTCCAGAAATTAAAACAATTTACTTGGGACTTTTTTGTGTTTCAGACATTAACCATTAATATTATTCGAATTTTTTTTTGGTAAACGAATTACTGAATAATATAACTGTTGATATGTGTTCATATAAGCTAAACTAATTTACATGATCAATGTTTAAAAAATAGGAAAAAAACGCCCGCTATTTATACCTCTAATTAAAAATTCTCTCTTAAATACCAAAATTTCTTTGAAATCAGTCAACTAGATTTGGCTATAGAGCTACGCACAGAACATTTAAGAGCTACGGACGACCATACAGACATACAATGTAAGTATGTATGTTTTCCCTTTTTTCGTTTGACCAACTTTGTGCCTTGGTTGGTGTGGATTTTCCTGAATTTCATAATACTTCGCGTCGCGTCATCGCTCAAAAGAATTAAAAGTTAATCTCTCTTAAATACCAAAATTTCTTTGAAATCAGTCAACTAGATTTGGCTATAGAGCTACGCACAGAACATTTAAGAGCTACGGACGACCATACAGACATACAATGTAAGTATGTATGTTTTCCCTTTTTTCGTTTGACCAACTTTGTGCCTTGGTTGGTGTGGATTTTCCTGAATTTCATAATACTTCGCGTCGCGTCATCGCTCAAAAGAATTAAAAGTTAATACGTACAAATACCGTAGAATATGAATATCCTGCTTTGCATTTTGTATAAAGTATGATTATTTTTGGTGAAAATGTTAAACCACTTAATAAAGTATATGCCAACCTTTTTAACTGCCAAAATGTGAATTATGTCATGCTTATCGACAATAAAACTCTCTGGATCGGTGAAAAAAGGAATATCTGATGAAAACGCTCGTCTGTTACTAAAAAAAACAAATAATATTGAAAAAATGTCTACAATGTTAATTAATACGCTATAGCTTTAAAAAATATGACGTCATCTAAAATATCAGTGTTTTTTCTAGGGTCCAAGATCCACGTTCCCCGCGTACTTACGTATAGTAGACCAACCTACGTCCATTTCTGCTGAATCGACCTGAACCGTTGATGATTTTAATATCAGGCAGTTGTAATAATGCGCACATCAACGCAATGGCGCGAAGCAGACCGCTGCGTTTTCTGCTTATTAGATAACCACGATCCTACTAATACAATGACTACACAAAAGAACCTTTATGACGATTGAATAGAGTTCACAGATTGTTCTACAAAAATATGCTGATATTTTATGCACTTGGATGGACATCCCGGTGTTCGATAGAGTGGATAGAGGACGATTAGGCAAGAGAAAAACACCTTTAATCTCTAAAATTTAGGGTATAATTCCCTCAAATGGTTTTGTGAATCAGAAAATATGGGTAAACAAGCATGCCTGCATATTTTTTCGAGCACGTAGATTTTAAAAGTTAGCACGAATATTTTGAAAAAAAGAAACAGTTATTAAGTATTTTAATTATACGTTTTATGACGCTAAAGCTTAATTGCCAATTAGTTAAAAACACGACGAAAGGAATAAGTAAGCTAAGAAAACAAGGTTCAATAAGCTTTTGATTCAGAAACTTGGCGGCTTTATAATCACCTAGTGTAAAGATTTAATTACACCACACCACAATGGCCACGGTACTGGTAACATGTAGAATTTGACACCGAGATGGCGACAGACCAGACCGTGATAGAGAAAGTTACGTAGCCACTCGGAAAACGTATCGGGATATGAAACACAATACGTACGACCTCTACAAAATAACACAAGCATCGCATGAAACTCAAGATTGGTAGAAAGGGTACAGTAATATTTCGGAAATAGTTAAGGGCCGGCAGGTTTACATTTTCATACGTACGAGTTATATAAAATTTCCAGCGCCTAATTTACCATCTCAGTAAAGATTTTTATGCTGTTGAATACATGTAAAATATCTCGTTTACAGAAAAATAATCACATTGTCAAATTGCAACTTTCATTTAAAATCAATAACCTTGCTGAAACACTTCTCAATACATCAGTCATATTATGTATATTTCTTGACATATAAACATATTGTACTAGAATTTTCATTACCCATCATCACATTAACTATAAAAAAAGACTTCCGTAATTTTTTCCGATGAGTCGATGTAATGATGTGATATATTTTTAGAATCGGCTCAGAAAGCCCTTTCATTTGATACACGATAGGTTTCAGAACAATTTTTTTTCCATACCAATTAATGATGACGTCTTCTTACATCTACATTATAGTACATCTTCTTTCTACGGGTCAAGTTGATTCATATGGCCTAAATTTGCAGCTATTTACTGAATTTCGGTGTGTACCGATAGCACTATAGAATATTTTATCTATTATTATTAGTAATCCCATCACATTAATTGTAAAAAAAAGAATTCCGTAAAATTTTCGGATTAATAACGCCAGTTTAGCCAGATTTTAGGGCGTTGTACCTAAAATTAAAAAACAGAACCCTTATACGATCACTTTGTTGTCCGACTGTATGTTTGCCCGTCTGTCTGTCTGTTAGTTTGTCAAGACTACTAAAGACCCTTTTTCTCAGGCTCCGCTAAAGATATCAATGAACGGAGTCTTGCACTCATTTATGGGCGGCCAAAATGTGACTCTAAAGGTACGATTGGCAGTTCATAATAATTTTAAACTCTCTGTACCTCAGCGTGTTTTATTTTGAAACAAGAGCTTTAATTTTGGCAAAAGGGGAATTTATTCATGGTATACGATGTTTTTGACTTTCAAGGATGAAGTGTAGATACTTGAAAACAAAAAACATTATATACGTTTCAATCAATAAAAAACCGCTCAATGTATCGGCATTAAATTCAGTGGAGATGCGTTCCTTACGGAGTAAGAGTGGGTTGACATTGAATGATAGAGTGAAAAATATCGACATACGGTATCGTTGCGGCCTGAAAAAAGATGTAGTCACTAGATTAGGAAAAGGATGCTTTAGGTGCAAAGTATATGAAGTGGAAGAAAAAGGTTGACTGGGTCGCCTTAGAAGTAGAAGGACGTATTCTGACCAGATTAGCGAAATACTGAGGAAGGGCAATGTGAAAAGTACATGGAATAGAAGAGTTTGTATGACTAGATTGATGGATGTGAAGAGCCAAAAGAGGTGTGTAAGATCGTAGCAGATGGTAATCTGTATTCTCTGCCTACCCCTCTGGGAGACAGGCGTGAGTGGAAAATGAGCGATCCATTGATTGTAATTCATCACAGCGCTCCCAAAGCTGAAGTGACGCAACATTTTGATCTTGTACAAAAAATCCAGACGTTCAGACAATGGCTCTGCTTTCGTAATGAACATGTCGTATACAAATCTAGTTTTTGTACGACACTACGATTATACAACGGACATGAAAATGGACATCGGAGATGAGGATGTTAAGTGGCATAAAGCTTGTGCAGAAATAAGGTGCACATGTACAATAATAATGTTTTACGGAATCTTAGTACGTCTTAATTTAGAATGAAGTAAAAAAATCAGTTCTTGTTAATTACGCACCATTCTTCTGAAATTAACTGTCAACAAATCATGTAGATGTGGAATGTTAGTATTATATTATTACAATCTAAAACTTAAATACCAATTTATACCAAACCAATTCAAAATTAAAATTACCTAACATTAAAATTGATTAAAGAAGATTTTGGACACCTATTTAATAAATAATCAAGTCTATTAAGCATATGGTGGCCAATAAAAGTGGACACATTATTACGAGTTTCCAACTACTGACTAAGCGAAAGTATAATGGTGTTGTATTTCTGTCTCTATTCTTCAATAATAATTGTTGCATCAACACCAGACAATAATGGTCGACAGGCATTCTGGTCCAGGATAATCAATTATCTTTCTGATGAAGACACAAGCTGATGATACCGAGAATAATTACCTAAAGATTTGTTGATACTGCTGACAGACAAAAGGATTCAAAGCCTACGCATTGAAGTTAGATAAAATATGTCTAGCATGAGACAATCTAAGGTCTATTAGCGAGGGATCAAGATGCAACATTGTTGACAAAGCTATTCAAAGTTATCGAAACTATTAGCTATCTCAATGCAGTTGGATCAAAAGTGGCTCAAGTTCATCAAAAAACAACAGGTGTCAGAAACCAACGGAAATGAAACGTGGGAGGCATTCCACTCCTTATACAGTCTTGATTAATATGTGATTACTTTTAGCAACGGTCATGCCAATAATAATATGACATGTGAAAAATTCGATCAAAATGTGAATCAGAATCAAAGAACTTGAATCATATGTATAAGTATGTGTATAAGAACTAAGAACAGACCCGGTCGGTACTCCCAAAAAGCTTCGGTCGATCGGGCAACATGGTTTTTGGTGTTTGACTATTTTTTTGTTATTCCTATACAAAATTAGGTCCCAAATATAAACCTGAACTCATATTTTTCTATCAGCTCTAAATTTTGGTTAAATCAACTTTAAATATGCAAATTGATACGTTTTTTAAATATTTCTGAAGAGATTTTGCACTTATTACCATTTATTTTTTATTATTACAAGCTCTTTATCAATATTTATAATGGCGAAATAACAGAATTTGTGATTGATCCTTATTTTTCCTAAAAAACAATAATTCCGTAAGAGCTTACTCAGTCCATACATTTCATGCTAAGTTTTTTCTATGAAAAATCGGGTGTGATGGTTTTGTGCTTTTAAATTAAAAACTACGCTTGGTTTCATGAATCTTTTTAACTTACTAGTAAAAATAACCATTAAGGAGAGTTATTTATGAAATTTAATTCCGGAAAACTTATTGTTCCATGCGTGAACACCTACCAAAAGTAATAAAAACACGCAATTTTTTAAAATTGAGCCTGGCTTAGGTAAAGAGAAAATGTGAGTTTAGATTCGGATTCAGCACACAAATTACACTAAGAAAACAAAAAAAAAATCATACAACAACAGAAAAGTTCGTTTTTGTTACCTTGTGATTTATCTTTCGAGTATACCTCCATCTCTGACAAATTAAGAGTGTGATAGAGATGGATATATGACCAAACGATAAATCGATCGAATTTTTTACTTCGATGTAGCCCCCTCCCCTTTTGTGTTTTGAATGCGTATTCAGATAAGTAGTTTATCTTATCGTAGCAGCAAAAGAAATGTTCTACAAACACAATTAATTATCTGATAAATTACTACAACTACGGATAACTATTCAAAACCGTTTGTAACAAACATGTCTGTATAAAACGGACTTCCGACCCTAACAAGTTGTTGTTGATGTTAGATATGAATTACTTTCAAATGACTTTATCAAAGTTCATACATTCTAAAAGTCTATATAAAAGCATATACATATGTGAGCAATGACTACCAATGACAAAGTAGTTAAGCACAGAAGCTGCAGCCTTGCAGATGTAATACATAAACAATAGGTTGACAAAGATCGATGCGCACGCGCAGCTCTTCGTTGTTAGCAAATCAGCAACATCAGTGGAGATAATGATGTAGACGTGACTAGCTTTGTGCTAGGTATGTGCAAAACATCAGCTAGCTCGAGGCTAGAATTAAAGATTGGATATACATAATGCTACTTAGCTTTTGCCCGTGACTCTGTGCGCGTGAAACAATGTAACAGTGAAACACCATCAAAATCCGTAGTTCAGATTAATATAACTATCTATATTTATGTAATGTCTATATTACTATATGAGCTATACAAATACGCGTGTACTAAATATCAGCTAAATACAACAAACTACGCCATCCTATGGTATACCAGCAAGTCTAACGATATATTAACCTTTAGTCATTGTTTTCTTGTGAAGGTAATTACTTCCCGACATGTTGTTTTGCAGAACATCTGTAAACTAATAGCATTTAATAAGCATTTTGGGGGATTAATAGGTCTACCGCCTCTGTGGCAGAGTCGTAAGTGCTCGCCTGCTAACCAAGAGGCCATGGGTTTAATCCCCGCGGTACACATTAATTTGTATATTTACGTGCTTCGAAAGGCACGTGAAGCTTCAGGTCCATTTGTGCCCGAAGTACGGCCATAGGGCTCACAACCCATCACGTTTAGGACGTAATAATAGTCGATGATAATCGGGTGTACCAAGGTTGGACTGTAACTTGCATTTCACAGTTCACACCTGGGAACACCTCTGATACTGATACTTTCTGTGGGATTCGTGTCGTGACGATACCCATGTTTTTTTTTGTAACAGTTATACTATACTATAAGAAAATTTAGCAGAAAATCAAAACAGATTTCTTGGAGGAAAAGGCGAGCTTTAAAAATCGTTACGATGAATGAAATAAAGTGAGGATTCCAATAATAGCATTTACTATTAATATAGTAAGTATCTCATTAGGTGCAAGCCACACAGAAACGGCGCGGCGCGCATCGAGCGCGCGGGCGTCATTCAAATTTCGTACAAAACGCATGGAAATAAAGTCGCAATTTTAAGTATGGTACGGACGCCCGTTCTACGCCCGACACCGCCTGAAAATACTATTCGGTGTATTCAAATTGCGACTTTATTTCCATGCGTTTTGTAAGAAATTTGAATGACGCCCGCGCGCTCGATGTGCGCCGCGCCGCTTCTGTGTGGCTTGAACCTTATGTTTATGCTCATGAGCAAAGTACAAATAAGAATATAATACAACATATCACAAAAAGCAATAAGACACAAAACAATAGATGTTTAATATATTCATACAACACGCACGCATTGCAACTTTCGTAATGCAATAGTGAGCGTACACACATTAGCTAAACTATCGACATGATGAACGGCTTATTGTAGGACTATAAATACAAAATATGGGTCAGAAGAAGCAAGTATGATTGATGATGCCAATTTCCTATTGATCGTGTTATGCTTTCATGCTGCCGAACTTTTTATTTGCGGATGTACTAATCAACTCCGATAGCAAGACTATGGGCCACACCACTATCAAATTTATTACAAGTTACCAAGGTTCCTTACAATCACGTTTGAGAAACATAATGTCTACAAACATGATTTCTGGTAAGGCATGCATGACTTAACAGGTATCTGGCTAAAATTAGAAGGAATCAAATTTGAATAAAAGTCGACAGACGATTCGGTCATATGTATCACGGATGATTTTTATTGCGCATCGATAAACCTTTTCGTGAGGTTTGATAAAGAAAATTAGGCTTCATCACGATGTTATAAAGCTGTTTATACTATAAAATAAAATTCTTCATTTCACAAAATACAATCACTGTACAAAGGCGAGCGAGCGAGCGAGCAAAATAAAATAAATAAAACTAATTAGTATTGTTTAAATTAAGGATTGAATTACTGTAAAAGTAAGAGTAAAATAATCCGACTAAATAAAGGTACTAGCACAATACCTGTGTTAGACGACACAAGCCCATAATCATAATAGCCAGAGTGTGTAAAAACGTGAAACAAAATAGGCAATCGACTTAGGCTGACCAGTCTAAAGATTGAAAAAATAAAACCAGTGAAGTGTGAGTAGGTCTCGCACAGCACACCACAGGATACCGTAAAAAATGGTCTAAAAGCGACATCTTTGACGGCCTCCTTGTTCTTCATTTTTGAAGATAAAAAGGAATAATAATATGTTTATTCTCTACTCAATGAGCTCCAAACAATGACACTCCACAGGCCAGGATAAGAAGGCCCTTTTGTGGGGGAAATATGATTTGATTGAATTTTCAATTTTTGATATTCGGTTTTGGGTCGATATTCTATCAAAAATATCCAAACTTCAGGTGGGTGATGCATTCCATCAACGAGCTGGAGACCTGTGACATACGGACGGACGGACAGACAGCAGAGTGACATCAATAGGGGTTCGTTTTGCCCTTTGGATACGAAACCTTAAAAATTGCCGATTCTGCAAAGCTGGTCAGCATTCTGTTAATTTTTTAAACCGTATTCTTAGAGATTCGAAGTGTAATTTTATTTACACATCTCTTTGTATATTTACGATGTAATGCCCGTTTAGTTTATTTATGGTGAAATATTAAAAATACGAATATCCACTGCATTTAATGACCCGAAATAAATGTAAGTATAATCTGTATAATAAAAAGCTTTTTCTTAATATTTTAGAACGGTCAGCCTGCGTAGTATTAATATCTTATATTTCTTTCTGCGCGCTGGCACTATAAAGAGAATGTGGGTTTTTAAGATTTCTTTAAGACTATCTTAACAAGCTTCTTTGATGTAAAAGGAATAACTACCACTAACTCGGTTTCGCAAGTTTCTAGCTAGAGTGCAAAAGAGATACGAGTACGCTTTAGGCCGAAAAGAAAAGGCTAATTCCTTCTAGTCTAGAGACGCAACAAGCTGTTATCTTTACTACAAAGCGAAGAAAGGTAGGTATTAGGTAAGGAGTCAACGCACCGTCTATTGAAAAACAAGGCCAAATGAGATGTCATAGAATATCTAATGATGCTCCAACTGCCGACTTTCAATTGCAAACAGCAATAAAATTTAGCCAATCGTGGTTACTTTGTGCAAATCTTATCAATGATTGTATTTGATTAAATGATTGACGATTGTGCTGTTTCCTTGACTCGAAGCAGTTGAATCTAGTTCAAGAAATCTATGATTCGTTTAAGACGTATAATTTCTGGTTTCGTTTGCTATTATTACTATCAAAGGCACCAAAATGTAAATAATAAAGAAAGACGAATAAATGAAAGTAGTATTCGCGCCCATAAGGATCTGTTCTACTGTATTGTAACAAAGTGAGCCTAGAAACGTTCAGTATTTTCTTTGATCATTAATATCGTATATTGATTTTTATTATTATTATTATTTTTATGAGTATGGATACCCTAGGAAAAAATGTTATTACCCGTCTAACACAAAAAGGCCAATGTCAAATATTTTATTACCTTTTGATAGAGGCGATTATTGGTTAGCTAATCGACCTATTTGTCTAGGACGCGTAATACTAATAATTACGCGCGAAACAGCAGATCGGAGGGTTTTTAGCGAATACTGAAATATTTTTAAGAAAAAAAAATACTGGATTCAAGTAGAAAACCTTTATATTTCTATTACTTATTTTATTTTAAAAAATCAAGTTGATCTCTTAAACGCGTTCTTGAAACGAACGTTTGAAAACAAAAAAAAAAGAGGTGGAAAACATTTTTTTTGACTAAAGTATAAATCTTAGTACATTGTTTATAAGTAGATCCCCTAGATAAAAGATCAATAAATCAAATATATTTTTTCAAAAGAATTTCGTCAAAAGAACCCTCGAAAATCTGTCTTTTTTCATATTCCAGGGTCAGGTACAGCCTTAATTCCGATGTGTGGAGTCCTAAAAATTAAACGCACAATAAGGCTTCGAAGGTTTGGTTATAAATTCCAACACCTACGCCAAAAAGTTGTAAATGAATCAAGCTCGGAGAAACCAAAAACAATATGGTAGTGCTGGTTGGGCCGATTTATGGTTCACAAAAACATTGTAAGTCGTTTTTGTTTTACATAAAACAAAACAAGATTAACTCTGTAGATATGAAGAACAATAAACTGCAACAACCAATGTTTTTTGAGTCAAGCAAGAGAGGAGTCTGCCAGAAGTATGTACATAAATACAAAAACAAATACCTAGTTTGTTCTTTCCATGCATTTTCTCGACTGTTTGAATAAGATTCTGAAGTATGATGGAGTACCAAAGACGCTCTTTTGTAATGGGATGTTCGTAAATCGTTTGCTTTGCCAACAACACATCTTCAGTTGCGTTCGTTGGCCTTCGACCATGTTTATTGATGACCATGTGATGGCCGTAGGTTTCGGTTTGTGTAGGACTTCCCACCTACGCTATTCTATTTCTATTAACTAATATGATGTGACAGCGTTATGATTTTCGAATTCATGCGCGAATTCTTCAAACTAGGTATTGCAGGAAACTAAGTTGGTCAAACAGCTTTCTCATTTGACAAATAATGATTAGGTTTCAATGTAGATTAATTCCATTTTTATATCGATTTGGTTGCGCTAGAGATTTTATCTTTAGCGTAAAATGTGTTCAATACTGAATACAGTGAGCTTTCGTGATTGGATAGACAGGGTAGATTTAAGATAGAGCGGTTCATAATGTTCCATTAATCTACAACACTATACGATGAATTGATACATAGGAACTTAATTCAAATAGAAACGAAAGCCAATGCCGACTCTACATAGAATGACTGGCAAAACAGCGTTCAGATAATAAGTTTATAATGGAAAGAAAAGCATGCAGCCTTTTTGCTGTTCGATTAGGGGCGTTTATCGGCGCACGATTGTTCTATATTTGCGATAGAAAATAAAAAAAGTAATTATGTTGTTTAGTGGCGCGAGTTGATTGCTATGCAGATTGCAATTTTACTATGAAACGTTATGGAGTAAAGTGTAGGAAGTATTTAATTATGTAACAGTTTATTGTTTGTACGTAATCGTAAATAGTAGAAGTAACTGTTGAATAGGTGCAGATTTACTTACGCTCAGAAATCCAAAGGCGGAGTATCGTAAAAAAGATAAATAAAATCTTCAGAAAACAATGATGATGACGTCATTAATATCATGATGCATGTTCTATCCTTGAAAAGAACATGGAACGAGCGTGTTAATAGCCACGACATCGAAGTGAATGAAGATACCTCACGAGATTGTGATGGTGACTCATCACATCAGAAACAGTTCTAACAGGAGACAATGTCTGAGGCTCATGAGTTCGTTTAATTGTCGGGTCTATTGTACCAATGAATACAAAGCTTGAGAGACAAGATCTTTGTAACGGAGCCACAAAAAATTGCGCCTGATTACAGTCAGCAATAATAGACGAAATGTGCGTGTTGTTTAAATTCTCATTGAGATCTTTCATAGTCTTTAGGTACATATCATTTATACTTTTTAGATATAATATGTCCCCTAATGTACCTACGAGTTTCAACAACTTAGATGTTTAAAAATAACTTAATTTGAATTAGAGAGACGACACGAATTTCTAAAATATTTGTCATATTATGATGTCATCGAAGATTGTCCGCTTTTTTCCAGGGGTTAGAGATTGATGGTCCTCCGTAAGTGCCAACTTTCAGAACAGCTATTTTTAGCAAGCTTTAAACAGAAGTTTCTGTTTGAAACCATAAAGCAGCATTCTAAATGTGAAAATATTTTTTTGCAGTTCCTTACAAAAATGAAAACCTAAGCTTTTCTGTCTGCATAATTCAGCAATGGTTGGATGCACTGAAAGGCATGTATAGGTATGTAATACCTACTGGTACCGCTCATAATATTAGTTATCTATTTGATATCTATAATTAATTGCAAAACGCATACATTTGACAATTTAATTGTGATTTTGGAATGTTTTAGTGAATTGAGTAGGTATCTACCAAAACTATTTAGCTTAGTGGCAATCTGATTATCGTGAAAACGAGATTTATCAACGTGTTTTTGATCCGGTTTGAGCAGAGGAGATATGATCTTAATTACGGCGACCAGAAAATACTTAATAAAGTACCTAGTACCTATTTCTGAATCCTTTGTAAAAGATGAAAAGAAATTTCTGTAGAAAATCTAAATGTCAGGGTGATTGAACAATCAAGGGCTGGTGTGAAGTTGAAGAATAAATCCCACCATGGCTTCATGGTGATAATAACATTTTATATTGCAGAGTTTGAAATGACCGAGTGCTATGCTTATAAAATAAATACGTAGTAACACGCCCGCGCCTTCGCGACATGACGTAATTGTACCTTTAGTTTATCGTTCGGCATTGTAATCTGTGCATGGAAACCGTGCTAATGCCACAATGTTGCGGTTATTTGTTTATACACTCATGTCTTGAAAACTGAGCTTTTGGATTTGAATTGATTTGTGCCTTTTTAGCCAGACAGAAGGTTTGCAGAGACAGTCTGACTCTAGCCACCTTTAGGTTCCATATGAATACAGTCTAGTAGTAGGTACCTATGGCGTTTTAATAAATAACTAGCTGGATGTAGGTGGGGTTGATTTATGGTTATGTAGGTATGGTAAAAAACATTCACAAAAAATATCAAAAATTACAATTTGTGTATGAAGGAAGATTGGTACCTACCCTACTATACCTATTAGAACTAGGTACAGTACAGCACAATTTACCTAGGTCAAGCCTTTCCTCATCCTGTGCCTGAGTTAAGAGCAAAGACTGCGACAGGGCTGTATTTATTCCCCCTTCAGAGTAAATAAATTATTCAGTTCAGTAAGTAAACATCAGTACCTATGTCATGTTGATTCAGGTATTTTAATTTTATTGAAGTACCTACCATTAAGTTTCAATATTTTTATATCTTAGGTGATACAGCTTTTCTATCCTGAGCTTTTTAACAGTTTTCGCGCTATAATTTTGAAAACAAAATTCTGTACCATTTAATGGCATCAAATAAATTAAATACAAACCAACATCTATTTAAAATTGCATTTTGCAATAATTTAGAACTGCTTCTATTGTCAGCAAGCAATCAAGGATTCTCAAAAAGGACCTTCGTGTGGAACCTGTTTTTGTTTTCGCATTATTTTCATGCAAGTTTAATGTGAATACGGATGAAATTGTGACATGAACCTCTGGAAGTAATTAAATAATATTAGAAGAGACTCACCTTCGTAAATATCCATGTCGATTCCGGTCTAAAAATTGAAAAATTAATCGTAAAATAAAGCGTTTCTATGACGACGCATGACAGCAAACTCTAAAACGATTTCTATTGGTCAAAAATCATATGCTTCCTATCAAAATTGTCTATGGTCGCAGTGGCTAAGACGAAAAATATTGTAACTTGAATCATAAGGATCTACTTGATTATGAGAAAACGGTTGCTAAATGAAACAGAAATTTAGTGTACCCTTTTCTATTCATTTTGGAAATTGAAAATAATATAATGATTTAAAAAGAGATAAATCGATTCATCTTAAAAATATATTAAATTAAAATAGCTGTTATTTTTGACTACATCACTAGCTGCCAATGGAAAACGTCGACGTATGTGACGCGAGTCGTGTAAAGTTTATTTCACAAAGATTTCCTTTACATTCCTATAAATACTGCAAGTTATTATTTTAATTTGTTACTGTGTTTATTGGTTTCACACATAAACAATGGGTTTAACAATTTCAAGTGTTTTTACAAGACTTTTCGGCAAAAAACAGATGCGCATTCTTATGGGTGAGTGACATATGACAGCTCATCGGTGCTGCATTTGCTTAATTTGTTCCTTTTACGCTTGAATACGTTTATTGTTCATTGTTTTGGTTTCTAAATATATAATGTACATTCTTCTTTTGCAGTTGGTCTCGATGCCGCTGGCAAAACGACCATACTTTACAAGCTAAAGCTAGGCGAAATAGTTACAACGATTCCAACCATTGGATTCAATGTGGAGACTGTAGAGTACAAAAATATTAGTTTCACGGTCTGGGACGTCGGTGGCCAAGACAAGATCCGCCCTCTTTGGCGCCATTATTATCAGAACACCCAAGGATTGATCTTTGTTGTGGATTCAAGTGATACTAAAAGGATACAAGAAGCTGAAAACGAGCTTGCTAATATGGTAACTTACTGTTCTATCCAACTTTAAACTCAAGCAGTTATCCAAGATATAGATATGACAAAAAAATTGTCACTAAAAATTCATTTTTATGGTTGGAAAAGTTTTCTAGGGTAGTTATTTCAACATTCTGGGAAGCCTACTTGATTAAGTGCCTGTTTGAATGCCTCTGTGGCACAGTGGGTCAGCAGTCGCCTGCTAACCTAGAGGTCCTTGGTTTGATCCCTGTGGTGCACATTAGATTGTGTTCGGTCTGCGTACTTAAAAAAGCGTGTTATGCTATTGGTCCATTTGTGCTCAAGGTATGGTGATAGGGCTCACCTCCTAAGAGGTTTGAGACTTTCCCTAAAGCAATTCCAGAACTTTCTACCCTTCAATACTAAAATTATCCTTGCAAAATCTTTGCTTCTCCCCCTAATTGATTATGCCGATGTTTGTTTTGTCAATATTTTCGTGAGAAACTATTAAACAGACTAGAACGTCTTCAAAACTTAGGTATCCAGTCCACAAATATGATCATGTATCTCACTTCCGCTCAGAGTTAAAATGGCTTCCTATTCGTCTTCATCTGAATTATCATATTCTTTCCCTTTATAATATTATTAAAAACCCACTTTCACCCCCGTATCTATGTGAGCTTCTTCCTTATTAAAAACTCCCATGCACAACACTGGAGCTTATGGTAACTCATTTAATGTTAGAGATATAAAACTCTGGAACTAACTGCTGCACAGCATGGTATTCATGTCTGTCCCCTTATTAGTCTTTTCATGATAAAGCTAAAAGAGCACTACCTCTCACTGTCCTAAAGTAGGTAAGTTGTTGTGTATATATTTATTTATGTATATCTCAAATAGTGTAGATAATTATATTTAGTACTTGTATTTAAATACGTATTATACTTGTATGTAATATTTTTTATATATATATATTCAAGTATTATTTGACTTTGTATGATACTTATTATTGTAAGTAGTTTCTTCTCTCCCACTAAGGTTTGCTGGAAGAAATTTCTTTAAAGATAAGCTCGCCTCTGTACATGCTTTTTATTGTAAATAATATTTTATAGCTATTTTTGTACAATAAAGAAAAAGAATAACATCATTAGTGAAAAGCGGGTGTACCGAATGTGGACTGTGCTGTGACTTGCATTTCACAATTCATACTAGGGAATATCTCTAACATCCTCTCGAGGAGTTATGTTGGGATGATATATGTGTAAATCCCTTCAAAATATGGATTAAAGTGTTGACAATAACAATATTTTTAATTTCTGTTTCCAGCTGAAAGAGGATGAGCTCCGGGATGCAGTAATCTTGGTGTTTGCCAACAAACAAGATATGCCCAATGCAATGACTGCTGCTGAACTTACAAATGCACTTAACTTAAATAACCTGAGGAACAGACGTGTAAGTTAAATTTATTTACAAAATACAAAACTTATACAGACACTTTATTAATTAAAATTATATCATATAGAAATGCTGCATTTCAAATGCAGAAGAAAGGTAAATCTGTATTTAAGGAGATCTGAACCAGGACTCAACTTTATTAATAATTTTCAATGAATTTGACTTAAGGTTCTATGGTTCAAAAAATTGTACACAAATTCTTGTACATTATTATTTGGAATAAAAGTATAAGAATTTGTGTACAAATTGTTAATAATTTTGCTAACCATGAACTACAACAGTATTGTAGGTTTGTTTATTTATATATTCAGGCAAAGATACTTATTAAAATTATAGACATTTGTTTACAGCATGCTGTTTGTATTTTTATCTGTTTTGGTCAAATGCTACATATAGTTATTTGAGGGATTTACAGATAAAATATTACATTACAAGTAAACTCACATTAATTATTATAAAATGACATAATATTCCTTGTATATCACACTAGTACGACTCTATTAGTAAATGTGAAAGAGGTATGTAAAGATCGTAGCAGATGGAGATCTGGATGATTTGGTCGATTATATGTTCATCTCTGAAACACGCATCAAGAATGTCATAGAGATACTCGATCGAATTTTTCCACTTTGGAGTAGCCCCCCTGGTTCAATTCAATAAAATAATTGGAGCATGATGGTAAAACACAGACAATTAATTTTGCATGTGATCCAAGTTTTACTATCATTTTAATAGTTGCTGATGGGCTCAGTTTGGCAATGTGTTAAATTAATTTCTTTATATTTTTCTTTTGTACTTTATTAATTCTGCTCATGAAATTGACCCCTTGAGCAGTGACCTATTTAGCTTTACATCTTTTGCACAATTGTTTGCAAACATGCAACATCCTTAAAAAACTTCTTATTCGTGAGTCATTGTTGATGATGAAATATGAAATCTTTTGTAACTGCAACTTGGACCATTTTCCTGCTTCGATGATTCATACTGATCACGTGTCTTGTCCGCAGTGGTACATCCAAGCAACATGTGCAACACAGGGCCAGGGACTCTACGAGGGCCTAGACTGGCTTTCAAATGAATTAGCCAAGAAGTGAAATGTAACCAAACCCTCAGTCACAGGGATACAATGCAAAATACATTCCCAAAATGGCTGAAACTATCCATATTGTGAAAGTGGATACAATAGACTTTGAATTTATATATGTAACTATAAATATATAACTTAGTATTTCTGTCCTTTTCATATTATAAGGCTAATATTTTGCACTGTAATTACATAAATGTAATGTAAGTTTGTCCAACTTCAATTAATTTTAGTTTACTTTAGTGGGACGAATAATTTTTTTTTCTTTGCATATATTTATATCACCAACCCGCCTGCCCAGATTGTATGCGTATGGGCATTTCTTCCAGGAGAACCGCCAAGAGTAGCGAAATCTTGGAAAGGCCCATGTCCAGTAGTGGACGAAACAGGCTGATGGATAGATTGGATATGTATTGAAGGAATCGAAAAGTTTAGTGAAGTTGTGCATTTATTTATTTATATAATGTAGAAGAAACATCTAACAAGGATTCAGAAAACTAATACTGACAATAAATTATATAAATTATTGTATGTTTACATCAGAGCACTTTAAGTTATTATATTTTTGTTTACAAATATAACGTTGATGTATTGTTTAACTTTTATTAAAATTATTTTAGGCATATAAGTTTTAATGTTATTATAATTATAACATGCTTTGTAGATTTGAGAAAAATCCAAAGTGTCAAAGGTTTTAGCAAGATTTTTTAAACATCTAGTGGATTTAGTAATTCATAGATACAATGTAATGGCTACTGAAATGCCATGAAAATTAAGTTAAATTTATTTTCAAAACTTTTGTAAAGGATATAAAACTACGATTTTATAAAAGCATAAATTATTATTTTGCTCTTTCAATGTCCTTGTATTTATCATTGTGTGAAAGTATTGTTTTGTATATAAAATGGATGTCTTTTAAGGACGACATTGGTATATCCAGCGCCTTATCATTGGAGAATGCTATAAATGCTTTGGAGATGCGTTGAAAGTTTTATTATAGTGGCAAATAAAACTTAGGTGTACATACAAATTATTTTAATTCAATTTTATAATAAGTCCCTTTTAGCAACGTAAATGTTATTTTTTGGAATATAAAATAACAGTGCCCCAGTCAAATTATTTTGCATTCTTATTTATGACTCCAGTTTGCTTTTCTTTTTTCAACGAAGCTCTTAATCCCTTCTTGCCCGTCTTCCATGTTTATATTTTCGACCATCAATTCCCCGCCCAATTTATAAGCTTCACTCAAACCAAGTTCGATCTGCTTGTAGTAAAACTGCTTTCCCAGAGAGATGACACTTCTGCTTTTTAGCTTGATTTTCTCTATTATCTTGTTTACTTCATTATCTAATTGGTCAGCCTGGACTACTTTAGTGACGAGTCCACTTTCATAGGCTTCTTTGGCTGTGAGGGGTTCACCTGCGAAAAAAAATTAATATATGGCCCATCAGAGACTTCTATGTATAGACATGGCGTACCGCACTGATAAAATTGCGCGCCGAGTTGTGACAGACGGGCCACAAATCTTATGCGAGCGAGCGAGACAACAGGTCTACCGCAAGTGACATCGGGCGAGACAAAAGTTCCTAAATAATAATTCTGATACCGAATAGCGTGTCTAGTATTTATATAAGGTCTTACAATAATAAGTGGAAATAATTCTAGGGTAGATCGTGTATCGTTAGCTGATCACATTCCAGTAGGAAAAAAAATTTTTTTTCTCAAATGATTTTTTCACTTCCACATACAAAATGGTTGAATCAGCTGACTAAATTTCTATGGATAGGAAAAAATATATTCGCGCAATTTTTTTTGTTTTCGGTGGATTTTGGTCTATTTGAATAGGCATGATGACAAAAAAAAAATCATTAGTCCGTCAGTTGGATTATCAGAAAATATTAGACACGTATTTTTTCTTTTTTCAATTAAAAAAACAATGATGAAGACATAGCCCGCTGAAGTTCCGCGTGACGTCACATCTAGGTACAATTTACTTAGAAGTGTCGTCATTTTCCCCCACTCCCAAACTTTGACGCGCTTTATCTCTGTTATTTTTTGTTTGATTGACAAAAGAAAAAATACGTGTCCAATATTTTTTGATAATCTAAATGACGGACTAAATAGAATAAAATTTTGTTTACCCTGTATACAAGCCTATTGTAGGACCTTATATATTGAATCTTTGCGGCCCATAGTTGCAAAATGCGCCGTCCGCTCCTTTGTATGAAACTTAACCCTTAAAAAATAAGATGCATGCAACAGAGCGCACCTACAATTTGCGCCTTGATGTATTTGCATTTACTGTATGGAACAGATATAAAAAGCACATTTACCTGTTAAAAGCATGTACATAGCTCTCGATTTTGGGGCAGATCTACCGACTGCTATTCCCGGCGTGGAGCAGAAGATACCAAAGTTAGCTCTGGAATAAAATATCACATATTAATAGTTTCGACATCTAAGCAAATCGTACAGAAATATCAAAAAGTAGTAAAAAAGTTGTGTCTGCACATCGAATGTTTAATTTTCAAAACTTAAAATGAAATTGGTTATTAGTAGATATTGTACTGAAGCCAAAACTACCATTTCTAGAATATTTGTTTGTCTCTCTGTATGTAAATATGTTACATTAACTCAAGAACCACCCAACGGATTTGGATGCGGTTTTCTTTATTATCAAAGCAGTGACCCTGGCCAACATTAGGCTATACGGGGTGTTAATAAAATAACGCCCAAGCCGAAATTGGCAGAGATTGAATAAGCGCGGGCGGATACGTGGTCAAAGGCTGGTGTAAAATAGTTGTAAATGATAATTAATATTTATTTACCCAGGTGTAGAGAACTTGCTATCGTCGGTACATACAACCATGTCGCACTGAGCTACTAATTGACAGCCAGCTGCTGCTACAATGCCATTTACCTGAGGGAAACAAAAGCAATCGTGGAAGCTATAGGAACTACAACCGAGCCCGTCTATTTTCCCTGGGCAGCTACAAAGATTTTCTTATAGCCACCGCATCAAGACTATAATCAGTTGCATTTGTCAGTTTGAAGCAGATAACAGCTAGTTTCAGTCTATTACAAAACTTTGAATGAAATAATTTTGCACAAACTAAAGTTAACTTTTTAGACATGGAAGTACAAAAAATATTTGAAGGAGTTTCGACAAACAAAAACTGAAGCACCCATAGTAGGCCTACTCAGGTGTACGCATGAGCTCGGCACGCACACATTCACATCATATTAAGTTCACGCACACACTTTTAAACCTCGCCATTGCTATGCTTCAGTTGTTATCAGTGGCGACTCTGTCCGCCTTTGTACGTTTATATTTGTAGAGTGAACGGGAGCGTAGTATGCGTACTACATCGTGTTTCACATTAAGTAGATACATATTTTGCACCTCCAAAACCCAACAGTTCAATCAGCCCACTTGAATGAAACAAACCGTATCCCCGAGACTGATAAGAGTTTCCAAATTTTGACAGAACAGAACCAAAAAAACACAAACAACACTATTCCTTACCTTAGCAACGACTGGTACGGGACTCTTAACAATGGACATCATTAATTCAGTTGCTTTACTGAATATGATTCTATGCTGTTCTACACCACTGCTAGCTTGCTGAAAAGGAGACTGAGATGAACCATCTTGATTAATTACTCTCGTCTTAGGTAGTTATAAGCAGCAGGGGAAAAGTGTGAGTGCAGGAAAGGCGTATATAAGAAGACTTTCGTTTATATAGCCAAATTCAAGCTGGAGACTCGGTAAGTGGTCAGGACCAAGGTTCAATGACCCGCTGTTTGCCAAATACGAAGTTATTTTTTTATGCCTCTAATACTTGTTCAAGAACAACCTTGGCTCAAAGTAAGTCTTAATTTTATTTTGCGTATTTCACTGAACACTTACCGAGTTCCCAGGATGAATTTGGCTTTATAAACGAAAGTCACCTTATAGGAAAAATCCATATCCCACTTCTGTATCCAGCTGGAACAAAAGTTGTTCAGAATGGTTATTGGAATACGTAAGTAATAGCGGCTTTCGCTAGATTTAAATTAGATCATGCAACATAACAAGTGAATCTTACAAGCTCCTTAAGATTGTGTCCAGCAGAGAATACCTTCCCCTTAGCTGATAAAACTATAGCCCTTAAAGAGCTGTCATCTTTGTTCACATTTATTGCTTCGATGAGGTACTTCATCATGTCCAACGATAGAGAATTTCTGGAAGTAAAAATCTGTTTTTTTAATGTTTATCCACAAAAATGTATAGTAGTAGTGTTCGAATTATCTACCAAGAGATGGCGCTGCGAGTGAATCGAAAAAGAACAATGTCTCTATTCTTTATACGGACAGTAGTTTACTAATATTACATAAGTACTGCTAATGCCATCTGTTGGTAAATAAACTGAAAATGTCATGTATTATATTTACTACTTATATTTATTGTACCTACATTTACACTTACAATAGGGTATAATATTATAGCGTACGAAGTTACAATATCTTGAAGGCAACTTGTGGTTTAAAATGGAGACCAAAAAAGAAAGAAATGCCTTGATTAGAGAAGAGAAAAAACAGAAACGTTCTCTAATATAACTGGGCCAGAAAAATTGCTAAGCGCAATGAACAGAAAATAAATGATATGACTATTTCTATGAAGGCGAATGGGGAGCTATCTAAGCTGCCTGCGAAATTCAAAAACAAGCGTAGAAAATAATGCGCAAATTTTAGAGGCGCTCAAACTTGTTGAAAAGCTCCTCTGTGAGATAAAAGAAGCACGCTAAAAGAGAGAAGCTCCCTTAAATCAAAATAATTAATCCTTAATTGGAAGAAAATATGATAATTTAGTTTGAATGGGCGGAAAAATCTGCAAGCGTCTTAAGTGAATGGAGGTTCCAAATATCTTCTTGCTTAGAGATTCAACAAGAGTTGCTCAGGGTTTTAGATATAACACCCAAATTCTTAACAACGATGCCGGTAAATAGAGTAACGCTGTTATTAAATATGATATTACTAGTTTTTGCCTGCGGCTCCGCCCGCGTGTTATTAGGTTCTACTACATGCTTTTTTCCGGGATAAAAAGTAGCCTATGTGTTAAGTTAGGATATAAGCTATGTCCATTCTAAATTTCATCCAAATCCGTCCAGCCGTTTCAGCGTGAAAGAGTGACAAACATACACACAAACTTTCGCATTTATAATATTAGTGTGAATTCGTGTCCTCAAGATGAAATTTAGCCACCATTCTGGAACTCCTGATCAAATAGCTTGAGAGTTTCCAGGCCCAAAAGCCTTAGCCCACTCAGATAAAGAATGCAGATTCCCGTTAATGGCACAAATGGCTTAGTTTAGAGACTCTTTTAAGTGTACCAATTTACAGTTGCAGGTCATCAGCGTAGAAGTGATAGAGAGAAGATAGGAGTGAATATTTATAATATTTAAAAATAATAAGGGAGATAAGACGCCACCTTGCGGTACACCAGCTGATAAAGGACACCAGTCTGAACTGGCATCATTGACTTTGACGCACTGTCTGCGACTGCAAAGGTATAATGAATTACTTCTTCAGATGTTTTTAGCAAAATTTAAAGCTTACCTAGTTTTTTCGTGATTCAGAGTAATTTCCCGCGTACCATTATGTTCATTTGTTGTTAGGTATTCTGTGTGATTTCCTCGATAAAGTATAACCAGGTGTTTTGTCAATTTCTGCTATAATAACAAACAAATACTCATTAACAAAGGCAGATTTATTCGTACTATACTATCTTTAAAAAAAAGTTAACTCTGAATTAGGTAACTGCTGTCGCCAACGACCACCCATCCACCCATCCATCAGTTTCGAGCACTGCTGGACATGGTCTTTCCAGGATTTCGCCACTCTTGGTGGTCCTCCTGGAAGAAATGCCCATACTCACACACGCTGGGCAGGTGGGCTGGTGACCGCGGTGCTGAAACCCTTGCACCAGTGACGTCGCTGCCCGTCACCAGCCTGTTTTATATAAGGCCCGGCAATTGGGGATAGCTATGTTACGGGTAAAACCCGAAGTCGGGTAAAGGCCGAAAAAAGTCAAAAATAGGTGCGAGGAGGAGCGTGTTAGGACATGTCAATAAACATGGCGACCCTCGAAGTTTTGATAAGATTACCCGGGTAAACCTAAGTTTATCCTATCTTCTAGTGTTACCCGTAACAGCTAGATATACCGCCATCCATCGGTCCAGCCTACTTAGCATAGTAGACCATATCGAGCTTTGACAGCTCGATATACACTGTCTGTCGCTCTCTAAGTAGATCAACAGAGTGAGACAGAGCATTGTATCAAGCGCTATCGAGCTCGATAAGGTTTGCTATGCTGGACGTTTAGGCAATGGTGGGCCGCCTGGTTTTACCTGAGAGCTTCTCTCTTACTCTCCCCCGAATAACTTCGGGAGGATTTGCGAGTAAGATGGTGGTTCCTCCACAGTCGAGCTCGGCATCAGCTCTACCACCAATGGCCGTCCGTCGCCTATCACTAATGCAGCGGTGGGTGGTGGATTTCAATGTTCAGTAAAATCATATATTTTATTTTTGATCGTATCTAGAAAGTAAATGTTATGATGGCCATTTTTAATTTTTGATAAAGTTTAATACTTTTATATTATTGAGTTCTTTTTTATTGATATTATCATATAATTAATTATGCGATAGACAAGATAAGACAGACGGATAGAGTAATTTGTTTAATTAGTAAACCTTTGGTCTGATTATAATAACAACATCAGCAAGAATGTGTAGCGAAACCACGAAGACGGCAGCGTAGGGCACAACACGCGCAGGTTGTAAATAAAATAGGTGTGCTTTGTTAAATACATACACAGACTTATTGTATTAAATTTCTGGCGTAGGTATGCATTTTGACTATTCATAAAATCTAGCTAGAGTATTGTTTTTAGAAGACATGTTTGAATAAATTTTCCTTGATTGAAATAATTAAAGTGAGCGTCTTTAAACTTTTTTTTCCCTCGTTTGACGAATAGGAGTCATGTACAGAAGTGAAACGTATTTTATTACTTAGATAGGTTTTTTAACAATATGTATCTAGTTTTGGATTTTGAAGATTTTGCAAGCTAAGTAATTTGTTTTTTTTTTCTCTTTCGCGCTGAATCCGCCCCTCACGCACTGCGCGTTTTTAGGGTTCCGTAGTTCCTAAAAGTTACAAAAGGAACCTTTATGGTGAGACTCCGTTGTCCGTCCGTCCGTCCTTATGTCACAGTCACATAACGTTAGCACCGTTAAAGATAAAGACTTGAAATTTGCCACAAAAATAGCATTCACTTGCCCACATAATACGGTATAAAAAAAAGAAAACATTTGAAATTGTTCAAAATATTTCCAAAACAAAAAAGAGAAAAATAAAAAATAAAGTTAAAAAAAATATGGGTTTCTGATTATAAAAATATATACTTTTACTATATTATTAGCACCTATTTCGAGAAATCTTTGAAAAACCACAGAAAATGCAGGTCCCTCCCGCCCTTATTTCCGCAACTGGTGGACCGAAAAAAAAGGAAAAAAGACACTACGAATATAGGCCATAACAGGAAAACTACAGTGATTAAAGAAAAGTTGATAACAAATGAGAAATATAAAAATAAAAAATTTTAAATACCTACAATATAGTTTGGACATCAAATTGTAAATATTAAAGAGTTGATTATAAAAATATATACTTTTACTATATTTACTGCCACCGATTTAAACAAAACCTCCTGAACAAATCTACCCTGACACAGGTCTCCTATAACCGTATCCCCATTGCATACGCTGAAACTGTGAAAAACCTTGGTGTCATTTTTCACTTTTAACTTATCGTGGACTGCCCACGTGACTGAAGTCAGTAGAAGAGTTTTTGCCACTTTTTACTCCCTCAAGCGTCTCCAGCGATTTCTGCCCCATAGAACAAAGGTAACTCTTGCACAAACCCTTCTATTGCCAATCATCGACTATGCCGATTTATGCTTCCTAGATGCCAATGAAGAGTTGCTTAGCAAACTGCATCGTCTTCAAAACCTGGGGATCCGGTTTATTTTCGGACTGCGTAAGTTTGACCACGTGTCTCATTATAGAGAGGAGCTGAAATGGCTTCCTATTCGTCAACGACGAAATTTTACAAGCATAAATCTACTACCCCTCCCTATTTGCGTGAACGCTTTAACTACCTTCTTTCCAATGACAAACAGAACAGACCACACACAGTATCTCTTGTAAAAACTCCATGTCATAACATGGGTGCTTTTAGAAATTCTTTCACAGTGACATCCATCAGACTCTGGAACTCCCTACCGCATACGATTCGTGACTGTCCTACGATCAGCCTATTCAAGAAGAAGCTTAAAGAGCATTATTTATACATATTTTTCCCTTTAAAATATATATTTATTTATTATTTATGCAGGTATATGCACTGTATGTATTTATGTTTATATTTGATATATACTAAATTCTTGTTTTAAACATATATTTATGTAGAGTTTTGTTATGTAGGTTTATGCCCATTTTTATATTACAGTATTTAAGTATGTTTGTTCTTTTTATATTTAAGTAATTATTAATTAATTTATTATGTAACTATTTATTTAAAAGTTAGGTATATTTAAGGTAGTTTTAAGTTCATATTATCTCCACATTTTTATTTTCTATATCACGTGTTTCTTTATGTGTGCACATTTGATCACACACTTTTAGTTAATATTTCCTTAGCACCTAGGTTTTGCTGGCAGAAATCTCTCTCAGAGATAAGCTCGCCTATAGCACGTTTAATTTAAGACTGCTTGTACGTATAACTTTTCTGTGCAATAAAGAATATGAATATGAATATAAATCTTTGAAAAAACACAAAAAAAGCATGCCCCCCCCACTTATTTCCGAAACTAATGAACCGAAAAATATGGAAAAAATCATGGTAATTTGGGATTATGTGAAGATTACAGGAAAATTATATTGGGTGAGAAATTCACGATACCAAAATGACAAAATCAAATTTTTCATCCACGAGTTTTATTTCGAGTACGGTATAAAAATATTTGAGTCTCTCTTTTGTGGTTTAATCAATTCTTTTTTTAGTTAACATAAATATTTATGGGCAAGATTTTATATACCTTCTATATGTTCCCAAAACTGTCGAATTTCGGAACCCTAGGTATGCGAGTCTTGCACTTGACCGGTTTTTTTCGCTTGGAGTGACAGTGACAAAAATAAAATTCACATAGCCTCACGCTGTAGTCAAGTTATTCAATAGGCAACTCGCACTTAGCTCTTTGTTGTATAAACAAAAGTGTACATTTTTGTTTTATATTTATTTAGTTGTAAATACATTAACATTGACATAACATACCTACTTAAATTATTAATTCTCATTCGCCGCCGCCGGTCGTCGGTTAGTAAGTATCGGTACGTGATCATAAAAGTGGGTATCTACTCTGTATTTGAGTAGTAAAAGATTAGGTACAATACATCTATTCCCTTACCCTTTGTGAAGAAAACATGGTTGTTTACACTACACTGGTACTTTGATCAGCTGCTAACAACCAAGACCAACCTAAAATTAACCTTGCGTAAACTATCCACATAACGTCAAAAAACAAGATACCACAATAATAAATAAAATGAACCTTATTTCATTACTCATAAAGTTCAAATTCGTAAAAAAAAAACAAAACAAGCGATAAGGCGACTTACACACGTAGCGTGGAGTGTTAGTATCGTGGCGAACAAAATGGGCGAACATTCGTGGCGAACGAAATAGGCGAACTTAAGGAAAAATTTCTTATTACAAAAATATAATAAACTTCGCAGTATTTGCTCTTCGCTGTGAATATTTGTATGTGATTTGTAGCGCCGCGCAGCAATTTGCCGATTAATTAAATTGTATTGGTTTGGCAATCTTCAATATCAACAGCAAGCATGCAAAAAATGTCTGTTTGTACACAATATTAATAACATCCTGACTTACTGAAATATCTGAACGGTTAGAAAATACATGTTTACTCCAAAAGTTAAACACAGGTGATGTGGTGATGTTACAAATATATCTTAATTCTTATTGTATAATCTAATTATGGAGACATTTTGAAATATAATGTCTAGTAAAAATAACTGTTGTTATCTTTGCGATGGTTATTAACGACGTAAGACACAGTTCTTTGTTTTTAGCGCGAATTTTCAAACAGAGTTTTATTTAAATTTATTCCCGCAACACTTATTTTGTAGAGAAACTGTTTGCAGATCCTTTGGACCTTGCTTTACAAGGGCCGCAAGAAAATACTCATCTTCATTGCCTTCAATATAACACTTTTTATTGTTGCTGACCGAAGGAAACGGTATCAAGGAAACCTTGGCAGGGATTTGAAGCTCAGCGTTGAAGGTAACAAAAATAAAATACACCTATACTTTAAAAACAAACTTTTCTTAAGCCATTGACTAAAATGAATAAATTAAGTTTAGATCTCATGAACTCTGAACTATTTTATGAGTATTTAATTATAATTACTAAGTTTTTGTGAATTTCGTTATTTTGTCGTCAAAACCTTTCATTTATTAAAAGAGCTTTATTTAACCCGCCATTTTGGGGCGTCAGCCATATTGAATTCGGAATGACGTCACTTGTTCTACTTGGCAAACCCTTTTATTTGATACCCATGTAATGGAGGTGGTTAAGGCCGCTATCTTGGGGCGTCTGCCATATTGGATTTTGAATTACGTCACTTAACTCATCGTAGGTACTCTCCTTGTCAAATCCTTTTTTTATACCCATATCAAGAGGATTGGTATAGAAATAATAAATCGAAATTATGTCGCGTCGATTACATTGGATTTAGAAAGACGTCGCGTCGTCACAAATAGTTTAAGTGCATTGTCAAAATTATGTTGCATGATTTGACCCTGACACGAAGCGAAGTAAAATAAAAGCTTGTAAATTAAAACAGGCCACAAAATCACATGCGGTTGTGTCCCAACCTAAAGGTCACTCAAACACTTTCAAACCTCTTACAATTTTTTTAAATTATTTTTACAGAAGCAGCATAAAGAGATTCAAGCAAGTTCGAACTCGGCTGTCGGTCGCATGCATGAACCAATAAGTTATTTTGGAATTTATGAGCATTATAATTATCTATAATATATCGCCGATTCTGAAGTCTTTAATTTTAGTTTTAGTGCTGTCAAAACGAAAACTTTTCATTCCAAAATAGTTCTTTAGTGTTAGCAACAGAAGCTATATTTATTCGGAAAATTTTAGTTAAAGCCTTCAGAATCGACTTTATTATTTACCACTTGCTAACGGTGAAGGAAAACACAGTAAGGTAAAACCTTCATGCTCTAAAATAAATACTTGAATAGAATTGTAACAAAGATTAAAAACTTAATTTACCTATCTACAAAAAACGAAACTGCAAAACTAAGTTGGTCAGTTAGTATTTCACATAGAATAAGTTTAACTAATAATTTTTTTTCGGATTTATTCCTTCACTAGAGCTAGACCTCCCTAGATAAGCTATATAGTTTCCTGAGCAACTAAAAGTGCTCTATTATAGGTTTTTTGGCGAGTCAATCTGTATAAAATATAAATGATAACGTGAAGGGCAATAACTTTTTTTTGCGCTGAGTTGGAAGCCTGATTTTTTAATAGCACCACGTTACCTCTGTAGGAGGTATCAGTTTCAACTTGGTATTTTGATTGCAGAAATAATTCAAAGAAACAACTACGAGCCAATCCCAGGGGCGGGCGAAGGGGGGAAAGCAGTTGTTCTACCGGTCCATCTTCAGTTATTAGCCAAGCAGTTGAAGAAATATTACTCGTACAATGTCCTGGCCAGTGACACCGTGTCTATCTATAGAAGTCTTCCTGATATGAGGAATGAAATGTAAGAAAAGCCAGTACAGAACGCGGGCCTAACTGACCTGAGCCGCCTCGATTTTGCCCTGTCCGCAGTCCTGCTTCAGCCGTCAGACGGGGGAGCCTGCATTTTTAAAACGCTCGCTCGCTCTCGACGGTGTGCTTCTCGCACACATACACGGAGCCTCGTCGGTACCCCCTTAAATAACGCGTCATGTTGCCTTAGGGCTGTGCCACGCTGCGGGTAGCGGCTAAAACAAACTCGCCAGTCGCGTGCGTACATGGGATTCTAGAACACTCCGGGACGTTTGTTTTAGACCGCTCGCATCGTAGCTATAGTAAAAACAGAATGATAGAACAACTCCCGCGCCGTGCAAGGCTTAAATGCCTACTGCTGCAGGGATGTCTATGTATTTAACGACGAACGGCGCGTGGCCACAAAATACCTATCTGTTTTGTAGCGGGGCGTACGTAAGCGCGACTGCGGAGCGCAGCCGACCCTAGTCACATAGCTAGAAACAGCCTGAGATATTGTTGTTGTTTGCGTGCTGTGGTTCGTACGTGCAGGCTCGCAGTGGCTCGCACACAAAGGCCGCGCGGTCGACATCTCTGTGAAGATAGCTTACTATAGTCTGTTTTTACTATGCCGTAGCCCAGGCCTTAACTTTTTCTTTCTCTCTTACACCTAAAGGCTCATAGAACTTGTATTGCAGATGCAGATTCGTAGACTACGACGTCGATAAACTCCCGAGAGCCTCAGTTATTGTAATATTCCACAATGAGGCATGGTCGGTCATCATGAGGACAGTTGCGTCTGTGATGAGCAGATCGCCAGATAAGTTGCTAAGAGAGGTGATTAGATTTATTTATTTACCTTTTTTCCTCATTCAAAAACCATTATTAGTGTTTTTCATTCTCCATCGTCTTACGCTTGTGCAGTGCCGCGCCTGATGGATAGAGTCGATGAGACATGACCTAAACAAATAGGGATGCAACAAATAGTACGAGTACTTTAGCGAATACGAATATCAAATTAGTATCCGCCGAATACGAATAATAAACAATTTTAACTAAAAAATACATTTATTTTACCCTAATAAATAAAATTAACGATAGGCAAGTTTTTTTTAAGAAAAGCACATAGTTCCTGTCCTTTGTTCGTACCTTGGCCGCCGTTGAAAACAGACGTTCGAAGTCAACGGTGGACGCTTTAATGAAGAAATATTAATTAGCTAATTTCTTAAGTGCTTAGTATTCGTAAAAACACAATATTCGGTATATATTACACAATAATAGTATTCGTATTCGTTGCATCCCTATTAAAAGTAAATACTCTCCCCGGTACGGCTTCTTATGAACTTAAGTCACTTGGCAGCATGGATTCGTCATGAGGTGATGACAAGTCAGTGCTGACTACCAGTTCAAATGAAAGGATTTGTCAGTTAGTTTGGTCTGATTGTCCAGGATGCGCGAGTTTTTGGAGTTATTAGATATCAGTTTACGCTACTCGGGTAGGCTTATTTAATTAATCATTTCCTCATACATACATAATATACTCACGCCTGTCTCTCAGAGGGGTAGGCAGAGTAATACTTTTGTATGGATATTTTTTTTTGTGTATGGATGCCATTTCCTATAGAGAAGCCGATGGGAATCGTGTTATATGGACCCTTCACCGTACAGATTTCCATCTGCTACGACCTTGGTACACCTCATCCACATTCATTAATCTAGTCATACAAGCTCTTTCGGGTAGTTCTGACATTCCTTTCACAATTTCATATAAAATTCATGTGGCATGTCGTCTTTTTTAGCAGATTACAGTAATAATAGCGGAACCTGTTGTTCATTGTATACGACGTACACTGACAGGCTTCCTTTTAATACTTTCAATTCAGATAATCCTGGTCGACGACTGTAGTAACCACACATACCTCGGCAAAGAGTTGGAGCAGGGTTTGGCGGGGTACTCCAAGGTTCGGATATTGAGGAGTAAAGTCAGGATTGGCCTGATTGGAGCCAGGCTGTTGGGCGCGAGGGAAGCGAAAGCTGACGTGCTGGTGTTTTTGGATGCTCATTGCGAGGTTTGTATTCTCTTTCGCCATCAGAATTTATTGTATTGTATTTGGGTTCCTTCCTATCCCCAACCATTTTGTTCTACTCTGGTTCTTGTAAAAGCATTTTAGTGTGTAGTGTAGTTACTCATGAACAATTATCTTCTCATGCGATTTCCACAGTATGATCCGCACTATAAAATAAAAATTGTCAATATCTGTACTAATAATAAAGCAGTGTCTGTACATTTAATATTTTCGCGAAATTTTAAATGAAATGGGTTATTTGTAAGACCAAAACCACGAGTTTTAGAATTTTTGTCTGTCTGTATGTATGAATGTTCCGTTTTAACTCAAGAACCACACAACGGATTTGGATGCGATATTTTTTAATTCTCGTAGTGACCCGGTTTACACGGCTTTATGGGGTGTTCATAAAATAACGCTCAAGCCGAAAACGGGACAAAGATTAAATAAACGCGGACGAAACCTAAAATCTACTAAAAAACCGGTCAAGTGCGAGTCAGACTCGCATACCTAGGGTTCCGTAATTCGAAAGTTGTGGGAACAGTCAGGAATTTAAAATCTTGCCAATAACTGTTTATGATAACTAAAAAAGAAATGATTGTACCACAAAAGAGAGACTCAAATATTTTTATACCGTACTCGAAACAAAACTCGTGGATGAAAAATTTCATTTTGTAATTTTGCTAGTGAATTTCTCACCCGCTATATTTTTTCTGTAATATTTACGTAATCCCGAATCTCCATGATTTTTTTCATATTTTCCGGTTCATTAGTTTCGGAAATAAGGGCGGCATTTTTTGTGGTTTTTCAAAGATTTCTCGAAATCAGTGCCAGTAAAAGTATATATTTTTATAATCAGCTCTTTATTATGTACAATTCGATACCCATGTTGTATTTTTATTTATTTTACATTTTTTTTTATTTCTCCTTTCTTTACAAGTTTTTTTTATTCGCTATAGTTTTCCTGTAATTTGCCAGTTATGGCCTATAATCTTAATTTTTTTTTCTGTCCACCAGTTTCGGAAATAAGGGGGCGGGACATGCATTTTTCTGGTTTTTCCAAGATTTCTCGAAATCGGTGCCAGTAAATGTAGTAAAAGTATATATTTTTATAATCAACATCTTTAGGAATTTATTTTTCTCTCTTTTGTATTGGAAATATCTTAAATAATTTCAAATTTTTTAATATTATTTTTACACCTTGTTGTGTATGCAAGTGAATGCTATTTTTGTAGTAAATTTCAAATCTTTACCTTTAACGGTGCTTAAGTTATGAGGCTGTGACATACGGACGGACGGACGGACAACGAAGTCTCACCATAAAGGTTCCTATTGTACCTTTTAGATACTACGGAACCGTAAAAAATATGGATATTGAATATGGCTCTATAATTGATATGATTTCTGTTTAGATTTTTCTTGATTTGCCAAGCGAATGCCTGGTTCCCAATTTCGCCAGATTGAATTAGAAGGTGCTATGATTATAAATGTTACCCCATTCACAGGTGACGATAGGATGGCTAGAGCCATTGCTGGACCGAGCAAGAGCTGGCGACATTTTTGTCTCCCCGCACATACACACGATATCTCAAGACACCCTAGAACACCACCGAACTAAACCATTCATTGGCGCTTTTACCTGGAAGCTGAAGTTTATATGGATAGCCCCCGATGAAAATGTCAAGTTTCTTCAATCAGATAACCCAGTCGCTCCTTACCCTACCCCAGCTATGTCTGGCGGACTTTTTGCCGTCAGAAAAGACCTATTTTGGAAACTAGGAGGCTATGATGAAAGAATGTCATTCTGGGGTGCGGAGAACATTGAGATATCGCTGCGGGCGTGGCAGTGTGGTGCAAAAGTGGAAATAGCCCCGTGTTCCAATGTCGGGCACCTTTTTAAAGAGGGCAATGCTGTCGCTTCCCACGATATAATAAAGCAGAAGGATATTTACACAAATTTGGCACGGACAGTTCTGGTTTGGATGGACGAATATGCCGATTTTTATTACAAGCTTTACCCGTATAGAGGGGTTGATAAACATATGCTTGAGATTTCGGATCGAGTGGAATTGCGCAAAAGATTACAATGTAAAAGTTTCAGGTGGTATTTAGACAATGTTTGGCCGACACATTTCTTTCCTACTAAAGATAGATGGTTTGGCAAAATAAAGAACGGCAGAGGTGCTTGCTTAGGCGTAAATCCTACGGCTTTTAATCCTGCTACAGCTGTAGATTGTAAGGCCTCGGAATACATGTCAAATATGTATTTAGTATTTAGTTCAGAAGGAAAGATTATGTCAGATGTAGGTCTGTGTTTGGAAGCGAAAAACAGAGTTGTTATTTGGAAACAATGTAGGGACACAGAAAAGCAAATTTGGGAACACGATGGCACGAAAATTAAAGATAAACATTTCAATCACAAGTCATGTTTGATGTTGGTTGGAAACGACAACACCACTGGCGTAGGGGATCCTTTAAAAATGAGGATGTGTAAAGAAGAGAAAGGACAAATATGGAATTTTGAAACAGTGCCATGGCAGTAAAATAAACAGGTGTAGCACTTTATACACTTTGTTTTATTGTTGTTAGTTATCCATGTAATTAACCGTCGTTTGAATAGGTATCTAACAAAACGATACTTTCAACATATAATACCTCTCTTTTACTTTCATGGGCTCACATGGCTGAACTAAACTAGTAACTAATTTATTTAATAGGTATAAAGATCTAATTCCTCCAACGTCTTTGGTTTGGTTCGTAGTCGGACTGGTCTGAATCGCCGAAACTGTCGTCTGCAGAATCCGCCTGCTCATCTTCTGCTGTTATGAGTTGTATCACAGCACTGGAAATTTACAAAAATATAGTGTGTTATCGAAATAATTACAGTCGCTGGGCTATTGGAGTAAGATATACAAAAAGTGGGCAAAGCTCTTCAAATCCCACTATCCCATCCCATCCCACTAATATTATAAATCCGAAAGTTTGGATGTATGGATGGATGGATGGATGTTTGTTACTCTTTTACGCCGTAACTACTGAACCGATTGGGCTGAAATTTTACATTAATGTAGTTCTATAGACCTGGAATAGGACATAGGCTACTTTTTATCCCATAAATCAGTTCCCATGGGATGAAAATAAGCTTTCAAATTTCTATAGAAAAGTGATGTGTCACCCTTTCACGCCATGCTTACGAAACCGATTAGACTGAAATTTTGCATAAACGTAGTTCTAGACTTTGAATAGGACAAAAACTACTTTTTCCTTTTGTTCCCACGGAAAAGCTTTATAAGAGACACCTAGTACTATATAATACTCAAATTAGGGGCAAATGCAGAAAGGGGGCAAGGACCGAACAAATCGTTTGAAATACCATTACTAGAATTTTCAAAATAGTATCAATCCGTCTGCCGAGCGTGTGTGATAAATAGATAATGGACATTTCTTACAAGAGAACTGGCCGAGAGTTGCGAAATCTTGGAAAGGCCTACGTACTGCAGTGGACAAAGTAGGCTGATGGATGGATTAAGGGTAGTTTTACTGATTGACTTATTGAGCTTCTGAAACTTATTATGGATTGTTATCCAGTTATTTGGTTTTTGGGGATGGGTTGTCAGCAAAATCTTAGACATTCATTCAGTCGACTTTTAGAGAACGATTCGTCACTTCACTTTGTCTTAAAATTGATATTTAACCGTTTTCTAAACAGACACTTTATGTAGGTGTAAAAAAAGGTTTACGCCGTATTCTGTTTTGAAATACGTTTCATTAGAATAAGAATTTTGGAAACATAACTTCATTTATGATTTTTTATTACTTTCCTTGTAAAATTTCAGCTCAATCAGCTTTTCTTTGTAATATCCCGGCCCCTGATTCTGTATCGTAAAATCAGTTGCCAACCGATTGCCTATCGTCGAAAACATACATATACTATCTTCCGCATATCAAAGGATACGTTCGCATTTTAAATGACGTTACAACTCACGATTCGTAAAGTTTAATTAATTGAATTTTATTTTTAATTGTTAACGTTTAAAGTGGCTCAGAGATCGTAATAATATCTTACGTAGTACCGGCGCACAAAACAAAAATCTCACACATCATGGAACGCGTAAGGAAGTTCGTAAATAATCTCAGCGCGGATGACGTGTGGACACTTCCAGGCCAAGGTCACAACTGGACAATGCGAGAAGTTTCCGCCATTGAGCTCGAAAAGTCTCGGACGAAGAAGTCAGAGGAAGCATTCAGGTTGGAAAGGGACGGATACAGACTGGAGTCCTTGACACGCTGACGTGAAGCGTGACACGTGTTCCATAATGCGCGAGAGGGTTCTAGCGACATCGCGTCACTTGAACTGGAAAGAAGTGGGAGAGAGATGGATATAGGCTGGGATCCTTGAAGCGTGTTCCATAATGTGCAAGGGGGTTCTAGACAGATCGCGAAGCCGGCGTACGGTATATAAAAACGGGACAGATAGCGGTCAAGAGTTCAGTTCAGTGTTAACTACGAGACAAATCGGAAACTCTAGTGAACTAAAGGACAACTCTAGTGGTGAGCAGTGAAGTGCGACTGTATAGAGCGAATATAACCCGGTAACGATTCTAGTCAGTAGTGGTGATACATTTTTTTCAAATTATAGTACGGACAAATTAAGCATTCCAGCAAGTCCACTGAGTTCATTTAGTAATTCCAGTTGTTATTTAGTTTCAGTTGTGTTTAAATAGTGTGTGATTACAAATAAAGACAGTTAGTGGTTTTTCGTACAAATTGGTATAAAATTAATTTTACCCGAACCCCAGCTCGTAACAATATCACAGATAAACCCGTGAGGTTTTCGTGATGTTTTTATTAATACTCAAATTATGTAAAACTAGACAACTGTACAGGTTTACATAATTATTTATTTATTACACTTAATGTACATTTACACAAAACATGAAAAATGATATTAAAAATATTTCATAGAGAGCAAAGGCGGCACTTATTGCTAACAGCAATATCTTCCAGGCAACCTTTGGGTGAAATAGTAGATAAGGAAAAAAACATAAAAAGGGAGCGTGCAAATGAAAAAAGAGAAAATGATAATTTATAAAGCAAAATACGTGAGTAGATAACATAGACTTATCAATGAGGGATTCCTGCCACTATAATAAACTTATAAATAAAAAACATACACAAAAGAAATGATATAGAATAAACTTACTTATATAAATACATAAATATACACAGATATAATAAATCAATGATAATTTTGGATTAGATATATGAATAGATGTTGGATGAGTCAGAGGTGTAGTTCACTATAGTAGTAAGCTTTAAATACATAAATAAAAAAAACCCATTGAAGGTTATTTTGGAAGTTCATTTTTTATCTGTTTTTGGTGAATAGCAACCATAGTTGGCAACCTATTCAAAGATACATAATCATAATCAGACAGACCGATAGACGCTGAAGTTTCGCTGTAAGAGGTTCGTTACTAACTTCAAGACCTCCTCCTCGAAGTCGCTATTCCTCACAGCATGGTCGCTGGACACCATCACTTTGGACGCCAACACGTGGTCCAGTAATGCTCTCAACTCGAACAAGAGGTCTGCGGTGCTTTTAGCGCATTTCACTTTCACTGTCGATATTGAGATCAGGCAGTCGTCCGGGAAATTATCGTCTGAAAATTTGTTAAAGTAGAAGAAAATTCGTGACCGTACATTGCATATGTTGCGAAATTTTAAGAAAAAAATTGTAAGCTAATGTAAGTAATGTATCGAGGTCAAAACCACAAAAAACTTTAAAAAAAAAACATCTGTTTCGTTTAAACTCGAGAACCACTCAACGCATTTATAGTACGGTTTTCTTCATTATCTTAGTGACCCTGGTCAACATATAGACTATTAGGGGTGTTGATAAAATAACCGCCAAGCCAAAAACTGTCGATACTACCCAGATGCTTCCGCGCGAGTCTAGGAAAAAGCTAGCATACTGTTACGTAGTACCGGCGCACGAGACAAAAATCTCACACATCATGGAACGCGTAAGAAAGTTCATAAATAATCGCGACGCGGAGCGACGTGCGCCCGCGCTCCGGGCCAAGGTCACAACTGGTCGATGCGAGAAGTTTCCGCGGAAGGGGTCTTTCAACCATTGAACTCGAAATGTCTCGGACATTCTGACATTGTCGCACGAAGTGGTGGGAGAGAGAAAGCATTCGGGTTGGAAAGGAAAGGTTATAGGCTGGGGTCCTTGACGTGCGTTCCACAATGTGCGAGAGGGTTCTAGCAACATCGCGTCACTTGAACTAGAAGCCAGCGTGTGGTATAAAAACGGGACGGGTAAGCTGTCCAGGGCAGTTCAGTGTGAACTACGAGGCAAAGCGAAAACGGATAGTGACTCTAGTGAACTAAAGGACAACTCTAGTGAAGTGCGACTGTGTAGTGCGAATATAACCCGGTAACGATTCTAGTTAGTAGCGGTGAAACATTTTTGAAATTATAGGGCGGTCAAATTAGTCAGTCCCGTGAGTCCAGTTAGTAATTCCAGTTGTGTTTAAATAGTGTGTGTGATTTCAAATAAAGACAGAATTAGTGGTTTTTGGTGCGAATTGGTATGAAACTAATTTATCCCGAACCCCAGCTCGTAACAATACTATAAATTAGTCAAAATGACATTTTATTTGTTGTCTTTTTTGGGTTCCATAGTCCAACAAGGAACCCTTATAGTTTCGCCATGTCCGTCTGTCCGCGGCTTAGCTCAGAGACTATTAGTACTAGAAAGCTGTAATTTGGAATGGGTATAATACATATCAATTACGCCAACAAAACGGTAAAATGAAATCTTTTTTTTTTATATGGGACCTTCCGTACTCCTAAATGGGGGATGAATTTTTTTCTCATCTATCTCATAGTGTTGGGTATCGTTAGATAGGACGTTCAAAAACATCATGGGTGTGTCTAATTTTTGTTAGAGTCAAGCGTCACCCCCCCCCCCCCTGCCGGCTAAACGGTTGTTTGTAGATATGTGAGAAAATTTACAGAAGTAGTATATAAAATGAATGTAAAAGGAAAACTATCACAGCTAAGTAGGCTTTAGTTACAGGTTTACGAGTACAGGTCGCGCCAAACTTTTAGCCCCCTCGAAATACGACAATATTTGGGCCGTTCTTCTAAATGTATGGGACTAGAAGTTTGGCGCGATCTGTATTAGTAGACCAACTTATAAAATGTACCGGGTAACTACGGAACCCTACACTGCGCGTGTTTAACATCGATTATGGCATTATTATACACATCCATTACGATGTGTATCATGGAAGGGGTTTGAGAAGTGTTTCGAGTGTCAGTACAGTCAAACATTAGTATACCAGCAACTTTTTACCGGCAAACTGTTATCCGTTTTAAATGCTACTAGGATAGGACCCTTTGAGATGGAGCGGTGTATGATGCTTGTGTGCGTGAGTATCGCTGACTGAAGTGTGTGAGTGTACGTGTACTTAGCGTGCCGCGTAGCGCATAGACAAAAGATCTTATTATCCTAATAGAAATTTAAATCACACTATCACACTAATATTATAAATGCGAAAGTTTGTGTGTGTGTGTGTGTGTGTGTGTGTGTATGTTTGTTACTCTTTCACGCTGAAACGGCTGGACAGATTTGAGTGAAATTTACAATGGATATAGCTTATTCCCTAACTTAACACATAGGCTACTTTTTATCCCGGAAAAAGGCATGGTTCCTGTAGGATAGATAAATATCATTGAAAAATCAGGTATAATTAGCGCGGTCCTTAATAGTTTGTGGTGAAATAAGACAAAGCTATGTTATTTCATACATATTAATAGTAAACCTTAATATATAAATCCTAGATAGATGAAAAAACCGGCCAAGTGCGAGTCGGACTCGCGCACGAAGGGTTCCGTACTATATATCGCACTAATATTATAATTGCGAAAGTTTGTTTGTGTGTGAGAGTGTGTGTGTATGTTTGTTACTCTTTCACGCTGAAACGGCTGAAAGGATTTGGATGAAATTTAGAATGGATATAGCTTATACCCTAAATTAACACATAGGCTACTTGTTACCCCGGACAAAAGCATTCGTTAAACCGAATAAACCGCGGGTGGAGCTGCGGGCAAAAGCTAGTGTATAATAAAGTCGATTCTGAAGGCTTTAATTTTAGTTTTAGTGCTGTCAAAACTTAATTTTTTACAAATTAATACAGCTTCTGTTAACACTAAAGAACTATTTTGGAATGAAGAAAAAGTTTAGTTTTGACAGAACTTAAATTAAAGCCTTCAGAATCAGTACGCCCAAAGTTATAATGCGCGTAGAAATCTATAGCCGAGCGACTGGACGTTCCACGTGACCTTACTGCTTGTATAGAAAGTGTAGGGAAATACGAACTTTGCCGAGCAGTGGCGAAGATTCGTATGCGCATTATAAGTTTGGGAGTACTGTAATTTAGTATTGTGGAGTGCAAGAAATTACTCAAATTTTGAATAAAATATGTCTTCAGCTACCTATTTATACCAATAATAAAATCTGCCAACGAATAGGCTGACGGGCGGGCGACACTACATTATTTAGAAATATAAAACTCACCATATTCAACCCTCAGCTCCCCAAAAAACAGCAGCGGTAGCGTATAAACGCACGTAACTTCAATCAAAAACAACTTGCTCGATCTCTGTTTCAGCCAATAGACCAACCAATTCGCCCCAGCACCGTTACAAAGCCTCGGTTTATCCCCAAACCCGCTTCTACTGAACATACTGGCCATTACGCTGCCTGGGTGGATTTCTACTCGGCCTTCTTCGGGCGTTCGGGCGATTATGTGAATGTTCGAGCGCTGATTGTTGGAGTGGAGCCCGTGCCATCTGGAATATTACATTTAATTCCTACAATAAATACATGTTCTAACACAATTTTATACAAATAATACATAGTCACGAACCGTGTTTAACCGAAGATAATTTCGTCCCTGTGTGATGGGTGGTGAGCCCTATCCCGTTACTTTGGGGACAAATTGAACTAATTGCTCAACGTGCCTTCGAAAGAACGCAGACCAAACACAAATGTGCCCCTGCGGGATTTAAATCTGCGACCTCCGAATTAGTTGAGTATTTGAACCATTAGACCAGAAAAGCGGACATACAAATATTTAATGAACTGATTTTAACTTGGAAGTTGATATTCAGAAACAAACATTCGAATTAGGTCTATCGTTACTGAAAATATTGTATTTATTATTATTTATAACTTTTTTATTTAAACAGGGCAGCACTTGTCGAGCCACGCGCAATGTAGGGTTCCGTAGTTGCCCGGTACATATAAGTTGGTCTACTAACACAGACCGCGCCAAACTTCCGGTCCCATACATTATAGGGGACCAAAAGTTTGGCGCGACCTGTACTCGTAAACCTGTAAAGCCTACTTAGCTGTGATAGTTTTCCTTTTAAATTCATTATATATACTACTTCTGTGAATTTTTTTATATTTCTACAAACAACCGTTTTTGGGGGGACGACGACGCTCTACTCTAACTAAAATTTTCACTTTAAAGAATAATATTTCGCCAAAGGATCTCTTAATTGAAAAATGGTTTTCACACACTCACAATGTTTTTAAACGACCTATTCAACGATACCCCACACTATGGGTTTAGGTGTATGAGAGGTACCCACAACATTTTTTTTTCGAGGTTTTATTTTACCATTTTGTCGGCGTGATAAATATTATTATTCATGCCAAATTACATATTTCTAGTATTAATAGTCTCTGCGCTAAGCCGCGGACAGACGGACATGGCGAAACTATAAGGGTTCCTTGTCGGACTACGGAATCCCTGAAAATTAAATGCTTTCTATTGTTAGCAACATGAGCTGCGCAGGCAGCTGGTTGCCGAGATGCGGGGAAGAGCGGGGCGCGGAGGGCAGTCGTCTCCGCTACGAATGAGTGGTAGACGTGTGTGGTGGCCAATGATTGCTGATTATTAATTAAATCAATATTTTATACTATCAAGATTATTTTATTGATAACACAGCGGTGGGATACTATCCACAACTGTTTCCGAAGTGAACTAAAGTGCATATGTGATTGTGAAAGTGACAACAGACACTTGTGATAAATTCACAATGCCGCGACCATCCCGTAGTCGTGAAAGGTCGGAGTCGGAGTCGTCGGGCTATACTTCTCCGAGAAAAGTGTGGCGCAGAAGATCCAGAACTCCGGACCTAGGTTCTGTTCCGGGTTTCGACCCCAGTAAGGAGGGAAGCTATGTGAAAGAGTGGACCCAACAGGTCGAGGACATTGCGGCTGCCTGTGATTGGAGCGAGCGAAGAAAATTATATCGCGCGACCCGGGCTCTGGATGGTGAAGGTAGGGCATGGTTCAATCTTTGGTTACCTAAAAACCGATCTTGGAAACAATTTCAAAAAGACCTACTTATTTCATATCCCAGGGAAGCTAATCTTTTTAGCACTATGGAGGATATTGTAAACTTCAAAAGTAGCCAGGCAAAATCTTTGGTGTTATACGCAGGTCGAATGTCTGCCAAGATCAAACGTCTTGGTGTAAAATTAACTGAACGTCAGCGAATGGATATAATGCTTGGTGGTATAGTAGACAAGAATATCAGTATTGTACTGGAAGGTTGTGAAACGATGCAAGAAATGGTAACACAAATGTCACGAAGATCAATGAGTGAAACGCGTAATCGTGCCCGCCTTGATAACGCTTTACCACTTAACAATAACAAGAGTGGGAATAACAAATATCGTTCATCACGTCGCTTCGAAGAAACAAAGGGCGCTTGTTTCAAGTGCGGAAAGCCGGGCCATCGACGATTCGAATGTAAGTCGAAACTTAATAATACAGGCGAGGTCTTTACAACTAGAGCCGATGGAGCCGTGGCCTCTACCTCTAATAATAACATAAACAAAGGGGTGGTTCAATGTAAACATTGTCACCGCTATGGGCACACAGTCGATAAATGTTTTAAGAAACTGAAACCCGTCAACTTATGCTCCGATAAGTTAGTACGTATGTCCACTACGTGCTATGTGAATGATAGCCCTATTCAAACTATTATTGATACAGGAAGTTCAGTTACCCTTATACGACAAAACGTTGCACAAAAGCTTGGCTTACACTCAAATCCAACCACAGCTTTGATGAGCGGAATAAAAGGAAGTATTGTGGCGGCTGTTGGACAAACATCGTGCAGACTAAGTAGTGGAGGTATTGGTGTCGATATTACTCCTTTGATCATGAACTACCACGATCTTCCAGTGGATTTACTAGTGGGCCGTGATATATTAGAACATCCAGGCATCCAAACAGTTGCTAATAGGGAAGGTGTCCACATTAGATACGAAGAACCTGTCAACGTCGATCACACTTACACAGCGGTACAATTGAGTGATTTAGAAACTGGCTCTCTGTCCAAAGATGGTCAAATCGATTTTAAAGAACTTATGGCTCAGTATTGGGATCGTGTATCTACATCATTGAAAGATATCGGTTGCTCAAATAAATGTCAACTTTCAATAAAACTCTTGAATGATGAACCAATATTCACCAGACCTCGTAGATTAGCCCAAATAGAGAGGGAAATCGTAAAGAAAATGATCACGGAATTAATAGAAGCGAAGATAATACGGCCAAGTAATTCTTCATATGCAAGCCCAATGTTGCTCGTCAAAAAGAAAGACGGAGGTAATCGTTTATGCGTTGACTACCGTGAATTAAATAAAGCTACAGTAAAAGATCGTTTTCCTTTGCCTCGCATTGAAGATCAAATTGATACATTAAGTAAAGGAGTTTATTATACAATCTTAGACCTCAAATCAGGATTTTACCAAATTCCTGTTAATGAAGAAGATGGTTCGGTGGCAAAAACATCTTTTGTCACTCCTGACGGTCAGTTTGAATTCTTAAGGACACCATTTGGACTTGCAAATGCACCATCCGTATTCCAGAGGACGCTTAACACCACATTGTCAGGACTAGAAGGAGTCCTGGTGTACATTGATGACACCCTTTTGCCAGCAGAAAACGAAGAACAAGGTCTTCAAAGGCTAAAGCAGGTATTGCAAAGGTTACGAGAGGCCGGTCTTACGCTGAACTTAGAAAAATGTAAATTCTTTCAGACCAGCATAGAGTACTTAGGAAGAGAGATAATGGCTGGAACTGTGAGGCCTAGTCATCATAAAATCGATTGTGTGACAAAGGCTTTACCCCCGAAGACGATAAAACAGCTTAGACAGTTTTTAGGTCTAGCGAGTTATTTCAGGCGATTTGTTTTAAATTTTGCAACCAAAGTTTATCCACTGTACAATCTGTTGAAGAAAGACGTTGAATTTGACTGGAGTTCAGAATGACAGCAAGCATTCCAAGCGATAAAAGATATCCTTACCGAAAGGCCGGTTCTAAAGATTTATGATCCTGATGCGCAGACCGAAGTACACACTGATGCTTCAAGCGTTGCACTAGGGGCAATACTTATGCAAAAAGATGAGGATAGTAAACTACATCCGGTCGCTTACTATAGCCGGCGGACGTCACCGGATGAGTCCAAATATCATTCATATGATCTAGAAACCTTAGCAGTAGTGCAAGCACTCAAACATTTCCGAGTGTACTTGATCGGCATTCAATTCAAATTGATAACTGACTGTAGTGCTGTCAGAGCTACTATGACAAAGAAAGAAATAAATGCACGAGTGGCTCGATGGTGGATATACCTGCAAGATTACAATTTTGATATTGAATATCGTCCGGGTAAACGAGTTGCTCACGTTGATTATTTGAGCCGTAACCCTGTTTGTCTGAACTATGAATTCACAACGGCAGAAAACTTACTTGAATGCCAGGTGGCTGATGAAGAATTGGCAAGAATTATTAATATTCTCAAAGAAGGAAACGATGAAGGAGATCGTTATCAGTATTTTAATGATTACGAGATTAAAGAGGCACACCTCTACAGGAAGACACCGGAAGGATTCAAATGGGTTGTACCACGAAATGCAAGATGGGGGATGTTAAGAATTATGCATGATGAAAGTGGGCATCAGGGTGTCGACAGAACACTGGCTGCTATACGGGGTAAATATTGGTTCCCCCGGATGAGGAAGGTTGTGACAAAATACGTCCAAAACTGTTTTAAATGCCTGATTGGCAAGAGTGATACTGGTCGGAAGCCAGGGCTCCTCCACCCAATACCAAAGGGTGAAACCCCATTTGACGTGGTACATGTAGATCATCTTGGGCCGTTTGTGAAAAGCAAAGAAGGGCACCAGTATGTGATCGCCCTACAAGATGGATTTACTAAATACTGCTGTTTGGAAGCGGTGGCCGAAACGAGTACTAAAGGTGTGATAAAAGCTTTAAAAGCTATGGCGTATTTATTCGGAGTACCCCGAAGGTTAATTTGCGACCGAGGAACAGCATTTACTTCGAGGGCTATGAAAGCCTTTTGCAATGAAAATGGAATTCAGTTAGTGATAAATTCACTAAATCTACCCAGAGCTAATGGACAGGTTGAGCGACTAAACAGATCAATATTAAACACGTTGAACGCTATAATCAGGGATGAACCAGAGGAAAACTGGTGTGAAGCCCTGGCTGTCACACAGCAGGTGTTGAATAATTCGGTGAATAAGGTCACTGGCAGAACTCCTAACGAGTTGCTGTTCGGCTATAAGCCGACAGCGCTGTGTGAGGCGCTTTTGGTAAATAATCTCACGCAGGCAGGTGAGAGGCTGGACCTGAGAGTCACAAGAGCAAAAGCCCATGAGCTTTTGGATGATGATCAAAAGCGGCAGATGCGGCGGTTCAATGCCAAACGCTATGTGAGATCTCCTTATAAAACTGGAGATATAGTGTTGATTCGCATTAGTAAAGGAAATCCGGGATACAAAAAGTTAAAAGGCAGATTCCGGAGTATCCCCTACAAGGTGGTGAAAGTTCTACAGAACGATCGGTTTGAAGTGTTGGGAACGAGACCCAATGGCAGCACTCATAGAGTGACGGTCACTTTTGAAAATATGAGAAGTTGGCCGGCAGAACAGATCTCTGACTAAAGTCAGGCAGAAGGCAGACAGTGAGAGGATTGTAACCCGCCTCTCCTGTATTTTATTTTTATTTTAGTGAGAACTTCGAGGGCGAAGCAGTCGTCAGTATGGCCGTGTTAGCAACATGAGCTGCGCAGGCAGCTGGTTGCCGAGATGCGGGGAAGAGCGGGGCGCGGAGGGCAGTCGTCTCCGCTACGAATGAGTGGTAGACGTGTGTGGTGGCCAATGATTGCTGATTATTAATTAAATCAATATTTTGTACTATCAAGATTATTTTATTGATAACACTATAGACCAACCGGCTAAAGCGGGTCATAAACTCACACTGGGTTGGATTTCCTATCCGGGTTGCAACGGATTAGCCGTTCAAAAATCAACTCGGGTCGCAACACCGACCATTCAAAAATGGCAGTATTGCTTCTTTCGACTTTTTCAACATCAACTCTGAGCAGGGTTTGGAGTTTCGTTAAGAGAGAGAGCAGAGTAAAGGCGGACATACAAATTAGTAGATCTGAACTAGGCTTCGATTCTCACACCTAGAAATACTTTTCTTCTGCAACGATAATATGTTAATTTGTATCTCCTTGCGAAGGATCCATCGCCAAAAGTAAAAAATCCTTATACACAGACAGAGGCTTCACAATAATCCATCCATCCATCCATACATCAGCCTGTTTCGTCCACTGCTGGACACCATCCTCCTGGAAGAAATGCCCATACTCACACACGCTGGGCAGGCGGATTGGTGAGCGCGGTGCCGAAACCCTCGCACCAGTGACGCCGCTGCCTGTCACCAGTCTGTTTTATACAAGGTCCGGCAATTGAGGATGGATATACCGCCATCCATCGGTCTCAGGCAATGGTGTGCCGCCTGGTTTTGCCTGAGAGCTTTTCTCTTACTCTCCCCCGAATAACTTAGTACCTCCACAGTCGAGCCCGGCATCAGCTCTACCACCTACATACAATAAGGGTTGACGGAATCTAAAACAATAAATAAAACTCACTTTACATTAGCCACATTTGGATACAACGCTGCAGCAACCACCGCCTTAAACAAGCTCAAATTCGCCGAATTTCTGTTCTCCCATCTCGACCTTATGTCAGCACTGGCTAAAAAGCCCATTTGCTTCAAATTATCGCCAAATTGTTGCTTCATTTCTGACAGGAGATTCAATGTGCTATTGGAGAGGAAGAAATTGTATGCGAAGGTGCGTTGTTGCTGTCCCGCTCGCTCCCACGTCATGATAGCTTCGGATATAGCGACGTGGTCGCTTGGTTCGTCGATCATTAGTTCGCGTTTCGCCTTGTCTACTTCCTTTTCTTTGCCTGGGAAAAAATCGATTTTTTTTTCAAGATGCTTTCAAGTAATTGCTAAATATAAGTAACTAGCCCTATTACCTTACCTTTCAATTAATGCGCTTTTAAACATATATTAGTTACATAAATAAATAAAATATCATCATCTTAATAAGTGCGAGGCTGCAAAAAAAGGCGTTTTTCCACAGCAAGGTTTTTAAAATGTAAAAATTCAGCAAAATTCACACTGAAGACTCGGTAACATGCTCCGTATAAAGATTTGATGACCCTTGTTGTGAAATTTGTAAATATTTTTTTTGGATTCCCTACAAACGCAAGCCAGCCCCGAGTCAATTACTATAGGATGTCAACATTTTATTTCGCATTTTTGGATCTTTGGACCCCTGAATGAAAGCTATACCTACGCTCTTGGAGTATCACTCATCGCTAGAGTCGAGGCGCACAGGCTAGAAAGGCGCGGAACGCCCCTCCTAGATATTATTTAGGATCAAATAGCTTGCGATTACTTTACGACAAGGCGCGCTTTTTTCTCGATTTACCTGTGAGTGGCTGTGAACGATGCACCTTAAGGGGGCATCGAGCTTTTTGCAAAATAAATGCGTTCGTTTGATCCCTTGCTGTATCGTTATTACTTAAACTTTAGTTATGCAATTAATATGTATGGATTCACTTAATAAATTATACACTTTAGACACACGATTACTTGTAGTTTCCTCGATAGAAAAAAATACGGCGTAAATACTCAACGAAAGGCCATCAGTTTTTGAATAATAACAAATCCACATGTTTTTCTATAACGTATGCACTTTACATATTCAATACGAAGGAGATACCTAAATTGCGCGTGTTCCGCCCATCCTAGACAGAGCCACCTCGCTCCCCCCTGTCCGCAGCGTCGCCAGAAACTCGGTGCCCCCTTAAGATACTTAAAGGCTCTTACCAATAACAAGCATGAAAGGGTCCTTGAATCCCCACACAGCGGCCACCGAGGCAGCCCTGTCTAGACAACCGAACAGTGCACCTAGAAGCAGCAGTTTGCCGGCCGCCGGGTGTACGGGAAGTCGGGCCAGATGCCAGCCGAGCGGTGTCAGCGTTTCCGTCTCGTCCAGGGCGCCTAATCTGTAGAATTGTTTAATTAATTGGGCTAATCAACTTCTTCACCCACACTACTTTTTGGATCATTGTCAGTAATTAAGCACATTTTCATTCCGAAAATGGTTTTGTTCGCTTACTAGGTGGTAACAGACGATCCCGGTGCAAAATGCACATCATAATATTGTTTTCCGTACTTTTGAATAAAAAGTTTGCAATAAATGCGTTTTATAGCAATTCGCGCAAACTGCTTGTTAATAGTAAGGTGATCACATGAAAATTATTCAATTTTATGCGTTACATTTTAGCTACATTACATTACAACTCTAAACACGCTTTTAAGTTTGTTAATGTAATGCAAACAAAATGTAATACATTAAAGTACGTAATTTTTTGTGAAGACTTTATTATTAATAAACTATTTCCGCAAGTTGCTTTAAAACACCTTTATTGCATACTTTTTATTCAAAAGTAAGGAAAACGATATTATGATGTGCATTTTTTTTAAAGTTTAATTTAGTTAACGTCTTTTCTTTTCACCCAAAGGTTGCCTGGGAGATATTGCTAAAAGCAATAAGTGCCGCCTTTGTACACATGTCTGTTCTGTTTGTTAAAATGTGTTGTTAAATATGTGTGTAAATGTACAAAAAGTGTAATAAATAAAAATAAATTTGTACCGAGGTAAAAAGTTAAGCAATATTTCGAAATAAAAAATCTTTGTAAGTATTTGTTGAAAAATGTATGGTAACTCGGTAGACGAGTTTATCCCAGAGTTACTATTGAAAAACGGTGTTGTCTACTGAGTTAACCTCCTAGTTTATATTAAAATTATAATAATTATAACAATTTATTTGATTCCAAAAATACTCTCTCTCTTTATCTAATACTAGCTTTTGCCCGCGGCTCCGCCCGCGTGTTATTCGGTTTAACGACAAAAAACGATAAAAAGTAGCCTATGTGTTAAGTTAGGGTATAAGCTATATCCATTCTAAATTTCATCCAAATCCGTGCAGCCGTTTCAGCGTGAAAGTGAAAAATCCTAAACGTATTTAAGACTTAAAAACCATTAAGCGTCTTGCACAACTTTATTTTAGTTGCTAATCATATTTAGCGAGCTGTCAAACTTAATGCCAAAAAACGGCTGTTTAAGGGGGTAACTTTTCACCTCTGTACAAAATGCACATCATAATATTGTTTTCCTTACTTTTGAATAACATTTTTGCAATAAATGCGTTTTATAGCAATTCGCGCAAACTGCTTGTTAATATTTAGTTAGGTGATCACATGAAAATTATTCAATTTTATGCGTTACATTTTAGCTGCATTACATTACAACTGTAAACACGCTTTTAAGTATGTTAATGGAATACAAACAAAATGTAATACGTTAAAGTATGTAATTTTTTTGTGAACACTTTATTACTAATAAACTATTTGCGCATGTTGCTTTAAAACACATTTATTGCATACTTTTTATTCAAAGGTAAGGAAAACAATATTATGATGTGCGTTTTGTACCGAGGTAAAAAGTTACTCCCTTAACTTTTTACTTAACCTAAGAGTTTCGTGTTACTAAAAACAAAAGCTTTAGAAATGGATTTATTTTCTGATGATGATGACGAAATTGTTCAATTTATGGAGACCGATCGACAATATTTCGAGAGAAGTAATTTATTTGAACATCTTCCCAAAGATCAATTTGTGGTGTTTTCATTAATTAAATTCATGTTCAACACAAAATTCTAGCCAAACTAAACACAAAGACGATAAGAAGGAGGAAGAGTTTTTTTTAATTTCCTTGTTGTGACATATCCGGTTCAATTCACGCAACTATTCTTGTCCGAAACGAAAAAAACTCGCAGAACACGTAAAACGGAACGTCGGAACTGCTTTACGAGTGTATTACCGACGCACTGATTCAGATTAGTTAAAAAATTCCAGTAACAATGTTGTGCAAGACGCTACTAATTCCATTTAAGCTAAATAGATATTCATGGTTAGTTAAACAAAATTAGTGTTAAATTAAATCAAATGTTGTGCAAGTGGCCCTAAGTCACTTACTGTTGCAAATGTTTCACAGCCCACTGCACCGTTGACTCCGCTGGCGGGTCGGCCACCATTTGCAGCGCTTCTTCCGCTTTACCCAGCCTCAGCTTCTTTATCATAAGAACGGCTTCCAACAGGTTACATCTCTGCAGCTCTGGGAGGAGTCTTTCAGGCAGCTTGTCAGCGCGGTAAGTGGTGAGGAGGTGGTAGCATATGCCTGGTTGGCAGCGGCCGGCTCTGCCCCGTCTGGAAATGGGAGGGTTTTCGTTCATTAAGGCCGTTCAATCATCCCACGGGGAACCTTTGTCGCCGTTCGTCGTAGCGAACACATTCCGCGAAACTATTATTTCAATTTGGCCGCGCCTTAGTGGTTGTAGCGAAAGGAAAATGCATAAACAATATTAGGAAAATACTATGCTATGTTAAATGCAAACACATTTTGTGTTTAGTCGTAATATATCGCTGCAAATCACATCACCTATGTGAGCGCGTCACGAGAGCGAAAAATACGCAACACAAGAGTACGAGATTTTTCGTTAGCACCCACCCTTAATGGTAGAAAAGTCTCGATAAAACGTTTTCCATTTTCAATATTCGTGACATTTAGGGTTTGGTCAAAACAAGAAACCAGTTTTGATCTTGTGTTCGCCTGTTTTTCCGATTCAGCTTTGACGCTGACTGCGGTTGACTTAAGTACGGCCGTTATCATCTGAGTCAACCCGTCATTAATTCAGTAGCAATAAATATCCACTACTACTACTATTACGCACATCTCTATCGCGCTCCCTAGGCCCAATGAGTGCAAGCGAGACAGACTGATAAAAAGATTTATAATCAGACGACTCAGGTGATAACGGCAGTAGGTTCTTTAACATCGGAGAAAATGACGCAAATAGAAATAAACTGACAGACCTTGGATGATTTTGTACACTTTATTCTTTAAACTATATCAAAAAAAATACTCTACTTGAAAAAAAAAAAAACAAAACTTTTTTCTCTATCCTCGCCAAATGAAGTTTTTAGTCATGTTAGTGGTCTTTCAGATTTTTTTCTACATAATGTAGTTCAACTTCGTAACTAAACACACAAATTTTATTTGGCAAAATAAATTGTACAAACGCGAGAGTACGTTTGACCAGTGCGTCCTTCCTGTGATGACGTATGGCGCTGAGACGTGGTCTCTTACAAGGGGCCTGATCCATCGATTTAAGGTCGCTCAGCGAGCTATGGAGCGGGCTATGCTTGGGGTATCTCTGATGGATAGAATCCGAAACGAGGAGATCCGTCGGAGATCGAAAGTAACCGACATAGCCTGCAGAATCAGTAAGTTGAAGTGGCAGTGGGCAGGCCATATTTGTCGCCGAGATGATGGCCGTTGGGGCCCAAAGGCTCTAGAATGGAGACCACGTACAGCAAAGCGTAGTGTAGGCCGACCTCGTGCCCGCTGGACCGACGACCTGAAGGACGTTGCTGGGGGCGGCTGGATGAGGAGGACGGAGGACCGACATGAGTGGCGAAATTTGGGAAAGGCCTATGTCCAGCAGTGGACGAACACGGGCTGATGGATGGATGGATGGAGAGTACGTTTGGCGGAACCCCCCTTAAGCATGAAATATTTATACTAATGTTACGAGCTGGGGTTCGGGATAAATTAATTTTATACAATTTGTACCAAAAACCACTAACTGTCTTTAGTTGTAATCACACACACTATTTAAACACAACTGAAACTAAATAACAACTGGAATTACTAACTGAACTCAGTGGACTCGCTGGAATGTCTAATTTGTCCGTACTATAATTTGAAAAATGTCTCACCACCACCAACTAGAATCGTTACCGGGTTATATTCGCTCTATACAGTCGCACTTCACTAGTCACTACTAGAGTTGTCCTTTAGTTCACTAGAGTTTCCGCTTTGTCTCGTTGTTAATACTGAGCTGAACTCTCGACCGCTACCCGTCCCGTTTTTATATACCTTTCGCCGGCTTCGCGATCTGTTTAAAACCCTCTCGCACATTATGGAACGCGCGTCACGCTTCACGTCAGCGTGTCAAGGACTCCAGTCTGTATACGTCCCTTTCCAACCCGAGTGCTTCTTCTCACTTCTTCGTCCGAGACCTTTCGAGCTCAATGGCGGAAACTTCTCGCATTGTCCAGTTGTAACCTTGGCCCGGAAGCGTCCACACGTCATCCGCGCTGAGATTATTTACGAACTTTCTTACGCGTTGCATGATGTGTGAGATTTTTGTTTCGTGCGCCGGTACTACGTAACATACATTTAAAATTTCCCATACGTTTTGGGAGAGCCTACTTGTAGTTTCTACGTTAAAAGGAAACTTGAAGTAGAAATAAGGGCCTACATAAAAAGTAACATATATTCTGAAAGTAAATAAATTAGTATTGTGCTTTTAGAAAAAAAGAATATTGACAAAAATATGAAGGAGTTTCACTGAAAATGAGAATTCTCTTATATTACTTACCGTTGCATTAAATTAGCTTTAGAAATCCACTCTGTTTGCAAAGTCACTATATTTTCTTCCACGTTTAGCCCACTTAGCTTTAACCTACCGCAATCTATCACATAAACTATATCGTCTATAGTTATAGACGTCTCGGCTATATTAGTGGCTATGATAATCTTTCTAACGCCATTTGGTGGCCTTTCGAATATCTTCTTTTGTTCCAATGACGGTAGTTTGGAATGTAGAGGATAAATGTCATAGGATCTTCTAGGGAACGCTCCAGATTCGTCCATTTCTTTCAAAAGGTTGGTAATGTCGGCGATGCCGGGAAGGAATACTAGAATAGCCCCGGGCTCGCCTCTGCAGAGTTGCTGAAGTAGACAAACTATTAATCTTTTGTCGAGTTCTTCTGAACGGGGGTCTAGAAGCGTTTTGTACACGTCACGGTCTAGTGTGTGCTTTACCGATTCGAGCCATGGACCTGAAAATATTTGAAGAAAAAAAACAGTGTTGTGGTTCTTAATCATACGATGTTGTGCTTCAAAATCTGTCCGCGACATAACATTACCCAATGTACTGAGCAGCCCTTTTATTGTCTAACTTCAATATTTATCGCTATAGCTATCATCACTAATAAATGAACAGCCCCTAATGGCGTATACCCATTTTGTGTAAATAATTTGGCCAAGTTACGGTTACGGAACCCTAAAAACATTATGGAACATAAAAAAATCACCGCCTTTAAGATAGGTCCATCTATCATCTTATACATATAATCACGCCGACAAAATGGTAAAAACAAATCTCGAAAAAATTTTTTTAGGGTAACCAGTATACCCCACCATACACGTAAATTGAGGATGATTTTTTTTTCTCCTCTATCCCATAGTATGGGGTATCGTTAAATAGGTTGTTCAAAAACTTTGTGGGTGTGTGTGTGTCAGAACGTGCGAAATTTCACTCTTTTATTAGAAAGAGACAGATATCTATAGGAGCAAGAGAAACAAAAATCTGGTTGCACCAATCAGGTGGCCCAGTGTGATTTTAGCATTACTCCGAAGCGTTTCAAATCACTTTCGTGCAACTGTCAGGTAACAGTTCGGTTAGCCTCGGTTTAACTCGGGTCAATTTTTGAACGCTCTAGGGTGAAATTCGCATCACTCCGAGTGAAATTCACTCGTTTCCAAACAGAACCTTAACGTGGTCGATGCTAAAAGGTTGACAAGGTACTTTTTAGTGCCAATTTGATCATTTATTTGTCGTGAGAGAGGCCATAGTAACACGTATTCTGTGAAAATTTCAACTGTCTACTTATTACGGTTGAAGCTGTAGAGCCCTGTGACAGACGGACAGACAGCGGAGGCTTAGAAATAGGATTCCGTTTGGCACCCTACGGGTACGGAACTGTAAAAAAGACAAGATCTCGCTAATAAGATTTCCGTTTTTCAAAAGCTACGGACACCTACCGACATCTGCTCTATGCTTGATTTCTTTTTCCATCTGCTTTGCAGCAAAATTTCCTGAACCATACTGCTGATTCTTTCTATCAGGAGAATCTTGAAACTGATACCTCGTGAAGTCAAGTATTTCCTCCAAATATACGTCTTTTACTGGATACGCTAAACCTTCAATGTGGAGTACTGGGCAGTTATTGAAGTATGCAGAAAGACTCGGGGCATTTAGCGTCGCACTCATTAGTATAACTTTGAGGTCTTTTCGCTTCTTCAAGATCTGTAAATGATAATGTTAGCAGGTAGTTGAAAGCCAGCCGATGCTGCAACGATTGGAAGTTGGTAAACCAACAGCCCGGTAGCCGATTTAGAAAAATATTATTTTCCGTGTACGTTACAAATCGCTAACATTCAAATTTGCTATTTATGGGGTGACTAGACATTGCAGTGAGTTCTCCACTGCTTTTTAACTGACTTCCTTACCCCTCTTACCCCTGATTAAGACGTCACTGTGGTTTTTTGTTATAAAAATAAAATTTAGTCACACTGAATTTTTAAAATCATTTTCAAACAAAATAGAGAAAGATAGCTGGGTCCTGAAAGTCCTGTATACAACATTGCGTAACTTTGACGTCCTTTGTAACAAATGTACGGACCCTGACTATAACTTAAGCCTTATTAGGGAAAAATGAAAGTGGATGGCATTTTAGAGCAGGTGCAAACATGGGCATCGGGGGAAGGGGGGGGGGGGGGGGCAGCCACCCCCCCTGGAAACGCCACCCCTGGAAACGGAATGGGACAGTAAAAAATAGTACTAAAGTACACATATAGCGGACATACGACAGACAAGACCGATCGGCAGTTTGTTTTTGCACAAAAGTACTTTTTTTTTTCAACTACTAATAAGTCCCGTTGATATTTCAAAGAGGTCGCCCCACCCTCTTTCGTGTTCCCACGCCCATACGTGCCAAAAATCTGATGCGGAAGCAAAAGTGTGTGTCATTTTGGTTGTCTATAGGCCACCAGACGTGCATCGTGCACTATCTGTCATAGATTCCATCCATTTCCAGGATTTCGCCACTCTTGGCGGTCCTCCTGGAAGAAATTCCCATACCCAGACACGCTGTACAGGCGGGTTGGTGAGCGCGGTGCCGAAACCCTTGCACCGGTGACGCCGCTGCCCGTCACCAGTCTGATTTATGATTTAGTTTTTTCTGATTTCTGATTTCTGATTTAGTCTGATTTCTACACAATCAAAAACAGATTTTTTTTTGACAAAAGTCTGTCATGGTTTGTGTAGAAATTATCCGGAAATGCGACTTTTGCCGGAGTGGCGCAGATTATTTATATGTACTACTACTGTAGTTTAGTAGATAGTGGACTGTTTTAAGCGACTTTTTTGTTTGAAATGTCAACTGCTCCGCTTCCTCCCAGCACAATAATTTATAGAGTAACAGTGAAAACCGCACCAAAATCCATCCAGTAGTGCTATAAAAATTAAACTACTTATATAAAATACAGGCACGCAGCATGGATAATGTAATGAATGACGATTACCTCTTTAAGCACCAACATGGACAAATCCACGTGAGTGTCCCTCTCATGCACTTCGTCCAGTATTACATGGCTGATGTTCGTCAAGCCCTGGTTCATTTCTAGGTCCGCCAGGAGGATGCCTGTAGTGCAGTATATTATACTGCCGCGTGCTCTTGGTTCTACTCTGAAATTATACGATTTTATACATAAATCTCTCTCCCAAACAAAGGTGCTCGGCAGAGATTACCGATTTCCATCTGTTACGATTTGTAGGTAGATTAACAGACAAATAGATACAGTAAAAAATAAATAATTATTTACAAAGGGCAGGGTTTCTTAAATTGGGGTCCATGGACCCCTCAGGGATCCGTGACACGAGTTCCAGGGGTCCACAGCCAGTTAGTTCACTCTTAACATAATTATTTACTATACCAAGTCTCAACAACGATATCCTTTTCATTAACTTAGTTTTGAAACTATCTAATGAAGTATTACTTAACAATGTAAACTAACCAATAAAAGTGATTTTTTATACGAGTATTATGCTTTAATTTCTTTTCCTAAGAATTTCTTCAGCAGGGGTTCATGGAATCTTTGGAATTCTAAAAGTGGTCCGTGGCTACAAAAAGTTTAAGGACCACTGCCACAGGGGATGTTCATTTATTACGTAAGACGTTTTAGGAAGAGAGGGGGTCAAACCAAATCATGTTTTTTGTTACATGGATCCAGATATTTCTTACGTAAGATTTTATGACTATTTTTCAGTGGCTAATCCTTTGTCTGATTGGTTAGAACTCTTGGGCTAGTCTAGATTAATAGATAGTTATTTTTCTCCTCAATTAGGCCTTGTTTTGCGAGCGTACCAAGATTTGTCATTTTTGATGGCGAAGATTTCTATGCGAATTGTATCTGTGGCAGATCTGTACTTACTTCTCTAATCTGACAGCATATCCAACCGAGTGACCCAGCCGTTCACCTCTCTCTTCAGCCACTCTCTCAGCCAGCGATGATGCGGCTATCCTTCTTGGTTGAGTTACAAGGATCTTTGTATTGGCTCCTTTTCGATTCATGAGTGCGTGGTCTAAAAGTATTTGGGGTACCTGTAAAAAAATATATTGGATATATTTATGTCTATAGATTGACGAGATCGTGTGCGAACATTCCGCGGGGAGACAGATGTTGACGCGGGGGGTTAGGAGGGGGGGGGGGTGGTAGCTCAAAATGCGTGGCTGCAAATATCCATGAGTGACGCGCAGTTGCACGTACTTCCCGTTCCCGCTACATCACCCGCCCCCTGCTGACATCTAGAGTACCCCGTCCCCGCCAATGACTGTTGCCCTGCGGGATAGTCGCGCATGACCTTGTTTATCCATGTATACCTCCTTGCCCGTGTGATATTAGTTTTCTTGCCACCTTTGGGGAACTTATTCTCATTGTATTACGAGTGACCGAGTGTCCCAGAGTAAAGATATTTGAGGTAATGAACCACCTGTTATATGAAATGTGATTTGAAAAGTCATTTAGACGCGTAACTACCCATTGTAACAACTCTCAATTTTATTGTGGCAGAGGTGTGGTAGATAATATACAAAAGGCAACATTTTGTTGAGAAACAAGCAAACCTTTTTGTTTTATCTTGTATGTCAGTTGTACAAATGATTAAGGAATGGGACCTCTTTCTTGTGTTATTTGCAAATTGTATTTTTGTAATTTCACTACTAACAGATTCTTGGTTTAGATTCATACTGATGTATGTATTGTTGTACAGCAAAAATAAGTACCTGTGTAGATTTTCCACACCCTGTTTCTCCACTAATAACCACAACAGAATTATTATTTATCAAATTCAAAACATCCTCAGTCTTTTTGAAAGTTGGCAACATTTCCCTGAATTTTAACATTTTCTGATACTTGTGTTTCCTCAACATTTCGATGTATTCTTCATACAATGTTTCATTTAATGCTTTCATATCGGTACTATTTGTTATGTTGATAGAAACCCCTTTTGCAAGAAATTCATCAAGTTTGTCATGGAAACTACCCGTAATTATATCTTTGTAGCCATATTTGTAATCTCCTCCACCTCTGAGAGACAGTTGTCTCCCATCTGAACCATATAATAATTCTTCATGCTTGATAGGAATGAAATCTGGAGTTGCTGACACATTTGGCTGTGATTTAAAAGAAGTAAAATCTGGTTTTGGTGGTTCGGGATCTGCTAATGGCTTAGGCATCATCAAAGGTTTAGGTACTGTCATTTCTCCATCTAAATTAGAATTGAATGCTGGTTCTTCTTTAATTTTCTTTCCTTTCATTTCATCTTCATCTAGATCAATTACTATGGGATCAAGTGTGGGTGTTTTGATTTCTTTATTGAATCCTATGAAGTCCTCGTTGCCTACAAAATGTTCAACTTTAGATTGTTGGTTTTTGTTAAATGATTTATAAACATATTTTCTCATGTCAGACAAATCTTCAGACCACGGTTTTTTGAATGTTGGGTCAGGGATTTCTTCATCATCTTCACTTTCTGATGATATTTCTATCTTTACACCATATTTTGATGTCCCTGGTTGGTCATTTGATGAGGAGTTTTTAAATAAAGGTACAAAGCTTTCGTCTTCTTTGAAATTTTTGAGAATCTCCATTTCTGTTTTTCGTTCAGTTTTAATTGGTATGAAATCATCTTCGTGACTTTCTTTGTTTTCTAATTCAAGTGGTTCTGTCTTAATTTGGACACCATGCTCCTGTTTAATTTTTTTGAAACGGGATACAAATGATAAATCAATATTTTGTACTTTGGCAATATTTGCTATGGTTTGTAGTTGATATCGCACTTGGTTTATGACTCTTGGAGGTATAGTTAATCCAATCTGAAAATTAAAAGATAAATAAATCAATAAAAACAAGCAGATTACAAAACCTTGAAATCAGAAGGGGAGGGCAGACAAGAATATAAAAATTTTGGGTTGGCTACAAATATCATATACTTGATTTTAATTATGATTTGAAATTAGGGGGATTGTTTGACTTCAGTTTGACCCTTTTCGGCTGTTTTATGTTACTCGAAGAGCTTTTTGATACTAAATTACGATAATAAATAAAATACATTGTTATTAGTATTATTAAAGAAAAAGAAACGAAATTCTATAAATTTGAAAGAGGTTATTTGTCGAAAACTCGTAAAAATATGTGAAAAGAAACACAATACCATGATTGTTACGAAGGCATTTAACTGGGCAGATCGTAAGGAGTGAAAACGAAAATCCTTTACCAAAGGTCGAGAGGAGCATGTTAGGCTGCTTGTGGTGTGGTTATAAATTGGTTATTTATAACCACAAGCAACCTAACACGCATCCTAGTTTTAACATGAATACAACATCTCCAATTCTACTATTTGCCGACGATAAAAAAAATAAATAAAAATAAAAATAAAAATGCTTTATTTCTTTAACGTGCTTAAACAATTAATACATTAAGTTCGAGTTCTCCAATTGGGTATGAAAATACCTGTAGTAGGAGTCCCCGCTCTCCTATAGCTAAAAATACGAAATTAAGTAAAGAAACAAAACATATACTTTTACTTACAAAAGTGCCTAACAAATTAATATATTTTAATATTTATTACTACTAGGGTGTGTGAGGGTGTGTGTGAATTGTGTATGTAGGGAGTATGCATGAAGATTGTGTAAGGATGTTTTTATTTGTGTATCCTTCCTAGCCTTATGACTTTGTCTTGGGATCGGATGTATAAAAGGACACTAAGAAGGGTGTGTATGTGGATGTGAAATGTGTGTGACTGTGTGTGTGAATACCTAAATTTTCTGCAATACCTAATAATTGAAATCAATATCAGTTTGGTTGAAGATAACCATAGTAATAAGTTACATAATTTTTAAGTATGATGACCGTATGATATTTACGAATGCTACTCAATGACATTTAATAAATTCTCCGTCTCGTTATAATTCAATGTTTTTATCCAAGTAGTTACTAAGTTTTTACATTCATATAGTGTTTTAGAATATATGTTAAGCTGTTTGTTGATCTTTTTATAAAGATATGTTGCTTGTCTAGTATATTGCTGTCTGGCGAAAGAGGTCTTTGTGCTAGATACAGATGTGGTTATGAGGTCCATCCTTCTCTTATTTAGAACAGTAGGGTCAAACGTTAAATGTTTATGTAGCCTCAAGGTGGTATTTAAAATATATAGCTTTCTTACTGTTAGTAGCTGATACGTAGAATATAATAAATCAGTGGAGAATATTCGTCGTTTAAAAAACATGACTTTCAATAATAGGCGTTGAGCTCTTTCTACTTCTATGTACCTTGTCTTAGAAGCCCCTCCCCAGACTGGAATACAATAGCATATAATAGATTGTGCAAGTGCCACATATAAAGTTTTTAATAAATCTACTGGAGCTACATATCTTAAGGTTTTGAAAATCCATATAAGTTTTCTGATCCTTCCAGATACAAGTTCGATATGCGGGTACCAAGAAAGGCGTTGGTCTATCATGACTCCTAGATATTTGATCATGGCAACTTTACTGATTTTTGGGCAATCACATCCGACCCGAGCCCTATTCCCGCAATTGTGAATTCTAAGGTTACAATCCGTATCCGGCTGACCACTGTTATATATACTATAGCAGACATAATTAGTTTTCTTTATATTAAGAGTAAGGAGATTACATTTTAACCATTCAGCGACTTGGGCAAGTCCAAGTTCACTCATTTCTTTGACTTCATTCCAAGAGGCACCAGAAAAGACCAATGCTGTATCATCAGCATATGAGATCACATTACCATTTGTTAAATTTACGTTGCATAGGTCATTTATATACACTAAAAATAGGGTTGGGCCCAGTACACTACCTTGCGGGACCCCATACGTTATATTGATAGAACCACTCATGTACTTACCTATTTTAACACTTTGTTTCCTACAGTTAAGATAATCTTTGAGTAGCTCCAATGGTGTGCCCCTAATGCCGATCAATTCCAGTTTACGTAAAAGGATAGGAACAGAAATGGTGTCAAACGCCTTTTTAAGGTCTAGAAAAATAGTTAGGCATTTATTTCCCTGATCTAAATTATTTACAATCAATGAAGTAAGTGCTTCAACAGCATCTTCAGTGGATTTCCCATGACGGAAGCCATACTGAGACTTTGATAAAATGTTAAAATTATGCAAATACAAAAGAAGCCTATTGTTAAGTAATTTTTCTATAATCTTAGAAACCACAGTCAATACAGAAATTGGTCTGTAATTGTTGACATCAACACCATCCCCACCCTTGTGAACAGGGGTTATTATAGATTGTTTTAGGGCTGCAGGAAATAAACCCTGGTTGAAACAAAGGTTTGCTAGGTGACAAATAACCGGAATGACTTCATTACTAACCAATTTAAGAAATTTTGTCGTTATTTTATCCCACCCAGGAGCACTATTTGATTTCAAGCTCATAAGCACCCCGTGGACCTCCTCGTGTGTAGTCTCAAGCAAAACAAATGATGAACTATGTTTGTGAGTAGTAGTAATTTTGGGAACTTCAGAGAGGAGAGGATCATTACTTGATGAAATATTTTCAGCCAGATTTTTCCCTATATTTCCAAAGAAGTCGTTAACATAGTCAACCGCTTCAATGGGAGACGGTTTATTATCCAATAATTCAAGGTTTTTAGTTTTAGCATGTGCAAGGTGTGTTAATTTTTTGATATTATTCCAAAGGCTTTTGGGGTCTTTTGTAGATTTTACCAGCAGTTCTCTGTCATATTGTCTTTTTAATTTCTTTATAAGTTTACTGCAATAGTTACGGTATCTTTTATAAGTTATATTTAGAATATCATTATATGGGTCTAGTCTAACTTTTTTTTTGCATTTTGTTTCTATTTTGAATACAACGTAGTATACCAGAAGTCATCCAAGGCTTGATGGTGCGTTTATTGTTAGGGATATTAATTTCCTTGGTATTTTCCTTTAATGATTTATTTATGCTATCTATTAGATGGTTAACAACGAAATCAGGGCTATCACTGAGAAGCAAAATTGACAGATCTTCGCTCACTAAACTAGTGACCGCATCTTCGTAGTTTGTAATTAATTTTGTTTTAGGGGTAGAGTTACAGGTTTTTATATTTGTTAGATTAAGAATAATCATGGCATGATCTGTAATTGTTGTATTGAGTACAGCTATTTGAGCAGAAATTAGGTCTCTTTCCAGTTTAAGAATAAAATGGTCAAGACAATTGCCATTTCGAGTAGGCAAAAAATGTCCAGGTAAGAGTCCCATTGTAGATAACATATTCAGATAATTGAATTTATTATGGCGTTCATAATTTTCTTCATTTACATTGGATATAATATTGATGTTTATGTCTCCAGTAATTATTACATTATTATGTGTCTTGATGGTTTCTAAATGATTTCCCAATGATTTGATGAAAATTTCCGCATTTATATTTGAAGGAGAGCGATATATACCAAGAATAGTATTATTTTCAAGTTCAATTTGTATGCAAGATGCGTGTTCGAGAATTATTTCTTTCACGTTAGCATTAATTGAGTTTCTAATATAAGTGACAACTCCATCACTCTGGTTCAGGTGACTAGTTGTTGAAAAGCATGAGTAGGTATCTAAATGAGGTATGGGTTTATTCGAGTTAATCCAGCATTCAGTCAAAATAATTACGTCTACATCCATGTTAAGGTTTGTGAAGGTTAATTCAAAATCATCAAAATTTTTGTATATACTTCGTATATTTTGTGAGAGGACTGTTAAGTCTTTGTCTTTAATTTTAATATATTTGGGGAATTCAGCTATGTCACAAACAAAAGCGCTTGCTATGTTTGTGTTATCCATCTCATTAAGGTTGTTTAGTGTACTATTCATTATCAAAATTCAAAATAAAACTGCGGTCGATATTATCGTTTGGGTTATTTGTTTTATGTTGAACATAGGGTTTAGTTTGAGTTGAACCTATGTATATGGTTTTATTTTTAGGTTTTGAGGTATGCAAAAGTGAACAAGTGTGTTTTTGTGTAAATGTAGGTATATTTTGTACGGTATTGTGTGTGTAAGTTTGTTGCTGTGTGTGTGATGGAAAGTAAGTTAAGTTTAACATATTAATCAAAAATAGTAAAAAGAGCAGAACAATCGATTTTAGTATCAGGCTAGTACAGTTCCATTGTGAATTTACGCGTATTATCATAAAGTATAACACTGTAAGTAGTCATACTTGTAACAGATGATGTGCTTGAGCCTCATTTTTTATTGTTATTATTGGTGAGTTTTCGTCTTTTCTCAAAAGTATTTTTCCATATGATGTCCAACAAAATTTGTACGACTTTGATTTGGAAATGTCACGTGCCAGGAAGTGCAACCTGGAGCCTTTAGCTGTGAGCTGCTCCGATACAAATATAGGGGTCTCCTCTGCTGCACGTAGTCCCAAGTGCTTGGCACACAATTTGTTCTTAGGATGTTTCACATTGAATGCCTTACACATTTTTAAAAAGTCCGTCTTGAGTAAAGTTGAGGATGTTTCCACTATAATTTGAGTATTTTGGGCACTCTCCCTTTTTCCATGTACTCTATAGATATCCTTGATATATTTTTGGTCTAGGGTGCAGCCAATGTTGTTCGATAAACATGCAACCATTTCTATAAGGTCCTCTTTGGTTTCTCTTTTTTGTTTCGGCACGTTCTTTATTTCAAAGTTAGATTTCCTGTTTTCCCTTTGCATGTCCTCGATTTTGTCCTCCAACAGTGTTATATACTTTCTGTCTTCCCTTTGTTGTTCTTCCAAAGATATAATTTTCTTTTGAAATTCTTCATTTTGAGTAGTAAGAAAAGCTACCGATTTTTCAATATTTGAGTTTGATTGTTTTATTTCTGATTGACTAGAGACAATCTTTTGTAGCTGTTCTTTTTGTGAGTTGAACAAAGAAGTCATCATATCTTTTATTTCATTTCTATATTGATTCATTTCAGTTCTGAAATCATCTTCCCTAGGTCTCTTAACTCGACAGGTTACGTTAAAGTTTGTTGGAGTTATATCCAGCGGCGTTTGGCTGGAGACGTTAATTTCCGAGTCGGACATAGACTTATTCTGAGCATTCATCCTACTCGTAGTAGTTATAGAATGAAAGGAAATTGATATAAGGTAGTACTCACTGTGCAATTCTCTGTTTTTTGTCTAAAACTGCACTCAAACGACGTATTCATGCGGCAAGCTCGTAGTCGCTGATAACATTTAGCCGTGTCGTAGATACTGTACGTAGCAGCGCAGCTCTGTATCACTAGTAGCAGTTTTCGTAGGGGCTACGTAGTCACGGAGGAAGCGAGCAGAAAAATATCGTGTCCTCTCTTTCACTCGAGGGGGTGCGGGGGACGCGCACGCGCTGCTGCTGCTTGTCGCCGCAAGAGTGAGAGGCAAATTATAAGGTTATTATATTAAGACGATATAATATAAAAAGCCAGAGGTGCGGAGGGTGGGCAGCCTCGCCCGCCGTAATAAAGCACAGGCACAAGTGTGAACCGTAGTGGCTGCGACCATCAAGCCGAAGCTTGGGTGCCTGTGCTTTTTTACGCAAGAGCGAAGGAGCTGCACTTTCCGCAGCACCAGAGCAGTTGCAGAAGTAACTTTGTGTCACTGATCTAGAGAAGTGTAATAAAAAGTGATTGTACAAAAAAACGTAACTCAAAAACAATACATTTCTGGATTGAGGGGATTCCATGGAGGTACTCTTCAGTGTTGCCAATCAATGCTACGGCAATTACCGTGTTCTACGGCTTTCAGGTCAAAACATAAAAAAATCTGTGGCCTAGCAAATTCTACAGCTTTTCGCAAATTCTATGGTACATAATTAATTTATCAATAAAATTGTTACCAATGTTTTTACAATTAAACAGGTTACCCCGTAGAGTCACAGTCGTGACGATCGTCACGCCTAGGCCGAATTGTAAATAAAAAATTATTATTGTTAGTTAATATATTATAAACCTAGTGATATGGGTATTTTTCGAAAGCTATTAAGATGAGCAATAAAATAAAAAATAAAAAAAAAATATTATAATAATATAAAAAAAAGTTGTGGATTGTTATTTTAGGCCCAAATCTTCTTTTTTTTTTTAATATATGTATAGAGTTAAATTTTTTTTTATTTTTTTTATTATTCTTTGTTTTCTTGTAGGAAATTTTATCTAGTTTTAGAAAAACAAAATTGCATTAGAATTGGACAACTAGTTTCGGAGATATAGCCAAAAACAAAATTGGCGGGAAAATTTGCAAACTTGCAAAAATGCACGATGACCGGACAGGTTAAACTCAATACTCTCTACAGTAATATTTACGTATATATTTTTTGAAATACGTACGAATTACGAAGGCGCGTGAAAATGAGATGAAAACCAATATACATTTCAACAGTAAACACTGCGTTGCATTACAATAGAGCATTCTAGGCATGTTATTTTTGACAGTAATCGAAATATGTCTTACCTTAATTGACATACCACACATCATACAAGCAAACGACATGACACTTTGAATAAAATTAAAACAAAACACAACTACACCAACAGAAATGGTCCGCAGTGGTGCTACAAACAGGAAAAATATGGTAAAAGCGCTTGTACTGGTCAACGTAGACCCTTAATAGCACCTAAGTATTACTATAACTCAATACTACCACCGTTCACATGCTTTTGTAGCCTTTTATACAGCAATTGTAGTATTGTAGATCAATTATTGGCGCTACAGTTGAGTTATTAGGCGCCCCCTTTGGGGGTACAGCTGCTGTATAGCTAGCTATAGCGCTTTATAATACAACCTTTAACGGTATAAAAATTAGCTATACGGCTTTTGTAACACCAGCTGATGTTGCTTGGGTACCCTGGTTGGGGTGTAGATAAGGGGCACTATGGGAAATCGTGCCCCCTTATCGATACTCTGACCGGTAATTTATGCAGGTACTGGATGTCTATATTTTTGACAAAATTTTTCTTGGAAAGTTTTACCTCCTTTACATGCAGGTGAGATAACGGAGCACTTACCGTAAAAGACCTGTGATCAGTTTTCGGTTTGTTTTTATTCAAATCTCGGTAAAATAGCCCGATAGCTCTTCCTCGTAAATGCGGCGGAGGCCGCGGCCTTTCTGTTCGTTCCTGTGGTTGCGGTCTATTCCAGTATCTGCCCTTGTTAAGATCTTTTACCTTAGGTCCACCTCTTCCTCGTCCCCCTCGCCTAGGCATAATTAATTAGAATCACAATTTACGCAAATTCTAAATCGAAAACTCAAGAGTGTAAGGTAGGTACCAATTTATTTATTATCAAACTACCAAACCAAGTGCCAAGTACCAACGCCAACCAAAACAGAAATTTTGACGTTTGTTTTTTTTCGGTCGGTAGCGTTCCGATTTTTTTTTCTTCCTTTCGTCCCTTTCAGGGACTGAGACAAGTATCAGTCCTGTTTGGATAATACGTCCATGTGCTCAATCAAGTCCAGCGCTGCCAGATCGCCCTAAAAGGGACCATCTTCGTTCTTTTTGACGATGAACCGTCCTTCTTTTTGTCCCTTATCATCTACCGTCCCATTTCATGTATTAACATGAAATTTTCACCGAATTTTCATGTATTAAACATGAAAACATACTAATTTCATCGGTAATTTGTAATTTGTTGTTTAAATTACATTTTAGTCTTCAGAGCCGAACAATAAAAATAAAGTAATAAAATTAGCTAATCCTTTAATTTTAACTATTATTTCACGCAACAATGAAAAACTGTCTCTTCTCTTCCAAAATCGTCCCTTTTCAGATGGCCGGTCGTCCATGAAGATTTTGAAGTGCATGCATACTGGTAACACTGGTCAAGTCAGAATCATCTGAGACGAGACGAGCGTCTCGATCGAGTACAGTCAACGAGAGTACAGTACCTTACCTTGGCTTTACTTTCCGCGGCCCACTCTCTTCACCGCTTCGTATAAACTTAAATATAGAATATATATTGTTTTTATACAGGTTGTAAAGGTGACCTGCTCAGAAAATGAAACCACATGTAGAGGATGTTTTATGGATTCTTTTTCCTAAACTTCATTTCTTCATTCTTTATAATAAATCCACAAATTAATAATTAATTTAGTTTCGCTCACAAATGTGAACACAATAACCACGTGAAGCATAGTAAGCTGTGCTTGAAGCGATTCAAAAATTGGCAACGTCACAATTTGCGTTTCCGACAACAGATGTGAATGCACTAACCACGTGACGCATAGTCAGCTGTGCTTGACGCGATTCAAAAATTGACAACGTACGTCGCAATCCCGCTGATTGCGTTTCCGATTTTCATTTTTTTCTGAAACCTTCGAAACCATGTACTAACCTAATGAACTTTGCTCATTTTTATCACCAAAAATCAATCTAGTCGGGTTGAAAATAATGTCAAATGCAAAAAGGATTGGCGTGCCTAGGCGTGGCCTAGGCCAACGACATTAAGGGCCAAGCTGGACATAAGCTTTTGAGGTTTTTAAAAATTCCATACCTCAGTCAACGACCTTAATGTTCAGGACAGGCCGTTACCTTCAGTGATCAGACCAAGTAAAAATTTGGTCTCAGCCTCTTGTTCCGTGGCCTCGATGGCTTTGAAAATTGCTTTCACAGGTAAGAAGTCAAAGTTTTGTTCCGTGGTCAAAAGTTTTACGTTTTCCTAGGCAATTGACACTTAAACACAATTTAAATTCTCATAAGAGGCAATTTTCACCTTTGTTTTTCATCACAAAACCTGATTTACACAAAATGTACACACACACACACACACTTCACTATCACTCGATCAAACAAAACAAACAACAAACAAGTTAAAGTTAGTTCGTATAGCTTGCTACGGCCGACCCGCGAGATGTTTTGTATTTCGTTCGTTGAACCAGTGCTGCCTACCTTGCGTCTTTTTGCGTAGATCTACGTACTTTGCGCCTTTCCCGGGAATCTACGAACGTCAGTCTCTATCACATTCAACAATATCTACAACCTTTCTATCACATTTTAAAATATTAGGAAAATTATATTGCCTGACTCAACTTATTGATCTTTTTTCCTTTTACTCAAAGAAAAAGTTTTAAATCATTCCGTTTCCTACTATTTAAAGCACACCGCGACTCATAATTTTAAATCCCTCATTGTAGCTCTTTTTTTTAACGCTGTCAATACTCAAATTTATTCATAGCAGTAAAGTACTTAAACGGTGCTCCTTAGTCTGAGACTTAAACGGACTTTATTAAATCTAAATTCTAAAACTAAAGCCTTTCAAATCACCAACATGAACCTCGACTTAAAATAAGTAGGTACGTAGATCTACGAACTTTTTATTTGCAACTTTTACTAAATTTACATAATTTTCATTTCTGATTTACCCTATTTTCAAATTGCGAGCTGGCAATACTGCGTTGAATCATTGTAATATCTGTATGCAACTTCATACTGCAGGGTGCGAAACGATCGTAAAATTTTTACGGAATAGGATATTTTCGTATTTAATTCTTTACAATAAGAACTTTGATACGGTTTCAAACGAACGCATGTGAGTGAGATGACTAACTAACCATGTCTCGAACTGGCCCGAACACAGCTACAGGCGGTGGTGAGGCGCACGCGGCGCAAACTGTTCCCATATCACGAAATCGTGTTTTCAGGGTTAAGTAGGAATCGAACGTTACAAACACTTTTTACTGACGTAGTTTTTCTGAAATATGCATTACTTTCAGAGAAAAAAAATATTGAATTATTTTTGTATGGAGAAAGTTATGTTTTTGTCAGTTACTTGCAAAAATTTACTCTTTGGAAACTATAGGCATATTTTAGAAAAATAACACCATTAAAAGGCGTTTGTAATAGCGTCAGCAGTCTACCAAAAATAAAAAATCTGTTCGATTCCTTGACCTATTCATTAAATATTTTCAAGTGCCTGTAGTTTCCAAAGGGCAGATTTTCGCAGATAAGCGTACGGGACTAAAATGTTGACCGTAACTTCCTCAATGGCCTGTAGTAAGTTTTATTTTAAATAAACATGAAGCACGCAAGTAATTGACAATGACAAAAACATTATTTTCTCCACACAAAAAATAATTCAATACTTATTTGATTATGCATAATATGGAAGCCAAACCTTTGACCTTTTGCAATATTTTGAGAAAAAAATAAAATGTGTTCTTCTCCATGCCAAAAAAAAAGATTTTTTTGTATCTCTCTAATACTATCACTTTTACAGAAATTTACCAACAGCGTTGCCAACTTGGCCCTTTCGTGGCTAGATCTAGCCTTTTTTCTGCTTGTTCAGCCCCTAAAATAATGATTTAGCCCTTAGCCCAATTTCTAGCCCCAAAATTATCTTTTGTTCGTGAACAAAACAAAATTTCAAACAAAGACTTAGCAAATCATCTGAGTCAAATGTGTGTCAAAGCTTTTCCAGACTCGGAGGCTGCGTATAGCTTGCAAACTGCATCGCACTAAATGGGCTGAAATTACTAGAAATTTGTTGGAATCCCAAGATTGGTCTTTAAAAAAAAATGAATCCAAAAACTTCGTCAGCACAAAGCATAGTGGAGATAGGCATAAAGTGATCGTGAAAACCTGTGTGACGAATTCGATGAAAACTCATCTGATGAGGACTGTGACAGCTGCTTTTATTATTGTATTGTGATATCTGTATTTTAATAATGATCTATTATTAAAATTACTACGCAAATAATAATACAAAAAATCAACAATCTTTGTTAAATTATTTAGAAAAATTGCAATTTGGCCCTATTTCTAAGAAAATTGACAAATCTAGCCCTTTTTGAAATTCTATTTCGCCCTAAAACCTGACACGTAGTTGGCAACATTGTTTACCAACCAGTATCACAGTGTCACTTGAATTATAAATATCCATCATAAAAAAATCATCAGGTCGATATTTTGTCTCGAGGCCCGATAAAATTTCAAATTGGGATCACTGTGCGTCGTCGTCAGTCTCGGTCAGTGTTTGAGTTTCAAGCGGTATCTTTTGTCGGCACGCCTCAAAGACTTGGCACGTGCCGGCATTTTCAAAAGGTGCGACATTTATACTACCGTGTTCTGCCTGTTATTAAAAAGAGAATGTTATTTGGTAAACCTGAAAGGGTGAAAGGGATGATAAGATATCGTGGACGTACGCCACAATCAACGGTAAACTCTTTGTATTATGGAGTGACGAAATTCAAAATCAAAAATAAGGGTAATAAACCAAATTTTCGACGGACCGCATGTGTTCATGTGGTTTGCTAATCCAGAACCGCAGATTCAAATCTCATAGGGGCACATTTGTGTTCGGTGTCGTGTTTCAAAAGGAAATATTACTCCATTGATGAACGATGTATCTTGTTCAACATAAAAATACGAACGACTGAAAACGGAAAACTGTTAATTAAAAATCTTTGTAGGTGCCATATTTTTAGGGTTCCGTACTCAAAAACGATAAAGTTGAACCCTTATGAGTATGAGTCCTTAGGTATGAGTCGTGTGTTGGTCTTTTTACTTTAAACTTTTTTAATATTCGTAACAGGGGTTTTCAAAGTGGGGGGCGCGCCTCCCGCTGAAACTTTCAAAAGGGGGCGCGGACCACCTGTATAGTCAAGGACCTTATTTAGAGATAAACAAGAAACAACGTTCAGAGGTAGGTAAAGTAAAATTGATGCAAGCTCATCCATCAAATTTCAATAAGTATTTAACAAAATAATTTTCTATGATTTTTGTGTAGCAATAAAAATATTTATTTTATTATTGAACAAATCTAAAATTATCTGGGAAGAGGGGAGGCGCAGAATTTTTTTTGTTAGAAAGGGGGCGCGTCTTATGGTCTTATATCTTTGGTCCCAAACCCCTGTTTAAAATGTCTCTGTCTGATTTGACTAAAAAACGGTGTGGGTAAAAGCTATGGAAGATCTGTAAAGACAAGTTTTGAAAAAAAGCCGGAAATTAATGTGAATTAAAGTGCATTTCACTATATGAATCCATATTTACAAAGTACGGCGGTCGGAACACAATTAACTAGGGTGACTAACCCTGTTTTTATTTTATTTAAAATATCGGCATAAAACAACATAAAGTTTGCTCCTAATCAAAATTTGACCAAAATAAAAATAAAATGAAAAAGACTTTAACCATACATGGTCCCGAATTCTTTTTTTTAAATAGAACTCGGTCTAAGCTATAACTGAAAAACGGGACATTCTGTACAATCCAGGACAGTTGGTCACCCAATAATTAACACACCTTCGCCTTCAGGGAATAAAAAAATATTGTTCATGCAATATTGGTGACTTCACCCTTTTTAGCCGTGCATCGTTTTGATTTTTGATCGTTTTGTTAGTCGCGCCGCAAGTATCGTTTGATGTGTCTATTTTCGTTTGCGCGTTTCTTTTTCCCGGATTTTTTCGTGGTTTTCATTAGTTTAGTAATTTAATTAGTTAGGTAGTTTATTAGTTAGTTCAGTGCTTTTGTAAATATAAATAAAACTTTGTAAATCCTGCGAAAAGACGCTCCTTTACTTTACCGTCATATGACGTTTCAGTGTAATTGTGATTTTTTGTGGGATTGTTTCATTTTTTTAAAAATGCCGCACTATTGTTCTGCTGAAGATTATGTGGACATGGTTTTAATTTATGGGGAAGTTGGTTGCAATGCTGAAATGGCAATGTTCACGTACCGGTAACGTTACGGTGATCGTAGAGATAGGTACGATGTGGAACGAGAATGTCCCACAGATCCGAGGGTGCTTGTGCAAGCGGTCCAAAGACTGAGGGATAATTTGCCAATTGTTCCACGTGAACGTGATGACGTTCCACTATGGCACATCGATGTCTGACAAGAGGAGCTCATATTGAACCATGTCACGGCTGACCCGACTACTAGCACCAGGAGGATCGTCCGGGAAAATCCCCGTGTACGTGTGTCGCACCTTACAGTGAATAAGATTATTAGAAGGGACAAAACCAGAGATTTTTCTATTTGGCAACGGTACTGTGAATGGCTGTTGGAAAAAGATCAAGATGATCCACGTTTTCTGGAAAATATTTTTTGGACAGATGAGTCCACTTTTACAAAGAATGGTGCATGGAATCGCAAAAATTTTCATGTGTACGTTCACAATAATCCCTACGCCTTGAGAGAAAATAGTGTCCAATACCGGTTTTCCATAAACGTTTGGGCTGGGATACATGGTCACAATATCATCGGCCCAATTTTTATACAAGGGACTCTTACTGCTACCGGATTCAGAGACCTTTTAAACGGTGAGATTGCAGATAACTGCGAGGGTTTGTCGGTTGATGCTTATCGAAGATTGTGTTTCCAACTCGATGGGGCACCGGTCCATACCACCGTTATTGTACGTGAACGATTGATTGAAACGTTTGGTGATAATTAGATCGGTAACAATTCACCCACTCAGAGATGGCCTTCCTGCTCTCCTGACCTTACGCCCCTCGATTTCTTTCTCTTGGGCACAATCAAAGAAAAAGTTCATTTTTCCCGGATCGAGACCATCAAACAGCTGCGGGAGAGGATAATCCAAGCATTTGAAGATGTTCGTCGGGACTGCGACATGGGAAGTGTGATTCGGTCGATTCGCCGTCGGTGTCGTATGTGTCTCTTGCAGCATGGACAACATTTCGAGCACCTCCTGAAATAATGGGTAGGTAATTCCATTTATTTAATTTTACCAAATTATAACGCTTGCCATAGTCATCTAGCAACATCAATATGTTGCTAGAACTAGGCGTTTCATTTTGTACATAGCAGGACTTTGCTCGTCACAAGCTTTTTTTATTTACGAGTTAAATAAAAGCCTTGATGTTCATATTTTCTAAAGGTTTATGGTCTGAGTATACCGTAAATTCTTTTCCCATAAGCAAGTGCTGCCAATATTTAACAGCTTCTTTTATTGCCAGACATTCTAGGTATATTGCCTTTTTCTTTTTTTGAGTTTTAGTTAATTTTTTTGAAAAATAAGCAACTGGCTTACTGTCTCCATTTTTATCTTTTTGTTTCAAAACTGCCCCCACTCCTTGGATACTTGCATCCGTATAAATGCTTATTGGTAGTTCAGGATCAAAGATCTTCAGAATTGGTTTTGAACATAACAATATTTTTATTCTATCAAATGATTCCTGACATTCTGCAGTCCATATGAATTTCACATCTTTCCGTTATAAATTGTGTAATGGGTCCAGGATAATTGCACTGTGTGGTACGAATTTATGATGAAAATTTACTTTTCCTAGGAATTGACGTATGTTTTTTCTTGTTTCTGGAACTGGGAAGTTTTTGACAGCGGTTAAATAGTCTTTCAAAGGTCTGACTGAATTTTTTTCTAGTATGTGGCCTAAATATTTTACATAATTATTTGCAAAGATACATTTGGAAAATTTTAGTCTAAAGCCTTCTGTAAGTATTGCCTCCAGTAATCTTGATAGATGTAGTATATGTTCCTCAAAAGTTTTTGAAAAAATCAAGATATCATCTATAAAATTTACTGCAAAACTAGAGAGTTTGTATTTTCTTATGACGTTGCTTAATATTCTTTGGAAAATAGCTGGAGCAGTCTTTAATCCAAACGGTAAGCATGTCCATAGGAAATGACCTTCTTGTGTAACAAATGCAGTTTTGTATCTATCTTCAATTTTTAAAGGAATTGACCAAAATGCTGAATTTATGTCAAAAGTAGAAACATATTCACAGTTTACAGTTTTCACCATTAAATCTTCAATCAGTGGAAATGGTTGTGATTGAGGGACCACAATTTTGTTCAATTCTCTGAAATCTATACATAGCCTTGTTCTTTTATCATCTTACTTTTTAAATGCCAAAGTTACTGGAGCAGCAAAAGGACTATAAGATTCCTCAATCAAATTTTTCTCTAGTAGTTTTGATATTTGATTTTCTATTTCTCTTCTATCTTCAGCTGTGCATCTGTATAGACGTTTATAACAATATTTATCTATAATCAAGTCAATATGAGCTTCATAATCTCGTAAAGTGCCGACGTCATATTTATCCTTGGCAAATATTGGTTTGTATTTATCAATTAAATTATTTATTTCTGACTGTTGATGTAAATCTAGATGGTTTACTAATATTTCAAATTCATCCGAGTTTATATGTTCATTGAAATTAATTTCACAATTATTTAGTTTAGTTTCTTTCTCTAATACCTCAGAGAATAATTCTTCTTCATTTTTGTCACCTAGTACATCAGGAATTTTGACATTTTGTATATTCGAAGTATCATTTTCTGAGCAGTTACTATCTTTCTTGTCCCCTTCATTTGATGTTATCTTCTTTTCTTTTGGATCGTTACCTTGTATGATCTTTAATTCTTCATTTTGCATTCAATGAAAATTTTTAATGCAATCCAATCCAATTAGAAAATCATAATTAAAATTTTCAGTATCTATTACAAAAACATCCATAATTCTTTCAATATTATGGATTTTTATTTTTAAAGTAACCATACCTTTTGTTTCTTCTCACCATTAATAGTCTTCAAGTTTACAATTTGTATATCACTTGTATTTTCTTTTTGTTGTATCTTCAATAATTTAGCATTAATCAATGACACATTTGAACCTGAATCATAAATTCCAGAAACTTTTAAAGTGTCATTTAGTAATAACTTTACTTTTATTAACGGTGGCAACTCTAGTTTTTTGGATTCTTCTCATTCAATTCAATTTCTAATTCCGAGTTATTTACACTTTTTACGACTGCTTTTTGTTTTTTCTCTCTAAACCAGCAATTTTCTTCAGGATGATAACGTTTTCCTTTTTTCTCATGTACACAAATTTGGCATGGTTGTTTTTCTTCGACTCTTTTCGGTTTTATGTATATATTTTTTTATCATATGTATTTGTATATATTTTTGTATTTGTATATATTTTTATATTTTTCCCAACAAGATGTTCCAATCTCCCTATTTCATTGTAGAGATCTTCCGTCACCTGTAAAGTTCCTCTGTCAATTTTATCAGCCACATAATTAGGTAAGCCATGTGCTATGAGGTCAATTAGTGTCCCAGTATCAATAGATTTTCTTACTTCCAGTAACAATTTTTCTTTTTTTAAGGCATATTCAAGTAACGAACCTGCTTGATATTTAAAGGCAAGAGCATATCTAATGGGTGACCATCCTTTGTTTGCAAACGTCTCACGAAAGTTTTTCACCCATTTGTTCCATTCTGATTCTACTGTATGTTTCATTAGCATGCAGCTGTACCAATCTAAGCTGGAGTATTCCAAAAACATTTTTAAAATTTCAATTTTCTTTTTTTTTCGTCAATTTGGAAGCGTTGGCATTTGTTATTAAATTCTTCAATCCACTGGTAAGCATTTAAGTTTCGGCCAGTGAATTTTTCAATCATCAATTCCTTTGCAATTTTTCCTGTTTTGAGTCCCAGATTTTTTTTCTTTTTCTTCAAGTAATTTCTCTAACAGTTTTTCTAATTTTTGATTTGAGCCACTTGGTATAGATTCAGCATTTAATGTTTCTTCCAAAATTTGTTCTAGGTAAATATTATCAAACTGCAAGTTTTGTTCTTCATCTAAATATATTTTTGATATAATTATCATCGGTTACAGTTATCCATATTTTCCTTGTTTGGTGTCTTTTATTTAATGATTTTCTTACCTTGGTGTACTTGGAAGTATTTGTAATTACTTCATGTAGATTCGCAGGTTGGTACTCAGGTGGTATTCCAAAAATCATTCCATTAGGTGTAGCTATTGAGGTTATGTGTATGATGTTTGATTTTCCATCTGCTGTTGGTTTCACAGCAAAATCAAACCTCAACTTTTCCATGTTTCTTGAAATATTTGCGGAAAATGTGGTTTTATAATGATGTATGACTTTTAATATGGAAATATTGAAACAAAGACGTAATTGCGTTTCTCTGTGAAAATAAAAGTTTTATTTACAATGCGTTCTTACAGTGTTTAACCTATTATATTATTTTATAAACAAAACATTCACTCACCTGTGAAAATAAAAGAAACAACATTTAAAGCCCTTATTTCAGGTCTTAGATAATTTTCTAAAGGAAAGTTATTTTTAATAATCATAACCTATATCTCATCTTTTTTCCAATGTCATAATTGTCAGTCGTGACGTGACACGGCAAATTCAAATTAAGAAAAGCGATGACTCTATGCTAGTATACGAGAGTAGAGTTTTCTTTATATATATATATATATATATATACACATAATCGATTACATCGCGTCTATCGTCATTCCGAGTTACTGTTAGCCCGATAACGATAGCCCTAAAATTGTTCTTATGACGCCATGAATGACATCAATAAGGCTGCCATGTTGTGCTATCAATCATCGCCCCAGACCTCCGTTAATTAATTAACACTTTCGTCAGGTTCCGACACTGACAGCAGGATAGCTTAAACAATTTTCAAAGCGTGCGACAGAGATGGCATTAGAACCCGTGTCGAGACCCCGAATTTATGAACGCGGCCCTGATGCTTCTCACTCACAGACATATAATTATTACTAAGTAGCAGACCAAACATAAGGATTAAAATAGCGTGGCAAGTTTCCATACAAAAAATAAGCTACATTTAGACTTCATGGTACGAAGAAACGTATAAAAATGGGTTGTTTTTCCTGGCGTAAGCTTGGAACATATTTGTTAATTACTAAACTAATCTCTAGTATAAATGTTGTTTGGAAACAAGCAATATTTATTTTTAAAAGAGCCCCTAGTTCACTGAGCTAAAATTGCTACGCGTCGTCTCTATGCGTTTATTATTAATGTTAGGTCTGCTACACAGACATTCAGACCAAACATTAATAATAAACGCATAGAGTTGACTTGAATCAATTTTAGCTCAGTGAGTTACGGGCTCTTTTAGATATAAATATTGCTTGTTTCTAAACAAAATATATACAAGAGATTATTTAAGATATTAATAAATATGTTTCAAGCATAAGCCAGCCAAAATAACCCATTTTTATACGTTTCTTCGTACCATGTAGCTTAAATGTCGCTTGGTTTTTGTATGGAAACTTGCCAACGCCATTTAATCCTTAGGTTTAGTATGTATTTCTGTGGTCTGCTACTATGTTGTACGTCTGTGTTCTCACTGTGAGCAGTGTTACCAGAACCGGTTCGTCAAAAGTAACGCAAGGAAAGCTAAATAATAACAAATTTGAACAAAAAGTAACAATATCATACCATAAAATAAAATAAATCTGTTTTGTGTATTAGGATTATCTTTTGGAAGCTATTCTAAAAAACATTTCTGGATCTTTGGTTAGTTTTTGAGTGAACACTGAAAAAAATATATATGTCGGATTTAAGCCTGGCCGTTGGATATTGTGGATCTAGCGTAGAAAATCAATCAAAGAGGAAAACAGTCTCTGTCTTTACAATTTTAATTAACATTCACCATGGTTATTTCACTGTAGTAATTTAATTACTTCGCACTATTATTTCGCTACACATTGTACACGACACGGTAAGCTTGCACAGAACGAAGGACAGTTCTAGGCGCATTCATCGAATGCTCACACAGACTTGACTATCTGTCCGCTGCCGTCTCAATCGATGGTCACCGGGACTCTGTCGAAGTGCACTCACAAACATCGAGGGTAGGTAGGAACACCAGGGTTGCAACACTGAGTTTTTGAACTGGTTTGGCCGAGTAGCTACACTCCAAACGTCATTTCACATATCTCGTATTAGGTTAGAAATAAAAATAAACTGTGTGTGTTGATTTGGTCTACAACTTGCGTCACATGAATGTTAATGTAAGTACCTACTTATTCCAAAAAAATGCATATATAAACAAAATATTTCTACCATTTTCGTTCCTCATGCAACAGTAAACATTGTAAATATTTTTTCTTTCTTTTATCTGCAAACCCATCGTAACACAAATACATTTTTGCGTGCAGCTGTATTTTGGGATCGACCGAACGTGGACACTGCGCCTGAAGCGAAAGTCACCAATCACGAGACAGCAAATTCACGCGCCAGGTACTTTCCCCGTCGCAGCCGCCCGCGCCGCACCTCATACCACCAATTTGGTCAGTAATTCGCTCACAACACAGGGCAGAGTTCAGTTTGATCGCCCGCTCACGCCCGGCGATCATGACATCTCTTTTGCACGCGTTGATTTTGTATATGCTATCCTGCTGTCAGTGATGAGTGGGCGATCAAACTGAACGCGGCCCAGGTACGTCGCTCGGAGCTCTTTTTACCTGCGTTTACTACCCTCTGTTTAACTCGGGTGAATTTTGAACGCTTTTGGGTCAAATTCGCATCACTCTGAGTGACAGTGTTGCCAATTTAGCATATTTTATGCTAAGCTTGGCATATTTTCTTCTTCTATAGCATATTTTTTAGCTCAAAATAAAAAATCTAAATTAATCTTTACAATATATATCTTTATAATATATATATATATACTAATTAGGGAAATTAGGCTTTAATATAGATTTTAGCTCAAAGCATATTTGTTTGGCATATTTTATAAAAATGAAAATCGACAATAGCATGATAACCCTTATTTGGGGCGAGTATTCTCTGTGTTATGGGATTCCCATAGTATTGTACGGATTGTACCATCGAAGAAAATCGTATTGTTTCGTCTACACTCTTTACTATTTGTTCTATTACGTTTTAATATATATATGTGACAACAATTTTTATTCTGTGATTTCGCTAGCAGTGATTATTGGTGTACTTATAGGGTGAATAAGTTTTTTGTTTTTAATAAAGAAACATGCCTCCAAAGTATATTTAAAATTATCGGCCAGAGTGGGATGGGAGCAAATGGCAGATTTTAAGCAGTGGCTAAAACCTGTTGATGATGATTCGATGAAAGCAAAATTACACTGTTTAAAAAATGTATTTTAAGCACTGTGCACAAAAAAGCTACTGAGCTCTAGAAAAGTCAGTAGAAAATCAAGTTTCCAAATAATTTTATTTGCCGTATAATTTTTTTAATTTGGCATATTTTAGCATATTTTTCACAGTCATTTGGCATTTTTTGCGTCAGCGTAGTTGGCAACACTGCCGAGTGAAATTCAGTCGACGTTGCCAGATCGTTTAGTCCTAAAAGAAACGATTTTCGTCCTTTTTGGCGATTAACCGTCCTTTTTTTGTCCTTTATCTTATCATCCATCGTCTCATTTCGGAAAATCCAAAATTTTAACGTATTATTCATTAAAAAATACTAATTGCGTCGTTGATTTTTTGTGCATAAATTTATCGCGTGGGTGGCGATGTTTTGGGTTCGGGGTTGGACTGGCGGTAATAAAATGTCCGATATTCGTATGAAAACCGTGTAATAATGGCTTGTCACAAACTACAGCTTACAAAATGGCGAATCGAGAATCGGGACTCATTTCTTGTACCTTGCTTCAGCGGAACTATCTCCCATACTGGCCGAGTTATTTAATAGCTGTATTCGGTCAGGAACATACCCAGGGTCGCTTAAGCAAAGCAAGATTGCCCCGCTTTTCAAGGGAAAAGGTAAGAGAGAAAATATCGATGATTACAGACCTGTTGCGGTGGTTCCGACGGTGTCCAAGGTGATGGAGAACGGGATCAGCACCCGGCTCACCGAGTACCTGGCATCGACGGAAGCGCTGTCGGACCGGCAGTACGCGTACCGCGCGGGTCGGTCCACGACTGCGCTTGCGCGCGAGGTTGTTCGTCGCGTGCTCGAAGCTCGGGAACACAAGCTGCACGTTGCGGTGCTGTGCTGTGATCTTTCCAAAGCCTTCGATGTAGCCGATCATCGGATATTATCTGATAAAATTCGGCACTACGGCATCGAAGACAAGTCCCACGACCTGCTCACCGATTTCCTGCGAAATAGATCGCAAGTGGTAGTAGGTGGTGGTGGTAAGATAAGATCGCAGCCGTTGACGACGTTTATGGGCGTGGCACAGGGCTCGTCTGTATCCAATATTCTCTTCACACTCATACTGAATGATTTACCGGAAGCCATACAGACCAGCCATATATTGATGTATGCAGACGATGTCGCTGGAGTTGTAGTAGCCCCAAACGTAATACAGCTCGAAAAACGTCTAAACGAAACGGCCTCGCAGCTGGCACAGTGGTTCCAAACGAATGGCCTTGTCCTTAATCTCAAAAAAACCAACTTCCTTCATTTTGACCTATCAGGACATCCCCCAAAGGATCTTAACGTCTTCGTTGACGGCGTTAAAATTGAACAAGTGAGGACAACGGCCTTTCTAGGCTTTGAGCTAGACCGCAGCCTCACATGGGCATCGCACATTGACAAGCTGTGTGCGCGGCTGGGCAGCGCATGTTTCGCTCTGCGGCGGCTGTCTTATACGGTACCACGCGATGCGGTTCGGACGTGTTACTTTGCGACCGTACACTCACTCCTTCAATACGGCACCGAGCTATGGGGACGCGCCGCAGACTGGGAGCGCGTCTTCCGTATGCAAAAACGGGCCGTCCGAGCGATCGTGCAGGTGTCGCAACGTACGTCAGCCAAGCCCTACTTTATAGAGCAGAATATTATGACGTTGCCCTCAATTGTGATTTTCCAGATTGCGGTCTATGCGCGTGCGAACCTGCACTTGTTTAAAAAACATAGTGATATCCACAGGTACCGCACGCGCAACGCGGACAACCTCGCTAACCTCAAGCGCAGACTCGAAAAGTCCTCACGATCAACTCATATCATGGCTCCGTCAGTGTACAACAAACTCCCGGCTGAAGTTACAGCCGCAACCACTTTGCAGTCTTTTAAATCCAGGCTGAAACATTGGCTTCTCGAGCGGACGTTTTACAGTGTGGACGAGCTGCTGATAGATTAATTATAACTATTATTAGAATAGGAACTTTTTACTTTGCGACGTAAATATTGTAATTGACATGTTTCAACTTTTTGACATTCATATTTTATTTATGATTGAGATACTATGTATACTTTTTTCTTTATTTTTATTTTTATTTATTGTGTTGTGTCCTGACGTATAATGACAATTATGAATAAAAATGTCTTATGTCTTATGTCTTATGTCATTGCTCGACTGCCGGCGCGGGCGTCGCGTGTTACCCATGAAACTTATTATATGCGAAAGCAAGACGGCACGACGCCTCTTGTCCTTCGCGGAGGGAGTCTACGGTGGTCACACGCTACACCCTCCCCCTAGAGCTCATGAGTCCGACCCTGGTCATGAGATCGCAGAGCATTATCCCGACGAAGGCGTCCTCTTTTACGCTTTGGCATGACAGGATCAGGAGGTGTGTCCTCTCTATTGTAAAATCGACCAAGTTCCGCCACGTGAAGGAACAGTGTGGGGGCTCCCCCTAGCTCAAAAATGTCCTGATTGTTTCTGAGGAGGCGGGCAAGCCTAAGGACATTCACAGCTGCACACGAAGTTGGAGGTGACACGCTTTCAAACGTTAACTCCAACTTACGCTTATTATTTTCAGCAAAGTGCCAGCTGGCCTTACCAAAATCAACCGAAACATTGAAATTAATCAAAAAGTCAATCCCTTAGAGGCTCTCATTACTGTCAGCCTCAGGAAAAATCAAAAAGGCAACATTCTTAGTTTTATGTTCGAGTGTCACCTTCACCTCCGTAGTAAGTACATTTATTACTCTATTAACGCCATCCGCATACTTTACAGATCTAGTTGACGGGTGCATAGGATGTCCTTTAGCCTTGACAAGAGCGTATAACATGTGACTGGCAACGCAACTTTTTGCCGCGGAGTCTACCAACGCAATACCGTGTTTACCTAAAATACTAATATTTAACACCGGTCTTCGAAAGGGTTGACAATTCTTAGCTCGAGGAAAAAAATGGGATTCGTTGGGTTGTACGCTACAAATTTGATCAGCTCCTGATTTTCCGGAAAGAGATTGACAGCCGTTGGCCTCCTCGAAAAAAGGTTGACAATCTCTTGCTTCCTTATTAAAAGGTTGGGAGCCACTGGGTTTCTTGCAAACAGATGGACAATCCCTGGATTCCCCGCAAAAAGATTGGTAATCTCTGACATCCCCGTGTAAACTTTGAGAACCATTAAGTTTTATGCAAACCAATTGAGAATCTCTGGCATCACCATATAAACATTGAGAACCGGTGGGGTTAATGCTAAGAGATTGACAATCGCTGAATTTTCCGCAAAAAGATTGTGAATCTGTAGCATCATCATCGTATGAATTTTGATAACCGGTGGGTTTCATGCAAAGAGATTGACAATCGCTGGATTTTCCGCAAAAAGATTGGGAATCTCTGGCATCACCGTACGAATTTTGAGAACCGGTGGGTTTCATGCAAAGAGATTGGGAATCTCTGGCATCACCGTACGAATTTTGAGAACCGGTGGGTTTCATGCAAAGAGATTGATAATCGCTGGATTTTCCGCAAAAAGATTGTGAATCTCTTGAATCACAGAGCGTATCCAAAGTACACGCGTGAGCCGTAAACTCTCCCTTAACGCAAGTACTACAAATAATATAATTTTGCTTATAACTAGTACACACACCCTTAACATCTCTGGTATTATTGATCGACGTAACATCGTTCACTCATAATAATCTCCCTACAATTATTATTAAAACCATTGGAATTTTCTACTAAATCACTTTCAGAGTTATTGTTCATGCACATAAGATATTCAGTGAAAACCCCTACGGTAGCCGTAGGGTTACCTTCCCTAGGCAATGACGAGTTAAAACGTTCGGCGGCGACGCCCTTGACGTCTGGAGCGGCCATGTGACGGGCGGTGTGGTTGCTATGCGCCCGCTCTTCTGTAGCCATTGCCGTCGCAAGCGCGGGAGACGCAGGGGGCGCAGGGCTAGCGAGCGAGGCCGTTGCGGGGCTCGCGGAGGTCTTTCCTATCATTTTTATTAGTGGCATTCACCACTTCAGTCTTGTTAATAATTTTCTCGCAACAGTCCCTGGAGTGACCACTACGTTTACAATACACACAAAACGGACGTTTCGGATTTCTCGTAGAAACCGACGACGACTTATCGGTGGACCCCACGGTAGCGGCGGCAGGGCGGGGCGTACTAGCTCCGGCCCTGGCGTCGTCGACGCGCGGAGAGTCCTTGTCCTTGTTGTTGCGCGAAGTATTGTCGACTATGGTTCGTGAAGACTTCGCGTGATGCGGAATAGATTTTTAATGATTATCATGCTTATTTATCTCTTTAAGCGAATCTTCGATGTTGCGAGCTCTGTGTAACAAATCGTCGAATGTTTTTATCGATTCTCTATCTATACGTTTTCTTATGCGGCGGTCAAGGAGACCGAATACCATGTCCAGCTCAACTCGCTCGCACAAATCTCCCGTGGGTAATTTTGCAAACAAAGCTCGTACCTTTGATATAAATAGATCCGTGTTTTCTTGTCCTTGAACTAAAGAAAATAATGCGCCATAAATTCGAAAAGGTGGACGACGTTCGCCGAATGCAGCTCGAAGCCTGGCAAGGGCTTCGGACCAGCTAGTAGTGGTGTTCTTTACTCCCTGCCACCGCACTGCAGCAGACCCCGTGAACAGCATCGATAAACCACGGAGTGCGTTCTCGTTCGTCATGTTTACGCACGTTTTGTAAACTTCGATTGAATCGATAAAGTTTTCAGGTGACTCTTCCTGGTTGCTACTGTACCGTGCCGAACACCGCGAGAAGTTCGCGACGCTGGAGTTTCCGATGGATGCGAACTTCATGTAACAACTGTTGGCAAAATTCCGCCTGTGACTGTTGCAGTGTTGTGAGTAGATTAGTTAAGGCCTCCTGGCTCATAGTGACGTTACCGAAATTCTCCACCTCCGGCGAGACAGCTTGTCGTCTACCTCGAACCATGTTAAATGAAGCAAACGGGGATCACGCGAATGAAACGCACGAAGGCAAGTCTGATACACAAAATGACGGCTTCGACAGTCGCGTGTAGGCACTGATATCTAATATATCCATTAATATACACATACACGAAGTTTGCAACCAAAAATCACTTTTGGGCGGGCAGTTGTTGTGCCATTTGTCCACCACACAAAAACGTTTTAAAACCACAAACACGTTGGGCAGCCAGTTATCGCGTGGGTGGCGATATTTTGGGTTCGGGGTTGGACTGGCGGTAATAAAATGTCCGATATTCGTATGAAAACCGTGTAATAATGGCTTGTCACAAACTACATCTTACAAAATGGCGAATCGAGAATCGGGACGCAAGCGACGCGCGCGCGGGCTATCCCGTTGGCACTCATTGCTCGACTGCAAGCGCGGGCGTCGCATGTTACCCATGCAACTTATTATATGCGAAAGCGAGACGGCACGACGCCTCTTGTCCTTCGCGGAGGGAGTCTACGGTGGTCACACGCTACAAATTTCATTTTAGTCTTCAAAGCTGAAATATTAAAAAAAAATATATCAAATTAGTTTATTTTATTTTAAATTTAACTTTGATTTCATACAACGTTGAAAAACCGTCTTTTCTTCCAAATTCGTCCCTTTTCAGATGGCCCATCGTCCGAAATTTGAAGTGCATACTGGTAACACTGAATTCAGTATTCACTGCGTTCAGTTTGATCGCCCGCTCATCACTGACAGCAGGATAGCAAATACAAATTCAACGCGTGTAAAAGAGATGTCATGACGCCGGGCGTGAGCGGGCAATCAAACTGAACTCAGTCCTAGTATTCATTCCACTGAGCAAATAAAATAATTCACTCGATTCGAAACGAAACCTAGTAGAGTAGAATATTAGAGAATGAATAGTAGAGATAAATAAATGCAGTACAGTACAGATGAAAAAATAAAATGTAAAGTAAAAAGCATTTGTATTAAAAGTAAATAGGTGTACAATCTGGTTTCCCTGTGACTTTACAGTGTAGTGTAAATTTATGTGATATGTCTAACATTATCTATTTCTTAGTTTGCAAAATTTAGGAACAGCAAGATGATCATGAAAAATGTAAGTAGGTACATACATACTATTTAATAAGTGTAATAAGTGTATTGTTACTAACATAATGGATCCATGTTGTCTGATAAATAAAGATATTATTATTATTATATTTAAATTAAATAATTCGAAATTTGTAAGGGGAGGCTATTTAGATAAATTAAATGTTGCAAAAAAAATGACTAATCGCTTTTCTAAATTCCTTCATTGTGCTATAGGGCTCATTTTTGTGTCTGAAAATTGGTAACCTTTGGTATGTGTAACTCAATTAATTGCCAATGTCAGTGTCGATAAGGGGGCATAGTCTCTGTGCTGTTGGATTTCTGGGTTGTCTTAAAAAATAACCATGAAGGTTATAATGGTGGTCGCTCCTGTGCATTCCATGCCTCAGCCTCTAACCCTTGGCTGGCTTGCTTCTGTACTGAAGGATTTCTGACATTTTCTAAGCCTCTTTTTCTATGATGCCCCTTATCTACACCCCAACCGAACTTCAGCATATCAAGCTGAGAGAAGATGAGTTTTAGCAGTTTGATCCGATTTATATTACAATGAATATGTAATTGTTCTTCTTCTTACGGTCCAACTAGTGAAGGTTGGCTGTTAGCTTGGAAAATTTATCTTGTGCAAGGCAAAACAGGTTGGCGGCACTCACACTACCTGCGTTCTTTCTGCAACCCGGTTTCCTTTTCTTCACAATTTTAACCAGTAGTTAATACCTATACCTTTCTCAGCACTTAGCCCAGGTATGCCACTTTTCTCTTTTTGATAGTGTGCACCATCTCACGGTTTCTGTTCACCCATCGCAGTACTTCTAAGTTGGTTACCTTCTGGGTTCAGCTAAAAACTATAAACAAATGGTTTATTATAAAAATGGTAAACTGATAATCAGTGATCGGAATATCTTGGGGCGCGCCATTATCAAAGTGTGGATATGACATTTTGTCGGAACTCAATTTCTGGAACTTAATTAAATATCTGTAGTTGAATACTTGCGATTGTCGGTACTTGGTGAAACATCATCATGGTTGAAGAAAACACTTGTACTGTTTCACAAAATTATTATATTTATATTTCCGACTAGTTTTGCCTTAAAGGCATTTTCCAGGTTTTATAAATGTACGAGTTTGTCACAAAAGCTGTTCATGTATGTGAAAACAGCAGCACTAAAACTAAAACTTTTTATGAATAACATAAGCTATCTATTCTTCTAACGCCAATGTAAAGATAGTTTAGTTTAGAAAACACATCCTTTTCTTTTTTATTGAAACTTCCTTCGATTACATTGAATCTACAGGAATAAGCTATTTCGAAGTGAACTCAACTATGTAAATTAGCTCAACTACATGTTTTTAAAATAATTACCAACATATTAAAACCCAAATTGATTTTATTGTTTTTAAAATTTCATGACATTGTATAACATATTTTCTGTTGCTTTGATATTATATTTTTACATATTAAGTTTTCCAGTAAAATTACAGTACCTATAATTGTGTTTTATTTACAAGTAAGATCATCTAAGCAGTAATACTTTTCTTATGTATTGAAATAGTAAAGTTCTGATATTTAATTAAGTTACGAAATTTTTGTTCTGGTAAAAAGTCATATCTATACTTTGACAACGGCAGGCCCCAAGATATTCCGATCACTGCTGATAATTATAATTTCACTCTTAACAAATTTTCATTATTTAGTTTAGTTATTTTTAAATAATGTTGTTTTTTATGTAAAGCATACTTTTCTTTTTCCAACCTAGAACAAAATTGTCATCAAAATTTTCTACTCCCATACTACAATAGTTGTTGTACATCAGTATCACAAAATTCATAATTGTACATAACAATAACAATAAATAACATCACGTTTCTCCACTATGATTGGCCCAATTTATTTTTAAACTGCTTAGATACCAACCAGGCAACTAATATTTCATTTTTGCTTTGGGCTAGGCAAAGACACCTTCAACAGGGGTTAGTTCGTATAAACCCTCATATCACAGTTGCACAAAATACTAGGTACTTATTAAAAAGTCCTTTCCTATTGGCCATTAAGTCAACCTAAACTTGCTTCCTTTACTTCTGTAGCAAACACATTTGTTCATTTTGTACCTGGAGGGGAAAATCTACATTTATATTTTGCCCTAAGAATAATTTCAATCTGAAAAACGAGTTTTTGCAATTGAAATTCACTTAAATCATAATCATAATTTTTATTTGCAGGACTTTTGGTCACTCATATGCAGAGGACGGAAGAAGAAAATATTTGTTTTGATTATAATTATGATATTTTTAATTCATGCCTTTTTATATGTAAGCCTCGAATTATACAATACTGTGAAGAAAAAACACAGGACACCATGGTACAAAAGGTTTGTATTTTACTAAAATGTTTTAGAGTTCAGTATTCAAAGGGCAAAATGGACCCCTATTAATGTCCATGTACTGTCCGTCTGTCTGTCTATCGTTAGTCTGTCTCTCTGTCCGTATGTCACGGGTCTGTAGCTCGTTAACCTGAATGGGTTACAGGCCTGTGGATATTTTTAGAATGTTGAGTCATAATAGAATATTGAATAAAAATTTGATGAAATTATTTTTCATGGGGAGTTACTCAAATGAAAAGGGTGCCAAAAAAACCTTTTTTTTATTTCATGTAGGGTGTGGTTGTCTGGAGCTCATTAAATACAGTTATATTTTTTATCTTTAAGAAAAATAAGGGGCCCTCAGTTTCAGACCATTTTTATTTATAGGGTCAATCTCAAAAACCAAACTAATTAGAAATTTGTAATTTCTGTATATTTATGTAAAAACAAATACCGAAATAGTACATTACGATACGAGAGCGATGAAACGTTTTCTGACGAGTGTGAGTTTGCGGCACGAGCCGAAGGTGAGTGCTGCAATCACACGAGTCGAGAAAAAGTTTCTCGCACGAGTATCGTATAATATTTTATAGCAAAAGTGCGGAAAATGCCGACTTTACGCAAGCGCAGCGTGCGTAAAGTGGTCATTTTACGCACGGTGTGCTATAAATGATTTTTAATGCAGCTTAAGGTTACGTAGAATTGTAGAATATTCAATCAACTTAATTTTCCAGTTTCGTTTCTTCAATTTGTAGGTAAATTTCAGAATACGATTCTTTGTATTTATATAAACTCGAATGGTACAGAACCCCCAGGGTGTGAGTCCTAGTCGCACTTGACCGTTTTTTTAACCAAGTAAGTACGTTTATCGATTTTAATGCATTAACTGCCACTGTTTACCAAAACAACGGATATTAAATTTTTTGTTAGACATTATCAAAAAAAAACCTGTAGGCTTCCTTTCTCATTTTTTTAATACGAGCAAAATTTGGTTCAGTTTTTTGATGATAAATAGATACATAAACCTGAAATTGAACATTTTCAAAAATAATTCACCCCTTGCCTTTTTTGGGTGTCCCATGCATATATTTTTTTTTTCTATTTCCTGGCTATTAGCCATTATTTATTGATTATTGAAAATACTGAAGATGACGGTTTCAAATGGGGTCCAAATATGAGGGTTCCGAAATTTTTGGGGTCCAAAAGTCTTGCACTCGACCCACCATCCAGTAGAAATTTTTTCCCGTCCAAATATCTCAATGGGATCAGGAATTAGCGAAAATGTAAAAATTGTCAAAAGTTTTTTCCATGGATTGAAATGAAAATTTCGTTTGATATAATAAAATATCATACAATTACATAAATTATCGATTTATTTAATTTTATATTAGAAATAAATTAAACTAATCAACTTATACATGTTTGAAAATTTTAATCTAAAGTGAAAACCAAAAATATACTTACTCCTATACTAGAATCTGAATGTAACTTTAATAAAATAACTTCATTTTTAGGGTCCCGTACCTCAAAATGAAAAAAAAAAACGGATTGATTCTAATCGCTTTGTTTTCCGTCCGTCTGTCTGTATTTCTTCTGCTATGGCCCCTTTTTTCAGATCATTTATGGATACGCCTGTATAATCATCCTCTTTAAATTTTATCGGATAGTGCGTTTGCAATCTATTACGTGACACTGGCAGAATAGTCGACACCGGCTTCCTTTGTCATAAAAAAATTTGAATTGAATGTCTGTTTTGTTACGATTCTCTTCCGTTTTGTTACTGTCCCAGAAAAATTTAACGTAATTATTCCTTTTTTATGATTATTATTTCAAATTAACTTTCTTCTTTTTGGATTAATAAAGTGTGAGGATCATCATTTACCTGTAAAAGTTTGTGATAGATCTTTGCATTAGTCTGAGGAAATGTAACAAAACAAATAAAAAATTAACTCTAGCGGTAAATAAATAGAGATTAAATAGAGTTTTATTGTTTTGGTTTTACATTTTGTTTTCTTGAGATGTTAAATGTCTTTATTTATTTCTAATGCACTTTGTTTATTTTATATAAATATTTTTATTTCTTAACAAAACAGACGACGTTGCTCTGCCTAACTTAATAAAAATACAAATAATGATATAAATTGCATTTTATACAAAATATTTTTTGTGAACCTTAGAATGTATTAAATTTAGAAGGTTAAATTTAAACTTAACACTTATTTATTTCTGCATCTTTCAATGATAGTGGTGCATTATTTTTGAAATGGCCCTAAAATCTCATATCTGTATTGTTGCTAAGCAAAATAGGAAAAGTTATACCACAGTATAAAAGTCCATACAGTTTTCCAATGAAAGCGCTTAGACAGCAATTGTGCGGGGCCTACGGGGCGACACTCGGGAGGTAAACTACCGACACCGAGCTACATACAATTTTCGAACAAGTAGTTCGGAGTCTGGCCCGCAAGCCCCGCACAACGGTTTCGTCTGAACGCCTTCGTTGGACAACTGTATGGATTTTTAAACTGTGGTTATATTACTGCCAGGTTCATTACAATATTTTGTATGTAATTTCCATTACAATGACTATGCTGAATGGCTCTTTTGTGTGTTATCTCTGTTTTAAAGTTACAGTGTGTACAGGTCAGGGACACAGGGTACTAGCACACTTGGTATTACAATCATGAACCATGTCATTGAGGGTCCATAGCATGTAGGTTTTGTGTCACAAAGTCAACATTAATAGCCATCATCACTACAGGTTATTTAGTCTTTGTTATTTTTCATTATGAGTCTCAGTTATTAAAACACATTAACAAGACCGCCTCTGTGGCCGAGTGATAGAGCGCTCGCCTGCTAACCCAGAAGTCGTGAGTTGAATTCCTGCGGTGCAAACTTATTTGTTTGGTCTGTGTGCTTTGGAAGACACGTTGTTGGTCCATTTGTGCCCGAGGTTACGTACACTAGAAAAAAGTGCGTATGCACTATCTCTGTGGTATGCACCCATTACTACCTATGGTCGAATGGACTTCGTGGTTAAGAAGATTTGAAAGTTTGGACTAAAACATTTTTGAATTGTTTATTTTAGCATAAAATTAAATTGAAAGAATGTTTAATTTCCTGATTACAGCACATAATTATTTGTTTACACTGCTCTTGTTTTCAGTTTACAATATGACAAAAATTCCTATGTGGATGACAACGGCATGAGAGTAATTGTTGGACATTATGTTGGAGGAGGCGGCGGAGGGAATCTCTCTGATGGTACGAGTATAAAACAACATATTTATATACTATATACTAGCATTTTATATTAACTAGTATTTTTCCCGCGGCTTCGCCCGCGTTTAGTCAATTTCTGCCCTGTTTCCGGCTGAGGCGTTATTTTATCAACAGTCCTTATAGCCTATATGTTGACTAGGGTCACTACGATGCTAATAAAGAAAACTGCATCCAAATCTGTTGAGTAGTGCTCGAGTTATGACGGAACATACATACAGACAGATAGATAGACAAAAATTATAAAAATGATAGTTTTTTGAAAAAATATTAATTTTACGACTTTTTTACTACTTTATTTTTATTATTTTATTAGTAAAGAGTACCCATTTGCGTATTTTTGTGTTAGATACAACGAAGTAGACTTCTGTCGGATTCTGTGGTCGGATTTATTATTCTCAAGTAGGTTCCATTCATTAAAATAGAACAAAATAAATCGCGTACAGGACGGCGATTCTCGCACATGCGACAATTAGCGAAGGCCGAAAGCGGGTGATTTTAACAAGCTCTTTATGAAAAAACGTATCAAACTTTTAAAATATAAACCAATTGTACGTACATATTCATGCTTTACGTGTCTTTTAAGGAGTTATAGTTAATAGAATTATCACCACACAGAATTTATGTCGCGATAAACAGAAGCGTATGAAAAGAAAAGCGTGTGAAAAAATTTGCGAGAATCGCCGCTGTGGACTGCGATCCTCGTACATGCGACAATTTGCGAAGGGCGAAAGCGGGTGATTTTTACAAGCTCTCTAAAAAGAAATGTATCAAGCTTTTAAAACATTTAATATTTAAAAACCTTTTGTTCGTATTCTTAACATGTCTTAGGTTGCGTTTTAGTAGTTATAGTTAATTGAATTATCATCACACGGCATTTATGACGCGATAAACAGAGGCGTATGAAAAGCAAAGCGTGTGAAAAAACTGCTAAGATTTTAAAAGGGATTTTATACGGATATGTACTGATTTTTTGATCGAAAACTTTATTGAGTATACCATGCCCATACCATAGTTTTTATTTGACGTGGTTTAGTCACTATAATTTCTATCGCATGGTATTTATCAAACTTTAAACAAATATCTAATGACTGATATTGCAAGTAAAAAATAATGTCGGAATAGCCGTGAAGAAAATTTTCCAGGAGTGAACAACGAAAAACGTATTAAAAACCTACTAGCAGAGCGTACACACATATATTGTACGTTTAAATTATCAACTACAAGAAGCCCAAGCATTCAACATTCCAAACAATCGACGAACATAAATAATTAATTGCAATGACTGATAACAAATTGCCTGTGGCTTTTGATATGATATGATGAAGTTCGCAAGAATTTATGTGCAGAAAATATACGAGTTTTACCTTAAGATAGTTGCTCAACTACGAAAATGTATTAAATTAACGGAGGACCGACATGAGTGGCGAAATTTGGTAAAGGCCTATGTCCAGCAGTGGATGAACACGGGCTGATGGATGGATTAAATTAATGTGATTTATGGTACTACGTGACAATATTTTGATGTAAATTGGGTTTTTCTATCTATGTTGTGTCATTTTATGCGTTAATTATGGAAATGATTCTGCACAACAACATTAAAGCGTGTTTATAATCACATTTATAATTATTTATACTATAGTACTTTTTATCTAACTATGTACTAGTAATAAAGTCGTGCCTGTACATTGAATATTTTCGTGAAATTTGAAATGAAATGGGTTAGTACTGAGTACTGAGGCAAAAACCACATATTTTAAATTTTTATATGTCTGTCCGTCTATCTATATGTATGTTCCGTTTTAACTCGAGAACCGCTCAACGGATTCGAATGCGGTTTTTTATTATCATCCGTAGTCAACGCATAGGCAATAAAGGGTGTTCACAAAATAAGAAAACATAATAATTTATGCGTCTAGGAATGAGACCCGAAGAATTAAATTGTTGCTAAGCGTAGTTACGCCATCCATCCATCCGCCAGTTCCAGTTTCATCCACTGCTGGACATTGGCTTTTCAAGATTTCGCCACTCGTATTTACCCCGGTATAGATGTACTAATATCTGAAATGGAATATCTGTTAACATTCCGATGTTAGCTACAACCGAAAACATCTAAAAGCAAAATCAGTAATCTCCACTTTTTATTCATTAGAGTAAATTGACTTTTTCTATATATTTAAAATTTCCTTTCATTAAGGTACAAGATTATGTGTAAATGCTTCAGATACGACTAAGTGACGTCAGAAGTAATTTCAACTCATATTGGAGAATGCTGAATTTGCTTTGAAAACCGCTTTTTGGTGCTTATTTTACAAGGGATATTAATACTTAGCAATGATTTAAGAATATGAGCAAACTGTTCATAATTTTCTCTTGTCTATGGTATACCCAACTTATTTTTGTTAAAAAGTGGATTGCTGGCTTTGCTTTTATACCCCTCTTGCTCTATAAAACAGCGACCGTCTCTTTGATCTAGTGCAGTGGTTCTTAAACATTTTGTAGCCACGGACCACTTTCAGAATTAAAAAAATAAGGCACGATCCCCTGTCGAAAAAAAAATAAGAAAAGAAAATAAAGCACAATATAAAAATCACTCAGTTAGTTTACATACTGTTACGTAGTACCGGCGCACGAAACAAAAATCTCACACATCATGGAACGCGTAAGAAAGGTCGTAAATAATCTCAGCGCAGATGACGTGTGGACGCTTCCGGGCCAAGGTCACAACTGGACAATGCGAGAAGTTTCCGCCATTGAGCTCGAAATGTCTCGGACGAAGAAGTGAGAGAAAGCATTTGGGTTAGAAAGGAACGGTTACAGACTGGAGTCCTTGACACGCTGACGTGAAGCGTGACGCGCGTTCCATAATGTGCCAGAGGGTTCTAGACAGATCGCGAAGCTGACGTATGGTATAAAAACGGGACAGGTAGCGGTCGAGAGTCAGTTCAGTGTTAACTACGGGACAAAGCGGAAACTCTAGTGAACTAAAGGACAACTCTAGTAGTGACTAGTGAAGTGCGACTGTATAGAGCGAATATTACCCGGTAACGATTCTAGTTAGTAGGGGTGAGACATTTTTCAAATTATAGTGCGGACAAATTAGGCATTCCAGCGAGTCCACTGAGTTCAGTTAGTAATTCTAGTTGTTATTTAGTTTCAGTTGTGTTTAAATAGTGTGTGTGATTAAAAATAAAGACAGTTAGTGGTTTTTGGTACAAATTGTGTCACGGTTTAAAAGTGGAGGGCCGTCGGGAATCGAACCCACGACGTTCACGGCCTAGCTAACTGCAAAGACTGCCTACTCTAAGAAACCACAGGATGTGGGACGTTCACATTGAGTGGCTATGCAAAAGACTGGGAAGTGCATGCTTCGCCCTCTCTCGCTTAGCAGCCACTCTGCCTCGGGACGTTGTACGTACGGCATACTTTGCTACTATTCAGTCCCTTCTGTGCTACGGACTTGAGTTGTGGGGAAGAACAGCGGACTGGCACAGAGTTTTCGTCATGCAGAAACGAGCGGTGCGGACGATAGCCCGCATCAAGTATGACGACACAGCACGACCACATTTTGTTGAGCTAGGTATACTGACGTTGCCCTGCTTGTATATACTCCAAGTCGCGTTATTTATGAGGCAAAACCTCCACAAATTTGACAGGAGATGCGAACGTACTAGGGGCCGTGACAAGCTCCGATCAGTTTCTCGTAGGCTTGCGAAGAGCGCTCGATCGGTGTACGTATGTGGTCCAACTATTTACAACCGACTTCCAGATGACATTGCAAAAATCGAATCGTTTTCCCTCTTTAAATGTAAGTTGAAGAAATGGCTCATTCAGCAGGCATTTTATTCAGTTGATGATTTTTTAAAATAAAGTGGCTATTATTATAATTATCAGAATTAGACGATGTGATGACATTAAGAATATTAAAATTATTATTATTATTATTATTTTTTTTTTTTTTGTATTATTTGACATTATGATTTTACATTTAATACACTGTGCATGACAAATTTGCTTAGATAAATTACGTTGTGACTAGTTATTTAACTTAATTTAATTTTAATTTAATAATTATTGTTTTACTCCATTTTTTTGTTATTTGATAACAACATGACATGTAACTGACCGTTATGAATAAAGTTCTGTATTCTGTATTCTGATTCGAACCTGTGAGCTGCCCAGGGCCACGGCTTCAGTCGGTAGAGCAATGACTTATCTCGGGGTCGAGGGTTTGGACTTGAAGGGCAAGTTAGGGTGACATATTCCTAACTGGAAAAGGGGAGTCACATACAAACAACAATCGCTGTTCATAAGGGTATATATTTCACCAGACAGAAAGGAAGCTCAAGGTCTAGAGATAACTAAGGCCTACGGAATAGGGCCTACAACTAGACTTAAATGAGTCCCTACACTCCAACGGAACCCTAAGGATACGGTACAGGCGTTACCAGACTCATGGAGCGATACTTCAGGGGCAAGCCTTGCCTAGGCTGCCGGAACCACTCCAGGGCTAGAAGGCTGAAAGCTGGGTGACTGATGCGAGTTTTCCAGGAGGCCCAGAGCTCTGCGGAGTCCCGAGTTGCCGTCGCGTGTTCTGCCACGTGACTGCTTTTGTTCGCGCGGGCTGGAGAACTCGCGACTTGATTCCGCTAGCGCTCGCTCCAAACTGACTGACGCGCCGTTGGTCGAGCGAGGGTAGCGTCGCCCGCGCGTGTACTCGCACGTGACTGCTTTCTTTTCAAATTGTGACCTCGCGCCGCTAGCGCCCTGTGATTGGTTACTTGTTCGATCACCTGACTGAGTCACGCCATGTAATACAAGGACGGAGGTAAATCCCGTTAGAGTTACGTGGTAATAAAATGAGGACCCTACGAGTATCGCTACAATTGGTATAAAATTAATTTATCCCGAACCCCAGCTCGTAACAATACTTAATTAAATTGTATCAAAACTAAGTGAATAAAAAGGTTACTTTGGTTGTTTGGACTTAGTGTAATAAATATGTTAAGAGTGAACCGAGTGGCTGTGGACCCTGGCACTCATGTCACGGATCCCTAAGAAGCCATGGACCCCAGTTTAAGAAAGCCTGATCTAGTGGTTCCAATGTTTCGTCCACCAATCGGAGAACGCAGGTTCAAATAAGGTAGATCTGATGCCGGGCTCGACTGTGGAGATAAACGATTGATCGAATCTTTTTGGGGGTCTATATCGAAAAATCAGTTGCCAACCGAGTGCCTTTCGTCGAATACTCGAGGCGTCAAGCTCATACAATTTTGTATTGCGTATTTGATTAGAGCGTCGTCTTTGCCCGTGGCCCTCGCATAAGGATAAGTTCGCACTTGAAATGACGTCACAATTCGTAATATTAGGTCGGGGAAAAAGTTTCTTCGTATTTTATATAAAAATTCAAGACACATTTTTTCAAAGTTTATTTACAATCAATTATAATATATATGTACAATTTTGTTCAATAACTTGTTGCCATCTTGTAGGTAGTGACATGATCCGGTTGCTATAGAAATTTTGGGACTTCTGATCCAAAAAATGCGACTATTAGTTTTGACAGTCTTCTCTTGACGTTAATCTTACACTAGCTAAAGAATTCTGAAGAGACCGAAATAGGTGAAAATCTGAGGGTGCAAGGTCAGGGCTATATGAAGAATGCATTAAAATTTCTCAACCCAGTTCTCTCAGTTTTTCCTGAATGGCCAAAGATGTTTGTGGTCTAGCGTTATCATGATGAAAGACCACACCCTTTCTGTTGATCAATTCCGACCGTTTTTTCTCAATTTATTACTTGTGTCTCATCAGCTGTTGGCACTTGAGATCCGAATCAATAGTTTTGCCCGGCGTTAAAAGCTCATAATTAACGATGTCCTTCCAACCCCGCTATACACACAGCATCACCTTATTGCCTGTTAATCCGGGTTTTGGCAAAGTCTGTGGAGCTTGACCGCCCTTGGACCGTGACCTGACTTTTTTCGCAGTTTCTTGTCGTAGATGATGCACTTTTCATCACCAGTCATCAATCTCTTCTACAAACAGTACGCCCAAAGAGACTTTATTACAACTTGATACGTGGAAAATACGAAATTACTTTTCCCCGACCTATTAGTTGAATACCCATTGAAGGTTATTTTGGAAGTTAATTTCTTATCTATTTTTGGTTTATAGCAACCATAGTTAGCAACCGATTCGAGGATACGTAATAAAGCCCAACATTGCCTGGGACCGATTGATGACAGTATATCCATCCCAAATTGCCGGGCCTTATATAAAACAGACTGGTGAAGGGCAGCGGCGTCACTAGTGCGGGGGTTGCGGCACCGTTCTCACCAACCGGCCCGCCCCAGGACGACCGCCATAGCTGCGAAATCTTGGAAAGGCCTATGTCCAACAGTAGACGAAACAGGCTGATGGATGGATGGGTTTAATTTCCTTAGGGGCATATTTGTGTGCGTGCTTCTGATGGCACGTTAGGCTGTGGGTCCACGTTTGTGGCTAAAATACGGTGATAGAACTTATCACGTCGAGACGTTACAATTGTCGGTGAAACGTGGGTGTACGAGTGTGGACTGTGACTCAAATAAAATAAATTATCTTGAAATTTTAAAAACAATGTCGAAAATGTAATATTATTTAAATGTAAAACACATAAACTTGCATTATTATTTTTGAATCCCTTTTCATATTATTTCAGAAGTCATAAATAGTAACAGATATAGTCCGGTAGAGGGCGCGGGGGAGGGGGGCAGACCAGTGCAGCTGTCCCCCCGAGAGATCATCACTGCCAAAGAGCTCTACCAGCTGCATTCATACAATATATTAGTGAGCGACAGGATATCTATCAACAGGAGCCTGCCCGATATGCGGAGTGAGGGGTATGTGTCCGATCTTTATTTCTTTCTTTCACATGTAATCTTACAAGGGAGGGAGTTGGAGATGTCGGTTAAATGTATTTGAGTTTAAATTTTCATAGATATCATTTATTTATAAACATGCTTCCTTGCACAGCATAAAATCCAAGAATCTAAATCTCGTGTGTAATATCCGCTTCGATAATATACAGGGTGAGCGGTAATTAGATGCAGTCCTTTGAAGGGGTTGTAGAAGAGAGCGATCGCAGTCGATTCGACCATATAATGCCTTATGCAAAAGTGAACCATTTCTGAGATATTTTGAATTTAAGTATTTTTTCTAAAGTACAGTTTAGTTACAGTTTAAAAAAACCAGCCATTATTTTACAAAATTTTTATTTGTTTCGCTTAGATAACATCCCAACCAATAAGCAATAGCCCTAAAATGCACATTATTGACGTAAACCTTGACACTGTGCTACAAAACAATTGAAAACTCTTAAAAATTGCAAAAGATTTACACAAAAAAGCAAGGCTAAAACAAAAAATATTTTCATGGCTCTTAAATTCTCTGTAGTAAGTGACCATACCTTTATATTTTACTATACCGGGTGTAAATAGACCATTAAATGAAACCACATATTCTACCGACCTTACTGAACCACTTTTCCCAAGAATCATACCCGCGCCCACCCTTAGTTTGGGAAATAATTGAGTTCCAAACAAAAATGCGTGAACCTAAACGCACCGACATACGGGCGAGTTTCGAGAGAGCGTCGTCCGTGAAACAGCTGTTCCGGTGGAGCGTTCTAAAATAGACCTTCCTCCTACGAGATAAAGTCTTTGAGTTACAGTTGAATATATTTTTCTCTGAAGATTTGCGCGGGTTTTTTTTTTCGAATAGTTGTTCAATGTGGTCTGTAGAGTATGTGGTTTTATTTAAAGGTCGCACTCTATTTACACCCTGTATGTCTTGGCCTTGTGTCAAACAGTAAACAAAAAATGAAATAGATTTATTGTTTTATTTAACCGCGTACGTTACATGGCGACTCTGCCATGGTACAAACTTGGAATCTTTTGTATTTTTGATAAACTAATCAAAGTCACATTTCAGCTGCAGAAACGTGCATATAAACGTAGACAACCTGCCAACAGCCACGATCATCATAGTCTTCCACAATGAAGCGTGGTCAACATTGATGCGGACCGTAATGTCAGTCATACTGAGGTCGCCGGAGCAACTGTTAAAAGAGGTAAAGCTTTGAGACCATTATTATGAAGTTTATGAGTCAGGCTGCTTGAAATAAAAACTAAATTTAAAATATATGTAGGTGTTATAAAGGGGTGTCAGAGGCCTTTCGATTTCCAACGGAAAAGTCAAACACCTCTGCCGGGACTTTCCATCGATGATTGTTTCAACTCAACGCGATAGCAAGTTCAGCGATTGTTAAGGTCTCAACACTATTTGTGCGAATAAACTCAGAAAAATCGATTCCCTGGCGGAAAAAAATCGGAACCGTTAGATGGAAGACCGATCTATTAAGCCTTCGTTACTTTTAAAAGTCGAGAGTTCACTCTAATGGTGAAAGCTTTTGCGTTCGTATGTCTGCCTACAGTACAAAAGCGTGAAAGGTGCAGAATTGGGCTTGGATTAGAAAATGGATCTTACGGTTGGATAAGTCCGCCGATTTAAAGTCGTTAAGCGAGCTATGCTCTTAGTGTCTTTAAAACATCATATCGCAAATGCGGTGATTCGTCAAAGAACCAAGATCTCTATGATTGGCAAGCTGAAGTGACGTTGGGCTGGTCGTATCTGCCGAAGAACTGACGACCGATGAGAAAAACAAGTTCTTGAATGGAGACTACAAACCGATAGACGCAGTGTAGGATATCCGAGAGATCTCTGGACTATCTTAAAAAGATTGCCGGTAGTGACTGGATGAGGATAGCCGAAGATAGAACAATATAGTGTGCCCTTGGGGAGGCCTATGTCCAGCAGCACAGGCTAATATTGGCTGATGGATTGGATTGGATATTAGAAAAAGCATTATATTGGTTTTAAGCTAGGGTATGTGTTTATTCGAGGTAATTATTAAATTCAAATTAAATTTAAATTCCGGGCTCGACTGTGGAGGTACCACCATCTCACTCGCAAACCCCCCCGAAGTTATTCGAGGGAGAGTAAGAGAACAGCTCTCAGGCAAAACCAGGCAGCCCACCATTGCTTGGGACCGATGGATGACGGTATATCCATCCCCAATTGCCGAGCCTTAATAAAACAGACCGGTGACGGGCAGCGGCGTCACTGGTGCGAGGGTTTCGGCACCGCGCTCACCAACCCGCCTGCCCAGCGTGTGTGAGTATGGGCATTTCTTCCAGGAGGACCGCCAAGAGTGGCGAAATCTTGGACAGGCCTATGTCCAGCAGTGGACAAAAGAGGCTGATGGATGGATGGATTAAATTCATTACTTTTTAAGGTTGCTATCATCTAAACTGCGCTTGAAGACGTTTTTGAATAGTTTTAAACTTTTATTATGATTATCACAACATTTCGGAATAAATATATGACATTTATTGACTGATGCTCCCCGTAACTAAAGAAACTAAAAACCTTAAAGCTTTAGTCTACATTAAGTAAATAAATAATTACAAATGCGTAAATAAAACGAATAATGTGTTAAAACTTTTCAAATTCAAAAAGGGACTACGTTAAAAGTTATACACAAATACGAGCTATTATAAAATCTGAAATAATCAAATCTTGAAATTGATTAGTGTCAGTTTTTCTTTGTTGAAAACCACGTTTTTCCGTGGCACAGGTAGCGGGTCCCTGCGCGCGGCTCAGTCGCTTGCCGTGCCGGCTTTCGTACGAGGACCCTGTGTCGCTGGTCGTCTCACGCGCATGCACATATTTTGCGCAATTATTATTTCACTTTGACCGTCCCTTAGTTTTTGAAGCAAAAGGAAAATGCATAAAGAATATTATGAAAATGCCATGCTACGCTAAATGCAAACACTTTTTTGTTTAGTCGTAAAATAACCGCTGCAAATCATATTACAAGTGCCGGCACGTAAGTGTAGCGGTGAACGAAAATAGCTGCGCGTCTGTACAGTCGAGGAGCCAATCAGCGCTTACGCATGAGTACGTGCGCCCGCCCCGCGCGCCGCTTCCTCCGCCACGACATCTTGTTTTTGACTTCTGCGCATTAACGGTCACCGCTAGACTTTCGTGCCGCAACTTGTACCTATGTGAGTACGCCGCGAGACTGCCTGCGTGCAAGAAAATACCTAACACTGGAGTGCGAGATTTTGCTTGTGCTCCCTTAACTACATTATTTGTTTGTAATCTACCCAGAATAATGTTTAGAGTATCCGAAGCACTATAAATTATATTATCTTACAATATTGTCAATATTGTTTATTTGTATATTTTATGACCGGTGTTGTTATTTATAACAATATTGCATCAAAAATACTAACTAGACATGTTTCTGGTTTCCAGATAATTCTAGTCGATGACGCCAGCGAGCGGCGCTACCTCGGCAAAGAGCTTGATGACGCTGTAGCCAAGTTGGACAAAGTGAAGGTATTAAGGAGCCAAGTTCGCACCGGCCTAGTAGGAGCTCGGTTAATGGGCGCCAGAGTGGCTAAGGGGGATGTGCTCGTATTCTTGGATGCTCATTGTGAGGTAGCTATAGTAATGATTAAAAAAATATATTTTGATTTCAAAACAATAAATAAATCAACCAAACGAAAATCGTAAAAGCTTTAAAGTGTAAGCAAAATATAAATTGAAGAAATCTCAGAGATTCGTGTGACAACCACTGTTTTAAAAAAAATAAGGTAATTCAATAATCTCTTACGGTATCGTTGGAAATTTGATTTTCTTGAAATATAGAACCCAATTTGAACTAAAGATGTTCAAAGATGTTATAATAATAGAGATAACCAACAAAGATGTTAAAAGATTATATGGCAATAGAACCGGTAAATATTATATAAGCGGGTTGGCTTTTCTTAGAAATTTGTACATCTTCACTCGTCCAGACAAAGGCAGTCTGATCTGAACTGCCGAAACTGGTCGGTTAATCCGGTTCAAATTAGGGTTCACGTGAGTCATTTGTTCAACCATGATGGTGTTGGGAAGCCAAGTTCTCACCTGTCTGGTAGGAATTCAACCGCCGCCTAGTTAAGAAGTAAACCACTTACGAATTAATAGTGGACAGAAAGCCTAATCGAGGCCTTTATTACCGAGGCCTAAGAACATAATTCGCTGGTTCACAATCTAGCAGTGATCCAGCTCATGTAATAAATAAAATAATCACACTGATATAAGTAAATTTTTTTTTTCAGGTCACAATAGGTTGGATAGAGCCTCTCCTAGACCGAGCGGGAAGCGACGACGTATTTATATGTCCACACATAGACCTTCTATCTGAGGACACGCTCGCTTACACGAAAAGTGTCGACGCGCATTGGGGCGCCTTCAGTTGGAGATTGCATTTTCGCTGGCTTCTACCCAGTGGCGAAGTAATGCTGAAAAAGTCAAACAACCCTTCCAAACCTTACCCCACCCCCGCGATGGCTGGGGGCCTTTTTGCCGTCAGAAAAAGTCTATTCTGGAGGCTAGGAGGCTATGATGAAGGTATGCACATTTGGGGGGCAGAGAATTTGGAACTATCGTGGAGGGCATGGCAGTGTGGTGCTAGAGTAGAGATTACTTCGTGTTCGAGAGTCGGACATATTTTTAGGCGGCATAGTCCATATAAGTATCCGGGAGGAGTTACAAAAGTTTTAAACTCGAATTTGGCAAGGGCAGCCACGGTTTGGATGGACGAATGGGCGGACTTTTTCTTCAAATTTAATCCTGGAATCTCAGCGATTAGAGACCAGCAAAACGTTGGGGATAGAATTGAATTGAGGAAGAATTTGAATTGCAAGAGTTTCGGATGGTATTTAGAGCATGTTTGGCCTCAGCACTTCTTTCCTAGTAAGGATAGGTGGTTCGGTAGGATAAAGAATGGTAGGGGGGCTTGTTTAGGTGTAACCGCTGGGACTTCAGGGTTGGGGGGTCCAGGCGCTGGGATATACTGTGGAAGTGACCTTGATTTAGAGAAATTGGTGGTTTTCACCCCTGAGGGTAGGGTTATGGCTGATGAAGGGTTGTGTTTGGAGACAGGTAACGGTAGGGTTGTGTGGAAGGGCTGTAGTGATACTTATAGGCAAGTTTGGGAGCAGAAAGGACCTAGACTGAAAGATAAGAGTGGTTTTTGTTTGACATTATCTAAGAAAGGTACTTCTGAAGATGGGGTAGGTGATCCGTTAATGTTAAAAAAATGTATAGAGGGGAACGCACAGATTTGGCATTTTGAACGCGTGCCTTGGCGATGAAATGAAAGGTGGCGTAAGATTGGATGAAATTAAAAAATATACAAGACGTCAAATGAGTGAGACATACATATACAATAATCCTTCTTCACGGCTTTGCTGTGGTCGGGTAAATAGAGAGATATAATAAAAATAAAAAGTACCCATGAAATGTATGAAAAAAAAATGTGATAGTCTTTTTACAAATATTAAGATCTTGGTGCAGCAATTAAAAATGCACGGTACTTGTTAAAGATAGGATAAAATTACAAATACTGATGTCATGGACCTTGAATGCACTGAAATAAAGTCCTTTTTTGTTTGCCACATTAGCTAAGCTATATTTGTAAAAGAGCTTTAACATAGAGTAAGAATGCTATGGGGAAGACCATGAAATGTGATTTTTATGTTTAAGAAATGAGATTTTAGACATAAAGTAATTTTTATGGCAGCTTTTAGTTTCGAATTTATAATTTTAATCGTATTTTTTACCTACTTTTACAATTTCTTTTGATTTGAATGTATTCTTTGTACGATTTTTGTACATCCTTTCTACATATCAAGTCATATCCTAATATTAAATGCATTTATTTTACAACTTTGGTTAATTAAATGTATAATTAAGTTAAAAAATAAGAAAATTTATCTCGTATTTGTCTAAAACATTACCATACCTATTTATCTTTGGATTCAATCTTAAGTATCTAGTCTTTATATTGTAATCATGTTAGGGTGATTATTCTCCTTAAAATTGTTTTTATAATTATTGATTATTTTATATTAAAATATATATTTATAAGGTCACAAAATAATAGATCTGTTTTAAAATAAATATCAAACCTTTTTCATCGAAAAGAAGACTGACAACTTCTTAGTACACATTCCAATACTTATAAAATAGTTCATAAGTAAATAAAATAAGCCCCAAATAATTGTAGACGGTTAAAATGTAACAGACTAAGTGTTTCTTGTCCAGTAAAATTAATTATTATTACTATTTGTACACTAATTTGCTACTTAATATAAACTTATAAATGTTACAGTAAAAGTCCGAAGCGTAGTAGATTTTTCGTTAAGCATAGACATTGTAAAAAAAGTCCCGATAAAATTTTCTTTTTGAATTTCTTTATAAATCATAGCCTCCTTTATTTTATTACTCATCAGCCTGTTAGCATTAAATGTATACCTATGTATGTTGATATAGTAGTTAATCAAACATAATTTTAATTAGTTGCTATGCAAGAGGACCCTCAACTATGTATTTTCACTTGTTGACACGAAATGTTACAATAGCTAGGTAATTCATATGTATCAGAAAAGTTCAACAAAATCAAAAAATTCTTTATATACACGCATTGACCTCTCATAAATAACTAGACTCACAATCTCGCTCAAAAAGTGTCCGCGATGCATCTAGTCACCGCTATGGGGTGACAAATTCGAATGACGATTTCGTACAACTGACATTGCATCTTATGTAACGACATAACGTCTTAATTTGGTTGAAGATTTTTGCTACTATGCACATCGCACGTTCGGACAGTTTCTGACGACTGTGTGTCTTGTTGTTTATGAGAGGTCAATGTATACAAGGCTAAATAAATAACAAGAATTTTTCCTTCAGAAAACTATTCAGTAAAATATAATGTAATGAATGTCGTTTACACATTTTTTGGCGGCAGCTGTAATGATAATATTAATATAAAATAAAAATATGATTATATGAAAAATTCTATTCTATCAAATAGAGGGTTTGAAGATTTACTGCGCTTTGGCCTTTTACACTGTATTCAATTTACTTAATATTAGAAACCCACAAAAACAAAAACCTGTTGATGTAAAAATGCCTTCGTAATGTTGAATGTTATCAAATAACAAAATAAAGATTTTTTATCGAACCTAACTAGTTTTATTCACCTGAGAACATAATATAAAATAAACATTAAACTAAAGAGTGTTAGTGTAGGATGCGCGTGAGTTGACGGCGCAGTGTTGCAGTCGTTTCCGCTGCAGATGAAGCACCTCGCGTCGCTGTGACCTCTCGCTCTTTCTACCGCGACTAGAGCGAGGCAGACTGAGTCTACTTGAGCCCTCGGCACGCAGCCTCGGAGAATGTCCACTGTGTTCCCATCTGGAACATAACAGGCACATAAAGATATGAAAAATTTCAGCTCTGGAAATAGTATGTAACTCTAGTGCCGGTGCAAAATCTGGGGGCATGGCAGTGCCCCCGCCAAGTCGAGCTAAAAAGCGGCACCGCCGTACCATCCTTTTTTCGAAACAGTTCAGGCCATTTTCGAACCTATAACTTCGTTGTGGATAAAACTAAAAGCCTGAATTTTCAGTAACCAAGCAGGCATTTTATAAACACGGTATATTTCAAATTTCATTCAATTTGAAAGTAGTTAGTCAAAGTTTCTCAATTTTGTAACTCACTGACTGACCGATCATCAAAACTCCAAGGCAATTCTAGCAGAAATAGAACCTTCAAATTTGGAATATAATTAGTGTTTAAATATTGGATGGATTCGATTGATGGTTCTTGGTGGAATATCATCTTGAATAAACTATACACATATAATTAGTGTTTAGTGTATAAATCAAGGAATAACTAAAATATTTTGCAATTTCGGTCCCAGTGCTCTAGATACACCAACTGCATAAATAACTTTGTAATCTCATAAATATATAGGATTACAAAGTTACATTTCCAGTTTGAATTAGAAGGTACCAGAAAGGAAAAAAAGTAGGACTATCTACAAAAAAAAAGAGATGCCATCAAAAACAAAACTTGTAAAAAAAACCAAGTCCCGCAACTTAGTTCTTCTACCGTAAAAAGTTGTGAGATCCATGTAAATCCAAGTCGATTATGTAATTTATTCAGTCCCCACTTAAGGGACCTTCTGTCTTATGTTATAACATAATTAGCTAACCTAACAACATCTTATAGTGACCATACCAATATTAAAAATATTTTATGTTTTCAATAAATAGATTGACTTGGTACTTAATCGCACTGATTAATAATTTTATATAATATGTATTACTTGTGAGATAAATTGTGTTTTTATGCGATGGCCGAGTCAATCTATTTATTTAAAACATAAAAGATTTTTAATATTGATATGGTCACTAATCACTATAAGATGTTGTAGTGTGTAAGCGCGGTGGCGAAACCCTTGCACCAGTGACGTCGCTGCCCTTCAGCATTCTGTTATATATAAGGTCCGGCAATTGGGGATGGATATACCGCCATCCATCGGTCCCAGCCAATTAGCTGTTCTCTTACTCTCCCCCGAATAACTTGGGGAAGAATTGCGAGTAAGATGGTGGTACCTTCACAGTCGAGGTCGGCATCAGCTCTACCACCTAGCAATAAAACATATGAAAAAATATCGCTACTTCTGCTGAAAATCTTGAGAAGTCATTCCAATGTTAAGAATTAAAATACCAAAGATGGTTCTAAAACTGTTTTAATGTCGCTCTTAAAGATTATTTGAGCAAAATCCTGTACATATTGTTACAGGATTAAAATCATAAACTTCAGAAACGATTCTAATATTGGAAAATAAAAATAAAAGACGGCTCTAAAATAAGTTGTCATAAACATAAAACCTCTTTATACTTTATAATAAACTCTGAAACAAACAGATAATTCAGACCAACAATGGCCAAGTCAATCTGTTTATTTAAAACATAAAAGATTTTTAATATTGATATGGTCACTATAAGATGTTGTTTGGTTAGCTAATTATGTTATAACTTAAGACAGAAGGTCCCTTAAGTAGGAACTGAATAAATTAATCGACTTGGATTTACATGGATCTCACAACTTTTTACGGTAGAAGAACTAAGTTGCGAGACTTGTTTTTTACAAGTTTTGTTTTTGATGGCATACAGATTGTCCAGAGGCGTGTAGTTCAAGCCCCCATTTATACGATTTCACCGTCTATGACACCGCAATAATAACTGGCAATAGGTAGCCTGTCATGCTGGCGTTCGTGCATATAAGGTGACTTTCGTTTACATATACATTTCATATTGGAGACTCGGTAAGTGGTCAGGACCAAGGTTCAATAACCCCTTCTGTAAAATAAGCAAAATAGAATTTATGCTTCCTATAATTAATCGAGTTGAGGTAGTTCTTTAACAAGTATAGAGGCACAATTAAAATTTTCATATTTCGCAAATAGGGTTATTGAAATTTGGGCCCGACCACTCACTGAGTTTCCAGTATAAATTTGGCTGCATAAACGAAAGTCACCTTATGCAATATTAATTATGAAAAATAATCAAACAAGTTATTTCGGTTTCAGTCTTTATAATATTGTTTTAACATTTTTGGTAATTTTTCTCGACAGCCACTCCGAAGCAAATTAAAAATATTGTAAAGAATAACAGGAAAGTTTTCGAAAATACGTTCCCTTCAATTCTTCGAATAATTTATGACGTATAGGTACATCACATTCTCATTATACGTTAATTTTAATTTGAAACTTTATAACTCGACTCACAGGATTTATCGTCAGGTGCCGCCACCATCTTCAAGCAGCGGTACTCTATAGGCACCCTTGAAGCTGTCGAGGGCGGCGGATGACCCAGGTTGTGGACCCATTCCGCCGTGACCCAGTTGGAAGGGTCGCACTCCGTTCTGGAGCCGGGCCAGTAAGCGTTCTCGGGCCGGCAGCCCAGGCAGCGCTGGAAGAAGCAGCTTTCTGATGACACTGGGAAAGGAATTGTTAGCCTTTAATGCGCTATGTAAAGAAACTACACTAGTTCTAAAATGTTGTCTTGAAAAGCTGGTTAAAATGTACCAATTCGCAAGTCTATGATCGAACATGTTCTGTATTTTTCTTGGAATCACCACGTAATTATGTGTATGCAGCTTTTGGGTAGTTAGGTTGCTCATCGGCGGACTAAATGCAAAGACAACAGACAGCAAAGACAACACCGGAACAAAAAAATATTATGGGACATTGCTTCAAAAAAATGATAACTTCACAGACAATATATTATTACGTCTGTGGATAACTTTGCCTTGCTTATCGCTCTTCTCATAATGTCTATGACGCAGAGAAGGTAGAACTTCAATTCTACAAACAAACTTGTAACTAAGAGTATAATTCATTCATTACCACACGTGCAGTTTAAAAGAAAGTGAAACAAATTGCCGACTATTAGACCGCAACTTATGGTCAAGGGATCACATTCCTTCACTTCGAGAGCGGATTCCTCGGTTCCAATAATTATGCAGTACCCGGCACACGACGGCCTGATGGTCGGCAAAATAGCGGCAAACGCGAGAAAATGATGCATGATTGCGACGTCGACGGTTTAAACAAACGTAACTGCTGTTTCTGACGTGCTCATTATAAGTGCGTCGATTGGCTGCGCCGGAGATGATCGTTGTAGCGAAACGTGAAGGCAAATGTCAGGTGTTGTCCACAATATTGTACCATATTCGTAGGAACCAAACCTTTATCTCTAGCTACTTAGGAGCAACAGGATAATAAAGTAAGTTTTGATATCCGAATTATCCGGCTCGCAGGACCAGAACACCGTTGTACTAAGGGTATTTTTTGATCCTTATGGTATCAGAGCCTTGCTCTACTCATTTAAGTAGGTTGGCTCTTATGGAATCAATGCACAGTGCGGTGAGTACAAGAGTCTGTGGAAGTGAAGAGAACCCGTCTATAATGAGGCGTGTCATACAGTTGGCGAGTGCGGTCAGCCCAGCGATGCGTGAAGCGATAGCGTCGATGGACTCCGGCGCCGCTGGTCTGCTCCTACTTGATCATCCATTCTACCGATATAAATAGGGCTCAAGTGGATCACTAAATAGAAATGGGTAAAATGATAAACTTATTATAAAAAAATAGGTATATAGGTATATAATAGTAATAATTTTGTAATAGTAATAATTTTATTGACACCATCAAAAGATTCTACTGTACAAAATAATTTGTGGCACTAGCCTCCATACTAGGATTCCCTGGTAACATGGAGACTAGGTCCTTCCAAAATGTATATTATATCTAAAACAAAATTTATATAATAATTAATAACATTATTCACCTATGAATTAGATTATAATCTAATTATAATCTAATCTAGATTATAATCTAATTCATAGGTGAATAATGTTATTAATTATTATATAAATTTTGTTTTAAATTAATATAAATCAAAATTTATATAATAATTAATAACATTATTCACCTATGAATTAGATTATAATCTAGATTAATAAGGTAATAGTTTTTTGTAAAATAATGTTAAATTAATATAAATCAAAATTTATATATTAATTAGTAACATTATTCACCTATGAATTAGATTATAATCTAGATTAGATTATAATTAGATTATAATCTAATTCATAGGTGAATAATGTTATTAATTATTATATAAATTTTGTTTTAAATTAATATAAATTATAATCTAATCTAGATTATAATCTAATTCATAGGTGAATAATGTTACTAATTATTATATAAATTTTGATTTATATTAATTTAACATTATTTTACAAAAAACTATTACCTTACACTTCATTACATTGATTAAATATGAAATAGATTAAGTACATAAAATTAATAATTAATAATACGAACTCGATTTACAGTGAATACCTGCGTTTAGTGTGGGAGAGGGAAGGTGTGAGTGTGTGTCAGAGAGTTGGGGTGGATGTGCATGTAGGGTATGTATGTGGGAGGGTATGTGTGTATGTGTAAGTAGGTAAAGTTTAATGGTTCTGTAACTACTGCACAATGTTGCTGCGGTACTTTAGTTGTTAGGTAAGTAAAATTTTGTATTAACATTTGTTTTGTTTACTTTTGTGTTTGGAGGATTTCTTCAGTATCTTGTAGGTGAAGGTTTTTACTTGTAATGATGGGCTATCAAAGAGAGATTTTAGGTATATTTAATATTATTTGTGGTTAGGGTAGACTTTTCGAATTTGTAATAAAAATTGCAAGAATTATATGTACAAACAAAATAATTTTATTTTTCATAGGCCTGAAAATAGCTATAAATTATACGCCCATTGAAATTCTAACATTTGCATCTATATTTAGTTAATTAACTATATTTGTATAAATTGCTTAATAAATTACATAAAATTGTTTTTTTTTTTAACTTTTTATTATTTATTATTTCTAGAATTTGTAACTAAATGTGAAGAATCGACCTTTAAGGGAATAGTCCCCGTAAAACCCTAATTTATTCTTCATTATATTAAAAATCTGGCAATTCATCCATCAGCCTGTTTCGTCCACTGCTGGACATAGGCCTTTCCAGGATTTCACCACTCTTGGCGGTGAAGAAATGCCCATACTCACACACGCTGGGCAGGCGGGTTGGTGAGCGCGGTGCCGAAACCCTTGCACCAGTGACGCCGCTGCCCGTCACCAGTCTGTTTTAAGGCCTGGCAATTAGGGATGGATATACCGCCATCCATCGGTCCCAGGCAATGGTGGGCCGCCTGGTTTTGCCTGAGAGTTGTTCTCTTACTCTCCCCCGAATAACTTCGGGAGGATTTGCGAGTAAGATGGTGGTACCTCCACATTCGAGCTCGGCATCAGCTCTACCACCTAGAATACCTAGTATTACATATAAAAAATATCGCTACTTCTGCTGAAAATCTTGAGAAGTCATTCCAATATTAGGAAGTAAAATACGAAAGATGGTTCTAAAACAGTTTTAATGTCGCTGTTAAAGATTATTTGAGCAAAATCCTGTACATATTATTACAGGATTAAAATCTATATAAACTTCAGAAACGATTCCAATATTAGAAAATAAAAGATGGCTCTAAAATAAGTTATCATGTCGAAATTCATGTTCATTTGAGCATAAACCTGCACATATTATTAAAAACCTCTATATACTTTATAATAAACTCTGAAACGAACAGATAATTCAGACCAACTGAAGATTTCTTTAATAATAAAATTTGAGTAGAGAGTCGTCATTTTGACTTTTTTCCAGAATCCGTCGAATGCCGGTATTTTCGCATGGTCCAACTGTGATTTATGCAAGCACAACCTAAAGGTAGTCATCCGAAAACAGAATTTTACCTTAAGCATCTATGGAAATAAGGCCTGGAGCGACAAAAGAAAAGTAAGCTTAGAAAAAGCTTCCTCTATTATGACTTCAAGTTACAAGTAAGATGTGGGTCATCAGTCTATACAGAGAGCATCAGCATCCACCAAAGCAACCGTCTGCTGTCTACATGTCCAGCGAGTATTAGTCCAGGCTGGAAGGTGCTTGTGCACCCGACATAAAATTTGAATATCAATTACGCACAGTTGACCTAACAAACTCCTAGTACCACCAATGCTGGTCGGTTCAACATCGCCCGCGCCGATAGAAAGCGGCCTATGATAGGCGTCTGACATAATTGCTCACGCCTTGTTGCGTGCATCTTGTCCAGTTATTGAAATCGTATCTGCCTATTTTGCGTACAGTTGCGACACTGAAACTAATTTGTTACTGCAACGCGGATATTTTTACGTAGCTTTTTGACGTCACTTTGTATAAGAATTGAGTCTTCATTGCAGTCACAGAATGTTGCAGTTACATAATCTTTGTAATAGTGGTTGCACAAATTAATAATGTACCTGAGTGGGAGGGGTGGAATCAGACGACACAAGCCACAAAAAATATCGCTACGCTCCCGTAGCACTTCTGCTCGCACCCTGTCTTTTAAAAAAGCAAACGAAGAAGTATGCATTGATAGCACTTCTGACACCCTTTTGGGGAGACCTGGAGGCCTAACATGGTTGCCACTTGAACACCATTTTGATGGTTTTAAAAATGGTGTTAAAGTGGCACTATGTTAGGCGTGCTGACGGTATCCATCCATCCATCAGCCTGTTTCGTCCACTGCTGGACGTAAGCCCAGGATTTCGCCACTCTTGGCGATTCTCCTGGAAGAAATGCCCATACTCAAACACGCTGGGCAGGCGGGTTGGTGAGCGCGGTGCCGAATCCCTTGCACTAGTGACGCCGCCGCCCGTCACCAGTCTGTTTTATATATGGCCCGGCAATTGGGGATGGATATACCGCCATCCATCGGGCCCAGGCAATGGTGGGCCGCCTGGTTTTGCCTGAGAGTTGTTCTCTTACTCTCCCCCGAATAACTTCGGGAGTATTTGCGAGTAAGATGGTGACACCTCCACAGTCGAGCCCGCCATCAGCTCTATCACCTAATTACGGTATACGGGTGATAAACTACTATTTATACTAAATTGTGGAAGTGGGAGAGCCCTAGCTGAATTATAAGTACCTATAGTTTTTCATCATATCTCTCTGATAACTTTATTATGATGCACATATTTTAAGATTTTAGACTCGAATGCATAATTTTTTAATTTAGTACAATATTTTGAACGCAAGAACTTAAAAATAAATGAACCGGTAGCCAAAAGAAAAACTACATAGGTATATGTTTAAAAGAGAACGCTGTGAGTAAGTTCTTTATGTTGCACGTAAACAACCAAAAAACCTTTGAAAATGCTATAACAGCGAAACCGGTAAGGGAAATAATATAAATAAGTGGACAAGTACAAGTGTTTTTCAATCAAAAATGTATCAAAAGTTCCACCAAGTGCCAACAATCACAAGCATCAATTCCATTCTTTATGTTGATTCTGATTTCAGTCGATATTTTTCGGTAGAGACTAAGGTATAAAAAATCTTACCACCTAACGACCAAAAATGGTCGTAAAGCGATCGCTATCATTGTCAAGACTGTAGGCCGCAATCTTTTATCGCATAACGTTGATTAGTATGGTAACAAACAAACGAACCATCATTCTGATTTATGAAATAAGAAGATAGTACCTCTTTACTATCTACTACTTTACTGTGGCTAAGAACTGATATGAATCTTTGATTTGCACGTTTCATAATATCAACGTTCTCTCTGTGTTTTTAATTGAGAACGCAGCTAGAAGACTCATTCAGTAATGACTATCAAACATTGATAAGATAAGCTGGCACAGCTACTAAAAATTGACCTATTTCATAAAACATCAACATAAAAAGCTGCCCACGCGCACATTGCTAAGCTATTCGTTTCGACACTCTGCCGCTTGTTTAAGGTTCCTTCATCAAAAAATTTAAACCCTACATTGATGTAGTTTTGTCATCGTCTGATGATGTGTGTGTTCTCTTATTTTCTTCTTATGGTCTTCTCTATCTTCTCTTCTGTGTACAAATTTATAAAATGCTATGTTTTTCATTGCAATTTAATAAGTTTCAAGGAAGGTTTTAGGGTGTGGATTATGTTGTGCTCTGGTTAAAAAAGTAAGTAATCTGTAACCATAATATTTTAGGCAGTTAATTCGTGCCGAAGATAATAAACAACCCGACGGGGATGATACGGATACTTATATATTTTCCTTTTTAAGTTGTTGCTGAATTTAATTTAATTTAATTATTTTTATACAACGTGAAATTTAAGTCATTGATACCGACTACTTACCGAGTCTTCTGTATGAATCTGGCTGCATAAATTAATGTCACCTTATAGAACGTGAAATTTAAGTCATTTTCTTAACAAAAACTCGTGGTAGTTACTCGTCCATATGAACAACTTTTACTATGGGGCCAACCCTGAAATCGGGAAAATTAAACAGCTGTTTCATACATTTTTAAATTTTCTATAAAAATGACTTAAATTTGACGTTGTATACTTATGATATGAAATTTAAAAGTTATGTCGCAGACGTATTCTCCACTATATTTCATCGGAGTTACGGAACCCCGTAGCTTTGCTAGGAGCTCGCTTGACGGCCATTTATAAATACGATTGTCAACACAAGAACAAATAAATATTTATTCAGAAGTCGTTGCGAGAGATGAGTCTGTATACAATTGTTTGTGAGGGCGGCTGTGCGTCCGTCATTCAAACATTGAATTCAATTAGAATTATTTAAAGTTGCATCAGTGACAAAAAACTCGTTCCTTTTGTTTCTGTTTTGTTACAATAAACCAATTGCGACGTGACCTTAGCTCTCCGTAAAATAAATATACCTAACTTGAATACTTGTGTCGATTCGGTGCAGCACGAATTAACTTATTTGACAGGGCTGACGTCATTTTAGACGTCCTGTCCTTTTTTTTGGTACAGAAAGACTGCTTAAATTAAGTTTAGTCCTGTCAAATAAGTCGTGTTATATACCAATAACTATATTATAAATGTAATATAACAATACTAACTTATACAGAACTATAACTATAGAAACTTAAAAACAAAGGAACCTGTGTTATTATATGATAACCGATTAGTACAGAATAAAGCTACAAAAAGTGATTACACCTCTACATCAAACTAACTGTGGAACTGAATAACACAATTTTTTAAAGAAAGAGTTTGCTCTTCTTTGTTTATTTTACTCACCATAATTCACTAAAGCGCCAACCAAAACAATGAACACTAACATTTTCAACCAATCGAAATTCCGTATTTTCAAAACGCGTCTGCCCTATCAGCTTTCTGTTATCGGACTAATCTACAAGACTGTTTTATCTTCATACTGCAATGTTATCAAGTTAACATTATCAAAGGGACACTAAATTATTTTGACGTTTCGTTTTAGGAGAAAAACGAAAAATTACTGTCATAAATTGTGGGTATTTTTAGATTTTCGACCTTCCGGCTGAAACGTCAGAGATTTAAGACGATCATTGCTACAAAAAAATTCCAAACTTTTTCCATTTCTTCCAAAGATTTAGCTGTTCTCTTTTTGTAAAATACCTAGGTATGTTAAAGGGTGTAGATTTACGAGTATTTACTATTATTATTACTTGTTAATATTTGTTGAATACTTTCTAGTGCTTTCTGTAGTTTACTTCTGTTGTGTTTCCTTAAATAAATAAAAAATAAAATACAATACCAAGGAATTAAATCAACCTACTGTGTCAAAAAGATTTTCAGCAGAAGTAACGATATTTTTTATATGTAGTATTGCTAGGTGGTAGAGCTAATGCCAGGCTCGACTGTGGAGGTACCACCATCTTACTCGCAAATCCTCCCGAAGTTATTCGGGGGAGAGTAAGAGAACAGCTCTCAGGCAAAAAAACCAGGCGGCCCACCATTGCCTGGGACCGATGGATGGCGGTATATCCATCCCTAATTGCTGGGCCTTATATAAATCAGACTGGTGACGGGCAGCGGCGTCACTGGTGCAAGGGTTTCGGCACCGCGCTCACCAACCCGCCTGCCCAGCGTGTGTGAGTATGGGCATTCCTTCCAGGAGGACCGCCAAGAGTGGCGAAATCCTGGAAAGGCCTATGTCCAGCAGTGGACGAAACAGGCTGATGGATGGATGGATGTCAAAAATATGAAGTATTGACCATTGAAATATGCAAAATCTAATTTTGACTAAACCTGGGTAATCATTTTGATTTGATTACATTTACAACCCATTTGCGAGTGATTGAATCAAAAAGATAGGATCATTTTGATCCCACTGCGCCGCGCCCCGTACGTAAAAGCGAGATATAATCGCTCAAAACCTAAACTACAAATTATGCACCAACAATTAGATTTCTTACTGAACAGGACAAGTTGTATTTTTGACTCCTTCGTGGGCGCGGTCGAAAAGGAGCGACTTGTGGCCTGCGGGTGATCGATCAAATATTCGAACCATTTCGACCCAATATTTTACAAAAAAATTAAAGAATTTCACAAAAAGGGTCATCGACTTATCAGTAGATATCACAGATCGATAACACTTTTTGTAATTTTGCAAAACAAAATATTCCTCCCATAGTGATTCTGGGCTGAGCTTGCGTTTTTAAGGAACACAAAAAAGTATACGAATTTCACAAAAAGGATCCTTGAACCTTCATACTGAGCACTTACTGAGTCTTTAGTATGAATTTGGCTGTAACCTTGTATTTTAGGATTTTATATAAAACATTTTAATTTTCACAAAGTTTTTCTTAACAACTAGATATTGTTTTCTTCGAAGAGACTCTAATTTCTTGGTGCCAACTTTGTATTAATAAATTAGCCTAGTAGCTGTAAAACCTTACAAGCACAAAATGTTGAATTCCTAATCATCATGTAGTTACAAAGAGAAAATTTATCGCAAGAGCTCCCTTAAGTTTGCAGGTGTAATCATCGACGGAAATAAAATTTAATGTAACGTCAATTTTAGTTTTTGCTGCGTGTTTACAGTATCAAATGGGTTTAAGCGATTTGTTGGCAGATGTACTGCAGAGCATTAGGGCCCAGATTATCAAGAAAATGCTGTCGTCCAACCAATTCAGTAACGCTTGATCGACAGCTGTCATTTCATCAATATTTTACTGTGTGTCCACTGTATTACTATGATATCTATGTAGGTGTGGAACATAAAAAAAGAGACTGCAGAAAAAAAAACGAAATAAAATAATTAGGTAATGAAGGTATGTAAATTGGAACCAATACTTCTCAAAGCGATTAAAATTAACATTCTCGCATTACATATTATTTATTATGTACAATAGCGTAGGAGGTGATTAATAAGTTGGCAATTTTTCACTTACGTCCTTGTTAATTAAACGTGTTCGTTAATTTGACCATTTGGCTGATTTTGGTTATACCTCCTTTTGCAGATTTTATCAAAAGAAGCCGCAATTTAAGTTTAAATTACACGCGTTGACCAATGTTACATAATCTTAAAAAATATTGCATTGTTGCCCCGTTGTTCCTCTAGACCCATTTCACAAAATTACACTTTTGGTATGGCGTGACTTGATGGATCGTTATTTTATTGGAATTTGGACTGATGTTAATTACTAAAATTGCAAAATTCGATTGGATAGAGACCATAGGTTATTCACACCTGAAATTTTGATTGTAATTATGCTTTAGTCAATACAAAAATCATAGACATAGGCAGCCTAACGCAACACCCTTTAGGTGGAAAAATGTATGAAAATTGCGCAAATACGATGAATGGCGATGTTCTTACTCTTTCGCTCACTTAGCTTGTCTCTGTCTAACATTGCGTTGTAATATTATATTCTCTTTGGACCAAAGATATATAATAATGGTACCTGCTTTGGACCAAAGCTATATAATGGCTTTGGACATAGGATTCCAAAAATCAATAATATTTATGACATAATAATGAAAATTCTGAAACATTATATGTCAACGGATCATGGCAGTTGGCGGCAGTTTTAACGGCATGTTCAAGAAATCAAAGTACGTGCATTATACAAAGCGCAAACAGTTGTGTCTTGGAAAAAATTGTATGATTTTTTGAAAAGTCCGGTGGTAAAGTATGTTTTTCTGAAAAATTAATCCGAATAAATGGTTTTGAACGTACGGATGACCGTCATCTTGAGAACTGTCGATGGCTAGAGTTCACGCCACAACTGAAGTCCTGCGACGAAGTCTTTATTGACTTTGGAATATGAACCCAAATGCCTTAATCCATCGGACTTCAGTGGTGGCGACAGTGGCGGATCTAGTGCGAGCCAGGGAGTGGGGGTCACAACATCCAAAATTGCAATAAAAACCTATTAAGAGCGACTGAAAAGATCAAACTGAAAAAGGGCTCGCCTGCGCCAGCGGGTGAAGGGATGCACATGAAAATCAGTTATTTTAGTATGTGTGGATGATTAAAAAATTTGATATAATTTTAAGTAAATTTAGTGTGTTTGTTACAAAAAAATTATTAAACGAGGCGAGGTGGCGAGGACTCTACAATTGACCAATGAGTTTTCATTATGTTTTTTACTTTATCGTTCCGATCCATGCTTATAATTTTTACGTACTTTACATGCAGTTCAGCTGTCTAACTTTGTACAAGCTTATACAAATTCATGTATAGAGCACGTCACAAAAACGCAAATATCTCATTTTTCCATACTTTAAGATATTAATGGTTTTGGTACAGCTTTTATTTCGGCAAAATCCTTTACATTTAACTTGATTTCATTAATTGAACATCACGGATTCATGGAAATGGTCAAGTTCAGTACTAGACCTGCCATTCACCTTTATGTCTGACGTTTTGAAAATATTTTCTTGCGAGTTTTTTGAGCCTGAATAGCTGTTTAAAGTTGACAATGTGATTATGTTTTCGTAAACCAGGTGTGGGAGATTTGTTAACTATAATATTAATTTATAAATATAATTACATTATCTATTAATACTAAAGATTTATGTATTCTATGTTTAACATGTATTCAACGGTATAAAGATCTTTCCTAAGATAGCAAATTAGGCGCTGGAAATTTTAGATGACTCGCATGAAAATGTGAACCCCTTGTGTTTGTAAATGTCTATCACTTTTGAACGTGAAAATTGTTGGTGAAAAGGGGTTGTACGAGTGTGGACTGTTCTAGTATACCTACATGTTATGGTAACTATCAGGAATGCTAAACCGATTTTATTACACTGAGGCTTGTACAACAGCTTTTATTTGCCTCGCATTTACCTCTAGGCAAATATGTTAATTTACACTTAAATAAAAGCAAACATCTTCGAAGTGAAGTAACAAGCTAAAGTAAACGCCGTTTACTAAACGGCTACATTTCAAGACGTGTTGTATCTCACGCCATCATCCGTTCAGCCCACCTCTAGTGTTGGCCATTTTACTAAACTGGCTGCATACAAGGTAACATAAATTTTTACAACCAAATTCATACTGAAGACTCAGTAAGTGCTCAGTATAACCGATCGATAAAATTTTTTGCTAATATCGCGAAATAAAATATTTTGACCTCCCAGTAGTAATTGACGTTTGTAGGGACAATGAAAAATAAAAATGATGAATTTCATAAAAAGGTTCATCGAACCTTGATACTGAGCATTTACCGAGTCTTCAGTATGAATTTGGCTGCATAAATAAAAGTCACCTTATAATAATAATAAGGTCCTACAATTCAAAGTGAAAAAAAATTAACAGTTGATAGAGTATCCCTAAAAGACCCATTCCATCAAAAAAAAATATTTTTTTGCGTACTTTTTTTCATTTTTCCATAGAAATTTAGTCAGCTGATTGAACCAATTTGTACTGGGAAGTGAAAAAATTACTAGAGCAAAAATTTTTTCATTGTATGGAATTTTTTCATCTTTCCATAGAAATTTAATCAGCTGATTGAACCAATTTGTACTGAGAAGTGAAAAAATTACTAGAGCAAAAATTTTTTTCTTCGTCTGGAATTTGATCAGTGAACGATACATGATCTACCAGAGAATTATTTTCACTTATAATTGTAGGACCTTATATATCCTGTAATCCTTATTTTTCTACGCATAAATTTTTGGCTCAGTCAGTAATTATTGATGATAATTAAACAAAAACAAGGTACAAAATACGAGTATGGATTACCTGTTCCAACACTACGTACTCGTATGTCACACGACGCGCGCGCACGCGTCCTGTCTGCGATCGTATCGCGCAGGTCACTATGTCATGTTAGACTTTTAGCATGCCCTAGAACATTCAGATCTTAGAGTTAAGGGACATGCGATGAGGACATGCTTCTAATGTAGTTGAGGATAGACACGAAGGGTTTTGCTGGTCCGAAACGGTCAAAAATATAAATAAATTGTTCGGAAAACAGAATGCTACAATGTAAGTCAGTCGAGTAATTCAGAGACATGAAAGGTATTTAATCCATGAAAAATAAAAATAATATACAATACACGAATTAGAAATAAAGAGTTTCAGGTTCAGAGGACACAGAAGGAAGGTTTCTGAGGGTTTGCGGAAGTTCATTCCAAAGTCGAACTGCATTTACCGTAAATGATTTTGAGAAACGATCAGTGGTGTGCGCTGGTATCGCCAGAGCGATATGATGACAAGACCGAAGCGCTCTGTTGCTGCGTTCAGTGCGTAGGACAAATCTATTTTTCAAATAATTAGGGTAGAGGGGATTATGAATAACATTGCACAGGAGAGAAAGAATGTGTAAGTTCCTGCGAAAACGAATGGGTAGCCACTTTAGCCTGCAACGAAACACGGAGACGTGGCTTGGTAAGGCGTAATGGATCTATTAGTTAAAATCGCAAATTAATTTTGGTATTTTATATTGATAAAGCCTACTAGAAATAGGAAACCAAAACTAAATATTCTAATAGAATCTGGTATACTAATTCAACGGTACAAATATATCTGTCAATTTCTAAATAAAAAATTAGAGAAACACCATAATTTTGTTTAATTACCGAAAAACATTTTATATGCATATCATTGCACCTTGGGTCTGACCACTTACCGAGTCTCCAGTATGAATTTGGATATATAAACGAAAGTCACCGTATTACAATTCAAAGTTTACCTCACTTCGCTTCGCATGATTTTGATTTGTACCAACAAATACTGCAACAATCACTCTGAAATTGATATATGGTAAAGTTGAGGACTAATGCTTTGTTAACACAGTGGTGAAAACTAGATTCCATAAAATTTACTCTATAGAAAAATTACAAAGTTAGCTCCAAACCGTACAATATACCTACCGATAGCATTCAATGAATACTTGAAATTAGATCTGAAACGTTCCATAATATAACTGATATTAGTATAAAGCAGCTGCAGACTGTTCCATAAAGATGAAAAAACCATCAGTGTAGCCGCGATTTCAAAATAACTGATGTTTTTGCATGCGCGGCACCTGATTAGAGTAGGATAGACAGTTAAAAAGCAGAAGCGTTAGAGCAGGACTGCGAATTGAGGTATTATGGTCCCTTATGCGAAGATTATGTCAGTGGTATAGTAAATGTTTAAGAAATTCGGTAGCACAAAAAAATATATCCAAATGATCGCCGACATCCACCTAATCAAAAGACGGTAGCCAAATCGGATGACCGTTATAAATCATCGACAAACCAGAAGATTCAATTACACGGCTACCGGAAGAAACACAAGTGGCACTAACAAATCGACCAAGATAAATAAAAAGCCTTTTTATCGAGCCGAGGAGGCCTTATCGAAGCGAGTATTTTCCGAAAATTTATCGAACGCTTAACGTTTTGGTCCAGAATTAATTGGACCCCTTGAGGAGAAAGTGCCGCTTTTGAATAACATCGCTTAAAAACACTCAGCCCGAAGATCGGCTGTCGATTATGTCTCGTTACCGACGGCATCAGATACATGCCGGGTACCGAAACTGGACTGATTAGCAATTAAAACACTTTCGACAAAATAATTGGATATCTCTGTGTTATCATCATACTTAGATGACTCCTTCGAAGATAAATGTTTTTCCGCACACTTGATCATGATTGACACACTTCCAAAGTGGAGCAGATATAGCTGTTCCTGTATTTCTATCTCAATAGAAAATATGGCATGCAACAATTAACATCAGAAGCTCCGCATCCATTAGCAAACCTTTATCTAACAGACAGCCACAGATGTGGATACCGATGTGAGGATGCAGATCTACCTAAATGTCTCCTTATCTATCTAAGGCATCCACGTGGCTACTTACCGCGTTCGCATCAGGGCTGTAGCCAGAGTGTTAGAGTAAATGCACTTGGGCCTATTCATAAGCGAGATCGAATTGTAAATGGCAAAGTGGAAGGTCAAGTCGAATACCAAGGTCCCTGAGTAATTTTGGTATCATTATTTATTTTTCGCTTTGCCTTTTTAATACGCAATGAGCTTACATAGCCGTTGTAATAAAACTCATTTTTATCCTTGTGATAATAAACCTTTCTTACAATATTTTTTTCGTCTTCCAGCCGCTTGTGAATAATTAATAAGGCTGAAAGAATCATTAAATAAATCGTTTTCAGGTCATCTCCATTTCATGTCCTCTAGAAATAGTCCTAATATCCGTCAGCTTTTTTAATAGTTACAGATTTTCAGAGGCTAGCAGCAAAAAACCGACCGTAAACTTTTTACTTGTACTTTTTTTTGTGACATTTTATATAAATTCATTGGGCTATTTAATTTCATTTTAGAATCCCATTATCAACAATTATTGCTACCTAAAAATGTTGCATGTCGTAAGCTACCTAAAAAAATAATCCAGGGTTTGAAAAGGGACAGACTGAAAACCAGCGTTGTGTTGCCGATTTACAACTCACAGCAGATGCTGAGTCTGCTCCTTTTAATCACATATGTGCAAATTCAATGGAAATTTTTCATTAATAAATAGTACATTACGATACGAGAGCGATGAAACGAGAAAAAGTTTCTCGCACGAGTATCGTATAATATTTTATAGCACAAGTGGGGAAAATGCCGACTTTACGCAAGCGTAGCGTGCGTAAAGCGGTCATTTTACGCACGGTGTGCTATAATATAATGAATAAGATTTTTTAAAGCTGCAATGTATTTTTTTGTGATAGATAAAAAAAATATCAATTTCAAAAAAGGTTTATTATCACAAAGACAAAAATAGGTTTCATCACACCGTACGCGTCTGATGGAAAGCGTCGAAGAGACCTAGGATGAAGCGCATACGCCCAGAAAAGGGGTGATTGAAAGAAGGCGAGGTGTCAATGAGTATGTCCAGTACCTTCCGCAAAATCTACAGAAGTCGTTAGCGGAAGAATCACCCAGCTGCCTGTAAGCACTCAGTACGGCTTCTTATGACTTCATGCATTTAATTTGCCCTTGATCAGTGGCGGTCCGAGGGGAGGGGGGGGACAGGGACCCCCCCCCAAATCATTCATATCAACTCGAAAAACCCCAAAAACTTTCGGTTTTCGAACATTTCAAACAAACTATTATCTGCCTACTAAGGTAAGTACAATTTTTCAAAATAACGTAAAAGGAAGTACACTATGCAAATCAGAAAAGCACGTGAAATACCTATTCTTGACAACGCGGGCGTTGGTGGCGGTGACCTCATGTAGTTGGCCTCTTGAACTGTACTTGAGCCTAGACGACCCCCCCCCCCCCCCCCCAATCTTGAGCTGCAACCACGCCTGCCCTTGATTCTCAGCGATTTTGCTCTAGCGAATTTACAGTAATCAGTAATTAGTTGGTGCCTTCTGCCCTGGCTTCCAATTTACCCCTTTACTGTGGCCCTGGAGGCAACATTCCGCGTCTACCGCCGGCGGCTGCCGACGACGCGCCAGAAAGACCATGACAACTTTGATCTTGGACACCATTTCGCACATCTCTCGACCACATTCCCTTCTTTACTTTTTGCCATCCTTATGTGCATATAAATAGGTTGCATTTTTCCTTGATACAATGGTATCGGGAAATCGGTCCCGGTAAGCGGTCAGACATATTTGGTAGCAGATTGTCTGGGTTTGGAAGCGACATGACACTTCTGATCGATGAAACGTGCTGATATATTCGCAAGTTTGTTGGCTTGACTTGGTACAGAGATATCTACATTGTTTATGTTGTGTTTGTGCCGGGACAATGGTTAGTTTTAGAGCGATTTTGTGATAGAAATGTTTAATACTGCCTCGAAATTGCCCATCATATAGTCTAAGCTAGGATATGTTTAGTACCTACTAAACAATAGTTCATTTCAAATACTATCTTTATTCTTTATTGCACATAAACATTTAACAATAACACAATACAGAATACCAGAAAAACTGTACAAAGGGGAGTTTATTTCTACGGAGAAATCTCTTCTAGCTAACCTGTGGGTGTGGTGAAATGTAAAATTATAAAACGCAGGACATTGTGTACAACAACATAGAATAGATAACTACGGGATAGATGAAACAGCTACATAAAAGTTAAACTTATACATTATGAAATAAATTTACATAAAAGTATATAGATACAAGCCAAAAAAATATACTTACGATATTATAAATACAAAGACATACTTAAGATAAAGAAAAATATACATACATATACGTACATACACTATTTAAAGCTAAAATTTTTTGATGTTAATTACTTGTATTTTTAACGAAGCCACCGTCGTTTCTCTGTATCCTTAAGGCGACGCATTAGAAATTTTAGTGACATGGATCTCCATTTCTCTCAGCAATAAAAAAACATATGTAATTACCAATTTATATACTAGATTAAGCATTTCATTGACATCATTTTGCCCGAAGATTTAGTTGATTTATTAATTTTCATAGCAGAGAAAAAAATATTTAGAAAACCTCTTTTAAAACAGAGATTTCTATTTTACTGACAAACGGGAGCGAATGAAGCCTCTAAGATTTTTATTTCAATTAGTCTAATACACTTCAATATGGCCGATTGGATTTATTAAATTACTTATACATAGTTGTCATTTTAAATGAAAAATACTGTTTTGCCGCATACGACCTTACGGCATAAGCTAGTTCGTGAGCGTAAATTTGTATGGAGAAAGTCCCCCTCACTCCACTGCCCTAAGGTGCCGATTTGGAATTAAAAGTTTATCAATTCCTCGCCTTAACGAGTATTACATAAAAACATGAAGGTGTCAGCTAAAAATTATAGAAAAGGTGTCTCTTAATTTGCTTTATATTAATATAATTATATTAATATATTAATTAACTGAAAGGATTATATTTATTTATTTTTCATCCGTCCATTCATCAGCCTGCTTCGTCCACTGTTTGATATTAGCCTTTCCAAGATTTCGTCACTCTTGACGGTCCTCCTTGTCTCATACTCATACGCTGCGCAGGCGACCCTCGCACCAGTGCAGTGCAACAGTTATATTTATTTTAAACTAGTCTTTGATCGCGGCTCCGCCCGCGTTATTTTTCTGTCCCGTTTTCGGCTTGTCGGTTATTTTATGAACTCCCCTTTTGGCCAATATGTCGATCATGCGGGTCACTACAATGATACCTTTGAGTGATTCTTGAACGGAACATTATATCGTACAGACAGAAATACTAAAATTGTTGTGGTTTTGGTCTCAGTGCAATACTAAAAAAAAACCATTTAAATTAAAATTTCGCAAAAATATTTAATGTACAGAGACGACTTATTTACAACTTAATTATTAGTATATAAGGTCTTACAATAATAAGTGAAAATAATTCTAGGGCAGATCAGGTATCGTTCACTGATCACATTCCAGAAGAAAAAAAAGTTTTTTGCTCAAGTAATTTTTTCACTTCCCAGTACAGTGTTTCAATCAGCTGACAAAATTTCTATGGAAAGGTGAAAAAAAATCACGCAAAATATGTTGTTTTCGCTGAAAAGTGCTCTATTTGGGATACTCTATCATCGGTTAAACTTTTTTCTCTTTGAATTGTAGGACCTTATATAAAGGTGACTTTTGTTCATATGACCAAATTAATACTGGAGACTCGGTGAGTCGTCAGGACCAAGGATCAATGAAAAATATTTTTGTGCCTCTATACTTGTTCAAAAACAACATTGACTCAATTACTATCTAAGTCTATTTTGCGTATTTTACAGAAAGGATCATTCAATCTTAGTTCTGACCACTTACCGAGTCTCCAGTATGAATCTGGCAACACAACCAAAGTCACGTTATATACATATAAGTATAGATAACCATGCGCCCTTGTTATTCAAACTAACTTAATTTAAATAAATACCAACATTTTCAGTTAACATGTTAACTGCGAAAGGAATTATTGAACGCAATAAAACTTTACAGCGTTCGATATCTTGCCGAATCGACAGTCGGCTTCGGCACGAGTGATGGGTTCGCGTGACTGAAAACATACGGTAATGGACGGGATCGTAATCGAATGCATTTGTATTCGGTACCGAGGGGTTACGGTGTCGATCACGCTATTCTGTGCAACAATACGCGTATTATGCAACTTTTTGGTGACCAACCTCTTTTAAAAGGTATTTCTATAATTGATATTTTGTTACATATTAAACGCGGTAATACAGCCAAATTCTTGGTTTCCCTGCTCGGTGACAGCGATGATTTGAATAAAGTCTTCTATTTAATTAAAATCTATTTTAGTTTAGTTTGTGATATTATTATTTTTAGGTCTTTAATTTGTTGTTATATGGTTCTAATTTTGTGTGAGATTTTTTTAATTTAAGTTTTGTAATAAATAGATAAGTAATATCATTCCATTGAATTCCAATGTTGTATTCCTTCAACCAAACACTATGGAATCGTATTGTAACTATCCATCAGTCCGTTTGTCACAAGAAAAATAGTTCGTTTAATAATATGTAGTTTGAATATAAAAATTACTTGAATTAATGCCAGTTGAGTTTGTTGGTTTTTGTATTGGTAGAGATTATCAGCTAATCAGTTTTATTCAATAAATACCGGCCGTAGCATGATACTGGGCGACTTCTTTTATCGCGCTTTTTAACGTGCACATCTCTTAAAATAAGCGATATAACTTCCACTACAGTCTCCAAAACAAAGGCCAAGTGGCGCCGCGGGATGTACCAAGGCCACAGTTCATGCTACGACCAAAGGACGGCTTTTTATTTACTTCTGCAGCAATTTTTTGGTAGGTAATATTTTTCGTGGATACTTACTAGTCCAAAAAGTACTCTTGCTCATCACATCACACGCTTGAGGAATTCTTGAATGATGAAAATTTTAAATAGTATCTTCCTGTCTTGTCATAAATTATCAATAGTGAATTTTTTTTCCATGAATACCTGTATTGCAAAACTTTTCATGTTTACTGTTTAGGAGAATTTATTGTTGTTTCTTTAATTAATAATGTAGTATAGTTATTTAATGCATGACTTTTTTAAGACTAGCCTTTGCCCGCAGCTTCGCCCGCGTTCTGTGAATCTTTGCCCCGTTTTCGGCTTGGGCGTTATTTTATGAACACCCCTATAGCTTATGTGTTGACCGGGATAACTGCAATGATAATAAAATAAAAAACCACATGCCAAACCGTTGAGTAGTTCCAGAGTTAAAGCGTTTATTCAATCTTTGCCCCGTTTTCGGCTGTGCGTTATTTTATAAACAACCCTTTCAACCTATGTGTTAACCGGGTCACTACAATGATAATAAAAAAAACCGCATCTAAATCCGTTCAGTGGGTCTCGATATAGAAACGAGTTAGTTAAATCTTTGCCCTGTTTCCGGCTTGGGCGTTATTTTATGAACAGCCCTTATACCCTATGGGTTGACCAAAGTTACTACGATGATAATAAAAAAAAGCTTTCAAATCCGTTGAGCGGTTCTTGATTTAAAACGGAACATACAGGCAGACAGACAGACATACAAAAATCTAACAGTAGTTGTTTTAGCCTCAGTACTACCAATAACCCATTACATTTAAAATTTTGCGAAAATCTTCAAAGTACAGACACTACTTTTTTACTACTTTATTATTAGTATATAGATTAAAAATTTGTATGTATATAAGACGCAACATATCTGGCTCATATTGTATGTAATACCATCTAACTCATTAACGTTTCATTTTCATTTCAACACTTTTTTGACAGACTATACCTATGTTGACAAATAAATGATTTGATTTGATTAGTTTACGCAATCCCGGTCGCTACAACTGCCAATTGGGCTTATTAACTGAATCTACAAACCGATCTGTAGCCAATCATCACGCCCAGAGCCTACCCGTCGAAACCTCCGTCAAATTTACGACCACAATTACGCGATCACCGAACGGCGATTACCCATACTGTTTGTGTAATTTTGACTAAATTATCACCTACCTCCTATGGGCCGCTCGTTATTTACATAATTCACTTCATAAACACAGCACATAAAAATCGATTGGTGTTAAAACCTTTAAATTGAATTCTGGGAGCAGCGTAAATAAGTAATGCGGGGCGCGAAAATCGTTGAGCGCCGTTTAAAGTATCGTTAAGGCTTGTCTCGAACGAAAATATTGTAATCGCAGTGGAACAGGGGTCGTGAGTTTATGAGCTGCGGACAGCGGCTGCCATTATGCGCAAGAGTTGATTTAGTTCATTATTCTGTACGCGGAATTCGGCATACCCCGGGTGGTTTTGGTAGCGTTCGTGAGAATGGATATGCGTCCACAAGCGTTCGAGACTGTTAATGGTCCTTTATGGGCATCGATACGAGGGGCACCATTAAACTTCTTCGTTATACGAAAAAGAAACAAACCTCATCGACACGTTGTCGAAATTCAAAATAATAGTATGTGTGTGTCCGCCAAACAGTTAAAAAGCCATACATAATATCTCATCGATCATTATCAATATTAAAGGTTTCATTAGGTACTAGTTTTTGCCCACGGTATCAGTCGCGTGTAAATTTCTTTCAATTTTTGAGTTGTATCGATCGTTTTCGGCTTGGTGGTTATTTTATCAACACCCCTTATAGCCTATATGTTGACTATAATGGTAATAAAGAAAACCGTATCCAATTATCATTGGATACAATCATATCCGTTGTGTGGTTTTGGAGTTACAGACATCTAAAAATTAAATACCGTTCACAAGTAAGTCTAATACATATACATAATAATATGGGAAAAAATAACCTACTTATTAATTATTCAAGAAGAAATTAAATATTCTTTGGATACATATAAGTTAATGGATCGTAAATGTGAAGTTGTTCGTCATAATTGCACGTGAAATAAGTTTTGTTTTAAACGGCTTGTACGTCTTTTTCGCACTTGACTGGTATTTTTTTCACGTATAACCAACCATTTGTTCAAAGCACGCCAATGAACCAGCCAAGCAGCGCTTTTTCTTCGGACTTGATTCACAAATATTGAGATTTAGAACTGAAAACCAACTATTTTTTATTTAAACAAAATATAGCGTATGTTCAATGTCCATCAACGATAGTGTGGCCTTTTAGTAGTGAAAGAATTTTTAGAATAGTTCCAGAGATTCCAAACAAACGAATTTTACCTCTTTATATGTGTATATCTAAGTTTACTATACTACTAATAATAAAATAGTAAAAAAGTTGTGTCTGTACATATGAATATTTTTGCGAAATTTTAAATGAAATGGGTTATTGCTACTGTACTGAGGCCGAAACAACAATTTTTAGAATTTTCGTCTGTCTGTATGTTCCGTTTTAACTCGAGAACTACTCAGCGGATTTGGATGAGGTTTTTTTATTATCATCTTAGTGACCCTGGTAAACACAAAGGCTATAAGGGATGTTCATAAAATAATGTCCAAGCCGGAAACGGGGCAAAGATTAGGCAAAAATTCACAGAACGCGGGTGAAGCTGCGGGCAAAGGCTGGTAGATAATATAGGTAAATTTCGGTATTGTATGATTTTGTACACATGGTCTCAAAACACTTGATAAATATAAAGGCCTTCCTCTGCTTAGAATTAGCAAAGACTGAAATCTAAAAAGGCAAAATAAAACAGGCTTTGAGTGTAACGTGATTTTAATGAAATTTAATTCAAGTTTCGAGTTCAGGTCTTCAGAATACTTTCAAAGATTGCCCAACCGTTTCGGTTCTTGGATCCAGTCATGAATGAATGACAAGTTGTCTTTACGAAATATCCTCTGGTAATGAAGGCAATGTTCAGGTTATTATCTAGACTAGATAGGGAGGTGCAATAGAGGCCACTTTGCACTATTTTATTGCATCATTCAGAGATATCCGGTCCAGGAACCGAAGTACCGTTTTATAAGTTGTTTATAGTTTAATTAAGGCGCGGTTGTTATTCGATCAGGTACAGTGGTTATTTCTGGGATAATAGAGAAAGTAGAGACGACAATATGTAAAGACCACCAAGCTGTTCTTTAGAAGCGGGTGCCGTGAAGCATTGACTCGCTACAGGGAGTAATAGATGATATTGATATAATTATTTAATAAGTTTATTAGTTCCACAGCAAATTACATTTGGATTGTGACTTTAATTTATGCAGTCAAATTCTTACTGAAGACTCGGTAAGTGCTTAGTAACAAGGTTCGATGACCCTTTTTGTTTTCGTGTTCCTTACACAAACGCAAGCCCAGCTCCGATTCAATTACTATGGCACGTGAATATTTTATTTTGCGAAATTAGCAAAAAATGTTATCGGTCCGTGTTACTGATCACTAACCAAGCCTACAGTATGAGTTTGGCTGCATAAATTATAGTCACCTTACACGTTATTAATAAAAAATTGCCTATGCGAATAATCAAACTAAACAAAATAAAGTATGAAGGAAAATTCCTTTTTTTTTGCTACAAGCTAAGTTAAAGAAAAATATACTACTCAAAATAAAAATTACAAATTATAAAATTAAAAAAAATTAAAAGCATTAAATTTAATTGAGAAGACAAGAAGAAAAAGGTAAGGAAGTAAAAAGTAAAACACGTGAGATTTTTTGTTGTGTGTGTGTTTGTGTATATTCTTTGCTACAAGCAAGGCAAGTGAACATTTCTGGACCCTGGATAACTTCCTAGTTTTGAAGATTCTTTCACTAGTATCACTACAATAATAATTCTAGAATATTGGATATCCATCGGATTGTTTGTATGATCCCTTGTTCCTATTCTCAATCGGATTTATCTACTTACAAATAAAAAGTAATAAGTAGAATAGACCTAGAGGATCCAGGGCAGGTACTGCAAAATAAGTTGCTAATATGCTTTTTAGAAAAATATACTTGCGATTGTCGGCACTTGGTGAATCTGGAAACACCCGACCAACCGGGAGAGATATATGTATACATAAATATATTTAGTGAAACTAGTACAAGTGTTTTTAATTAAGATGCTTTTTAGAGTTTCATCAAAAAACATAAACAAGGAGGAACAAAACTAACTTTTGATTCTAAGAAATCTCATAGCTATACGTATATTGTCGCCGCTTCGACTGGGCCTAATATAGTTTAATCTCAGATACGTTCTTTATCTATGAGTTGAATCAATGCCTAATAATAAAATGTTAGTGATATATTTTTTTGCCATTCATTTAAGTAAGAGTATACTAGTATACATGTACAGGATAGTTTTTTAAGCGGGCGTGAATGGTCAAATCCAAAACTATTGGAAATAGCGAAAAATTTTCAAAGTAGTCTCGGAGCCAATTTTGATGGAAACCAAAATTGAATAATTAGATTTTTGAAAAAAATAATTTTCTTATCCGAGAATAAAAACCGCAAATTTTTGCTCCATCCGATAGTGTCGCGTGTAAGGATCAAATTGTAGACATAAAATCCAGAGGTGCAATTGTGTATTCAAATTGATTGTCATGTGGCAATTCGGCTAAGCAAATTAGCCCGTTTGACAATTGAAATCGTACATTTTTGGCTATCAAATGAATAGACTTGTCTTGTTTTGTTGTTGACAACCACACAAGTACGATTTCCATTGTCAATCGAGCTTATTTGCTAAGCCGAATATAGCTATATGACAATCGAATTTGAATACGATTGGCTTACACAATTGCACCTCAGGTTAGTATTTATCTACACTTGTCCTGATCATTTATTATCCATCCATCAGCCTGTTGCGTCCACTGCTGGACATAGGCCTTTCCAGAATTTCGCCACGCTTGGCGGTTCTCCTGGAAGAAATGCTCATACTCACACACGCTGGGCAGGCGGGTTGGTGAGCGCAGTGCCGAAACCCTTGCACCAGTGACGCCGCTGCCCGTCACCAGTCTGTTTTATTTAAGGCCCGGCAATTGGGGATGGATATACCGCCAGCCATCGGTCCCAGGCAATGGTGGGCCGCCTGGTTTTGCCTGAGAGCTGTCCTCTTACTCTCCCCCAAATAACTTCGGGAGGATTTCCGAGTAAGATGGTGGTACCTCCACAGTCGAGCTCGGCATTAGCTCTACCACCTTCATTCATTCATTTATTATACTCGTTTTTTTTATTGTGAATGAAAAATAAACATTAAAATATAGCATTATTTTCTTACCAAAATAACATGTTTTTTTAACCACTTTTTTAATTCTCATTCTCCCACTAAGTGGTGAATTTAGCCCATTCCGGCATGTCTGGGGTTTAACTACAAACCAACGCAACGCGCCCATGGGGTGAACTGATGTATTTCGTTGTTCTAATTTATTTATTATTCATATATAATTTAATCTTTTGTCGTTCAAAAGTTTCGTTTTGGTTTAAAACGTCTGAAAGCAGTGATACTAAAAATAATTTTACTGGAAACAGCAAAAAAAATAACCAAATTTTGTGCCTGCAAAATTAAGGAAAGCTTAAGACAAATGTAACCAAGATTTTAGGGATTGTAAAAATTGGTAGGGTAATGAGTTTAGATAGAACAATATATGAGACTACACAGTATTAAAAAACTCGTGTGATACTATTAAAATGTGTGATTTATTAACTTACACTCGTGTTTTAATAACCCCTGTTACACATCAGTGTCATATAAACTACTATTAAAGAATATGTTTGGGTTTATATTATCTGTTAGCCGAAACTTCAAAAAAAGAGACTGTCAAAAATGTGATCAAAATGTTCATTGATATCGCACAACACTTGACGTAAAAATCGTCAAATTACATTGCTGTTATGAATATAAATAAATATGATCGACTTGTTTGTCTTTATTATAACGTTTATATATAATATACCGGGTGTAAATAGAGTGCGACCATTAAATGAAACCACATATTCTACCGACCCTACTGAACCACTTTTCCCAAGAGTCATACCCGCGGACACCCTTAGTTTAGGAGATAATTTAGTTCCAAACAAAAATGCGTGAACCCTAACGCACCGACATACGGGCGAGTTTAGAGAGAGCGTCGTCCGTGAAACCTGCAGCTGTTTGAGGTATGTAGATATACTGATTAGTAAAATAAAATTTAAATTGAGAGTGAAATATATTCCGGGTCCTCTCCTGGGTCCGGCATCAGTCACAATGAACTAAGTACAAAAAAATAAATACCTAAAAAAAATAAAAATAGTATCATCTAGCCTAAATCTGACCTATTTATGTACAAAGAGTATATAGTCATAGATGGCATTGCTTTTGTATATGTGAGGAGCGTAGATGAGATAGAAGAATAATGTTTTAGATTTACAATGTTTCAACTTTAAAACCCAAGTTACACACTCGTACGTACGAGTATGTCTACATTGTTTATCTCTTCTCTCTAATCAATTACAAATTACAAATCAAGGTCCAAAATGTCGCCGTACGACGTCGCGCCCAACACAAAACGTTGCATGACGTTGAGCAAGAGCATTAATTAGTTCGATGAATTCAGGCCAATTATATAAAAAATAATTATGGTGTACAGATAACACGCCAGGGAAAGCTCGGTCAGCCCACACCTAATAAATAGATTTATTGAGATGGCAATGAAAAATTAAGGATAAGGGAAAAGTAATTTGATTCACTATAGAATTTAGAAAACCGGTCAAGTGCGAGTGGAACTGACCCGGCGAGGGTTACGTACTATTCTTTGTTTGTCTATTTATGATTTGTACTCACTTTACCTTAAAAATATACATGCCCATATTTTACAGCTATTGTATTTCTTTTCATATTTTGAAAATCAAAGATTTCTTTCGCTTAATTTTTCCTGTAATTTTTGTTACATTATTATCATAAGAGAAAAACTCGTAAATAATTCAAATTTATTTATTCAAAAATTAAAGTAACATAACAGATTCACATCTAAATCATAACAATAATATGTTCTTAAACTAAAACACTTACTTTCATATTTCTCTCTAACATTCCTCTACATCATCCATCAGATAACTTATTCTATCCACAAAAATATCACACTCTGGTGCTTCGGCAAGCAAGGAACAAAACATGACGTGTGCTCACACAAATATTTTGTCTTCTAGAATATATGATGCAGAGATTATTTAGTTATTCTACCGGAAAAGAGATATACAATGAAGATGCAGAAAAAGAAAACATTTAGTATACCGTCTACCCCTTATGTCCGAGACCTAAAAACCTATCGTCCTCGCCCAAAATGCAATTACAGTCGATGATAAACAATCTTATTATCTGAAAGGTCACGGCAAGTAGGCCAGCGGGGTACGGCAGCAAGCACGTAGTACACCACTCGAGGTAGCTGCTGGAACACAAAGACGGGGCTGCCGAAATAGGACCAATCATCGACCATCTGTAGGGTAACCAGGAGATCATCTTATCTGTGGTAAATCTTGTGTGTGGTTATAGTGAACATACCAGCAAATTAACACATGTAAGCAGGGTAGCTCAGTCGGTAGGGCAATGGACTACCGATCTTGGGACTCAAGTTCAAATCATGTCGGCTGAGCATGTACCAATAGTTTTTCAAGTTCAAAATATGATATCTCGCTTTGACAGTATTTATACCTATCAATATTTCTAAAGAAAGGCATAACTTATGTATAACCTCTGGTGACAACATGATGGGTCAATTCATCTCGGTAAACCCTCCTATATAAATAATCCCCCTAACATCATTAAAGATTAAGGCGACAATTATTGCTGGTAACCCCAAGTGCGTGCGTCTCATACACTCGCACGACTCATCCCGCATTGATATCTCAGTTGCTCGACGGGTAAAATCAAACGCGAACGCGCTGATATATAAATTCTTCAAAAATAATCAAGGGAACTCATTTGTTGCAATAATATATTAAATTTAACTAAGTTTGAAGTTTTTTCTTTCCATACCTAATTAATTTAATCAGATCTTAGTTAATGCTCTTAGTAAAAATTCAAAACACCAATCATCATCATTCCATATATTCTGTAGTTTTAATTTTGTTTTTTCAATTTTTTTACTTGAATGGTGTCTGAATAAATACCACGGATTACGAATGAAAAAGGAATTTGTACTTTATTAACTTTTTGGCAATTGAAGTTTTGTGGAAAAGTTCCTTCGAAAACATGGTAGCCCTATTCAGACGTGCTTGTGGTTGATAGATTTTGAAGTTGAGCTGAATGAGTCAAGGACAAAGAAACAGATGAAACAACTCGTTCTTTATTATGTCCTGTGTGCAATTGAAGTTTTGTGGAAAAGTTCCTTCGAAAACATGGTAGCCCTATTCAGACGTGCTTGTGGTTGATAGATTTTGAGGTGGAGCCGAATGAGTCAAGGACAAAGAAACAGATGAAACAACTCGTTCTTTATTATGTCCTGTGTGCAATTGAAGTTTTGTGGAAAAGTTCCTTCGAAAACATGGTAGCCCTATTCAGACGTGCTTGTGGTTGATAGATTTTGAGGTGGAGCCGAATGAGTCAAGGACAAAGAAACAGATGAAACAACTCCTTCTTTATTATGTACTGTGTGCAATTGAAGTTTTGTGGAAAAGTTCCTTCGAAAACATGGTAGCCCTATTCAGACGTGCTTGTGGTTGATAGATTTTGAGGTGGAGCCGAATGATTCAAGGACAAAGAAACAGATGAAACAACTCGTTCTTTATTATGTCTTGTGTGCAATTTTTTGTTGACTACGTGTATACTTATCTAGGTATTTGTTGCAATATTATGAAAGCGAAAGTTACTGAATAACGTGGGTTGGTAACGGCTCGCCTTTGAGAATGTGAATCTAGTACTTATCTTTACTAATAATAAAGTTGTAAAAAGTCTTGTCTGTGCGCTGAATATTTTTGTGAAATTTTAAATAAATGAGTTATTGGTGTTATAGGTGGTAGAGCTGATGCCGGGCTCGACTGTGGATGTACCACCATCTTAATCGCAAATCGTCCCGAAGTTATTCGGGAGAGAGTAAGAGAACAGCTCTTAGGCAAAACCAGGTGTCCCACCATTGCCTGGGACCGATGGATGGCGGTTTATCCATCCCCAATTGCTGGGCCTTATATAAAACAGACTGGTGACGGGCAGCGGCGTCACTGGTGCAAAGGTTTCGGCACCGCGCTCACTAACCCGCCTGCTTAGCGTGTGTGAGTAAGGGCATTTCTTCCAGGAGGACCGCCAAGAGTGACGAAATTCTGGAAAGGCCTATTTCCAGCAGTGGACGAAACAGGCTGATGGATGGATGGATGGAGTATTGTACTGAGGCAAAAACCACAATTTTTAGATTTTAATGTCTGTATGTATGTTTCGTTTTAGCTCGAGAAGCACTGAACGGATTTGGACGCGGTTTTTTCTATTATCATACCAGTAGCCCCGCTCAATATATAGGTTATAAGGGGTGCTCACAAAATACCAGCCAAGTCGAAAACGGGCCCGGCCGTGGGCCGTGATTGAGTAAATACGGCCGGAAGTATTATTACGTAAATAAAAAGCAATAGTATCTCAGTCCGTAGGACGTTGAACCCTCAATTTTTAGACACAGTTTGAATCCTGCCAGTTGAGATTTTCTACCTATGAGCTTTTTGGGAACTTCTGTAGATATGCCTTTGCCCGCGGCTCCGCCCACGTTTATTCAAACTCTGCCCTGTTTTCGGGTTGGGCGTTCTTTTATAAACACTCCATACAGTCTATGTTGACCATGGTCACTATGATGATAATAAAATAAACCGCATCCAAATCCCTTGAGTGGTTCTTGAGTAACATACATACAGACTGTTTTTTTTTGCCTCAGTATATTCTGATAAATTACCCGTTTTATTAAAAATTTCGCGAAAATATTCAATGCACAGATACGGCTTTTTTACTACTTTATTATTAGTAGGTACTAGCCTTTGCCCGGGACTCCACTCGCGTTTTTTCAATCCCTGCCCCATTTTCGGCTTGGGCGTATTTTCATGAACACCCCAGTATAGCCTATATGTTGACTAGGGTCACTACGATGATAATAAAAAACCGCATCCAAATCCGTTGAGTGGTTCTCGAGTTAAAACGGAGCATACAGACAGACAGACAAAAATGATAAAAATTGTGGTGTTAGCCTCAGTACACACATGTTAAATTGCTTCTATCGCCAAGGGTTTGCTGGTAGACATTTCTTTAAGAGATAAGCTCGCCTACATGCATAGACTTTCAGATTAAATGTAATTACAATTTTTGTGTGTGTAATAAAGAATTCGAATACGAATATTTTCCAGTCTGTGTTGTTATTTTAACAATAATAATTTGTACCTTGGTAATTGTTAGAATTTATACAAATTGGTGCTTTGCTGAATGTGGAAGTTGAATTTACAAAGGATCGTATTAAAGGGCCCTTTAAACGCCTGCGCAGTTACCAAATGTACGGTGAGTCAAATATCATGATCGAAATACAATATTCAAAATAAGGCTGGCGACATATTCGTGACATACCATCCCATCCCACGGTGACTGCTAGACCAACTTGATTTCGGACAGGCTTTATAATCCATTGATCAGAAATATGAGAAAGGTTTTTGGTGCAAAAAGTCAAGGAGTTTTGAAACTTGGTAGAAATGTAGACTAGGCTGCTTTTTGTATGAGTATAAGTTTGTGACCTCATGCAATTGCCGCTCGCGCCGTCTCGTCTTGAAAAAACCGACCAAGTGCGAGTCAGACTCGCGCACGAAGGGTTCCGTACCATAAAAACGGCAAAAATCATGTCCGTTGTATGAGAGCCCCCCTCAAATATATATATATTTTTAATTTAATTATTTATTTTTAAAGTGCTGATATAACTAAATATTCTGTGAATATTTCAAGCGTGTACCTGTTGCCGTTATCAATATCGAGCAAAAAATCACGTTTGTTGTATGGGAGTCCGCTTTAATATTTATTTTACTCTGTTTTTTATTATTTGTTGTTATGGCGGCAACAGAAATACATTATCTGTAAATTTCAACAGCCTAACTATCACGGTTCATTAGATACAGCCTGGTGACAGACGGACAAACAGAGAGACGGACAGCGGAGTCTTAGTACTAGGGTTCCGTTGGTTACGGAACCGTAAAAAATTCGTCCAACATTGTTATTTGGCATATAAATCCGATCCTGTTCATTGTATACTTATCGAATATATTTCAACATAAAAGTTGTTTTTTTACGAGTAATCGTCAACCTTTTCCATTTTTCTGCTTAAGTATCTGTATCTGCTAACGTACCAAGAAAAGCTTTACTTATTCCCTATAATATTTCCTTTAAGATCCTCCCTGTTCACAGTAAAGTCAACATATTACACTTCAGATTATAAAACTTCAGTAGCACGCCGCCATTACACTATATCTGTTGTGAAAGGTAAATTGTCACAACCCTCAGCAAACAATTATTTTGGACAGAGAACTAGAGAGTATTTGACTCCGAAGTTATGTAACACCTATCCTCTTTTGTTAGATGTAACCAAACTAAAGATAAGCACCCTGAAGCCAAAACCACTGAAGTTAGATATAAAATTAGATTGTTAAGATTTTGCTGTGTTAGATAAAATAAAAAAATGTCTTTATAAGCGCCACGCCAACAGACTGCTTTGGCGAACTTTGTTGAACTTTTTAAATGTAAAATTATAGAAATAAAATAAAATAAAAAAATAAAAAAAGATAGTGGCAAGAAGTGACCGCGGCTCTATGAAAATAATTTTGTCATTATACATCGAACTTAATATCCTGGATATTCCGTCATAAAGAAGTGTTCTCAAATAAAATACATTTGACATCCCACATCAATTCAAATATTCAAAATTAAAAATTCACTTATTAGATATGCTACTAACAGTAAATACTTACATGTGTGAGGTTATCGAAAGAATTATCCCCGATCTCACAGTTGAGAATTGCAAGTTAAGCACTGCTTAATTATAATAGTCGCTTTAGTATCGCTTAGCGAGATTTCCTTTATTCAGAAACTGACCATTAGTCTGCTAAAAAATGCGTTTAATTGTATTGTATATTATTTTTTATATTCATATTTTAAGATGGGGGCGTGATTGTCCCACGGTCGAGATCGCAAACTTAGAACTCAGGGCCACTGAGTCTGCATTTCTACCTAGTTACAAAACTCCTTCACTTTTTCCGCAAAAACATTTATAACCAGTGGGTTATTATGTCTTTCTATGCTACCGACGCGGCGGCGGCGGCGGCGGCGGCGTGGGATGATGGATGACGTATTGTATCATAGGTATAAATGTTGGTAACACTTTGTAGTAGATTGACATGATATGGTAGGAAAAATAAATAGGAAACCTGGATATTGTTATTCATAACTTTACTAAAAATCTTCAGAATGTATATCAACGTCGCTGTCATTTCAAAAAGCCGTAAGTAAAAATAACAAGTCTTCAGGAGACAAAAACTTATTTTGTCCAAAATTTTATTTTAAGTGCTACATATTCGAATATAATAGGTTTTATTTTTAAGTTTCATACATTCATTCATTTATACACACAAGAAGAATCACACTCAAAACTACGCATAAAGTGAATAAAAAAAAACCGGTCAAGTGCGAGTCAGACTCGCATAAAATAGGTTCCGTAATTCTACAGTTTTGGGAACAGTCAGGAAAAAAGTATTTAAAATCTTGCCCATAACTGTTTATGATAACTTAAAAAAGAATTGATTGTACCACAAAAGAGAGACACAAATATTTTTATACCGTAGTCGAAATAAAACTCGAGGACGAAAAATTACATTTTGTCATTTTATCATCGTGAATTTCTCAACCGTTATATTTTTCCTGTAATCTTTATATAATACCAAATCACCATGATTTTTTTTTTCGATCCTCCAATTTCGGAGATAAGGGGGGGGGACATGCATCTTTATGCATGCATGTGGTTTTTTAAAGATTTTTCGAAATTGGCGCCAGTTAATATAGCAAAAGTATCTATTTTTATAATTAGCTTTTTCATATCTACAATTTGATACCCATATTGTATTTTTAGGATATTATTTTTTATTTTTCTCACTTTTACATTGGAAATATTTTTAACAATTTAAAAATTTTCATTTTTTTACACCATATTGTGTATGCAAGTGAATGCTATTTTTGTAGAAAATTTCAAATCTTTACCTTTAACGGTGCCAAAGTTATGAGGCTGTGACATACGGACGGACGGACGGTCGGACAACGGAGTCTCACCATAAAGGTTCCTTTTACCTTTCAGGTTCTACGGAACCCTAAAAATATGAAAATTTGAATATACGACTTTTTGAAATGACAGCGACGACAATATGGTAGAGTGAAGGATAAAAATAATTATTCATATACTTAATATTATACTATTAAATTTTTATAGAGTAAGTAGTAAGGATTTTAGGAAGCTTGAGAGCTTCCACAACACATTTTGTCTCGTCTCGTCCTTCTTAAACAAAATTTAAACAACCTGTGAAGGTCTAAATTAGTACATTAATAGCTATAATGATTGCATAATTTATCTGAGATTGCAATCAGTTGGTATGTCTCGATATTTAAATTGTATTCCGATGACTTTGCAATTTTGATTAACTAACAATCTGCACCGGCTTTGCTCGTAAAGTTTCCTGTTTTTTTTGCCAAAGTATAATACTAAGTTACCAATGTATTGACCTTTTATGGTCATGCTGCACAAATCAATTTTCTTCCTATTCAGTGGCAATTGACAAATGATAATGAACTTTTGATTGAAAAGTTCATAATTGACAATAATAAAAAATCGAGTAATTACTTGCAAGTGTGCCTTTATTTTGCGAACACATTGTCTTTAATTAATATCAGCGATAGAAAATTGATTTATATTTTGTTCAAATAACAGGCACTTTTTTGTTTTAATTTAGGTTTTCTAATTTATTTTGTGTAGTTTTTTATGCTTATAATATTAAATAAATTGGCCATTTGTACTCTACATAATGGTTTCTAGACGAAAATAGACAATTAAAATTACCTGTAAACTTTTTACATATCATACTGAATATGTTCCAAAAAACACGAGGCAAATAAAAAAAATACAAATGTTTGTTAACTCTTAGAAATTATTAAATTAAAAACATGATATAGCTTGTACAATTGCACATTATATACATAAAGATACTTGAATGAATGTATATAAAGCTTTCATAGTTATTATTGTTGAAATAAATCACATAAAAGCTCCTTCTATTTACGATTGCACCCCTCTCAACTTGACGACTCATTATAGATGTATATTATACATATACAACAACATTAGTATTAAATAAGATACACAGAGTGACCGCCATTATAGAAGATTAGAATTTCTACATGTTGACATACATCCACAGATTTCTATCTGCTACGATCCTGACACCCCTCTCATCTGTTCCACGTCCATTAATCTAGTCAGACAAGCTTTTGACGCGGTCCTACTCTAGTTGGTTGGTTGCAAGTTTTATCATAAGTTAAGTACACAGGTGCACAATATTTTTAAATTCCTCGTGTTTCGGAAATAATCAAAATCACGTATTTTTAGGAAACCAAAAAAGTGATACGATACGCGATGAGTCCTTAACAAAATAATAATCAGACAATAACAATCATGCATATAAATTTAAATGCAATCAGAAATATAATTTGTGATGACAAAACTTTTAATAACTATGATCATAAATCATAAATAACAAAACTGTAGTGTTCTTTTGACTTTCATTTTATGTAATGAAAAGATAATTCAAAAGAACTAGGTGAAAGTAGCCGGTCAACTTCAAAATGATCTTTAAAAAACAGAGACATTATATGATAATGCGCAGGTCACCTTAAAATTAATTTAATTAAGACTTCAATTAATATATACTTACTTTGTAAAACTTTCAGGTTTAACAGCCTTTTAAGGACTGCCTGTCCCAAAGCCGAACTTGAGTGAAGTTTTTTCGTGACTTTAGTTGCCCATTTTTACACCGTGCAAAAATGAATGCCAAGCTGATTTCTAACAGCAAGAAAAACCTAGGTTCCATACGTGCTATAATATTCTCATATAGTTAAATCCTGATTATGAATCTCAAATATAGTGCGCAATCAAACATCTCCGATATGAAAAAATACATTGTATAGTTTTCTTTACAAGAAATTGCTATAAAATATTTATTTTCAATTTCATATCCACATAGATTGACAAAGATTTACAACAAAAATACATAACAGTTCCCCATTCCCGCCTACACAACGAACCATTCGACAACTGCTTCACACTTTACCGTCCACATTATAAAACAATTCTATCTACCACTAACCGATTTTTAGCTAAGGACATGGGAGTCCTCTATAACATCTATTTTTGAGTTCATAATCAGGAATAAAATAGATACTCGAGACGTAATAAGTAAGCCGTGCGTATTTTATTGTACTGTTATATAAGTTCTTATAACATCTGAATTCCAGTAAAAATATAATCTTTAAAATTCATACTTTTAGCAACCATAAAATAATTATTTATTTTCATTTAAAAACCATTTGCAGCTACCAGTATTACTAAACTCTGTGGGGAGTCCATCACAGATTACTAATGAGATTTTTTGAGACGCGATATCGCAACGGTTTTTCTCAGAAATCAGGATCTTCATGATTGTAATTTAAGCCTCGTATGGACCCCTTAGCATAAGAAATTGCTATTAAACTAGACCTTAAGCAGATGGAAATAAAATTTAAAATGTTTGGTGTTAACTGGTAAGTTGGTACAAATGGATGGTAAATATTTTGATAAATTAGCCTTTTATCTGAAGATCGCCAACTACCTTTAGTAATAGTTAATCACAGTAAAAAGCGTCGTGCGAATAGTTTTGTGAGTAATTGATGATTAAATAAACATACATAATTAAATTACATAAAAACATTTATAAAAACTCGTAATATAAGGTGACTTTTATTTATACAACTAAACTCATACTGGAGGCTTGGTAAGTGATCTGTAAGACGGATTGATAACTACTTTTTTCGAAAAATAAAATCTTGACGTCCCATAACATAATGTCTATGTCCCATAGAAATTGACTCGGGGCTGGGCTTGCGTTTGTAAGGAACGCGAAAAGACCAATTTACGAATTTAACAAAAAGGTTCCGCGTCCCCCCTCTGCCCAGATAATTTTAGAAAAAACACTGTTTAATAACAAAATAAGTATTTTTATAGCTTGTCAAAGTTACACAAAAATCATAGAAAACTAATTTGGTAATACTTATTGGAATGTGATGAATGAGCTTGCATCGATTTTACACTATACCTGCCTAAGACCGTTGTTTCTTGTTTATATCTAAATAAGATCCTTAACTTTACAGGTGGCCCGCGCCCCCCTTTGGAGGTCTCTGCACCCCCCCCTTTGGAGGTCTCTGCACCCCCCCCCCTTTGGGCCTAGACCAAACGGCTGGACGTAGAAACATGATATTCGGATGATGACGAAAACAACCGCAAAAAAAAAGTGCGAAATCAACTTCTAAGGGTGTAAAATGGTGGATGAAATATTGTATGGGTGTTCGTTATTTTTGCCGATAAAACAATGAAAATTGTTATAAATAACGGGAGTGAGCTTCAATGTTTAAAAAAATCATGTGTCTGAAATAGAGTACAAAAATTGGTCCCATGAAAAATTTGAATTTTCTTATAATTGAAATTATTAATGAAAATTAAAAATGCCTTTTAGCGTTTTTGGAAAATCATCCTTTAAGGAGGTAAATAGAAAATTAAGGTTATAATAATTAAAAAAAGCAACTTAAAATTGATGTTTAGTTTTGTGGCTCGAAATTAGGAATGAGGTGTTTTAGAGCGTTTAGAAAATGATCCCTTATGGAAGTAAATAAGGGTATGAAAATAGTTTTGGCAACTTGTTAGTTTGGTAGTTAAAATCATGAAAATTGGTATGTTGGCAATTGCGAATGACATATTACAGGATTTTTGGAAAATAATCACCTAAGGGGATAAAATAGGAGATGAAAGTTTGCTTGGGATTTTTTTTATTTTTGTGGTTAAAAACATGATAATTAAGCATATAACTTTTGCTTTAACATTGAGAACGACGTGTTTCAGCTTTTATGAAAAATTATTCCCTATGAGTGTAAAAAATATTATATGCAGTGATGCTAGGTGGTAGAACTGATGCCGGGCTCGACTGTGGAGTACCACCATCTTACTCGGAAATCCTCCCGAAGTTATTCGAGGGAGAGTACAGCTCTCAGGCAAAACCAGGCGGCCCACCGTTGCCTGGGACCGATGGATGGCGGTATATCCATCCCCAATTGCCGGGCCTTACATCAAAGAGACTGCTGAATGGCAGCGGCGTCACTGGTGCAAGAGTTACGGCACCGCGCTCACCAACCCGCCTGCCCAGCGTGTGTGAGTATGGGCATTTCTTCCAAGAGGACCGCCTAGAGTGGCTAAATCCTGGAAAGGCCTATGTCCGGTAGTGTACGAAACAGGCTGATGGATGGATGGATGGATGGATACAAATAATATTTTGTTAGTCGATGCTTTAATTTAAATCTTTGGGAGATGTTCTTTACCTATTAGAAATCCATGCGTACGAAGTCGCGGGCGACAGCTAATCTACGTATTACATTAATAAAAATGCACCCGGAATAGAAAAGCTTCCACGATTCAATTCATGAACGTAAAAGAGAAAAAGTTATGTCAGGATCGTAGCAAATAGATATCTCTAGTCTCTGTAAACCCTTTTGGGAGACAGGGTTAATATATGTATTATGTAAAATAACTAATTCAAAGCGAACACCAAATGGCCACCAGGTTGATACAACTGGCCTAATTCGTAAAACGCACTACATTGAGCTAGGCCAGGCGTTTCCAGTTCGAAAGGGCACATGGAAATGGCAGTTCTGTATCGAAAGGAGCTACTGTTATCTACGGAATTCAAAATCCAATAGCGACCGGTGACTCATGCGGCCACTCGCCACACCTGATGCGGCCCTGGCGAATTCCAGACACGATTTAGCCGAAATATTTACTGGCTAGTACATTTATTGGGAAACTAAGCTATGCATTGAAATTAGTTGTCTGCGAAGATTTAGTACACAGCGGTTGGTTTGATAAGGCCTTACTATTTATTTTTGGTTATGTATTGCGGGTTGAAGCGTGAGGAACGTAGATGGTATAGTGTGCCCCAAAACTAATAAAAATGCTAACTAACTTAACTAACTAACTAACTTAACTAACTAACTTAGTTTAAAAAAAATATTGTTCTTTTTTAATAGTTACTATTTTAGAAGAAGTCATAAACGATAAGTCATAATTGGTTGTATTTGGGTTAGTAATAATTATAAGCAACATAAAAATCGGTATGAGGTCGTCATCAGTCGAATAAAAGAACATATTTAAAAGATAATAAAAAAGAAACAAATAAAATAAAAAGTGAAAGTGACATCTGATTCTATGCTTTTGATTACAATTTTTAAAAACCCTTTTCTCATTATATGTATAGGATAAGCTGCTAGATGGTGCTAATGATGGTACAAAAATACTGCTATTGTTATGTATTGTTATCTACAGTGTAGTACGTTAATGATGATGGATATTATATTGTTTATTGGTAAATAAATAAATCTCTAAAAGAGTGAAATACATTTTTATTTATAATAAATAACAAGTTACTTACATGACAAAGACATGTCCCCGAAGGGATGTCAGAAGTGTTTACAAGTGTTGACTGTCAATAGAACATTTGACCTTCGTACGCCCTCTTTTTACTGACGATTTTTAAGTCCCAACGTCATATGACCTCTTGACCTTAACTGTTAATAGCGATCTATGATAGAAATAAATTTCTATATTTTTAAACACTTGGCGATTTATCCATCGCAAGGAGATAACAAATTTAATTTATATTACTGCGGTATATAAAATCAGAAAAGTAAATCTGGACGTGAGGAGCTCTGAACCGGGATCCCGGTTATCTCCTTGCGGGATCCCGGTTCAGAGCTCCTCACGTCCAGATTTACTTTTCTGATTTTCTATACCGCAGTGATATAAATTTAATTTGTTAATAGGGATACTAAAACCAAGCACCTAAATGGACATTTTGACGCGTGGATTAAAGTTTCTTTTGCCCACGTTTTGCAAAATATACAAACTACGAACTTGAAATTAGGCAGGCAGGTTCTTCATGCGACACAGACACCTATTGAGAAAGGATTTTGTAAAATTCTAATTATGAAGGAAGGTATGATATAGAGTGTCGAAGTTTATATCAATGCGCCGAAAGCCTTGTCGCCCTGCAGTCAGTCAGATAGTTGAAAGTGACCGCAGTCACGTCAATGACATGACAACTAACAGTTGCGTAGCTCTTATTTCAATATTTTCAATTTGCTATTAGCAATAGTTTTACAGACTATGTGTTCAGATCGGAATGAGTTTTGTGGTCAAACAATTGATTCCATCTGAATCAGTGCATGAGCTACCGATTCTTAATTTCACACTGGATTATATTACTTCAATTCCGGTTTGAATGTGACCGTCGAAATGAGTCAGACATTTGTAAAGTTTGAAAAAGTTGTGTGAGCGTGATCATACGTTCTCTTGATGATTTGATTTCTCAAAAAGTCAGGTGGTGAATAGCGTCACATTTTTGAATAGAAATAAGAATGTATTTGGTGTGAAAATCTGTATTTGCAAGTATATAGTGTTTCACACGAAAAGCATTTTTAAGGCAATTTGTAATAACGGATAATTTAAGGATCTTTATTTTTTTTTTGAAAATAACTGTGATGTTGCTACAGATAATTAAGTATATGTATCGAATGTACAGTCACCAACAGTTCAAGCTCACTTTTTAGGGTTCCGTGCCCAAAGGGTAACCAACGGGACCCCATTACTAAGACTCCGCTGTCCGTCCGCCCGTCTGTCACAGGCTGTATCTCATGAATAAATTATACACAAATTCTTGTATTTTTATTCCACATATATTTATTTTTATTCTAACTTTGGCTACCGGTTTCGTATTGCACATCATCGGAGCAACAAATTATTAATTATTTAACATGACAGAAAGAAAACAAAAGAAAACATTTTTAACAAGCAAATATAAAATAAACAGAGGTGAATCACCACAGCTTGGGTTAACAAGTTTTTCTTTTGTTTTCTTTCTGTCATGTTAAATAATTAATAATCTGTTGGCCCGATGATGTGTAATACGAAACCGGTAGCCTAAGTTAGAATAAAAATAAATATATGTGGAATAAAAGTACAAGAATTTATATAAATGGTGACCCATTTTGAAACGCAAGCTGTGGTGATTCACCTCTGTTTATTTTATATTTGCTTGTTAAAAATGTTTTCTTTTGTTTTCTTTCTGTCATGTTAAATAATTAATAATTTGTTGGCCCGATGATGTGTAATACGAAACCGGTAGCCTAAGTTAGAATAAAAATAAATATATGTGGAATAAAAGTACAAGAATTTGTGTATAATTTATTCAAGATGATATTCCACCAAGAACCATCAATCGAATCCATCCAATATTTGTATCTCATGAACCGTGATAGTTAGACAGTCGAAATTTTCACAGATGATGTATTTCTGTTGCCGCTATAACAAAAAATACTAGAACCGGCCAAGTGCGAGTCGGACCCGCGCTCTCCCTTACAACAGACATGATTTTTTGCATTTTGATAGACAATGGTACGGAAACCTTCGTGCGCGAGTCCGACTCGCACTTGGCCTATTTTTGTATTTTATCGTCTATGACGTCACAATAAAAACTGGATATATGTAGACTGTCATGTACATATTTGGAGATAATGAAGTTGATTGTGTAGTTTCTAATTTAGTTTTGGTTTCACTACTCTCACATCCTAAAATTTTGCAATAATTCGTACTGATTTAAATTACAAACAGCAAATAACCAAATTATAAAAATAAAAATAATATATAAGGTAATAAAAATATAACCTAATACAAGTAAAATATCCAAGATGTAAAAAAAAATAATGCAGTGATTTTTATGTGTACTTCCACTAACCTTAACTTTGGAAAGTAACGACAAAAATGAAAAAGTGAACATTTCTTCTTATTATTAAAAAAAAGCATACTCTACTCTGTCTCGTCGACAAGACAACAAGCAGGTTAAGAAAAAAATATTATATTAAAATACTAGCTTTTGCCCGCGGCTACGCCCGCGTCGAAGAGATTTTCGTGGAAATAAGGAAAACAAAAGAATATGATTTTTTGAACGACAATATGCAACGGTCACCATGTTTTACCAAAGTACTAATAAATACCATTCAAATAAGCCCAAACTTAAAGGGTCCGCTGTTGTCTGTTGAGGAGATCCCGTACCGACCTCCCAGTCCCATCAGCAGACCCTGGTCACCATGTTTTACTAAAGTGCTAATAAAGAACAATCAAATAAGCCCAAACTTGAAAGGTCCGTTTAGGAGAACCCATACCCACCTTCCGCCGCAGACACCTCGTTTACAGCCTGCTCGAACGCAGCCAGCGCATATTCCGGCGATGAAAATTGTATTCCTTTGAGCAGATTTTTTATTTTTGGAAATAAAAAGAAGTCACACGGTGCTTGATCAGGGCTGTAAGGAGGGTGACCCAGGAGTTTGACTGGCGTGCTGTCCAGGAAGTCCCTCGTTTTGGGTGCGGTGTGCGCAGGTGCATTGTCGTGGTGGAGCAGTAGCCCGCGGAGCCATGTGTTTGCTAACAACAGAGAAAATCTTGATGCTTATTTGATCCCGTAAGGTCACATACGCACTACGCGGTTACCGTATCAACAGACCTTGGTCACCATGTTTTACCAAAGTGCTAATAAATACCAACAAAATAATCCCAAACTGGAAGGGTCTGCTGTTATCCGTTGAGGAGATCTCGTAACACCTTCCAGTCCCATCATCAGACCATGGTCACCTTGTTTTACCAAAGTGCTAATGAAGACCAATCGAATAAGCCCAAACTCTAAGGGTCTGCTGTTATCCGTTGAAGAGATCCCATAACCACCTTCCAGTCCCATCAGCAGACTCTGGTCACCATGTTTTACCAAAGTGCAAATAAATACCAATCGAATAAGTCCAAACTCGAAGTGTCTGCTGTTGTCCGTTGAGGAGATCCCGTACCTACCTTCCAGTCCCATCATCAGACCCTGGTCACCATGTTTTACTAAAGTGCTAATAAAGAATAAATACGAATAAAATAAGCCCAAACTCGAAAGGTCTGCTGTTATCCGTTGAGGAGATCCCGTACCCACCTCCCAGTCCCGTCATTAGATCCTGGTCACCATGTTCTACAAAAATACTCATCAATACCGATCAAATAAACTTAAACTTGAGAGGTGTCCTAAAAAAACATTTACCAGTTGATGATTGAAACCCCAACGATGAGACTACATACGAGTACGTACGATTTCGCAAGGCGTACATACCACATGATTAACTAAAAATCTTATTGAGTGCTTAAAGAATTTTTAAAGTCAGTTCAGTAGTTCTAGATATTGCCCATTATATGCAAACAAACAAACAAACAAATATTTCTTCTTTATATAAAAGTGTAGATAAACTTTAACGTGAGTTGATTTGAACCAGACTGCGTCAAATTCGATATTTTGAAACATGCAGCGCCATCTAAAGTATTAAAATAAAAACAATTTCAACGCCAGCTTACTGAGCCTTTATCCAGGATAGCTTCCCAGAGATGGCGTTTTCTAAGCACTTGAACATAAAAATATTTTAGTTATTGGTCTTTGCTCAGTCAAGAAATATAATTTCAGCTTTAATATTTTTTACAAAAGGAAATACTTTTTCTGAAAATAAAATGAAAGAATAAAAAATAAAAAGTGAAAACAAATTTTAGCAGTCGGGGTTTGAATCCGCGACGATCGACTATGCTACGGCGGCAAACCTTCCATATGTCTCACTAAAATTCTCATTGCGCTGCTCCCCTTTGTCATAGCGTGATGATACATAGCTTTAAACCTTTCCGAAGAAATGCTTTATCTTTCAGTGAAAACTGCATCAAAATCCATTGATTGGTTCTCAAGTTATAAGCGAACGAACAGACAGACTGACAGACAGACAGACAGACAGACGTTGTATTTTATATGTATAGAGAAGAAGAAGAAGAAGAGAAGAAGAGATAGAGATTAAGCATTGCAATCGGTATAGTTTGTTAATTTTTGAAACTTAACACAAAATATTACCAAAACGATGAATTATAATAATTAGGAAGTGACTAAAGGACCGCTAGCGGTCCTTTGATTTTTAATATTACTGAACCGTAAGTCATCGGAAAGTGCTCGGAAAATGGTTTTTTCTGCATATCGTGAATTCTGTTAAAACTACGGGGGTCGCCTCGCTCCGCTACGCTTTTATCGGCTCCCTAATTATGTACTTACATGTCAACCTAACCGCTCCTCCTTGCCGTTAACGGGTATTTAGTCACTTCCGATTAATTAACATAGAAACGCTGACATACACATTTTATTATTTAAAATCTGGCTAGCAACTTCTTAGCATGGTCACAGATTATTACAATAGTTACTACGGCATAGTGTCGGACATCGATTTAGTACCAATTTTTATTTTTATATGGGCAGCTTGAATTTGATGGATTTTATAATAAATATTATTTAATCGATGTTGACAACAGGAAAATATATCATTGATGTTGACGGATGCTGCACTTTTTCCAAATACAGGTCTAACCTTTGTATAGCTTTCATTACCTACACTTAAATGCAATTTTACAATAAAAAATAGTTTTGACAGTACCAAAACTAAAGCCAGCTTAGCTTAGCTTAGCCAAGAATATACAAAGTTTGTACGAAGCGCTGTCTCATAGAAAATAATAATTTATTGAAATTTATTTTCTAAAAGTTTCTCCACAAGAAAATACTTAAAACATTGTACAAAAACTTACATTAAAGCCTTCAGTGTTCATCGATCAAGTCGATTTAAAATCAGATAAAATGAGACATGAATCAGTCCATCAACCAATTTTATTGGCGCCATAAATTTCCAAAAATATGTCTGGCCACGATTGCGGGCCGAGCGTGCGTAGCGGCAGATATTGCCATACAAGTTGCAACAAAGTAAATTATCCGCCGCAAATTTTGTAATTCTTGAAACTACCCATAAACAGTGAATGTGTGCTTGAATTTTATGAAATTTACGAGCATGAAGTTTGGGGTCGTACGGACAGATGTTTGGAGTTGTCATGCTGGTGTTTGTATAAATAATTCCTCAAAAACTACTCAAATGATCTGGGAGGGTATTCTCAGTCCGTCGAATTAGCCTCCTCAACCGTAAAAACCCGTTTTATCTGTCGAACTCCATACATTTCTTGTTCTAGTTTTAGAAATCTCCCCCCCTGGCTGAAATGAGATGAAGTCAGAATTTCCTTGAAGGATCAAGTTGATGCTTGTGATTGTTGGTACTTGGTAGAACTTACGATACATTTTGATTGAAACGCTTTTGTACTTGTCTATTGTACAATTTTATTTAATTTATCCAACCCCCGGTTTCGGTATGATAGCATTTTTAAAGGGCTTACAGCATAGGTAAAATAATTACTGCTGCTCCTTATGTTGTTTTCGTGCAATAAATGCCTCTATACCTTAAATTTTGTTCGGCATTCTTCAAATTTATTTTCTTCAGGTTCCTGCAACAGTTTGGCAAGCGGCGCGGCGTATAGTCGGCGCGCGGGCACGTTATCGGTGTAGCGGTGGTGACGCAAGCGGGTTGGTTGTCAGCGATTATGAGACGGTCGTGCTGCGCCGCGCCGGCGCGCCGGGGCGTCGCTTCTAGCGATCCCGCGCTGCGTACGTACTGTTCCTTGTTCGAATTTCGAAGAAATCTTTTAGTTTTGAGGGCTTGGTAAAATTCGTTAACCCTTAAAGGACTGTAGGGTTAAAACTCACAAAGACAGAACCACCAACGAGTTCGTCAGTCATTTTTAGAGTACGAGTTTGTATTTTTCGATAACTATTAAGATGTTTCGTCGTCAACTATACATTTAGACAAATAGATAGCTAAGAAAATAATTTGTATGTGTATTTTTTATAATATTACCTAACCTTCGCATATTGTTTTGACATTTTCTGGCATTTAGAAAAGCATTATTAACTTTTTATTGGGGTCTTACTCGCGATAATTAACAACATACCTTAATAGACGTTTCGACGCCTCTGTAGGCTTTCGTGGTCACAAGCTAATTAACGAGAGTAGCAGCAAAAATGTACAAGGCACATATCTATCTAATATGGTATGTTGTTAGTTATCGCAAGTAAGACCCCAATAAAAAGTTAATAATGTGTGAAAATCGCGAAAGTTTAAAGTTTACTATTTAGAAAAGCATTTTTAGTTTTGGTAAAAATCTTGCTTTTTGGTAAGGCGGCATAATTTTGGTATTCGCTGTCGATTGGCGGTTCCCTTCTTAGCCAAAATTTTCGATTTAAATACATACGATCAATAATAATACAACAATACCCAATAAATACTCTTAATCTATTCAATCAACGAAAAGCCCGTATAAATTGGCCAAACACAATCGGTCACTCCAATTGTGTATCTATGGGTTAATTAAGAGAGCGCTACACGGCGCGTTCGCCCACGCAGCCCACGCGGCGCACGGCGGCGGCCGAGGCTAGGGTTGCCAGACAATAAAATATTTCCTTAAAAATTGGAATTTTGACCCCCGGTTAGAATTTGTTTCAATATTAATTAATTGTGATGATTTGTACGGAATACCATAACAGTTAGGGGGCATCCATAAATCACGTGACGCGTATCTAGATGAATTTTGAGCATCCACCCGGGGGTACTCGGGGGTACTTGTATCGGTATTCTTGTTCACTCCCACAGTGTCACGTGACTTTTACCATGAGACATTAAAATATTAATATTAGTATTTGCGTTTTTTGTAGACGTTTCATAAATATTAGAGTTCATTTAAACATATTTAAAAAGTAAAACATCAAAAACACAGAACCAGTGTTCTGTGATCAAGAAATCTGAATTACGTATTACTATAAAAGTGATCTACTTTTGTGTCTGGTTTTACTTAGTTACGTTATTCAAACACCCCTCTTTTGCATGTGACCCTAACCAATAGTGCGTTTCAAGTCACGACATAATCGATTATATCGCGTCTATCGTCATTCTGAGTCACTGATGGCCGTGAGAAGTTTGATGATACTTTTAGTGCTGTTAGTGTCATTCGGAACTTGGCCTAAGTGTCACTGGACGACAACAACACCCCTCTTCTTATTAACTTCATGTGACATACCATTGTCGCCCACGTGAAAGAAGAATTAAATAATGTAATTTTATTTGATAGCTGGAAGTGTGCGAAAATTTTCCGTGTCGGTAGAAATTTTGTCAGCAAACTTTACATTCGGTTGTAGTAACTCTTGCGCAGGCGCGTACCAAAGATCGCGCCACAAGGGAGATGGCGGCTTGTTATGTCTTTTCTAAATTACTGGAAATTTTGTCCGAGACTAGGCTCGCTGCTTGAGGGTTAGATTGGCACGAGGTCTGAAGAACACTGTGACTATAACTCTGTTTTTGTTGTTGGTTTTAGATTTGTTTACTGATTTTTTAGAATCGCTACTGGTAACTTCTTTACTTACTATTAAATTAACTTTACTACTTTACTTTGCAATCATTCCTTTTCAACTTGTTCATGTAAATAAATTGTAATGCTTTTAGAGGAGCGGGGTTTCCTAATACAGGTATTTCTTTACCATAAGTTGTGAAAAAAAAGCATTATTTTTTATACCGGGTGTAAAAGCAAAGGCAAGAATCCTTTAAGGGTGTGTTAATATGATCGGTAAAGATATTATTTTAAATAATGGGATTTCGAAATAAAGTACCAGTACCTCACAATAAGACGATTTTCTTTACTCAAAATACACTAATCGCGTGGACACCCTCACGGTCGCTAGCCACTCAGATGAGGGGTGCGGGTTGCGGGGTGCAATTAGGTGTGTGGGAGGCCGGTGAGCTGCATAGCTGTAGCCTAGAAAAATGATGGAATTTTTGGTGAAAATTCAAGGTATTTTTTTTTCTTGTAATGACATCAGAATCGTGTATACTTTCATACCCTGAAGGGATTCTTGACTTTGCATTTACATCCTGTATATGTTTTATCATCTATTTATTTTTATATATATTTTATGGGATATCATAAATAAACAAATTGATTTGTGAAAAATGACTAAAAAAGTTTTTTCAAATTATTATCTATTGGTTACATTTCAAATTTACGATCAAGAATGAACAAAAATTCAACTCGCCTATTCATTGGAGTTTTTGAAATGACATAAGAAGTTTGCTTCTGCTGCTGGATTACCTTATAGCAAAATACAGTGTTCTTTCTTAGTAGCCCAGTGTGTACGGTTGCGCAGAGCTAGCCGGGGGCACGCGTGGCTTGTCGATGATTTATCAATAGTCGGCCGCGATCTCTGCACGCCGAGTTGCCGACCACTCTTCCTGTCCTACCTCGACTGGTTAGCTGCAAGTGATGGGCGTGTAGCGACTACATTGACTGGTCAGCCGCAAGTGACGGGTGTGTAGCGACTACATTGACTGGTTAACCGCAAGTGACGGGTATGTAGCGATTACATTGACAGGTCAGCTGCAAGTGACGGGCGAGTAACGACTACATTGACTGGTTAACCGCATGACACGGGTGTAAAGCGACTGCATTGACTGGTTAGTTGCAATTGACAGGCGTGTAGCGACTACATTGACTGATAAGCCACAAGTGCTGAGCGTGTAGCAACTACATTGACTGATTAGCTGCAAGTGACGCGCGATTTACGACGTGAAATTCACTACCAAGCTATAAAAAGTTACGTATGATATAAATACCTATGATAATTGGCTGTTGGCAAGAGACCCAGAACCTGTAATTTTGGGTTATGTTGAATAAAAAGTACCATAGTATGTTCTATTATTTATACCGACATCCACTGCTTTAGATGCTCTAAATTATATGAATTTGTTTCTAATTATTGATATTTGGGGTCGTTCATTACTTACGTAGGTGATTTTGGCGATTTTTGGACCCCCCCTGGCCCTTAGTGAGATATCGTGAGATTTGGCTCAACCTCCTCCCCTCTCCTTCTAATCTCACGTGATATTATTCAAAATGCGTATTTTCAGTGTAATTACGTTAATATATGCAAAATCAAAATAAAACTTTCTGTGGAAAAAAAAATTACATGATACTTGCCAGGACCCTCCCTCTCCCTCACGTGAGATTAGGTGAGAATCGACTTGACCCTCTCCCCCCTCTAAACGCCTCACGTCATTAATGGATGCCCCCTTTCCTGTCTGGTAATGCATTGTCATAATACCTAATATAGGCTTAATATTCTAAGGCATTGGTACTTTTATTAAGTTTGATTGACATCAGCATCGAGTCAAATAATTAATAAGTTATAGCGTTAACACTTTCCATGTATATTTTGTTTTAGGTCGAATAAAATATTAAACTTTCTACATTCTTATGACTTGCACCAAACCCTATAACTTCTGTCTCCTACCCCTCTTTCCCCCCTTTAGGTTCTAGTTGCAGCCGCACGCGCCGCCACGCCCTGCGCCTACCGCGCGTTAAATATATCACAGGTCAAGAAGTTACGGGTCCAGTGTAGGCTTTCCATGAAATTACGTACATACTGAGCTTTCTTCATAATTTTATAATCAAGTAAATCAAGAAAACGATTGTACTCGTATGTAGGCATACATACAAAGCTACGTATAGCATAAGAGACCAATGATTTCATGCTACAGCTGCCATGCTATGTCACGCTCAGCACCACCTTGCCAGTGTGATCACAGTGCGTGCACGTCGCATATTTATTTAAACATCCATGTGTATATTCTTATGAAAGCAAAAAAAACACCCTATCACACATTCCTCGCGAAACTCCCGGAACTATAAAGTCTACAAGCTTGAACTTGGGTCTTTACGACGAGAACTAAGAAAGGATATTACGAAATTCAAATTAGGAAGCTGTGATACTGAGTATTCAAGCATCCTTACACCTTCAGAGTGAACAGAGCCGTGTACAAAAGGCGAGCTAATTTATAAAAGTAACACTTACTCAACATTCAGACGCACACCAACCCACAGCCAAAGTAAAAAGCTCCCCGTTGAAGACCGCATCAAATTACAGGCCAGCTTACAAACCTGTTGCATTGTCGGCCATTAATAAATTTGTCCCCACGTTATAGATAGGGGCGAAAGTGCGAATCATGGACAATAAGCCCGGCCTAAGTTATAGTCCCGACGTCCCATTACTCCTCGCGGATGTACAATCGAATAGTGGGACTAAGTTCTACCTCGGTATTTCACGGCGATCGTATCGGTTGTCGATAAACTCTTTTTATGACTATTCGATAGATAAGCGATTGGCGAATCTCCTTTAGTTGCTGCGAGAGGTTTATTGGTCACAGATTATTTGCTACGAGTATTTGTAGTTTCTTGGCGGTTTGGTGCTGGGATGGATATTGCGACAGTTATTTTGTTTGGAGAAAGCTTGTTTATGGAGTTCCTCTCCTATAACTATTGCTATATTTCTCAGGAAGTTTCTGTGAAAGCCAGTTTGATCAAGAGCTTATTAAATAAAATAAATGATCGATTGATGTAGAAGAAGCAAAAGAGATGTGTCAGGATCGCAAATGGAAACATGTATTCTCAGCCTAACCCCTCTAGGAGACAGGCATGAGTATATGTGTGTATGTAATTAAAAAACAATTCATAAAAACTCCTAATGTACAGTTAAATACACCTTTACCTGTTGCTTTTAATTATAATAGAATTTTTCATTATTTAAAGATTATATCTGCGAAGGGCAAAGGGTTACTAAGTAGCCTTACAGCATTTTAACATTAGAATCACACATGGTATTGCCATAAGACCTGGTAGCGTTATGTAAGCTCCAAAAACAATTTATAAGCTTAAATGCGTCGCTGTTTTAGATATCTAAATAGTATTGTTATCAGTGATGCAATCTGATTCACACAATCAACAATCCACCTGTTACTGTTACAGATTGGGCCCCAATTTCGTTGTTACATAACGATCATACTCCGTCATACGCCACAATTTTATTCACAATCAATACATTAGATAACCACCAAAAAAACTTGTTATGAAAAACGCAAGGCCGTTGAAAGTAATTAAACTTAAAGTGGACCACCTTGGAGACTTGGAGACATATCCGAGGCTTCTCTCTGGCCTGGGTTTTTGCTTCAAAATTATTGGACGCAGAATTTGTGGTTTTTGAAGAATGTTAATGAAGCTCTTTAAAACATCCTCCTTGCTCTCGAGTTTTTGCAAGTTTCTGTAGGTTTTCTTTGTCGCTTTTATTAAAAATGGACAATAAACTGCATGCACTGATGTTGGCCTGCATGGAATGTTAGATTTCCTACCCTTGTAAATGAAACCTAGGGGCAAAATAATACGTTTCCAACGTGAATTGATTTTTATAAAGGTCTTAAAAGTCTAAAAATAATCTTTGACACTACAAATCTTTGACATTTATCAATTAGCCCAAGAAATATAATTTTGAATACTGATACATATAAATCACATTTTAATTTAACTAGTTTTTAAGATTTACCGAAGAAATAACGAGTGTTCGGTAATTGGATTAAACTCAAGTTGTTTAGACAAGGCATACTATATCCTTATACAGGTATGTATCATAAAACAAAAAAACCGGCCAAGTGCTAGTTGGGTCTTGCTCTAGTATGGTTCCGTATCAACGCTACAATACGTGAATAAGTTTGGTCATAGCTTACAAAATGCATATTGAATCAGCGTTTTCAGTATATGTTGTTTAAATAAAGTTTAGGGTAAATAACATTCAGAAATTCCAAATTCCTAAGTAGTTTAGTTTTTGAGATAACCTGTAACAAATCTACCTAGTCTAAAACTAAAAATTTTGATGACAACAAGGAATAAAAAATATATTGGTACTAACTTAACTTAATGAGTTCTAGCTAGACAAAGGCACCCCACGTGCCAGGGTTAAAAAATTGCTTTACAGGAAATTATTCATCCACGAGCGGGAGCCGCCTGAAAAATAACTGAATTGAATTTCTAATTCAGAGTTCTGTTTTGGGTCAGTTTTACGGAAAATATTCAAATTTCAGGTCTGTAACTCATTTCGTGATATTCGGATGGACGGACGGACTGACAGCAGAGTGAAATTAATAGGGCTCCGTTTTGCCCTTTGGGTACAGAACCCTAAAAACGCATCAAGGAAAATAGGTATTAACCGATTTCAGAATATTTGGCGGTCAGATTGTTTATATGAGCAGTTTTCACTGATTGCTTTTATTGCTTGAAATTGTAGTTTTTACCATGGAGTAAACTGAAGTTTGATTTTCGGAGGTGAGAAAGTTGGGAAGAAGACATGACATATTTCTAAAAAAAAAACTACGCCAACAATTCTGTGGTTATTAATGTCTACTAACGGATCTTACCTAACGAATTTTGATCAAAAATCTCGATCAAAAAAGGTGAAATAAACCACAAAAGATGTGTCTATTATCATTTCGGTTTCAATTGAAATCGATAAAGCTGATACAAGAAACGAGGCGCAAAATCGAAAGTGTAAGGTGACTAGGACAGTGTACCATAACCACAAAAAGTGCTTTTACGAAATAGAGTATGAACAGATCAATTTTCGTGGGACGATCGGTTGAGTTTCGAAGTTGTATTTACACGTGAAATAAGCAGACCATGAAATTAAATCAAATTCGAATTATTTTGCTTAAATTTTTAATGCGAAATATTGTACCATCTAGGAAAATGCCGTTTACAGTGGGTCAAAAGATTTTTCCCTCTTGGTACAGTCACAGGACTAGCCATTGGGTAGAGAAAAGTGTGGGCGACTGGACTTATTACGTTTATATTCGAAATAAGGTAAAATTACAAATTTAAAGGGAATTCTGGTACATTTTTTATAAAATGTAAGGTGACTTTCGTTTGCATAGCCAAATTGTCAGTAAGTGGTCAGGACCAAGGTTTAATGACCCTGTTTGCGAAATACGATAAATGCTGCTACAATAGTTACCCTGTATTCCGCCATGTTGTATCACCAAATGCCATATAAAGAACTTCAACAATTAGATCAATCAGGAAATAGCTGTTTGTCATCATAACACGAATAAAAAACATGAAAAAATCGATCACGAAGTTTACGTTGCGTGAAATTAGATTTTACAGACCGACACACCAGCAGGCTTTGTGAGAACGCACTCCTCTTATTATTATATACACGGCGAATGTATTTCATGCAATTTTGTGTTAGATCCGGAACGAAACGCTTCTTATGCAAATTTTAATATCTATATTGAGAAAATGCTCTCGTAACAGCTTTGGGATTGTGTACCAAAAAACGTAAAATCAACACGCGGAGTTTAGAAATCAAGTAAAAACTAAAGAAATGACGATAGAGGAAACAAAAATTTGTTATGATTAACAAAAAAAAGTGAGCATGTGTGTGTGTTTAAATCTTGAACATGTGATCATCGCTTACTTTCAGGGAATTCTACGCCTCACAAAAAAAAATGGTATTATAATAAGATTGTTGTAGTCATTTTTACAAGTTTGTATTTGTCACGGAAATCTTTGATATGTGATAGACAGATCAAAGTAGGTTATCTTTAAATCAGTTTTTTTTAATAATAACCTTGAAAAAACACTTTTAAAACACAATTTTCTCCTTCTTTGAACAGATACCATCTTGTTTATGCCTTGTTTAGTACATAAACTAATTAAGAGCAGTTTTAGACTGGCACTACTAAGTATTCTCAGTGCTCTTCCGCATATTAAGGAGCCAGATTAAACAGCACAGCTACTCCATTTGCAAAATAGTTCAATTTCAGCTAATACTTGTATATTGTGTATAGGTTAATTAATATAAATAATTAAAAACTGAAAATCTTTTCAATGTTAAATACTGTTTCCGCAAAGTTTTATGTTTCCGTACCCAAACAGCAACTGTCTCTCTGTTTATCCGTCCTTATGTCAGAGACCTCTAGATTGTAGAAGGATGAAGTTACAGATCAGAAATTAGAATATGTTGTGTAGAATATAGAATATACAGGTGGTAGAGCTGATGCCAGGCTCGACTATGGAGGTACCACCATCTTACTCGAAACCCCCCCCGAAGTATTCGGGGCAGAGCAAGAGGACAGCTCGCTGACAAGCACAATCCTAGTAGCCCACCAAGTCTGGGGCCGGACCTTAAATAAACAGACTAGTGATGGACAGCGCCATCACAAGTGCGAGGGGTTACCAACCCGCACGCCCAGCGTGCGTGACTATGGGCACTTTCTTTCAAAAATGATGGGGGCCGAAAGGCGTTAGAATGGAAGCCACGTACTACAGCAAAGCGTATATAGCGTTCTGGATGAGGAAGACGGAGGACCGCCAAGAGTAGCGAAATATTGGAAAGGCCTATGTCCAGCGGTGGACGACGACAGGCTGATGGATGGATGGATAGATGTGTAGAATATGGACTAAAAACCGAATATTGATTTAAAAATTCAATTCAATTATTTTATAGGTGGGCAAAGAAGCCGTTTTTTTATCGTTTCATGTGGGGTATTATTGTCTAGAGGTTATTGAGTAGCTTTATACTATTTTATTTCAAAAATAATAAAATGGGGATACATAAAGGTTGTCAGTTTCAGACCATTTCTGTTAGGAGGAAATGTTTTTTTTTTTCTAATAATCACTTCACACTAATATTATAAATGCGAAAGTTTGTGTGTGTGTAAGTTTGTTACACTTTCTCGCTGAAACAGCTGAACGGATTTGGATGAAATTTAGAATGGATATAGCTTATACCTTAACTTAACACATGGGCTACTTTTTATCCCGGCAAAAAGCATGTCGTTAAGCCGAATAACACGCGGGCGGAGCCGCGGGCAAAACTAGTGTACCATATAATATATTTAAACGACAAATACTGAAAACGCCGATTTAAAATGTGGTATTAAAATAACGGTTACGTGCTCGAATACTCGACCAACTCTACATACATACTTAATACTCCCTATAATAACATTACTCAAGACCAACCCAAACGAGCAAACAGACACCAACAACGACGGAACAAAAACGCTTTATTTTATTATGGAACCCAATAAATCGATCAACTGCGATCACTACACTATTTAATTAAGTGACTCAAGGTCAAGCGTCGCGAGAGGCGTCCCTCTCCCACCTGACAACCGCGCGCAAAAAACGCGTAAAAAATGTCATCAGAGCGGACACCAGTAGAGCGTGTAATCCATTGTGAGTGATCGAAAGTGTTGATGAGGGACTGGAGTTGTCAGGACGAGGCGAGGTCACAAGATGAAAAACGCTGCCAATTTGTGTTCTTTTAGACCTACACGTTTAGGGTTACTTGAGTTCCTGACAAAATCCCTGATATTTCAATATATTTTGTGACATTTTCGTAAAAGTTCAATACTAATACGGAGGCAGCTCGATTGGCAATAGTTTTTGTTATAAACACAATGTGATAATATAATAATTTTAAGCATTTACGCTCCCTTAACACGTTGGACGCCGCAGAAAATCATAGTCTTTCCATTCAGGCCACTGGGGACACATGTGGGCTGACCCGAGACATCCCGTTCAGGCCACGGGGGACACAGTGTGCCAAATTAAAATTTATTCACTTTTTTGACTGAAAAATAGCAGTTTTTAATTCACAATGTGTTTAGCTGTATTTGCAACCAATTTGCGCAAAAATACAACATTGTGAAAATTAAGAATTCACGATGGCTCCAACCGATTTTTTTGCTTGGCCCACTTGGTGCCCCGCGTGACGTTCAACGTGTTAAAATTTTCGACAAATCTTAATTTTTTACGATTCCAAAAAAATTCCTGACATGTAAGGAAAATTCCTGATTCCTGTCATCTGGTAACCCTGTATATGGTAAAAAAATATATATGGTTGCGACAGAATAAGGCCAGTGCTGCACTGACAAAAGCCTCGCTCTGAAATGTACGTCGAAGTAATAATTTGGCCAAGTGCGAGTCGGAATAGCACACAAAGGGTTCCGTACCACTACACAATACGGGCACGGAACCTTAAAAACATGGTAAATAACAACATAGATGTCGTAGCAACATCAAGGTGCCACAAAAGAAGCTGCTAAAAAAGGTAGCGCATGACAAGCAATTCGGTTCTTTCTGAGTACGAAACCCTAATTTGTATTATTTGTTGTTTTACTTTAGAGTACCTATGTACAACAATTTGACCAAATTTGAAACTTTTCTGTGATACCATTTTCAAGATAAAGATGAAAAAATAGCGTTAAAAATATTTTTTTTGGTTGAAGGAACAGAAAGAAAGGATTGTAACGAATGTCAAGGTGAGGGTAGATATTAAAAATTACGCAATATTCGGTAATTTTGATCCGGTTGGTGACATTTATGTTTCTTGGAGCAATTTTTTAAAACACTTACATCTCGCGGAGCTGTTGATTATAATTATCGCATTCATTAAATATGTCAATATATCGTAATAAATGTAAATTTTTATCAAGAATTTCTTGACTACTTTTGACAGGTCAAAATGAAGTCCTCCGATAAAAATATTATGCAACAATTTTCAATGTGATCTTGTCTTGAATTAAATTTGTTAAGAATAATTAATGACAGAAATTTAATGAAAATGAAAGTAGTCGCCGCATAGCTACAGTTAAAGCGTAAAAGTAAATGGAATAAAATAAAGTAATTCAATAATTTTCAAGATAAGAAGCTTCGAAGTAAACGTTACATTTTATGTATCAGTAAATTGCATGACAACTGCAGGAGTTACGTAAATAAATGGAAAGAATAAATAAAGAGAATGTTTTTTTTTTGTTTGATAAACACTTGTACTTGTCCACTTATTTATATTAATTTCCCTTATTGTACGTAAACAACCAAACAAACCTTTGATAATGCTTTAACAGCGAAACCGGTAAGGGAAATTAATATAAATAAGTGGACAAGTACAAGTGTTTATCAAACAAAAAATGTTTCAAAAGTTCCACCAAGTGCCAACAATCACGAGCATCAACTCTAAAGAGACTGCATATCTTACCGACCATAGTTTGTTAGTTACTAAAAAATCGCCTGCATTTATGTGTTTTGTACGTTACTTGTCGGATAGTGATAGTATTTGTCTTGGAAATATTTTCGTACAAACTGTTGATACGATTTTTGAATTTTGTTGTTGATCTACTTGAGGACGCCTGCTACTCGTCATAGCCGGTTTTGTAAAACCAAAGAAAGAACAAATCGGTGAAAAACTGTGAAAGCTGGTCTAGGCACCAATAAGGACTACACATTATTAAAACAAACCTATTTAAGTTTAATGGCGATAAGTAATTAACCTAGATTAATTTTTTCAAGTAAATAAATACATTTTTATCTTTTATCTTATCTTATTAGATATTTATGTAGTGGCCATATTGTAAAATTGATCATTTCATGATTTGTTGTGGAATTGTTTAAGAAAATCGTAATCATTTGACAGCCCAAAACGTACGATTTTAATCGTCAATACTTAGCCGAATAGCCGTTTGATAATCGAAATCATACGTTGTAAGCTGTTAAATGGACGGCTATATAATGGGTTTCTTTTACCTGAATCAGTTCGTTAATACGAGTACTTAAGAGCCCGGTCCGCGAGTATGACAACTTTGATGAAAAGCAATATGTTAAATATTTTTCTGACCTTTATTGCGATGTCTTTGTAAAAGCTAGTGACATACACCATTTCATATTGGCCGTTTAAATGAAGACCTAGAATTTATTTGGTTGAATTGTTTCTCTTTTGCGAGTTATTTCTCGCTCGCTCCGAAACGTTATTCGTAATATTTAAGTACCAAAATAGCACACAAATCAGAAACAATTGATTCAAATAAATTTTAGGTCTTCATTTAGATGGCCAATATAGACTGGTGTATCTCCCTGAGTTTTACAAAAACATCGCGGCAATGACAAGAAAAATAATTAAAATAATGCTTTGCATCAAACAGACGAAAAATACGGGGTGGACTCTTAAGTCCCCTTGATGTGCAGTAAGTGCCCTTTCATAAAGTACTTCTAACCACTATACAACAAAAACCAAATCCAAGTGCCAAGAATAACTGATTTAATAGATCCATAATTTAAATATTTTTAATCAACCAGCAATAACAATTTAGGACACGAGTTAGATTTATTGTCCAAGTGCATTTTCGATGAATAATCTAATCGATCTAAATGTATCTAGATTTTATCTTTCAGGTGTGATACAAGATTTATTGGCGCAATACGTTGAGTTTAGTGTTGTCGTAAAATTATACACCTGCCAAACTATACATTTGGGACATAATCGTATCAAATGATCTTGGAATTCGGAGAGTGTTATTGTAAATTGAAATCACTAGGGTAGTGAGTTAGTAAAGATATTTTCGTTATTGGTTCACCAAAAACAGTGAATAAAACGCTCTTTTCTTCACTGAGTGAGAACAAGTAACTTTTTAAACTTTTTGGATAGCCAAAGGCATGGCAAAGGTATCAGTGAACATAATCAACCGAGAAGCTATAAACTATAAATCTTGCAATCACTACATTTTATGTTCCACAAAAATGCCCGAATAAAGCATTTTAAATTTGGAACAAGCGTCAATGCACAATATAAAAAAAATATCTTACCAAACGTACTGGCTGGCCGCTTGGAAAAAAGACCAAAAAAAAAAAAGAACCGCCATTTTTATGTTTTGTTCTCTTATTAATTTACTATGTACCGATTGGTTGTAAGTATAATAAAATTTGATTCAAATAGTTATTATGGTACTGTTTATTTTCTCATAGTCAATGGTGAAAAGTAGAGTACATAACTCGTGAAAAAAAAATTCCATCTCGGCTCTTGGATCCCTCGCTCCGCTCAGGATTCTAATCTAGAATCCCTCGCTTCGCTCGGGATTCAACTTTAGAATCCTTCGCTGCTCTCGGGATCCACCTTTGAGCCTCGAAAGAAATTCCCTTTTTTTTCACTTGTTGTGTAATCTACTATTGTTTCATCACATCAGTATACATCTGTCTGTTTTATCAAACAATAATGTTTCAAGTAGCTTTATTAGCTTAAGGGTTTAGTAGTTTTATTTAGTTAAGGGTTTAGTATCTTTATTTGCATATATCGTTTTCAGGTATACGTTGAAAAATAAACTTTTATCTCACTTCAAAATATATCTGCTAGGACTTTATATAGGTATAAGGTGACTTTCGTCTATATAGCCAAATTCATACTGGAGACATATATTTTGAATATTATTTTTTTGTTTGCCTATAGGTACTCGTTCAAAAACAACCTCGATGCAATTATCTAGTATAGAAACAGGAAGCCTAATTTGTTTTTGCATATTTCACCGACAGTCATTGCACCTTGGTCCTGAACATTTACCGGGTCTCCAGTATGAATTTGGCTGTAAAAATGAAAGTGAATATGTAGATATTAGGACATCTTCAAAACATAGCTAATCTAAGTTAAAAACCAAATTGATGAAAAAAACACTCGTATGTATTTATTTACAAGAATAACTATTAGGTTTAATAGGACAATAAAATAATTGCAATAAAAATAAAAGTAATTTTGAGTACGTAATGCAACAATACAACCGTGCATTCGATCCTTCATTGCAAAGCACAAAGCAGGAAGGACTAACTGTAAAACTTGACACCCAATATATTGCAGAGGGGAATCCATTACCCCATTACATGAATCAATAGCAAAAGCCAATAAGATCACCTCTAGCCCCGACGTAAGCAGGTAAATCATGCTGGTTTATAGTGGCAGTAGCTAATAAACCCATTTGTAGTGGACAGATTCACATAATCGTTCGATACTTGGCAGATATAGACCCTTAAATCATACCTGTAAGGATATATTCTTTGTCAAAATCCCACACTCGAAAAACAACCCTGAATCTTTCGGTTTAAGGCTGAGATTTAGCTGGTTGGTGGGGGAGTATGGGCGATATGCCTTATTTTAATCGTGCAAATATGCGGATAATTTTATGAGGAAGTATCTTGATATTATGGTTGATAGATAGAGCGTGTGTGGAGTAAAGACATGCAGCACATTATTTACTGAATTTTACAATCTCTAAAGTCATTGTGAATAAAACTGCTTTCTTGTCGTTTGTCATTTAATACAAGACACATACTCTTTATTGTGCACTACGTAAAAGAAAACTAAGAGCATAAACACAAGTTGAAAAATGGACGCCCTTATCACGAAGCGATTTCTTCCAGGCAACCTTTGGTGGAAATGAAGTCAAGGGGAGAAATCGTGAAATCGGTACATGAAAATCAATAATAGACAAAATTTGTATTTTAATAACTGGGATTCAGAGAGATAAGTCCTACAAAACTAAATCTATCTGTACTAATAATAAAGTAGTAAAAATCCCGTGTCTGTACTAATATTCTTGTGAAATTTTAAATTAAATAAGTTGTTAGTATGATTTTTTAAATATTTTGTCTTTCTGTCTGTGTATTTGTATACATGTTCAGTTTTAACTCGAAAACTACTCAATTGATTTGGATGCAGTTTTCTTTATTATTATCATGTTGACCCTGGTCAACCATGTAGGCTATAAGAATTGTTGATAACATAACCACAAACCTGAAAACTGTCGATAATACTCTAAGATTAAAAGACACTTCCACGCGAGCAAAACCGCGGGCAAATGCTACTATATCATAATTACAAAACTTGCGTAAAGAAACAGTATATAATTGTTAATAATGTTAGTAGAAAAGAAAAGATTATAGAAAAGATTACGGGTAAAAAGAAACAAAATGGTCCTTTACGAGAATAAAATGGGCATGATGACTAAAAAAATTTTATTGGTCCGTCAGTTAGATTATCAGAAAATATTGGATACATATTTTTCATTTTTTCAATTAAACAAACAATGATGAAGATATAGCCCGCAGAAGTTCCGCGTGACGTCACACCTAGGTACAATTTTACTTAGAAGTGACATCATTTTCCCCCACTCCCAAACTTTGACGCGCTTGTCATTTTTTGTTTGATTTACAAAAGGAAAAATACGTTTCCAATATTTTTTGATAATCTAAATGACGGACTAAATAGAATAACATTTTGTTTACCGTCTGTACAAGCCTATTATAATATATTTGTCAATAGATTGAAAACATAAACATATGACTGGCACTTTATCGAAGTCCGCCATACTATATCGTTATGACTTGATATCAATCCATTTCATACATCACATGAAAGTGTACTTAATGAAGTTTCCGTATCTAACGGATCCTTAATTATGATAGATCAAGAATAGATGATATAAAGACTTGTAGTGCCTTCAGTCTTAAAAAGGCTTGTAGTGCTCCCAGTGATATGAAGCTGCAGTCACGATGTGCGCGCGCGCTCCTGACCCCGCTGACAAATCGATATGAAATGACTAGTATTCTTTCCATTCGCCTCTTTATTCTGGCTAATGCAAGCCTTGGCTGAGGATTGCATCAATTGGGTTTTGAAATTGTAGGGTTTATGCAAGTTGATATTTGATTTGACTATTCAGGTTTTTGTGGGCCCTTTTTAGCCCTTTTTTTGACTTGTCACAGCTCAACTACTTTAATTTTAAGGTGAGCTCCGAGTTTTGTTTCCAACATGTTTATTTTTCTTATTTTTGTTAGAAAGTCCCATCTCACTTCCCACTAATATTATAAATGCGAAAGTTTGGATATATGGATGTATGGATGGATGGATGTTTGTTACTCTTTCATGCCGTAGCTACTGAACCGGCTGAAATTTTGCATGAATGTAGTTCTAGACCTGGAATAAGATATAGGCTACTTTTTATCCCATAAATCAGTTCCCATTTCAAGATTATATATTATGTGTCACCCTTTCACGCCTTGCAAATTTTAATGCCTAATGTCAATTAGTCTTTTTAGCAAAGTTGTGTTATTTTATGCATTGCTTCATAAATTATCCTAAAACAACTTTAAAGCGTGTTCATATCATAAGAAAAATGAAAAAAACACAAAAAATTTCAGTAGTTATAGTTACTTACTTATGCCAATATAAATGCCAGTAGCTTTTATCTCGCTGCTTTTTCCTTCGGTCAAAATGTCAGCTCCAATCAGCTCTGCAACGTCGCACAAGACCCAACAAGACGTGTTAAACTACCCGAAAAATTCAACTTGTTTTCTCATTATTACCAGTTAAGCAGAAAACGGTTAAATGATGCGTGCATTGCATCTGAAGTGGCTGAAAAGATGCTGTGTTTTAGGACAACCACGACACCTTACAGTCTTACATATGCCTTCCGGTGTTGCCGCGTAGTTTCCGAAGTTCGAAAGAGGTTTAAGGTATTAAATAAATATTTTATTTCGTAAGCGATTTCTCATGCTTTAAATCAATTAAAATGTATAAATCCATGTGACAACTATGGACGTGTTTAACAGTAAAGGCGTCGCCGCCTTTTGCCTTGTTTAACAGAAACTTAAGCAGGCTTTAGTGAAGCATTGACAAAGTGTTGAAGCAATATTTTTGGCAACACTTGACAGTGATAGCTTATAAAATAAGAGCAATTCGCAATCATTTGTAATTAAGCTTTTAAGAAAAGTGATACCTACAGGCTGGTACATATTACATACGTGACATACTTCGAAGGAGGTTTCTTTTAAACCATATATTTATATCATTGCGGTATATAAAATCAGAAAAGTAAATCTGGACGTGAGGAGCTCTGAATCGGGATTCGAATCCGGGACCTCTCGCTTACCGGGCGGTTGCTTTACCGACTGAGCTATCCAATTCTCAACACAACCTGCGAATTTACCCATCTGCTTTCCCGTACCGCACTGATATGTATAGATACTCACTTAAAGGTAAGCTACTTGGCGCATAGAGGGCGCTAGTGTATTCAAGACGAGTCTAAGACTATTATGCCCTACCGTCACCTGTTACAGCATCGGGTAGTTAAGAATACACATTACTCGTATCGAAACTATGATATAAACTACTATTATTTCTATCATAGAATTATGATAGAAATAATAGTAGTTTATATCATTAGTTATATATTTTATCGAAAAGAATAATTTACGAATTTTACAAAAACGGTCATCGAACCTTGTTACTGAGCACTTACCGACTCTTCGGTATGAATTTGGCTGCATAAATTAAAGTCACCTTGTATATGTACATATTTTTTATTAGCAATTTCAGTAACCATTATCGACTTCCGTAGATTTTTGTGGAGGGACTCCCTCAAAGACTGATTAACGCCTCGCCTGCTATGACTCTCTCAGTTTCTGGGCCAGCGCACTTCATCTCAGTCGTTGTAATTATGTATAAACATACTCGTGCAACCTGCCAATAATGAAATGTATGCCCTAAAATATGTATTAGTGCCAGAAGTATGGCTATAGGCTCGATCCCTTGTCAGAATGATTTTCCCTGACCGTGGGATATAAAGCTCTTAGGGAAAGGTAGGGTCCGATCAATAGTCCTCTGAATTGACATTCAGAACACCACTGACACCCTCTCGCGGATCCATAGTTCATAACGATGTAGTGAAATGCATATAAGGTCAGATTGCTAAGTTTCTTGCCCTTCTTCTTAGCAATACTAATCGAATGGTGCGGATGGTTAGGCATTATGTATATATAATATTTTTATTCCTAAATTCCTCTATTTTATGCACGTGTATATTTTGTTTCCCGTATTATTATATATTTTTTTATATTCTAAAGATATATTGTTAAAATTAACTTTGACTTGTAGAAAGTATACTTTATGTATCTATTTTGCAAAAATGAATATTTTGATTTGATTTGATTGAGCACCTCATTTTGCATCAATTAGAACTGAACTCTACGGCGTTTCCTTTTAGTACAAAATAGCGCGCTCTCAGCCGTGGCTGTTACGACCACCAAGAAACACGCGCCCACAAAAACCTGCGTTTATATTTAATATCTCTAATGCCAGATGCAATTTTTAAAATATTCTAAGATGAACCGACGATGTCATTTGTTTACTTATTTTTAATAACAATTTTAAGGCTTTATGATTTAAGGAAGGTCCTTTAACGCTCAAAAAACATGAAATTTAGAGGTAACTTCGTAATTTTTTTCTATCGAGCGAACTTAAGGATTTTGCTTATTTTCTAAGATCAGCCTATCAGTCATATAGTCTACTGTCTATATTATTTTTACTGTACCGATTAACCAAGTTATACAATATGATATGCGCATTAGAAGTTGTGCATCTAGCCTTATTCGGACCCTTAAGGCGCGGGTATCCAGAGACACCTGTCCTGCTCCAACGCTTTTTGATTGGCTTAGATGTTCTGAATTACGCCGCAGGTAGACACATAGGCTAATAGAAGGACACGTATACACATACACATAGGAAGCGCTGAAAAAAAAAACGCAATATAAAACGTGATTTTCATTTACATAGCCAAATTCATACTGGAGACTCGTTAACATGAGTCTGTTTGCGAAATACGAAGAAGATTTTTTGTGCCTTTATATTTGTTCAAGAAGAACCTCAATTCAATTGGTATAGGAAGTCTAAATTTTATTTTGTGTGTTTCACAAAAATATTAATTGAACCTTGTTGCTCCTGACGACTTACCGAGTCTCCGGTATAAATTTGGCTGAATAAACGAAAGTCACTTATTGGGTGAAATTAAATCAATTAACCAAATTCATACTAGAGAATCGATTAGTGATCAGAAACAAGCTTCAATTACCCTTTGGGTGAAATTCGATAAATATTTGTTTTTGCTTCCTTACTGACTGGGCTAGGATTTGTACTTAAACTAGTCCAAACAGTAAGGAAGAAAAAATATTTTTTGAATTTTGCCAAAAGGATTAACTGAACCTAGTTCCTGATCACTAACCGAGTCTCCAGTATGAATTTGGTCGGTTGATTCAATTTCATCCTATATAAATGAATGAGTCGTAAAAAAATCTGGATCATAAATCAATTATTTTGGTTGCGATGCTCAGTTCACTCCAAGGTTATTTGAAGGTTCAAGACAATAACTCACCGGCGAAAAGACCTCCACTTAATTAGTATCTTGTAGCACTTTAAGTTATTGGGGTAATTAAACATACTCGTAAGTATTAAAATCACTTAAAATTTAATTAATCGAATAGCAATTTTATTTCAGAAGCTAACGATTACAGAGATAAAAAATGTTTGAAAATCACGATAGAAACAAAAACTGGCCAAGTACGAATAGGACTCGGCCATGAAGGTTCCGTACGTACTGTTTAAAACTCAAACTTTACTCACGAGTAGTTAAATAAGGTCTACATAATTAAGTTGGCTCATAATTTTTTCTTGAATCACACTATTACACTAATATCACACTATCACACTAATATTATAAATGCGAAAGTTTGTGTGTATGTTTGTTACTCTTTCATGCTGAAACGGCTGGACAGATTTGGATGAAATTTAGAATGGATATAGCTTATACCCTAACTTAACACATAGGCTACTTTTTATCCCGGAAAAAAGCATGTGGTTAAACCGAATAACACGCGGGCGGAGCCGCGGGCAAAATCTAGTTATAAATGCGAAAGTTTGTGTGTGTGTGTGTGTGTGTGTGTGTGTGTGTGTGTGTGTGTGTGTGTGTGTGTGTGTGTATGTGTATCTTTGTTACTCTTTCACGCTGATACGGCTGGACGGATTTGGATGAAATTTAGAATGGATATAGCTTATACCCTAACTTAACACATAGGCTACTTTTTATCCCGGAAAAAATCATGTTGTTAAACCAAATAACACGCGGGCGGAGCTACGGGCCAAAGCTAGTAATTAAATAAAGATAATTTTCATTTTTTTTCCTAAACGCTATAAGGCCTAATTATGAACATCCATAATGTATATTATACTTAGTATCCATAAGTGTTCCGTTTTTTTATTTCGAGGCACGGAACCCTAAAAAGAGTAGGAATGCAGATTTGCCTGGGAAAATAACTCGGCTACAGAAATGCGAATTTTCAAGAGATAAAATTACTGTTTCCTACCCAAATGTACGAAGAAATGCAGACACAAACCTCACTTTTAGACATTTTACATTCTTGTGCGTTTATGTAGTACTGACGAAATTAAACAGAGCTTAGTGCACTAATTTAGGAGTCCGTAAAAATATCCCTAAAAACCGACACGGCTTTTCATTCTCTTTTCTGCTGTCCGTCCATAAACAAATTGACATGACATGAATCCCCAAGGGGGTGTCAGAGGTGTTTCCGAGTATAGACTGTCACATACAAGTCACAGTCCACACTCGTACACCAACGTTTCACCGACGATTACGTCCCAGCGTGATGGGTCCTGAGCCCTGTCGCCGTACTTCGGGCTCAAATATGGACTCACAGCTAAACGCGTCTATCGAGGCAAGTAGACCGAATATAAATGTTTTGTGGTTTGAACCCGAGACTGAAACCACGGAGGCGTCCGTCCAAATGTGGTGGACCAAGTGCGGGCATTATTTACAATGCCCGGGCAGTATGAATGCTGACAAGTCGATGTTGACGAGCTCCTCACATCCAGATTTACTTCTCTTCTGCTTTCCTATACCGCAGTATCCAACCTGCAAGTCAAATTAAATTCAGTCAGTCCAATTATGCCATAGACTGAAGGACGGACGGATAGACACCGTCTGTAAAAATCTGGTTGCTTAAAACATTTTTGAAAAGTGTATGAAATTTATACAAAACGTGCGAATTTTCTGAATATTTTCAAGATATGATGTCATCGAAGAGACTTAATATTTAACCCGGACTCAGCTCAAATTCAGATATTTTACAGATAATTATGTAATAAGTGTCACTCATAAACAATAGATTAATTTATATGTATTACAATTTTTTTTTCAATTAGCCTTGTTGTTATTTTGACAGACAAACATATAGACGGATCCCACCGAAACTTGTGTACACACACATACATGAAAGCACAAAGCTTGCATCTGGATATACGTAACTCGTGAAAAGCCGTCGCTTTGCTCTGTGACGCAGCACATCTTAAATTCAAGTCAGTCGGTCTCAAATTCCGAAAATCCTTCCAGTCACCTTCGTGGGAAATATGGCATATATGGCCCATTAATGCCTTTTACCACCCGAATTATTGCTTGGGAGGCCCCAATTATTTATCTCAAGCAAGTGGCATTAAGATTTTTTTTCACTTTTACTCGAAATAATGAAGCCCTGCATAAAGCATTGCGGCAATTTGCGAGTTCGCTTGATAAATCGGATCATTGTGGAATTTCGGCTTCACTGCTCGGATTGATGGGTTCAAATAGACAGATACGGCGATACCACTAAATAGAGATGTGTAAAAATTTCAGTGAGACAAGGAACCCTTACAGTTTCGTCTTGTGTGAAGTGGTGAAATAATGCAGCCCTGCATAAAGCATTGCGGTAATTTGCGAGTTCGCTTGATAAATCGGATCATTGTGGAATTTCGGCTTCACTGCTCGGATTGATGGGTTCAAATAGACAGATACGGCGATACCACTAAATAGAGATGTGTAAAAATTTAATTTCTAGGGTTCCGTAGTGAGACAAGGAACCCTTACAGTTTCGTCTTGTGTGAAGTGGTGAAATAATGAAGCCCTGCATAAAGCATTGCGGCAATTTGCGAGTTCGCTTGATAAATCGGATCATTGTGGAATTTCGGCTTCACTGCTCGGATTGATGGGTTCAAATAGACAGATACGGTGATACCACTAAATAGAGATGTGTAAAAATTTCATTTCTAGGGTTCCGTAGTGAGACAAGGAACCCTTACAGTTTCGTCTTGTGTGAAGTGGTGAAATAATGAAGCCCTGCATAAAGCATTGCGGTAATTTGCGAGTTCGCTTGATAAATCGGATCATTGTGGAATTTCGGCTTCACTGCTCGGATTGATGGGTTCAAATAGACAGATACGGCGATACCACTAAATAGAGATGTGTAAAAATTTCAGTGAGACAAGGAACCCTTACAGTTTCGTCTTGTGTGAAGTGGTGAAATAATGCAGCCCTGCATAAAGCATTGCGGTAATTTGCGAGTTCGCTTGATAAATCGGATCATTGTGGAATTTCGGCTTCACTGCTCGGATTGATGGGTTCAAATAGACAGATACGGCGATACCACTAAATAGAGATGTGTAAAAATTTCATTTCTAGGGTTCCGTAGTGAGACAAGGAACCCTTACAGTTTCGTCTTGTGTGAAGTGGTGAAATAATGAAGCCCTGCATAAAGCATTGCGGCAATTTGCGAGTTCGCTTGATAAATCGGATCATTGTGGAATTTCGGCTTCACTGCTCGGATTGATGGGTTCAAATAGACAGATACGGCGATACCACTAAATAGAGATGTGTAAAAATTTAATTTCTAGGGTTCCGTAGTGAGACAAGGAACCCTTACAGTTTCGTCTTGTGTGAAGTGGTGAAATAATGAAGCCCTGCATAAAGCATTGCGGCAATTTGCGAGTTCGCTTGATAAATCGGATCATTGTGGAATTTCGGCTTCACTGCTCGGATTGATGGGTTCAAATAGACAGATACGGTGATACCACTAAATAGAGATGTGTAAAAATTTCATTTCTAGGGTTCCGTAGTGAGACAAGGAACCCTTACAGTTTCGTCTTGTGTGAAGTGGTGAAATAATGAAGCCCTGCATAAAGCATTGCGGTAATTTGCGAGTTCGCTTGATAAATCGGATCATTGTGGAATTTCGGCTTCACTGCTCGGATTGATGGGTTCAAATAGACAGATACGGCGATACCACTAAATAGAGATGTGTAAAAATTTCAGTGAGACAAGGAACCCTTACAGTTTCGTCTTGTGTGAAGTGGTGAAATAATGCAGCCCTGCATAAAGCATTGCGGTAATTTGCGAGTTCGCTTGATAAATCGGATCATTGTGGAATTTCGGCTTCACTGCTCGGATTGATGGGTTCAAATAGACAGATACGGCGATACCACTAAATAGAGATGTGTAAAAATTTCATTTCTAGGGTTCCGTAGTGAGACAAGGAACCCTTACAGTTTCGTCTTGTGTGAAGTGGTGAAATAATGAAGCCCTGCATAAAGCATTGCGGCAATTTGCGAGTTCGCTTGATAAATCGGATCATTGTGGAATTTCGGCTTCACTGCTCGGATTGATGGGTTCAAATAGACAGATACGGCGATACCACTAAATAGAGATGTGTAAAAATTTCAGTGAGACAAGGAACCCTTGCAGTTTCGTCTTGTGTGAAGTGGTGAAATAATGAAGCCCTGCATAAAGCATTGCGGTAATTTGCGAGTTCGCTTGATAAATCGGATCATTGTGGAATTTCGGCTTTACTGCTCGGATTGATGGGTTCAAATAGACAGATACGGCGATACCACTAAATAGAGATGTGTAAAAATTTCAGTGAGACAAGGAACCCTTACAGTTTCGTCTTGTGTGAAGTGGTGAAACAATGAAGCCCTGCATAAAGCATTGCGGTAATTTGCGAGTTCGCTTGATAAATCGGATCATTGTGGAATTTCGGCTTCACTGCTCGGATTGATGGGTTCAAATAGACAGATACGGCGATACCACTAAATAGAGATGTGTAAAAATTTAATTTCTAGGGCTCCGTAGTGAGACAAGGAACCCTTACAGTTTCGTCTTGTGTGAAGTGGTGAAATAATGAAGCCCTGCATAAAGCATTGCGGTAATTTGCGAGTTCGCTTGATAAATCGGATCATTGTGGAATTTCGGCTTCACTGCTCGGATTGATGGGTTCAAATAGACAGATACGGCGATACCACTAAATAGAGATGTGTAAAAATTTAATTTCTAGGGTTCCGTAGTGAGACAAGGAACCCTTACAGTTTCGTCTTGTGTGAAGTGGTGAAATAATGAAGCCCTGCATAAAGCATTGCGGTAATTTGCGAGTTCGCTTGATAAATCGGATCATTGTGGAATTTCGGCTTCACTGCTCGGATTGATGGGTTCAAATAGACAGATACGGCGATACCACTAAATAGAGATGTGTAAAAATTTCATTTCTAGGGCTCCGTAGTGAGACAAGGAACCCTTACAGTTTCGTCTTGTCCGTCTGTCCGCGGCTTAGCTCACAGACTATATTAGTACTAGAAATGCATAGCATGGGTATACATATTAATCAAGCCGGCAAAGTGGTGAAATAAAATCTCAAAACAATTTTTTTTGAAGGTAGCTCCCATACACGTTAATTGGGGATTTTTTTTTCTCGTTTATCCCACAGTGTCAGGTATCGTTAGACAGGTCGTTCAAAAACATTGTGGATGTGTGAAAACTATTTTTCCATTTGGAGATTCAGTTGCGAAATATTAAGCTTTAAATTGCTTAAAAGCTGTAAAGTGCCCTGCCGGCTAAACGGTTCTATATGAATATGACATGTAAACAAATCACAGAAACATTTGAAGTCAAAAGGAAAACTATCACAGCTAAGTAGGCTTTACAGGTTTACGAGTACAGGTGGTGCCAAGCTTTTAGTCCCCTCTATACACGACAAAATGTATGGGCCGTTCTTCGGGAGAGCAACTTCCGAGCGGACTAGAAGTTTGGCGTGATTTGTATTAGTAGACCAACTTATAAAACGTACTGAGCAACTACGGAACCCTACACTGCGCGTGGCCCGACACGCACTTGGCCAGTTTTTATTTTATTTAGCAGGGCGATGTCATAAATATACGATACTCGCCGTAATTTAATGAATAAATGTAGTGGAGTTTGCGCAAGAAGACTTTTATTAATGTTATGTGTAAGAAATTATGTTAAGAGTACAGTCTCCAATATTTCCTAGTACCTATAGGTATTATACCACACATATCTTTAAATAAATATTATTATATCAACTGATGCCGGGCCCAGTAGGGTCCGAAATATATCTTGAAATTATCTTTTTTTAAAAAAAAAAATACTTTAATATAATAAAAAACAAAAATAAAAGAACAAGCTAGTAAAGTTGATATACATTTATTTAAAACAAATATGGTTCATGTTCAATGTGTCTGTGTAATTTTGCAGCTCCTCGCATGTAAAATTTCATCGTAATTTTTGTGTTATGTGGACATAAACTTATACATAGCCTTTCGCCCGCGGCTCCGGCCGCGTTTATTCAATCTTAGCCCTGTTTTCGGCTTGGGCGTTATTTTATCGACACTTCCTTTAGCCAACATATTGACTAGGGTCACTACGATCATAATAAAGAAAATCGTATCCAAATTTTTTGAGTGGTTTTAGACAGAGCGCCAAAAAAATTAAAATTGTGATTTTGACTTCAGGAGTAAGCTAGTGCTCTAATATAAGTATAATTCATTTTAAATTTTGAAACAATATACATACTTATTACGTATAGCTGAAAACTCGGTATGATAAAATAAAAATAATTATATCGACCTGTACAAACATCGACATAGAAATGTATACAAAACTTGGATACAAAAGACATCAAGGCGCGTTAATGGTGGAAATCGATAGGTATCTTTGAATAAAAATGACCATGTGACCATATTGAACAAAATTCCCGAAAAACAAACGCGGCAAAAAGAAAAAAAAATCCTTTCCATACCAAAATTACATACCTCAAAATTAGTAATTAGTTTGACGACAGTTTGCAAGTAATCCGGTAACAATTCTGTTATCCCAATCATAGTAATTATTGAGGTAAGCCGTTTGTTTTTAAATACACACAAAAAAAATAAAACTCTATAAGTCGCAGTCTATGATAAAATCTAGTTTTTGATCGAAAACCTAGGTTTTGATCAAGAACCGGAAGAAGACAAAATTATGACGTGATCTTATCAGAAGTCTGAGAAAATCCCGCTTTTTTTTTAATAAAAAACCTAGACTGGGTTAGCTTTATGATAAAATCAACATCAAATCGAGTCTAGTTTAGTTTTGAGATAAAATAAATGTCGGTTGCTATTTCTTTAAATAAATATCACAATTAATTGTTTTAATATTGATTTCTTATAATTTTACACACATTTAGGACATAATAAATACATACTGTTTTAATCAAAATCCTAGGATAAAAGTTAAAAATAGTGCGACTACGAGCAAACCGAGAAGTAACTTGCTTGCTTGTGACCGTAAATTCCGGAACCGAGCGAAGTAGAGCTGAGCGAAGCGACTATTTAGTTAATTTAGGCGATTCGGGGACCGCGGAAAATCTCATCGCCAGCTTCAATTTAATATAATATAAATATAATAAACAAGTTTAGGTTTTTGATCAAAAAACTGGATTTTTTCAGGCTTATGGTGAGATTAAGTAATAATTGTGTCCAGTTTTTGATCAAATTGGGCAGGTTTTTAATCAAAAGCCCTATTTTATCATATAACATATAAGAGACATATAAAAAACAAAATTTTAACTTCTCAATTGTCTAATAATAATAATAGCATTAAAAATTCCGGAAAGTAGTAAAAGTAGCGTTGTTTGGTGCCACTGTGGTATTAATGCCGTGGCAGAGCCTTGGAAAGTATAGCAGCCAAGATTTGGACTCGTTTTTACGTAACTTTGTTCCGAGAGCGTAATTATTGTGGGCCTTACAGACCCGCACTTGTCTCGAGATGTATCTGGAGTAATCGACAGGTCATTTTAATGCACTTTTGGTAATTCGCGTTGTAAAATACGACTTTAAAACCGGCTCATTTCTGCGTTTGGTCACTTTTTATTGGTGACCTTTACCCGGGTGAAAGATATTGATTTGACTGGCCCCAATTAATTTGGTGATTTCTTTATCCAAGTGTCTGAGAAGAATTAAATATATCACTCTCAGATTGGTTCGCCGCTTGCAAAATTGTATTATTATAGGACCTTACTTTTAGGGTTCCGTAAGTCAAAAAAAAAAAAACGGAAACCTTGTATGCTCGCTATTGTTATCCGTCTGTCTGCCAAGACCCTTTTTCTGGGGCTCCATGAGAGATATCAAGTAAACTTAGTTTAAACTTAGTTTTAAACTTAGTTGTAAACAAGCGTTAGCCAAAATAAAATAATTATCTTATTGTACCTACTTACACTAACTAAAATTTATATTAAAAATCTTAAAATTAAATTAAAAGAGAAATTGTTAAATTTTTGTGTACTTTTTATATTGTCTATTATTTGTATATTTATTTCAATAAGGCAAGATATCATACATTGTGCACGCTGTGATTTCTTCAATAAGTTAGAAGCTAAGCATTTAATTAAGAAAAATTTGTTTTTTGTACATAAGGCTTGCTAGCTACTAAAGATCCGAATAAAGAAAATCTAAATCTAAATCTGAAACTAATACTTCCTACTGAAGTTTGACAGACAGGTAAACAGCAACAAAGTACATAATCTTATAAGAATTCTGTTTTTTGTAGGAAAAACCAACCTTCTTGAGGAAGCTTTTATATCTATAGGCCTGTACGATGTGCAAAACTTTAAACTAAGAGTATTAGTTTGATTTGTCGATGAAAGATGTAAAATGACTTCGGAAAATTTTGCAACAATTAAAGCAGTCCTCAAAACGTACGTGTCACAAATAAACATGCTGACAGAACCTTGTTTTGAATGACGACAGTACACGGTGAACTATTTCTTTATTTTATGCAAAAAAGTCTCATTTCATTAGGTAATCCATTGCTACGGCGACGATTACCCAAGTAAATCAAGCTAGTTGGGTGTCACTAAGTATTTAAATTCATTGCTAACCAAGGATAGAATCTTGTAAAACTAGTCCACTTTAATAGCGTAAATCAGGACAGTTTTACATGTGTCAGATCAATTGCTAGTTTATGATAGCATAATTGAATTAAATTCATGTTTTTGCTTAAAATACCTCCATAAACTTGTACCAAATATTCTTCCTTTTCCGTGTTGCTTTATTACCTTTTATAGTCTGCTTATAAACAGTAGTCTGTTAGCCTTTCAATAGAATGTTGTCTTTGTGACGAAAAAATGCTTAGGGTTCCGTCAGAAACCAAAATCCTTACAGCAAAACTTCTGTATCTGTCCGCTCTGCTGTGCTGTCAGCGAGGTAGTGTTTTCGCAGTATATGCAAATGCATTGATTAACCTAACACGCGGTTGTTCAGATATAATATGGCAACTCCAAGATTTTCTTTATTTAGTTAATTGAATTTTGGATTATTGAAGAAATCAAAGATGATGGACGATGCCAAATGAAGCGTCATGAAACCTGATCCGTTTCTACTACGTGCTTGTACCAAATGTCTCAAAATTATTTGACACTAGGTACCTGTATACAACGTGAAATTTAAGTCATTTTGTTAACGAAAACTGGTGATAGTACTCGTCCATACGAACAACTTTTTCTATGGAGCCAACCCTGAAATATTGAAAAAAATATCAGCTGTTCCATAGAAAATTTAAATACCTGCTCGACCCAAATGTATAACACAGCTGATTTTTTTTTCACGATTTCAGGGTTGACTTCATAGTAAAAGTTGTTCATATGGACGAGTACTATCACCAGTTTTCGTAAGCAAAATTACTTAAATTTCATGTTGTATAGTATTTTAGGTGTACATCAACAGGTATATTTAAATGGAACCACATAATCATACTAAACAATATTACCAAAGAATATTGATTGACCTCATTGACCTGTCATAAACAACTAGACTCACAATCTCGCTCAAAAAGTGTCCGCGATGCATCTTGTTACCGCTATGGGTTGACAAAATCGAATGACGATTTCGTACAACTGACATTGCATCTTATGTTAACGACATAACGTCTTAAGTTTGGTTGAAGCATTTTTGCTACTATGCACGTCGCAAATTCGCACGTTTGGACACATGCCTAAAGAATATTATTACAATGGCGATTACAGTTTTTTCAAATTTCCATTGAAAAAGTATTTATCCTACGTTTTGAGTTTTTATCCGATAGAAACGGAAAAATACGAGTATTTATCCAAAAAATGATAAAAACTGAGTTTTTATCATTTGAGTTTTTATCAACCGCCCACCTCTAGTCACATGTGAAAAGACCCACAGTGCGAGATGGACGGATTCTTGAAAAAATACCAAATTACGATTTTATTCACTAATTTTACTCTGAAAAATTAAACAAGAGTTTGTTTGAAATTACTGTTCATTTTAGGGTTTAAAATTTATAATTGTTTTGATCCATAGTTATAGGTGTTTTGCTAAAATAATCTTAAGCCTGGACATGAAATCGTTTCTTAGATCCATTTTTCATTTTTTTCCTCAATATTGGATTGACTTCTGAAGATTCTGTTACGATAAGAGTGTGTATTATATTATTTTCAAACGTTTTTTTTAATGTGTAGTGACTAGTGTTGCTAGATTTTTCAAAGAGGGAAGAATACATTATGGCATCTTTGTTAAATAAGACACGAAGACAAAGTTTTGTAGTCAAGTACAAGTGTCTTATACAGGGTGTAATGATGACCTGCTCAGAAAATGAAACCATATGTAGGGTATACCTCTAGGGAGCCATGGAAAAAACAATTTTGAGAAAATATTTTCGTTTACAGAAATTTGTTTACCCGAACAAAATAAATCGTGTTCCAAGTGTGCAACTGCACCACTGACCTCTAATAGTAATCTGTTGACGACCTGTCAATGCCCAGTCCAGTATACTACATGTCAGTGACCAGCACGAAGCGACAACATCGCATTTTTCTGAACTCGTAAATAAAAGAAAAGCTTGTGACGAGCAAAGTCCTGCTATGTACATACCTTACAATAAATTAGTGTGTTCACATTTGTGAGCGAAACTAAATTAATTATTAATTTGTGGATTTATTATAAAGAATGAAGAAATGAAGTTTAGGCAAAAGAATCCTTATAACATCCTCTACATGTGGTTTAATTTTCTGAGCAGGTCACCTTTACAACCTGTATAACAAAGATGTCTAATAAGTTTAACCAAGTGCCGACAATCACAACCATCAACAATAAATTATGGTTTTGCGGAGACTATCCTCTTAAGATGAGTGGATTTTGTGGTTTTAATTAAAGATGCCTCTCCATTTAATTTGGGTATATCATGTTATTTTATTAAGTGTAAGTAGCAAGAGAAAGCCATTTGTGTTTTTGAATTATGCTTATTGTTACCATAAGAGATGACAGACTGATATTCTGCATAAGAAATTATAGTTATACTAATTTAAGAAAGCTTTTCCTTAAGATGGTTTCTTGTTAAACTATCTTATTATGTGTCTCTGTATAGGATACATATAAAATTATATTAAATCAATTTTAAAATAGTTATATACATTGAATATATTTTCATAGAGGTATAATCTCAGGTTTCACGACATAGTTTTGTAAACTTAAGAAAAAAAATGTATATAAATGTATACTAAGATATTTTTTTATATATACTGAAAAAAAATCTTTTTAAACCAATATAAAGTTATAAAAAATCAAGAATAGGAAATATCTTTTTCATGCTAAATATATTAATCTTAATTTATCATTATGTTATGCTTTAGCAGTGGCAAAGGGTCCATACATAGGTAACACTAAAAGTTTCCGGAACTGGCCACTTACATAAACAATATTTAAAAATTTATTGCAACATTTGAAAATAGAACTCTTTGGCTGTAGAATGCAGTTTGTTTCATCTGACTGTCTTTTGTTTTTACCTTGTGGCGCCATTTAAAAAATTGTGTGTCTGCATCAACATGGATTTAACTCGGGAAAATTTTCGTAGTATGATTTTCTACGATTTTAAGTGTAATTTGACAGCTCAACAGAGCATCGCTCGGCTTGAAACAGCTTTTGGCAATGAAGCACCATGCAAGACGACTGTTTATAGCTGATTTGCAGAATTCAAGCGTGGTCGTATCAATCTCAGTGACGAATCTCGCGATGGTCGGCCGTCCACCGCTGTGACCAACAAAAACATCGATGCTGTGCGCCGTATGATTGAAACAGACAGGCATGTGACCTACCATGAAATTCGCGCATCCTTAGAAATAGGCATGAGTCAAATACAATCAATCCTACACAAACATTTGGGTGTGAGAAAGCTGTGCTCGCGGTGGATCCTACACAACTTGACCGAGGCTCAAAAAACGGACCGCGTCACTTGGTGCAGTGCCATACTTACCAGATTCAACGAAGGTGCGTCAATTTTGGTGTGGGACATAGTAACAGGTGACGAAACATGGATTTATTGCTACGATCCCAAAACAAAGCAGCAATCGAGCGTATGGGTCTTTCAAGATGAGCCGAAACCAACCAAAGTGGCGCGCGTGAAAAGTGCATCTAAGCGGATGATTGCTTCTTTTTTTAATAAAACTAGACACGTGGCTACTGTTGCTTTAGAGAATCGTCGTACCGTGATTAATGACTGGTACACGACCATTTGTTTGCCGGAAGTTATTGACGAACTCCGTAAAAATAACCGTAAACGCCGTATCATCCTGCACCACGACAATGCTAGTTCTCACACGGCCAGACAGACAAACGACTTTTTGAAGACGAAAAATGTAGAACTCATGAGTCATCCTGCATACAGTCCCGACCTGGCACCTTGTGACTTTTTTCTGTTCCCAAAAATTAAGAACCAATTACGCGGTCAACGATTTTCATCACCAGAAGAGGCTGTCGAGGAGTATGAAAAACACGTTTCAGAGGTCACCACAGGGGAGTGGCACAAAAGTTTTCAAAACTGGTTTGATCGAATGAAAAAGTGCATAGACGCCAAGAGAGATTATTTTGAAAAACAATAAATTAATTTTGTACCTTTAATAGTATTTTTTCATATTCATTCCGGAAACTTATAGTGCGTCCCACGTATAACACGATTCCCATCGGCTTGTTTAGGAAATGGCATTCGTACTCCATTTCTTTATTCCATGCTCTTCGCTTTGTCAAACATTTCCATAAATCTCAATCCGACAGATACACTTGGCTGACAGGGAGTTGTTAAGTACAATTTTTTTCATGTTTTCCATGGTTGCTTTTCTGTGTAAGGCGATTTTTTTGTCCGGCTTCTTCTTTTAAAATGTTTACCCTCCACTACACTGTGCCTTAGCCAAAAATAAACTCAAATACAAATAAAATACGAAACATATTCTCTATTTTGATGCAGACTAGATGATAATTATCAGTCAACTGTTATGTACAGGTATTTTTATTGGCACGCCATTCTCTTCAGTCTTTGGCCAACCTTATCTGCCCCCCATCAACACCGAAAACGTGCACATCCTCTTTAAATGCAAGAGCTACAATTTATAAGGGCCAGTGACAAATGTAGAGTTTGTAGAGTCGACGCTACAACGAGGAGCTAATTTGATAAAGCACGAGCCTTCGGATGCGAGGATGGTAGAACGAAGACATACAGAGGATAAGCCAGAAAATAAACATATAAGGGTTAAGTGTTAATTTTCATGCCAACCTTTTGAACACATTATTTTTATCGATAATTAGCGACTATTCCGTTTTATGGATATTACAGCATGCACACATACATATAAGGTGACTTTCGTTTATACAGCTGATTCATACTGTAGACTCGGTAAGAGGTCAGGACCAAGATTCAATGACTCTGTTTGTGAAATACGAAAAAACGTTTTTTTTGCTTCTGTACTTTCAAGAATAACCTCGACTCTATTAGTACAGGAAGTTTAAATTTCATTTTTCGTATTTCACAGATATGGTCAATGAACCTTGGTCCTAACTACTTACCGAGTCTCCATTATGAATTTAGTTATATTAAAGAAAGTCACCTTATACACCTCATGAGTATTTTTATGGTAATTCATTCAATAAAACAATACAAATCATTCAACACACACGGTACCTTACAATTAAAATGCCTCGGCTAAAAAATAAAAAAACTACTAAATCTTTTAAATAAAAACCTACACGGAGACACAGCCTTGGTTGTATTTTTAAAAAGTGTGACGTCAGCACTGCTGACGTCACGAATATTTTCTTGGTGATCACTCATCTTCAATTTTCAAAGAAAACATTGAAGGTATTACCAAAGCTTCGTTTATTCAACTGACAGCGCAACAACTTATTAGAGAGGTCCGCACTATCCGACGGCTCGAGCAAGACTGCCCGAGCGTGGGCTGTGCGGCCGTATTTATAGTGTGCAAGCACGTGTTTACAATTTTAGGTTAAGTATTGAATGTATGTGAATTTACGTTAATTTTACATTGCAATAATCACAGTTCAATTAATTAATGGCTTATGAACTAGTTTTAATCTAATCACATTATTAAACAGAGTTATTTAATTAATAATCTTCTTTTATCAACAATGAACCATTGCTGATGCGCCGATACGGCCATACTGACAGGCGGTGCGCGCTCTGCACCAGCCTCGTTGATTCTGGTTCTTATTTTTATCTGTAACAATAGATTGGACTTCTTTTGAGTCGGATATCTGTAAGCAACCTGAGTTGCAATGCAAATATTTTTATCTTTGTATGTTTGGCAATATTAATGTTACTAAGTTTTTGGGAATATAATAAAGGGTTTTTGGAGTTTCTCGTAGGGTCTCGGCGATTCTCGTAGGGTCTCGGCGATTCTCGTAGGATCTCGGAGGTTCTCGGAGGGTCTCGGTGATTCTCGGAGGTTCTCGGAGGGTCTCGGTGATTCTCGGAGGTTCTCGGAGGGTCTCGGTGATTCTCGGAGGTTCTCGGAGGGTCTCGGTGATTCTCGGAGGTTCTCGTAGATACATAAGTGAAAGTTTTTCTCGTGGAATTAGTTTCGGTTACTAATATTGAATTTATGTAGTGTAGTGTTTCTTTGTAAGTATTTAGTTATATTGAACTAAGTTACTCACAGTTTATTCTGATGAATTGCCTTCATTCCGTAGGTCTTGTCTTGTTGGAATTTGCAGCCCTTCTCGTGATGTCGACGGGATGGGCTCAATTGTAGCAGAGTCTCGAGGATTAGGTGATAAATGTCCCGCCGATACGGTCAACTGCTCACCGGGTTGTGGAGCACGACGCAGCTGGTCATGAGCCACCTTGCGAGGTCGCCCTCTGCCGACCACCTTCTTCACCAAATAGCGGTCGTTTTCCAGTATTCTGGACACTTCATATGGCTCGCTGAATTTTAGGTCAAGCGATGTTTGGTTGCGAGGGTTATTCTTAATCAACACGTAGTCTCCTCGTTGGAAATGATGAATTTTTGCTTTACGTAAATTGAATCGTTGTCGGTCTTGTTCGCTTGAACGCAACATTTTCTGTTGTACTTGATGAGTAAGCGCTTCAATATCCACGGTCTGATCGTCAATATTCACCAAGTTGAGGAGCTCAGGAGGTACACAGTGCTTTCGTTGTGTAATTAATGTCAATGGAGCAACCCCCGTGACACGATGACTTGTACAGTTCATTGCCAGTTGTAGTTCCTCAAGCGCAGTGTGCCACTGCTCTACTTCGTAGTTTTTGATCATCACCAACGCATTTTTGAGAGTCGCAATGACCCTTTCTACTTGGCCATTCGCTCGGCTAACTCCTGGAGCTATGGTATGAAGATCTATTCCAAAGTGGTCACAATAGTCTTTGAACTCGCCAAGGAATTCTCGTCCTCCATCGACTATGATTTGAACTGGCGCACCGAATAGATGCACAGTGCGTTTCAGGGCAGCTAATGTACTGTGTGGGTTTTTGTTGCTGGAGAAGTACAGTAGCACGTACTTCGAGAAGGCATCGATGGTAACTATAACATACTGCTGATCATCTGGAGTACCCAGCTTCCCAGTTATGTCCATGTGAATAACTTGGAAAGCAGTTGTTGGTTTTTGTATGGGGTGTAATTGAGCTTGAATAGCCCCAGATCTTCCTTTAGATGTTTGGCATGTAACACAGTTATCGACGAATCTTCGAACAGTAGAGCTCATTTTGTCGAACCAATAAGTTTCTCTGATCTTTTGCAATGTCTTTTCCCAGCCAGGATGCTTCAGTGCGGTGTGAAAAGAATTGATAATGCTCCACTGGAAGGACTTCGGGACGACTGTGCTAAGCTGCTGCCCGAATACAGGATCAGTAACTTGTCTCTTAAGGACATTATCCTCCAAGACGTAGTCCTCGACTGGGTCATTATTACTTAGGCTATCCATTATAGGTCGCAGTTCATCATCGCGTCGCTGTTCAATTTTGAGCCAGTTCAAGTCTCTTGACATAATATTAACTGCTAACTCAGTTGGGTTCCTGCTGAAAAAGTCAGCATGTTGGAGACGTTCACCTTTGCGGTACTCCACCTCGAAGTCATAATTTTGCAAGAATGCCCACCAACGATGAATTCTTGGTAAAAGATCAATTGAATTGAAGTGAATTTTCGCCCGTACAAGTACTGGCGGAAGTGTTTTATAGCACGTACCACTGCTAAGGTTTCCAGCTCATAGGAGTGGTAGCGGCTTTCTGCTTCAGTGGTCCTCATACTCATGAAAGCAACTGCATGTTGACGTCCATCAATCACTTGTACAAGTACCGCACCAAATCCAAGGCTGCTGGCATCTGTATACAGTTGTATAGGTGCTTCTTCTTGGAACAATATTAGTACTGGAGAACACGTTAAGCACTCGATGATTTTGTTACGTGCTTCTTCGTGTTTGTTTGTCCATATCCACTTTGCACCTTGTTTCGTCAGTTCATACAACGGTACCATTATACGGGAAAAGTCAAAAATATATTTCCTGAAATATCCTGCAAGCCCATTGAACTGTCTCACCTGCTTGACATTCTTAGGTACTGGAGCCTTTACAAGAGCCTCCACTTTACGTGGGCTTGGTCGTACTTGTCCATCAGAAACTATATTGCCAAGATATTCGATTGATCGTTTAAAGAAACTGCACTTGTCGGCGTTGATGGAAAATCCAGCATCTTTTAGTGCTATGAGAATCCGCTCCAGGTGCGATATTCCTTCTGGAAAATCTGCACATTTACTGAGCACGTCATCCACGTAGACCTGTGCAGCTGTCCCTAGCAATGATGCCAGCGCTCTGTTGATGCATCGCTGGTAAACGGAACAAGCGTTACTCAAACCAAACGGCATGGTGAGGTATTCATACAGCCCATCTGGTGTGACGAAGGCGGTCTTCTCTATTGAGTTCTCAGCAATTGGTATTTGATGAAAACCAGCTGCCATATCAAGGCTTGTGTAGAAATGACCATTTGCTAGCTGGTCAATCTGATCAGAAATCAGCGGAAGTGGGTAATGGTCACGCAGAGTATTCGAATTGAGCTCCCGAAAATCAACGCAGAGTCGGTCATCCCCATTCTTCTTCTTCACTAAGATGATAGGGCTTGAGTAAGAAGACTTGCTCTCGCGTATTATGTTGTTTTCCAAGAGTTCTTGAATTATGGTGCGTACCTTTTCCCTTTCTACTGGGCTGAGACGATATGGTCTTCTTTCGACGAATTTATCTGGGTTTTTCAGTCTGATTTCGAGCTTTCCAGTATTGACCCGAGTTTTGGGATAACCACGAATAAACAAATGTTCATATTTATTCAGAAGTCCACGTAGCTGCGTGATTTCATCTTCGTTGGTCAGATCGCAGTCCAAATTGTTGAAGAGAGGAGAATTCAAACTTACATGATTGACACGTGTGTTGTGAACCAGTTTTGTCCCATTGGATGTGATAACCATACTCAAATTGGTTTCATGAATCAGGTTCATACCCACTAGGATGTCTGTTGACATTTCATAATCCGGTAGTATGTAAAACTCCAGCTCAATACGGATGGTGTCTATAATACATACAGTTGTAAGCTTGGCCAACGATAGTGCGGGAAATTGTCCGATCCCCTTCAAATAATTGACTGCTGGGCTTCTTTGACCTTGGAGAACTGCAGCAACGGATTCTCGTATAATAGAGCATTCTGCCCCACTATCAAACACAGCCTGCAAAGTCTTCTCACCAATTCTGATGGCGATAGGTGCTAGCCTGTCACTTGACACATAATTGACGTTGGATGTCAACAAACGTTCCCGTCTGAAGCAAGTTTCATATGTGTGGCCTGTTTTTTTGCAATAGGTACAGGTAGATATGGCTTGTGGTTTAGGGTCTTTATTGCCGGCTTCAGGTTTAGCCTCTGGTGGTTTAAATCTGCAATCATTGGTAGAGTGATTTGTCTTCTTACATATGCGGCAACTTGATGTTGATTGTTGATTGTCCGTAAATCTTGGACGCTTGTGTAGCAATGTGGAACTTGGGTTAGGATGGGAACGCTTCTTCCGTATAGACGTTGCAACTGAGATCAGTTCAGGCACACTGGTTGCTCTAGCGTTCAGTAATTCAATGCGCAGATGCTCGTCGTTAACGCATCCAATCACCGCCTCAACGGCGTGCTCATCTTCTAACTTGTCCTTGGTGATCCTTCTCCAAAGGACCCAGGCTCGTGACAAGAATTCCGCAATATCTTTCGACGAGTCGTAAACGTGTTCCCTGAACATCACAATATCTCGGGAGTACCTGTTCTCAGGTTCAAACGTGGTGATGAGATTCTTCCGTAACTCTGCCCATGTATTAGTAGTCACCATCCAATCATCAATCCACATTTTTGCACGCCCTTTCAACAGGCTGCAGACTTTCATACGAACGTCGAAATCGTTCAGTTTGTATGCTTCAATTGCTTGATCTATATGCTGACACCATTCTCGTATTCCGACGTAGGCATCCGGGTCAAATGATGGTAAGTAAATGTCTTTGATCCTTATTTTTGCCTCGGTGGGTGGAGCACACAAGCGCTCTGACATTTTCTGCATCATTTCCATCATTTGCAAAAGGTACTGTGGTGGTACCCCATCCATCCGCATACCTTCATAGGGATAGGTATGTGGTCCTGACTGTGGTATGGCTTCCATTGGTGCATTGGTAACCAGCACATGCTCCTGATGCTGGGTATTGGCTGGTTCCAGTTGCTCAGGTGGTAAACGAGCTGATGAGGAGGTGGCTTGGATCGGAATCCCTTCCGATCCCACTTCTGATGACGGAGAAACAGCCTTGGTTGTATTTTTAAAAAGTGTGACGTCAGCACTGCTGACGTCACGAATATTTTCTTGGTGATCACTCATCTTCAATTTTCAAAGAAAACATTGAAGGTATTACCAAAGCTTCGTTTATTCAACTGACAGCGCAACAACTTATTAGAGAGGTCCGCACTATCCGACGGCTCGAGCAAGACTGCCCGAGCGTGGGCTGTGCGGCCGTATTTATAGTGTGCAAGCACGTGTTTACAATTTTAGGTTAAGTATTGAATGTATGTGAATTTACGTTAATTTTACATTGCAATAATCACAGTTCAATTAATTAATGGCTTATGAACTAGTTTTAATCTAATCACATTATTAAACAGAGTTATTTAATTAATAATCTTCTTTTATCAACAATGAACCATTGCTGATGCGCCGATATATCCATACTATCCGTTCGCCAAGTTATTCAATGATTTATACGAGCGTCCGTGTCGAGTTGAATAAACAAAATAAAACATACAAACGAACACATCGTCTTTTTGTCCGACGTCCGACACCCGTAGGCGAACCGCTTCACTATATGATACATTATTATGTTTAGAATACAAATGGTCTGCCTCTACGGAGCGCATTCTTGGCTTACCAACTATTTGAGATGTCTTCACGCGAAGGTTATTGAATTTCATACATCATTATTAGTTGTATAATAAATTAAAGTCTGTCATTGTACGGGTTCTTTAGAAGTTAACTTGGTAAGTGGTAGGGCTTGACCATTTCTGTGAAATACATAATAAAATTTTGACTTCCTATACCACGGATTAGACACAAAAGTGTCTTAAACTAATTGAGTCGAGTTTGTTCTTGAACAAGCATATAGAGGCACAAATTAATTTTTTTCGTATTTTGCAAACAGGGTCATTGAACCTTGATCTTGACCACTTACGGAGTCTGCAGTATGAATTTGCCTGTATAAATGAAAGTCACCTTATATTTCTTTCTATAAACGGTAACGTGATTCGGCAAATAGTTTATTAGCGACAGACTAGTCAATACTTTTTTGTATAATTCCGAAGTGCTATGGTACACAATGACGTGATTGTACTAAGGTTTCAGTTTTTTGACGGAATAACACGATTATTGTAGAAAAAATACTTTCAGACCAGGCCTGAAGGGTTAATCTTAGTTTTAATCTAGTTTTATCTGTCGAACTCCATACATTTTTAGCTCGGGTTTTAGAAATCTCGCTTCGAATGTTTCTCCGGAATCACCCCCTCCGGGTACTCCCAAAAATATTCGATCGATCGTTTATAGTTCGAGCATACTCGTCCCGTATTATGAGTGTGATAGAGATGACCGAACGATAAATCGATCGAATTTTTTCACTTTGGAGTAGCCCACCACTTCTATCGGCTATTTCAATAAACATAAATATAACGTTTTATTAAAACGCTCAATACATTTAGTTAATAATAAATTTTTGATTTCCGTAAAAGGAAAAGGCAATGTTGCAATTTGTAAAATAAGTGAAGTAATCAGCAAAATTATTTAAAAAGATAACAAAACGAAATGCACCGCTAAAGGCGTTGATTTCTCTTAAACACTTACCAAAACCATAATGGGAGGCTTAAAACCTCGAATATTACTTTTCGATGGGCTGCCGATTTTACTTTCAACTTAAACTTATAAATCGTCCATTAAGTAAGCAAAAAAACATCGTAGATTAAGTGATTATTGAGTTCGAAAATTCACCACAGAATTTTTTCTACGTGTCGGGCGTAAAATATATTTATAAATATTAAAACAAAAAGTCTCGTCATGTGTAGTGTTGTGAATTTATTGTAGAAAACGACAGAAAAAGAAAAAAAGCTCATAAATAGTAGAGTAAGTATCAAAAAATGTCAGGAGGGCACGTCTTTCTACTTCTGAGGACATTACGTTTATAACGGAACCCTAAAATCACGTTCATGGGTCCCTAAAACCCGCTTCAAAAGAAGGGCAATGTTGCGAAACCTTGGAGAAAGGCTGCTCGCTTTAATAAAGGCTCGACCGGCAAAGTGGACTTATTTAAAGTCGCAATAAAAGGTATTCCATAATGATGCTGACACCGATATTAATATTAAACGAAGTTGTTTGGTGGTATCGTCGGCTAAATATAGTTATAAATTACTTTTCGGAGGCGGTTGATGCTTTGTTCCTGACGAATCCTGTCTTAAAGGCTAATTCGCATGGTTTTCAAGGTTATTATAAAGAGTTTGTGGATTGTATGGGTTCCATTAAAGGGCCTAACCATGAAGATTGTTCATTTAGACGCCCTTAAGACTGCGCCGAGCGTACGACGATTAGACACCTCGCTCTGACCGTGGTCGTTTTTAACGTGGTCAGTTTTACTGACTGCTGAGCGGCCATACTAAAAATGTATGGCGGATTTGTGGTGCATTTTAAAATGTAAGTTGGACAAATTGTAGTTTATACTTCGTTGATTGTTTGAAATTAAGTTTGAGATAAAATTCTACAGTTATGTTGTTAAAATGGCCTAAACGCCTTTGTTACATTTTGGGCTTAGTTTAAATAGTTGTGCTTTATAAAGGATAAATTATTTTTAACTTTTGCTTCGGACAAAGTGTACATACATTTTCTGTGATACTAAATATGATTTTTTATATTCATTAATGAAATAATTCATTGAATCAACTTAGCCGTGACCGCCGATTTAGCTTCTTTTGGTCGGCGCACTCTTAAAGCCCGAAAAGAATTAAAATAGCATTGTTTAATAGAGTTGATGCTCGTGATTGTTGGCACTTGGTGGATTTTTTGAAGCATTATACTTTAACAGCGAAACCGGTAAGGGAAATTAATATAAATAAGTGGACAAGTACAAGTGTTTATCAAACAAAAAACAAAAAACATTGTTTAATAGTAATCATAGTATAATCATTTAATAAACGAAGTAGTGGTTGCCAAAATGGTAAGCAGAAAAAAAAGCTTTTTCAAGGTGTTTGCAATTGTTTGATTTTTACTCCATTTTCAACTCGGAGAGTATTTTTCTCGGCAACAAATAACTTTGTTACCTAAGTGTGCGTCTAATGTTCGCAGGTCGCATCACTAAATTTCCAATTAAATTAATGTCATGGATGGCATTCAGCGGCATATTTGACACCCTTGTCTATGTGTTATCAATGAAGTAGTCAGTTCAAATTCTCATTCAACTCCATTGATATAACAAAAAGTAGACACGGTACGTTCTTTTATCGTCAACTGAAAAATGGACCCTTTTTTTTTTGACAAGCGCCACCGAACGACTGATGTAGAGCGACAAGCTTTGACAGTGGCGCGAGCGAGACAGGCTACATAAAACAGGTCCATTGGACCTACCTATATATTTGCAGTGCCGCGAGCGAGAAGCGGGGTACCGCATCTTCCTTTTGTTTTATCTAAGTTCAACTCCTGTAGAGTCAGAAATTGTGCCTCAGAAAGCATGCTACGTCGTTGGTCCGAGGTACTATTGCTAGTAGTAGTTGTGTCAACAAAGACGCATTGTTGCTTGCATTTGCAGGAGAGTACTGAGTCCCTGCACGCGTTTCTAGGATTCTGCATAAAGACTGCTGAACCTGTCACTGTTGCTTGCCATTTATGTTTTATGTAGACATTGTTTGGGTCAATATTTTACAGGCGAGGACAATGCTTGGGTATATTGAAGGTGGTTTAAACCTGACCTTAATAATTTTATTTTTATCCAAACATTCTTGATAGGGGATAGATTAGTTTCTGACATGGAAATCGCAGTTATGATGCTAGTCACAAGTCCAGAAACAAGTGGGAACCGTAGTGGCGGAGCCAGTCGCTAGAGGAATACAATCGATTCCTGATTGTAACAGCGAGTGCGAGTTATGTAACTCATATAGGATTTGTACTGTCCATTCAGTTGGACAGTGCAAACGGATCGTTTACAAAGTATTTGCATGAAATAACATAAGTTTGCTAGAAAAGTATTAATGACATTAAACTATTGTCGTGTGTTGTCATAAACCACTATTTAATATTTTTATATAAAAAAAGGAAAAACTATCACAAGTTGTGCGTTTGGAAACGAGATCTATCGCAACTACATTAAAGGCTTTTTATTCACATCCCAGATAAAACTTATATTTAAATAGAAAAGCAACATAACACACAGGTTAAATAAGTACCCAGTTACTCCTAGTAAAATTCAACTAATTATTAAATATAATTTTCTAAAGTCCAACTTTGCATAATGCAAATAAATACATTCACGTTAAAATTTAAATTGAAAAGAGGAATAAATAAAAGGCTTAATTTGGCAATAAATCACCCGCGGCGCCGCCGAGGGCCGTCACCGGACCGACTCCTGCGCAGGTGAGAAAATGCTGAATAACTCTTCAATACCTACAGCGCCCACTGTGTGATCGGTTATGTATGTGTACCCGTAATGTGCACATTAACTCTGCATAACTTGAGATTCACGTTCAAAAAATAAAATAAAATATTCATCATCTCGCTCTTTTCTTTCTCTTCGTGATGGTTTATCGTTTTACCTGTAGTGTACATTAGACCAAAATGCATTCTGTTTTATTGCATTTATTTATATTTACACAGACACCAGTGAGCAAAATAATGAAACAACATTTGGTCGGCTGGTAAAAATAAATAATTTAATCAACGTGTTTCCGACAACTTGAAAATCTTTGGTATCTATGGTATTTTTTATGTTTTGTTAAAGTTAAAACAAAAATATTCCGTCTTTCTAAGAGTCATGATTCATGTAATATAGATTTTTTAAATTTTTATATGCATTAAACCTCCATTATGTAGAGATAAAAATATATTTCTTCCTTATTTATGAACATAGGATCTACTAGGTATCGTTTGTACGGAGAAATCAGCACCCATAAATATCCAGTTAGTATTCTTCTTCTATTTTCAACATTCTTCTAAAAGTAGTGTTATGTCTTTTTTGCCCATGAACATAAAAAGGAGAAATTAAATGTATAGGGCAATGTAAAAAGACTCATCATTATAAACGACTATTAATTGAAAAGAGTGGATAACACTTCACTGTCAAGAGCAAGTCTTTTACATTGAAAAATATCTAAATTTGAAGACTGAGTTATATAAGGTGATTTTAATTTATGCAGCCAAACTCTTACTGAAGACTCGGTAAGTGCTCAGTAACAAGTTTCGATGACACTTTTTGTGAAATTCGTAAATTATTCTTTTCGTGTTCCTTACAAACGCAAGCCCAGCCCCGAGTCAATTACTAAGTGGAGTCAACATTTTATTTTGCGAAATTAGCAAAAAGTGTTATCGATCCGTGTTACTGATCCCTTACCGAGCTTCCAGTATAAGTTTAGCTGTAAATTAAAGTCACCTTATATACATACCTACTGCAATAACAGTACGTATTAACAAAATGTGTTTAGCTAACCAAATAAGTGACTGATATGATAAAAAGTTCTCGAGTGGAGACTACTAACCAATAGACGCAGTAGGTAAGATGTCGATCCGTCGGAGATCGAAAGTGGCCGACATAGCCTGCCGAATCAATAAGTTGAAGTGGCAGCAGGCAGGCCATATCTGTCACCGACGTGATGGCCGTTGCGGCCGAAAGGCGTTGGAATGGAGACTACGTACAGCAAAGTGCAGCGTAAGCTGACCTCGTGCCCACTGGACCGATGATCTGAAGGACGTTGCGGCTTGCGGCTGGATGAGGAGGACCGTCAAGAATGGCTACATATTGGAAAGGCCTATGTCCAGCAGCGGACGATGACAGGCTGATGGATGGATGCCAGTGGTTGGATGAGGATGGCTGAGGTGAGGATAAAAAATGTATCGAGCCCTTGGATATGCTTATGCCTAGCAGTGGACAATTGGAGATATATTGGCTGATGGATTGAATTAGATTGATTGGGTGACCAATGTTATATGTAGAAAATGATTAGCTGTACAAAACTACCTTCCTGATAAATGGCTCTATAGTTAATAGGGAAGAATCTTAACCGCAACCAACAGATTACGAAAACTTAATTAATTCTAAAGAGTCGTGTAGACAACATTTATACAGCCTTATCTATAACTATATCGGTAGCTATATTAGTGGGCGGTGCTCTTTAGATTACCCTACGGTTGCCCGGAGCGGTTCGCCTATAAGTGTAAGCGTGTAAGCGCAAGAAAGGAAGCAATAAGTAGTCGTAATTTGTAAGCCTTGGGCCCATACGTGACCTGATAATCTCGATCTGATTTTACCTGCAGAGGTGGAACTGAAGTGTTATTTATCGTGGGACAAAAAAGGTTTAATATTACCTCATAGCTACCGACCAAATAGGTGACATATTGAAGAAGAGCAAAGTAAAATGTCCCCGGAATAGAAAAGCTTGTATGTGTATGACTAGATTGATAGATGTAGAAAAAGCAAAAGAGGTGTATCAGTATCGTTGCAGATGGATATCTGTAGTCTCTGACTAGCCCTCTGGGAGATAAGCGTCAGTGTATGTATGTATGTTTAGTTGAGACGGATGAGAGAATAGTAATTTTACTACTTTTCTATGAGCACTTTAATCCTGCATACTCGTAGCCTCAACTTATTCAATTAACTTCATAAACTTGGGACTTGTGTATGTAATAGGTGATTTAATTTAGATTATTATGGCTGTTCATAATTTTGTTCTTTTATGGATATGGAATAGGCGAAAGAGATTTGTTAGGATCGTAGTATATAGAAATCTATAGTCGCTGCCTACCCGTGTAGGGGTAGTTATATTTATATGTGTATGCGTTTTTATTATATATGGTGTTATTTTACCCTCGATGTAAATCGATATATAATAATCATTGCCATTTTATTACGATTTAGCAGATTATTTAGTTGTGGCGTGTGGGAAAGCTATCTAAAAAGAATATTGTCACTCCATGTCATCTCGTAGATGTCGTAAAAGGTGACTAAGGGATTAAGGATAGGTATGCCAAAAATCTGTGTCTCTGTAGTATTGAAGGTCATAAGGTCATAGGATCTTGACCCCATCTGCAACGACGTGTGTACTTGTCTACTGATGGTAGTCTTCGGCCGTGGCTTGTCACTACCCACATGACGTTTGTTCGTTTTTTTCATTTTTTTCAGTTCACCAGTTTGGGACATGCATTTTTCTGTGGTTTTTCAAAGATTTCTCGAAATTGATGCCAGTAAATATAGTAAAAGTATGTATTTTTATAATTAGCTCTTTAATATCTACAATTTGATATCCATATTGTATTTTTGGGATATATTTTTTTTATTTTCTCTCTTTTGTATTGGAAAAAATTTGAACAATTACAATTTTTTCATTTTTTACATTATATTATGTAAGCAAGTGGTTGCTAGTTTTATGTCAAATTTCAAGTCTTTATCTTTAACGGTTCTAAAGTTATGAGACTGTGACATACGGACGGACGGACAACGGAGTCTCACCATAAATGTTCCTTTTACCTTTCAGGTACTACGGAACCCTAAAAACATTTCAGTCCAAGCCGTTCTTAAAAAAAATCTTAAAGTTACAGATATTAAAAATACATGGGTAAGGTGTCAAATAATTAATTTTTGTAACAAAAGCAAGGGTACTTAAATGTGATAAGTTTTTAGTATCTTAATCGTAACTAATATATAGGTAGATGTTGCAAGAAAGGAAGTGCGCGTGAGCATATGTACAATTGTACATCCGACCTCACGGCGCATGAGTCGATATCATATCAATTTGCGTGAACGACCGCACCGTTTCCTGTCATTAGATGCGTTGCTACGAGTCTATTACAGGGTTGGACTTTATGAAAAAGGATTATACAGGATCGGCAAACATCTTGAAAAATGACCTTGTCATTTTGTCTTGTATCGTGTAGAACCGAAGAGGTAATTTCGCGCAACCTTGTACACACTTTTTGTTGCTCTGGATGTTTGCCGCCTAAAATACTCTTTTTTCTTATTCTTTATTGTACACAAAAAAGGAGATTACAAATATTTGATACAATAATTTGAGTACAGCGGCGAGCTTATCTCTCAAAGAGATTTTTTATAGCAAACCGAATGAGTATAGGAGTGCTTTAAAAAATAAATAGGTAACCATATGTGTACGTACTACATACTAAAATACTTACATAGGTGTATAAAATATATATAAATATATAAATATATCTAACATACATACTAATATAACTAACTCTAATATAAACTGACTATATATAAACATGACATAACGATACATGATAATTGATAATACAGCAATAAATAATTAAACATATTTATGATAGCTTAAGGATTTGCTGAATAGTATTCCTTTAGTTTCTTTTTAAAAGAGGAGATAGTGCGACAATCTCGGATTGTGTACGGAAGAGAATTCCACAGCCTGATGGCTCTAACAGTGAACGAATTTGCGAAAGCTCCGGTATTGTGAGAAGGCGTTTTAAGGAGTGTGAATGGAATCCTTTTTGATAGGAATGGAGGATACATATAAAAAGATAAAAAGTTTAGTGAGTATATTATTTGGAATTTGTCATCAGAGCATAATTTTAAACGCGACTAAAAAGTATTTAAAAAATTGAAATAATAACAAAAAAAATCACGAGTTTTAATTCAAACTACCTAGAAAACATTCACATGGAGCAAAGATACTCGTATTTATTTAAAAATCAGGAAACAAAAATCATAATTACGGTATTAATTGTCACAACCACATAATACGTAGAAATACATAATTACTGGTTTTATAACAGATAATAATATATTATTGTAACTATCTGAGAGATAGTTATTATAGCTAAAAATATTTATCAATTATTTGGCGAGTTTTATGGTCTATTTAATTATCTAAAACTTAAATAACAAATTATCTATAAATAAAACTAACTACCAAAATAGTTATATAAAAAAAAAACAGAAAAAGAATACCTACCTTAAATAAAACACAGGATTGGTACCTAAACTAAGTAAAAAATTGAAGCCAGATCGCTGCCGTCACCCGGAAGGGTACCCAACAGGCTGGCGGCATTGCCTCGCTGGATCGCGAGGCTTAATCTTTGGCCGAAATAGGATCCAGCCCTTGGATCCCCCGAAGCATCGACCAGGCGCGACGATATCTCCTTGAAGAGGCGTCGCGCTTCTGGCCCCCACGGCCCGAGGGTTTCCACAGCGAAGGGAACACAGTGGTAATTTTGTCCCAACGCTTTGTATTTTCGCCTCTTCGTGCCTTCCGCTTTTATAGCCGCCGCGCCAGCCTTGGCAGCGGTCGCTGGTAAGTGAGACGGTGCCACTGTATCGGCGCATGTGGCGTCCCATACCAACGGTCGCCCATTTTTCCACGGAACGAGCGTCATTCCGTCAGGCCTCCTGCCATCGTCGCGTGCCAGGCCGTTTGGTTCTAGAATTGCTGGCACAGCGGCGCTGGCAAGGGCCCGCCGAATGACGTCGTTCAGTGTGGCGTGGTGTGATAGCCAGCCAGCGCTACGTTGGCACGATAGGCCGTGATGGCCAAACTGGTCGGCACTCTCGCCACACCGGCAGCGATGTGGCTCGTTTGTCTTACATCCAAGTCTCAGGCCAACAGCCACAGTAAAAGCGGATCTGTCCAGGAGTGTCCCAATATTAATTGAAGGAAGTGCGTTCAACCAATACCCCGATTCTGGCTCGCTTGTTGCCAAGAGACAGGCTCGCTCCGCAGGGTTATTAGCAGTTTCTAGAAGGTTCTTTTGAACCTTACTGCAGAGCGGCTTATCCCATAGCTTCTGCGATGCCAGATTAAGCGGGGTATTTTCACTCGGCCCGGCTGCAGTCGACCAGGTGTCCCTAGCCTCGGACAAGCACGAGACCTCTACGTCACCGAGTGACAGGTTAATTATTCTACCATAGAGGTCAAGCGTGCTGTGCGCCGAGGACAGGAACGCCGGCAGTGCTACGCTGGATGGTTTGCGGATACCCAGGCCTCCAAATCGGATTGGAAGCGTGGCCTGGGCCCAACTGCGGTCATTCAGCTGGCAATTTAGAATTTCAGTCAAAGTCGTGCGTAACATATCGTCTAACTGATCTAAAAAGGTTGTATGTTTCCAAAGAGTTGAACAGCGTAGCACATATGTAAATTTTGGTACAAAAAGGCAGTATCTAATAATAAACATTGCCATGTGCGGGTTAATTTCTTTTAGTCGGCCGGATGATTCCTATAATTTAGAAATTTGATTGCTTACAAAACTAGGAATAGAATCATCCAGCACAGGAGCCCCTAGAAGGTGAAGCGATTCACTTTCGATAATGTTAATGTTTGGGGCCAACGCATTGAATTTTAAAATTATATTGTTTTTTTCTACTTGAGCCAAAGATTCGTTAATAAACAGTTCAGATTTTGTGAAATTAAGTTCAAGGCCGATAGATTTAAAATTTTGAATAATATTTTCGAGATCGTTCAGGACGGAGCACGCTTCGCCTCCTAGGGTTCCGTCGTCCAAATACCATACATTAAATTTGGAATTTAGGTTTGAAATAAAGGGGTGAATAGCCAGGCTGAAGATGGCCGGTCCTAGTGGGTCCCCTTGCTGACACCCAACTGCAGATTGTAGAAGATGGTTTCTATATATTAATTTTGTTGGCGAACTGTAACATTGCCACAGATAATGATAAATCTGTGGAATGTTTTCTTTAATTTGTGTCAGCAAGGCGCCCCTGTCAAGTGAGTTGAACGCATTTCTCACATCGACCTTCAGCAGCACCTCGCCCCCGCCGCGCTCTAGGAAGGTGCGGGCCGCGTGCACCGCTGCTTACTTGTTTTTCGTAAATATATTTCCAAAAATTTACCTTATATTTAATTAAATATAATTCAGCAATTTTGATAATTAGGGCCTTGCAGAATTATTTAACGAATCTCAGGCACGCTAATATAAAATAAATAAAATAAAAATATACCCTAGTCCAGCCCTTTCTATCGAGATTAAGGCATTAGAAGCAAAATAACTGGAAGAAATAATCAAGTACGTGAAACGGTTTGTAATATAGGTAATTTGAGATGTTTTAAACAGAAGAAAGTTTCCTTTACAAATTGAACCATCTTGACAGGGCATTATAGGGCCCAATATCTTTACATAACTAAAACATAGTCTCAAACTAGTGCCGAAAGTGATTTTACTAAGAGATTATAGATCGTATTTATTATTTATTATCAGAGCATTCGCTTCACATACGATATAAATGTTTATTTTGATAAATTACACTATCCACAATTGGTTTTATCTGTCTACACTCTGTCCCTTGAGGGCCTCGCTATATTTACGGTTATGTATCTTATCTAATTGATCTAGATTAACTTTAAAAATATAATGAAATTTTGAATCATTATATTAATTTTAAATAAATCCGACCCCTGACCATACTGCAACAGGTTTCATAAACGTTTTCGCAACAGCAATTAATCGAAATTATTTTCTAAAAGATCGTGAAGATAAATCTCCGGTAAATTGTTTATTGTTTTGCACATAACTCAATATTGGTAGCTGGGCACACCCAGGTCATTATAAGACGGCCTTTAAATTGTGTTAAACAATAGGTGGGTATTGCCTAGAGGTGGTAGAAAGGCCCACCGCGCCTTTGCTTTGGTCAGCGAAAATATAATTTGTAGCAAAGATAAGAATTTTGGTGTAAATATAACCTATAGTAGATACGGAGCTGAGGTCGGAGATCCTAGGGTGTTACTTTAAAACCAAATTGACTGAAAGTGCCCACTTCGGGACGGTAGTCTTCGAATCCCTCGAATGTGGTGAGAGACTTTATATTTATTATGAATAAATTATATACTTAATATGTTCTTAAATAAATTATTGTTATTTAAAGTTTTTTATGTTTATTTTTCTTCCTTTTTTACAGAGGTAATATTGGCACGGGCCGAAACCAAGTGCATTTAATTGAACATATCGTCACGATATGAATCCCCGAGGGGGTGTCAGAGGTGTTCTCAAGTGTGAACCGTGAAATGCAAATCACAGTCCACACCCGGTACACCCGCGTTTCACCGACGATTATTGCGTCCCAGCGTGATGGGTGGTAAGTCGCCGTACGTCGGTCACAATTACACACTTTTTAGGGCATGCAGGCATACGTGTTTTCCTTCACCGTTCAGAAAATGGTAAGTATAAGGTAAGAACACAAATACTATACAGATAAATTCCGAAAAACTCATTGGTGTATGCCTGACCGGGGATCGAACCTGAGTCCCAAGTTTGTTAGGCCAGCTTTCTACTGCCGCCGCTGAAATCATGAAAATATGTGCAATTTTAATTATGGTAATGTGATAGATCTACATCGTTTACTCGTAGCACTACTAGACTGCAGAATCACTTCTGGATAACAGACAACAAAGTAAAGTACAACAACAAAGTTCATTTGCTGAAGGTGGTTGGTACTATGTAGGCTTCGCACATTTTGCAATAGATATTGAGTGCCGGCGGTAATTAGAACCGCGTCCGGACTCTTGCGGCATCCTGATTCCTGATAAATATGTAACACGAAAGATTATAACCCCCACCATTATACACCGAAATTTCAACCTTAAACTGTTAACGTTTAACTTCAAAATCCAATAGATCTTGATGTGAATGATACACCCTGTCAAAGCGCAAAGGTCGATATTCACACCTGAGTCGCAAGAGCTTTTACGCAAATTCCGAAATCTTCCATTTGCAACTCCATTAGCGTAAGATAGGGTTGGTTTTTGAATGGCTTGAAATGCAGTTACGATGTCATGGACCTGATCATAGGGCCCTTAGATGCTGGACGGGTTTCGTAAGCGACCACGCCATCTTATTCGAGTGATACAGTATAATTATAAGGTATGGTAATGGACGCAAGATTCAGTCAACTCTCTATGTTCATTCAAGTTACATTTTACTACTTTATTCAACGCTCTTGCATTGATGATTATTACTATTTAATTTTGCTATTAGCACTGCCTTTACTGACTGTAAAGTAATATAGTAGAAAAACTGTCATAGGACGTTGACTCATCATAAGACGTTAAACAAGGCAAGGACTTTGTGACTCATATACATAAAGTTAAGTTTAATTTCGTTAAGGTAACGTGAAAGGCTTGCAGCTGGATTACTTTAATACAATTGAATAATTTAAGGAAATTATGGCATTTCTTGGAAAATGCAGATCAAGTATGTTAAAACCGGCCAAGTGCGTGTCGGGCCACGCGCAGTGTATTCCGTAGTTGTCCGGTACATTTTATAAGTTGGTCTACAGATCGCGCTAAACTTCTAGTCCCATAGATTAAGAAGAACGGCACATACATTGTAGTGTTTAGAGGGGACTAAAAGTTTGGCGCAACTTGTACTCGTAAACCTGTAAAGCCTAATTAGCTGTAATAATTTTTCTTTTAAATTAATTATATATACTACTTCTGTGAATTTTTTCACATATCCATAAACAACCGTTTAGCCGGCAGGGGGGGGGGGACACTTGACTCTAACAAAAATTTGCACTTTAAAGCTTAATATTTCGCAAACGGATCCCTAAATCGAAAAATAGTTTTCACACACCCATCATGTTTTTGAGCGACCTATCCAACGATACCCCCCAAACAATGGGATAGACAAGAAAAAAAAATTCATCCCAATTAAGGTTAAGGGCCCTAAAAAAAAATTTTCGAGAATTTTTTTTACTGTTTTGTCGGCGTGATTAATATGTTTACTTATAACAAATAACAGCTTTATAGTACTAATAGTCTCTGAGCTAAGTCGCGGACAGACGGACATGGCGAAACTATGAGGGTACCTTGTCGGACTACAATTTTCAATAAACCTATAATAAAATAAAATAAATAAACAAAATAAACAAAAAGCCTAATTGATATTAAACTATGGTCGCGTAGTACAATAAATCACATAATATATATATATATATATATATATATATATATATATATATATATATATATAAGAATAACTATCATAAGTTGGGCGAACGAGAGCATTTGCAGTTCGTCAAAACTGCAATCGACACATTGATTAGTGATAAATTAATAATTTTAATTACTTCTTCATGAACAAGTTCAACAATTGTCCATACAAACAGAGCATACCTTTCAGTTTTATCTTTTATGTAGGAACTTACATAATATTTACCAAGTCAGCAATCAATTATATTTCTTTCCAACATCGGATATAACATGATTGGTAAAACGAGCGGTAAATCTTTACCATGCTCAGATGTAACGCTACAAATGTTTTGCATATACTCCTTGGCCTCATGTCATCTTGCGTCTGCGCAGATGTCTGCTAAAAACTTACAGACTAAAATAACTTTTATTGATAATGTAATAAAAGTTACTAGAAAAGTAAATAAGGTTGCAAATAAAGGCAGTGAGACATCAGAAGGCGACATTAATGAACTGTGGGTTCCGTTTATGGATAAGACATTATGTGCCTTTTGACATCATTAAGGTAATACAGATACTGGTTGCAGTGCGATTCTTGACGTTAAGGAGAACAAAGAATGAGGAGTGGGGTGCAGGTTTAAAGTGATTTTGGGCGAGTTTATTAATAATATCACACAAGTGTTTTAATACCTAGTTATGTGCATTTTCATATATTACTTTGTCTTAACTCATGCAATAGTTATTTACTTATTTTTCAATCCACAAAGTTTTGTTAAAGTCGTAAGCTTTTCTCAAGTTTGGAGTTATAAAATGGTTTGTCATTTTCGTTGCTCAGTTACTTTTGCCCAGAATAAAATTCGTGTTTTAATAACCTCATGATGAACAAAACACTTGTACTCGTTCACAATACTGTAGTTTGTTAATCCCAACTGGTTTCGGTATTACACCATTATTAAGGGTTTTAATAACTAATTAATAACACATTTTAATTATACATTGGTTCGACTTGCAAACAATGAAATATGTCGTTAATCGATGACCAATTTTAATAACCTCTTTATTTACCAGTTTTAGAAACCACTATGTCCATATTAGTAATGTTCGTAATTAAAATTTGTCATTATGCACAGTTGTCTTGTTCATAATTAGGATTTAACGATATGAGTGTAGATAACGTATACCTGAAATTTGATAAGGATAAATAAATAATTATATGGCTAAAAACGAAGAAGTATTTTGATAGTATTGATTGAAGGCACTTGGTGGAACTTTGAATATCTACATAATGAACATAAAAGCACATGTACTATTCCACGAATTTAAATAAGGGCGTTTAATTATAAAGGTGAAACCGGTCAGGCAATAAAATTCGTGGAATAGTACAAGTGATTTTCTGCTCATAACTTTTGTTGTTGAGGTAAATTTTTCGTATGTTCTAATTTAAACATAATTTGGCCAACTGCGAGTTGGGCTCGTGCACAAAGGGTTCCGTACCGCCACACAAAAAACATGATGCATAACATTTATATAGAATGCAAAAAAAAAACTGGGATTTAAACAAATTTAATCCTTCTACGGTAACCTGAAGTAAAAAGAGTTAAACAGACTTCAAGCGTTGATGTTATACAGCTAATAAGCTGTTTAATGGCCAACGATTGGATCACAGAAAGCGCTGTTTAGAGAGATTGATGAATGAGATGAAATTGCGTAAAGACACCTGGTGTTAATGATGTCCATGATAGAACGTCATCAGATGATCCATCTGTTATAAATTGACTTGTTATAGCACCTGGATCCACTACCACGTCACTTTGAGAATGATAGAGGAGCTTAATATCGGCTGATGTGGGAATTCTATTCCAATAACTTGTTAGATTGAGATGATTACTGATAACCAAACCACGCAAGGTACGAAAATTCATGTAAACTCATTAGATTTTTTTTTATAATTAAGGAGTAAGCCTTAATATTAAGTCTAGCTTAACATTATTTCGGCAAAAAACCACTGCAAGACATATCCGTATCATAGTCATTTAACAAGCTGTGTGTCACATTAATTTTAAATGATAAATGTCTATGTCAAACACAATGACACAAAACCTAGCAGAATGCATTTAATTTATTCAAATTGTGATCTTTAAAACAAACAAATGCATAATGAGCAGAAAGACCTTAAACACAAATTGCATGAAGGAAACAATTAGGAAGGCTATGACATGAAAATATTAGCACCGTTTATAACAGCAGTCGAGGTAGCAATTCTTTTTGCATGTAATAATTATAAAGCAAGTCCAGTGGACTATTTAGATAATCACATATACAGATTACACAGCCCGCCGACGGTAAAATGATGACATAAATCACTTGGTAATGAGATGTCATAAATTGGTCGTAAGATGGTGGAAAGCGTTGTGGTCTAGGGAACTGGAGTGTGGGGTGCAAAAACATTTGGGTTTGTGGCCTCAGTTTTTGACGTTTTGTTTGTGGTTGCAAATTATGAATGGAAAGATGGTTTTGTTTGTTTTAAAAAAGGATACAAAATTTTAGATGAAATTTCTTAGTTATTTATTTGTTTCTTTTAAATGAAATTTGGAATTATTACGAGTATAGGAAGTTAATCTGGTCCGCAACTTCCATCACAGGGTTGTTGATATACACGATAACGATATCAAAAAACTAGTCAAGTTTGAGTCGGACTCGCATACCTAGGGTTCCGTAATTCGACAGTTTTGGGAACACTCAGGAAGAAGGTATTTAAAATCTTGCCCATAACTGTGTATGATAATTAAAACAACGAGCAAATCACGTTTGTTGTATGGAAGCCCCCGTTAATATTTATTTTATTCTGTTTTTTAGTATTTGTTGTTATAGCTGCAACAGAAATACATCATCTGTGAAAATTTCAACTGTCTAACTATCATACTAACGGTTCATGTGATACAGCATGTTCACAGACGGATAGACGAGACGGACAGACATACGGACAGCGGAGTCTTAGTAATTGGGTCCCGTTGGTTACCCTTTGGGTACGGAACCCTAAAAACCGGTCAAATGTGAGTAGGAATTATGCCCTGAGGGTTCCGTATTGTACATACCATTTGATACACAAACTTATTCCTCATGCAGTTATAGAAGTCCAACTTAACTTGACACTATAACGATCCATTAAACTATATGTATTCAAGGGGTCTAATTGGGTACGTTTTTCTTTAATATTTTCTTTAATTAATAAATATTTATAATTGTTCGATTGGTGTATAAGCCCGGATATCGCGTCATATATCGCTGATACCGATATATCGGTAAGAGCTCCGATACGCCGATATATCGTATTTTTGGTCAAACAAATTTTATTATTATTATTATTATTTCTAGGAGCGGTGACGAGTAAGAAAGTTGCAAGTGAAATTCACTTCCGGAAAATATTTAGCAAGTATTGTATGCACTGTACAAAAAGTATACTTTTTAACAGCTGATGAAACGATGACTTGATAGAAACCAATCTACTTTTCTCCTACAACTTAGTAGGTAGTAAGTAAGCCGGCTATCAAGTTGACTTGATTTATTATATTCAACCGCCATTGTCCTGTCTAATAAGATTACTACACAATTTATCATCCATTTTGAGTAACTTGTTTATTCAATTAGTGAAATCAGTAGCAACAAATAACAGATTCATTTGAATTATTAATTCATCACCGCTGAAATTACTTTTAGTCTGCTTTCAAATATCTTATGAACTGTGTGCCCAATTCAAGACAGACGAGACCAGGAAGCCTAACATGATGCCACTTTTACACCATTTTAAGCACCATTTGACAGTAAATTCGATATATTTGCTGTCAAATCGTGTTAAAGTGGCAACCATGGTGGCCTTATAGATAACTTCAACATCTATTGCCAAAGGTATCGTGAGTGGCTATAAATGACGTCACATATAATTTCTAGTCAATAATGATACCTTTGAAAGTGATAGTGATAGATGTTGGAGTTAAATAATAAAGCCCCAGGTCTAGTCTTGGTTTTTGTCCTGCATGAGTAGTTTTAGCATTGATACGGTCTTGGTATCATTCTCTGTTTTGCCGCAAGATGGTGGATTACCTATTCAAGGTAAAAAAATGACAATATTTATACAAGATCCTATCAAAATATCTGCCACGGCTGCAATGGGAGAGAGTATTGTGTATATAGATTACAATAGTAACGATAATTATAATTTATTGATTTAAAGACATACATTTTTTATACAAAAAAATATGCGTATGAATTTGAATAGATCTACTTGTATGAAACCGTCCCATAGTAACACAAAACAGTTAGAAGAACATAGCAATTGTTTTCATTGAGGAAACGACACATCGCACGTAGTTTGTGAACCACATTATGCAGAATAAAGTAAATGTTTATTAATTTACTTTGTTTTCTCAAATTTATTTAACTATTTCGGGGTACGAAATTTATTCACTATTGTAATCTATATACACAATACCGTCTCCCATTGCAGCCGTGGCTGATATTTTTATAGCACCTTATAATATATTAGAAGCAATTGCAAAAAAATCTAGAATACTTATGATTACATTGCGACTGTTAACCATGGTCCTTATTTGTCGTAATCACGTCGTAATAAAGACGTCATACCACGAGTAATTAAATTAATAAGTCAAACTTTAAGAGAGTAGTGCCCGCAAAGCCGTTATTTATTCTTGCCGATCTGATGAATCTAGAAAATACTACATGTAAACAGAATCTGCTCCCAAGAATACCGGGTGCAAAAGCAAAGTCAAGAATCCTTTATAGGTGTGTTAGTATGATCAGTAAAGATATTATTTTAAATAATGGGATCTCTAAGTCAAGTACCAGTACCTCAAGATAAGACGATTTTCTTTACTCAAAATACACTAATCGCGTGGACACCCTTACTGGTCGCTGGCCACTCGGATGAAGGGAGCGGGTTGCGGGGTGCAATTAGGTGCGTGGGGAGTACTGGAGAGGCCGGTGAGCTGCGTAGCCATAGCTTAGAAAAATGATGGAATTTTTTGTAAAAATTCAAGATATATATTTTTTCCTCGTAATGACATCAGAATCGTGTATACTTTCATACCTTTAAGGGATTCTTGACTTTGCATTTACACCCTGTATAATGCCCACTCTTATCGTAAAGGAATCTCCTGAAGTCATTCTAATATTAAAAAGAAAAACAAGCGAAAATGGCTCTGAAAAATGTATTCAATTCGAGGTTTAAGGTTATTTGAGCAAAACCCATGCTTAATATTTATGGAGTAAAATCCGTATAAACATTATAAAGCTCTGAAATGAATAGATATTTTATAAAACCTTTAGTTTTTTTATTAAAGCAATCTGTCTTTTTCTTTCTGTATCGAAAAGACAATAACAGGAAGCTTGAAATAAGGTTAGTCCTCTCAAATAAGTTAAGTCGTGTTAAACCGAATGGACACCAGTGTGGGTCATTTGTTTAGTCACTGGTGTATGTGACAGTAAACGTTAACTTGAATGGAATTAATAGTTATATTTTTAAAGATCCTATTGTATCCTTAAATTAAAATATTAAAATAAGGTAAAGATAAAATTTAAACTGTTTTTTGTTTTCATATTATTTTAGTAAAATCGTTTTTTATTCTGACTCGTTATAAGGTACTTATATAATAAATATATTTAATTTAATTTCATGTTTACGTATATAAAACAAATTGACCAGTGCAGCCTCAAGTCAATCTTCCTCGATCCATAAAAGACACGTGCCTCTCATCCATCCTGCACAGTGTAGTTAATGATCTATAGATCACGATCATAGTAGGCGCCATAAAGTAAATAGATTTAACTATTATTGGAGGTGTAAATACATTACCTCGTTAATTTACCAATTTGTCCGCTTATAAGACTGAACATTAAAGTATAATAACTATACTAACAATAGAGTAGTAAAAGAGTCGTGTCTGTCCTTTTAATTTTTTTTCAATATTTTAAAAGTACCTACATCGGTTGTTAGTTTTATACTGAAGTCAAAACTACAATGCTTAGAATTTTCGTCTCTCTGTTTTTATGTATGTCGTTCCGTTTTAACTCGAGAACCACTGAACGAATTTTGATGCGTTTTTTTATAATTGTACTAAGCTTGGTCAACATATAGGCTATAGTTTATAAAATAACGCCTTAGCCGAAAACGGTAAAGAGATTGAATTAAGACGGGTCGAGCCGTGGGCAAAGGCTAGTTTTGGAATGTCCAGAATAATTGATGTTTTATGAGAAAATCCACGTTATTTAATTAACATTAAGTAATTAAAAAGGTTACTGCTACAGACTTCATTTAAGAAACCAGTTTTATTTTCCAATGAACATTGTAAAAATAGTGGCAGCTTATTCGGGAGAATAGTGAACTCTCCTGACCCAGGTTTGAATCCAGTGTATTCAACATGCATATTGCCTTTCGGAATTTATTTGATTAATCACCCGTTGGATTGTTCTAAAACTAGATAAAATTTCCTAAAAAAAAACATTTTTTTTTCTTTGGGAAGGTGGGGGGGGGGCTTTCTCCTTGAAACAATCTTAGTTATATATATAAATATATGTATGTATACTATATATATGTCTATTCAAGTTTTATAATATTGTAAAAAAATATAAACAATAATAACAAAAAATAAAAAAATATATAACTCTATACATATATTTAAAAAGAAAAAGAAAATTTGGGCCTAGAATTACAATCCACAACTTTTTTTTATATTATTATAAATTTTTTTTGTTGCTCATCTTAATAGCTTTCGAAAAATACCCATATCACTAAGTTTATAATATATTAACTAACAATAATATTTTTTTTTTATAATTCGGCCTAGACGTGACGATCGTCACGACTGTGACTCTACGGATTCATTTAAGTATTTATGTCACCGTACGATTGTAAGATCCCATAGTTCATAATTTTACTAGTAAGATTATCATTTTACAGGAAATTTTTGTAAGGCTACTTATTAGGACGACGTAGGTAGTAAAAACAGAGTTTTTGAACAGGTAGTACTCTCAAACTACAATATATCTATGGTTGTGAAATAAATGCATGCTATAAACAAAGGCTAGTGAAGTGAAATCTATTTTTTCTTTTAAAACAAGCAGTCTGTCCTAACTTATTAGTAAAAATAACAATGATTACTGTTTTGAACATATAAACCCATTATTGAAACGATAGCAATATTATTGAATATAGACAATACCCTTTTTTCCACCCCTCGGATATAATACACATCATGTTCAGAAGAAAGTAATCGAAATCAAAAGTTTGTAGTATATTTCTTCCGAGATCAAAGTACTGGATCAAATCCTCAACAAGAATCAATGGTGTGAAGTCTCCCGAGGCCACAGTTTTGGGCGCCAACAGCCTAGCTCCAAACAAGCTCATTAGAATGATTGATGCATCGTTTGACTGCAAAAGTGTGCCTACTAGACCTGACCAGCTACCACCAACCTATTTACATACGTAACCCATCATCATAAAGTTCAATTCCACATGACTCTGTGTCACCCCATCAGATTTGAGGCTGCTTGTCTTGAATTGAATCAAATTACATAGGAGTAAGGTTAATTTTTAGTTGTTAGATGTTTGAGATGTGGTAGCATCGGATTCTGCGCCGGAGTCACGACGTAACGGCGCATGCGTGTAATGAAATACAATGCACGAGCTCTATTCTCTATGGATGGGTGATAGGAACGAGATGGATGGAATGTGATATAGAGGGTGCTCTGGTTTTTGATGTCAAGAAAGCAAAAGCGAAGTAGGTAGATAGGTTATAATATAAATAACAAAATTAAAATAACACAGAAAAAGAAAATATATTAAAAATCGCGAGAAATCAAATATTAATAAATACAATATTTAGGCATCGTAACATAACTTTTAAATAACGCAGTAGGGCTATACGCTGTGCACTTTAGTATAGTCTGTTTTGAACAGTGGATACTCGTATGTTCGCATCTTGTATAGATAGGCCTGTTCAGAACTTGTAGGACAAACTTCCCGCAGATCAATGTATTTTCGTATTTATTACTTGACAAGTAAACTGTGAAAAAAAACATTGTTTTCGAAGTTTCACCAAGTGCCGACAATCCCAAGTATAAATAAATTATAACAAATTAGTATCATTTTTTTTTCTGGTGTACATTCCATCCATCCGTCAGCTTGTTTCGTCCACTGTTGAACATTAGGCCTTTCCAAGATTTTCCCACTCTTGGCGGCCCTCCTGGAAGAAATTCCCGTACTCACACACGCTGTGCTGGCGGGTTGGTGGGCGCGGTGCCAAAAACCTCGCACTAGTGACGCCACTGCCCGTCGCCAGTCTGTTTTATATAAGGCCTGGCAATTAGGGTTGGACCATCAATCGGTCCACATGGTTGTGCCTGTCTGCGAGCTGTCCTCTTACTCAGGTACTCTCCCCCGAATAACTCCGGATGGATTTGCGAGTAAGATGGTGGGACCTCCACAGTCGAGCCCGGCACTATCTCTACCACCTATGCGAACATTAAATTAGTATAATCTTCTACCTCAATGCTAATATAAAAATCCGTTTTATCTACTTTTTGCTCAAATAAAGAATGCACAGTAATCTCAAAAAGAAAGCATCCACCTGTATACCGGTGAGATTTGAATAAATAATTACAGGAGATGTTCGTGGGCGATAACAATTAAATTAAGAGATCCGTGTCGCTCGCGTGTTGGCTTGTCGTGGCTCGCTCCTGGTTATGTAATGTACACCGACATCTCTGTGGACTTGGGCTAAGGTACTCTAACATTAATATAGTTATTCATTACTCGAGCACTGTGATTGGCTGATCAGTTTTTCCAATGAAAGTGCTGATTGGCATCTATCCCGTCCGCGGCGCTAGTATTTTTCGAGACCTATCATAAAAGTATTACCAAGTGAATATAATATATCTTAAATCTATGGTAACTACACAAAAAATTATTTAAGCATGGCATTGCCTTTCAAATTGAATAATTTATTCTGCAAAATAGATACAATAAAGTATACTTTCTACAAGTCAATACCTTTTGGAACTACGCAGATTACTTCTTATTGTTATTGTCAATTATTACACATGGCAACAATCTCGGGTACTCTCCCAGCTTTTGCAAGTTTGTTTTAAAAGATATCCATTTTTAATCGTTCCGATAAGGTTTTCTTTAAAGACTTGATAGTAAAAAAAACAATTATATTTCTTTAAGATTGCATATTAAAAGTGTGTTCTATCCCTCATTCACAAAACCTTAAAACTTTATGAAGGAAAATTTGTAGAGTGATTAAGTTCTCAAATATTTCTGTGTTGCTGTGCGACTGTACTCCACCCATAGTAGGTATTCTAAATGTCTATCAACGACGCACGAGCGGATTACCTTAGATATGAGGAATTGCACAACTTTAAATTAAATTCCATTAAAACACTCGTATGTGGGTGATTTTGTAAGTAATAATAAATAATTTATACTAAATGTAATTGATGATTTGTGTGAAATTAATTGAGTGATCAGATATATCACTTACTCCAAGCTGTTGAGAAAGTTCAAGTCTTATGTGTGGTTATCTAAAGCTTGAACAAAGGTTATTTATTACAATGTGCAAAATAAGAAAAATATTCTGTCTTGGAAGCAGTTCAAGCTGAAAATTGAACCCAGGATTTCTCAATGACTGCGACAGCAACGGGAATATGAATGTTCACATTTATGGTTTAATTATAACTTTTTAAATTGGGTGGTTAATCGCGTTCTCTAAGCGTGAGTGTGGAGAAAAATTAAATCAATATGGGCTATAATGATTAAACTGAACATATGACGTAGTGTGACTTTAAAACACAAGTTTAAAAGATCAAGTTTAAGAAGAATTAAGTGTTAAAAAACAATGTAAAACTATATTAACTATATAAGTTTAACTTATATATCCAAAAAAGGCCTATTGAAAAAGATATATTGAATAATTAATAAATATTTTGACGATTATGAAGCATGTGTTATAATAGTGGTGATCTTTGTCATAATAGTTATTTGTTAGTATATTTTTATAACTTATGATTTCTCTAAATACTTAAATTAATAAACGTTAATTTATTAATAAATACCTATATACAGACCGTAAAACTCAACTGACTATAAAACTTAACTAAATAGGTACTTAAGTGATAGTTGTATATTATAAGCCTTTGTATCTAAAATTATACAAAAAATATTATGAAAAAGACATGTTCTTGCTCTAGACTAATCGAATGGGCGAAGGCATTATATTTATTTATAGCTTATTTATGTACCAGTGTTTTTGTGTAATGTATATATATATCTTTTTATTTTTATATTTCTAGGGTTAGGTACCTCAAAATTAAAAAACGGAACCCTTATACGATCGCTTTGTTGTCCGTTTGTGACCCTTTTTCTCGTGCCTTAAAGATATCAAGTTGAAACTAAGGGTCGGTGGATATTCGCTCCCCAGAAATTCGACCCGAGAAAATTCGCCCCGAAAAGTATTTATTTTTGGTGTAAATTCGTTCCGTTTCAAAAAATATCTAATACCTCCTTTAGAAATCTAAGACAACATAGTGCTTTTAAAAAATCAGGCTTTTAACTTAAGCGTAAGTAGGTTTACGTAATTAATTTCATACAAATCGCCTCACCATTAAAACCTATAGGGTACTACCAGTTGATTTTGAAACTTAAAAGTCTGTTTAAAATTAATCTTATATTAATAATTAAATTATCTTTTAATAGCACTAGGAAAAAATCTAGAACATTAGAACATTTAAATTCATGTAGTTTAATATGTATTAAGTATCAAGGTAGTTATATTTTCATATTTTGCAAAAAGCGTCATTGAACCTTGGTCGTGATCACTTACCGAGTCTCCAGTAAGAATTTGGATATATCAACCATTGTCATCTTATAAACATCAATTAGGTCTGAATATACCGGTTGAAAATGAAACCTCTAGCTATAACAAGGCAAACTGTTCTATGTTCGAAATAAAAAATACATGTTTTGTTACTTTTGTCATGATTTATATTTTAAAAAAGAGATATCGACCGCCAAACAAGCACTAACACTCCGGTAACAGAGACAAAACCTATGTGTACATAGCCTATGTGCATTATTTACCGCTGGGAATATGTGCGGTTTATTGTCAGTCACATGTTGCATCGCGTTAGCTTGCCATTTTTTCGAAATTAGGTAAAAAAACGTTGAAAAAAAAAATAATTTTTGTGGTTTTATGTTCTACTAGTGATTCTGAACCATAGAGTTCAATAAAGCTAGTGACTTAATTTTCAACCTGTATAAAAGGCAAACCTGACTGACTCATCTATCAACGCACAGCCGAAACTACAGAACGGATTTCGCTGAAATTTAGCATACAGATAGTTGTAACAACGTAGGCATCCGCTAAAAAAGGATTTTTGAAAATGTGCCCCCTAAGGGGGTGAACCGAACTCCACGCGGACGAAGTCGCGGGCAAAAGCTAGTTTAATATAATGTAGAGTTTCATCCCGTAATTCGTGCTTTACACATTGTATTTAAGACTGGTATATTTTGGTATGGTTAATATGAATACCATATACAGGGTGTAAATGTAAAGTCAAGAATCCCTTTAGGGTGTGAAAGTATACAAGATTCTGATGTCATTACGAGAAAAAAAATTGTACTTTGAATTTTCACCAAAAATTACATAATTTTTATAAGCTATGTCTACGCAGCTCACTGGCCTCCCCACACACCTAATTGCACCCCGCAACCCGCACCCCTCATCCGAGTGGCCAGCGACCGTGAGGGTGTCCACGCGATTAGTGTATTTTGAGTAAAGAAAATCGTCTTATTATTAGGTACTGGTACTTTATTTAGACATCCCAGTATTTAAAATGTTATCTTTACCGATCATACTAACACATCCTTAAAGGATTCTCGCCTATGATATATAATCACCATAAAACAATTTCCCTCAACAAAAAGCTTTTTTGACAAGGCAGCTGCTTTAGCTCATAATTTTTTGGTCCTCGTAATATTTACACAAATTCATTATACGTTACGATTTGTCTCTATGCGTATATGAAGACATTTTTTTTCAAGACCAACAAAACAAGTAGGTAGTTAAAATGCGGTATTATAATGGGATCTTCAAACCAGCAGTCGACCGGTTTATTATAGGGTACATGAATAAATCTATGACAACGTTTATGATATTACCTAGATCGGTATAAATCTCGTATCACAAACCGTCGACAAAAACCTTCTCATACATATATGAAGCATGAAATAAGGTAGCTTTAAGCTCCTTGTAATAAAGGCTACTTTTGATTGTTGCGCGGATAGGTTTCTAGAGCTACACCCGACTAACCGGCGTTACGACATGAAAAGTCCTCACATGAATAATACATGTAATATTAATAATATAGATATTGTAAATCGGTATTTCGATCGTGTCTGTTTGTAACATAACAGAAAAAAGAGTCGAGTGTGCGGTAAACGAACACAATAAACGGGTTCAGCTAAAGTACCAACAACAAATTAAAACTGCATATAAGGTCAGATTGAGCACCTCATTTTGCATCAATCAGAACTGAACTCTACGACGTTTCCTTTTAGTTTAAAATAGCGCGCTCTCAGCCGTGGCTGTTACGACCACCAAGAAACGCGCGCCCACAAAAATCTGCGTTTTTATTTAAT